>JAPDEN010000001.1:0-1200000 GCA_027569145.1 Aspergillus funiculosus
CCCTCCCCGGAGACATGACACACCAAGTCCTCGTCTTTAAATACCAGGGCGTCTTGCACCCCATAGATCCCGTACGTACCCCCACCCCCAAGAACACAACAACCCAACAGACCAACCGAAGACAACAAGAGAAGAGAACACGAGAAGCGCTAACCCCCCCCCCCCCCCCCCCAGCAATGCCCCCATTCATCCTTCCCCCTCTCGCAGGGATCCCTCTTCGACATCGAGGACTTTGGCGTCGCCCTCAGCGTCGGCATCACCTGTCCAAAACACAGCTGGTCCTTTGACCTCTTCTCCGGCCGCGCTGACAGGGGCAACTACAAGCTCAAGGTTTGGGAGGTGCAGTTGCGCGAGCCTTCTTCACCTCCATCACCTCCATCTCCTAGTGATGCTCCTAGGATAGTCGACAAGGAGGTCTGGGTTCGACGGAAGCAAAGGATCGGGTGAGATGTCTCTGTCGTTCTTCAATCGGGCTGGGAAAGCATGAGGTATCTGCTTGTACTCTACGGATCATGGACACGGAGCCGCACGTCGACAGTTGCGCTGCGAGTACAGCCGCTTATTGGTTTCGGCTCTCGATGAGGTGTATGTGTGTATATACTACTAGTATTTACGGGAATGACCAAGTCTGCCTTGCAATGGGTGACTATTTCGACGTAGATAGTTACAGAATGGAACTAAGGTCACGTTACGCAGTATATTGATAGTGAGCGGCTACTCCTAGGATAAGTCATGTAAATAACAGAGACTACACTAGCTGCACCCTTTCACAAACGATTGCATATTCCACCCTCGCACAGGAAGGCGACAGAACGACAGAGCGACTGGGAAGAATAGAGAGCGACAGAGCCACTAGGAAGAATAGAGAGCGAGCGACTAGGAGAATAGAGAAGACTAGGAAGAATAGGCATCAACCCCCCGCTGGATTTCAGTCACAATTCCCTCCGCCAGTTCCTCGGCGATGCTCTGAAGCGCAGATGGCACCTTAGGGGTAATAGCGTCACGGAGAGCCTCAGCTGCTGTCTCCTCGGCCTCCAGCGAGGTGAGGACGTCGCCGGAGAGACTGTCGGCATCAAAGTTGGGCTTTGCGGCAATCACCGCGTCGATGAGGTCGCTGACATCACTGGTGAGATCCTGGATGGGGGACACCAGGCTCAAGGCATCGGTCGAGGAGAGAGAGGCAAGGCCAGCGACAGTGGTAGCCCCGGAGTTGATGATGTTCACTAGAGTATCCGAGGCGTCGAGAAAGACGCTGCCGGCGACACCTCCTGCAACATACGAGGAGACGTCGGTCTGTACAACGGCAACTTGATCGCTGATGTCCTGGAAGACGGCCTCATAGTCGGCAAGAGCACGCTTTTTCTTGGGAAGGGGCTCGGCAAATGCGGTCAACGCAAGGCTGGAGATGAGAAGAGCTGCTCCAAACTTCATTTTGACTTGACTTGATGGTTTCGGTTGAAGAAATGTTGTAGGACTCAAATCTAGAGACAAGACTTGTTGGGTTGGAGAGAGATCTAGAGATTAACGGAAATGCGCTCTATTTATGTCCTTGCAAGACACTATCACTTTGACTATCACTTTGAATGATCTGAAGCCTCGGTCAATACCTAGGTAGTATTTCTTCATACTCCCCGCAAGATAATTTGGAGGCGTCAATTCTTCACGGCATTATGCACCACGGCAAGGGCGTGTTGGCCAACAGGACCCCTGGTCGACAAGACCACTGCGCCTCCAAGTTCTGCAGGGTTCTTCACAGGCAGGGCTTGATATCCCCATCTCTGCAAAACGAGTAGACCGAGGTATCAAGAATCACAGATCCAAAACTCGGAATTGAGAGCTGAGAGAAGCCACTAGGGCTTTCTTGACGACATGCGCAATCAGAAGATTGGTACAGCTAGAGATTTGCACCAACCTTATAGCTTGTCCTGAACATAACGTAATGGATAGAGGAAGTTTGACCTTAGAGTCCCATATTATGATGTATGCATTGATGTCAATAGATCAATACATCCCTACTTGAATCATGCACTAGGACATGTACAAGTACATTGTTCACTCACCATGATGGCACGAATTCACACTGGCATTCAAGCCTTGGTCCTCGTTCTAGTGGCCAGCTTGGTGTTGATTGAGTTGTCACGCAATAAAGGCCTGGAACCTAGACTTTCGTAGTAACTAGTGCACCAATAAAATAGTAGCATTTTGCAGGGCCAGCAGGATCCCAATAAGGTGCTATTCTTCAGGCACTCTTGGAATGTGGCTTGAGAGATGCCTAGCATAGGGCGTGGATCCTCGGCTAGCATTTTGTATCCGTGACGAAATTCAACCAATGACTCCGGGATAAGACTAAAGTCAGACAGCTTCCCAATGTCGAGTAGATGATTTTAAATTGCGGGGAAGCGGGGAAAGGACAATCCACCGTGGAAGGCTTTTCAGCAGGCGGCTGGAGAGCTAGTTTTCAACATAATTGGACCCTATTGTGTGAGGGAAAGTAGATACTTCTGCAAGATCTGCAGCCGCAAAGTCTCGCACGGCCAATGTAAGCCTTGTGGCTCTGAGTGAGACATGGCTGCGCGACACAGTAGTCACCCGACAGAGGTGTAACAAATGCATCTATTTGATCATATTCGCCATTTAAATGAAATAAGGTATCAATTAATCATAATAAGCCCGGTGCAGAATGCAGTTGCCGGTTTACAACCGTTGTCTGCATAATATCAATCACGAGTCCGTAACGCCTTCGGCGGGCCAAGGTCAGGGCGTGCGTAGAGTACTAACCATTAATACACCCACAATTTTAAGTGACCTTGACCTTTTCCCAATGGACGAGAGATGAACCATCTGACAGAATGCTCTTTCGGGCTGTCCACACAAAACGATGATGCCTTGGCAGTATAACCCAAGACACATACCAATAAATAGCAGCAGCGGATAGGACAACAATGGCCACTACTGAGTACAGCCAGGATGGCAGTGCCTTCCCCCTGTCTAGCGCTGTAGGGGCAAAAGGGGTCACCAAAAGGAAAACCTGAGATGCAAGAAACAGATACACCATGGGGGTCCACGCGCGGAAATGGCGTTGATTTCGTGTCTTTTTGCGAATAATAAACAACGCGAAAATTACCAGCACATTAATAACAGAAATAGCGTATTGCCCGACGTCAAGTAGAAAGTTGTATACCTCGCCTGTGTGAAATAAGTATGGATGTTGAGATAAAACCAGGAGAAACATGCACCTACCGAAAGGAATGAATAAGATCATGATCACTGGCGAAAGGAATACGAGGATAAACGCCGCAGAAGGGGATCCGGACGACGTCGTCGATGCAAAAAACGGAGACCAGGGAACTAACCCCTCTCTCGCAAATTCCCTCACCACTCGCGACATGGAGAAAGACGCCGTCATTAAATTCCCGAACGAAGATAGGGCGGCCAGAATTGCCGTCAGCCAGAGCATAGTCTCTCCAAACACCTTACCAATCAGTAAGGCTACTACTGTAACCCCAGTTTTGCTGATTTCTTCCGGTGTAGCAACAATGAAGTATGCAATATTGGTGAAAATGTAAAGAAACCCGACGGTTCCCACGCCAAGGATGCCAGCAATTTTAAGCACCTTGCGCGGGTTATGGACTTCATCCAAGACGTAGGCAGCATTGGACCAGCCCTGATACGTGGCGAGGATTTTGAATAGAGCGTTCGTATAGTCTGACACATCTGATGATGACCCGGCGAATGGTTCTTGAAAGCTGCTAGCAGGGTCTGGAATCTGGGGAAGGTCTCCTCGAAGGGCTCGCATTCCAGAGAGTATTATGAGGGACAAAACAAGGATCTTGACCGACGCGAGTGCGTTCTAACAGCTGTCAGGTGCGGTGAGCGCAGAAATAGGGCCTCCAGGATATTTACCATGATTCTCACTCCCGATACGCATGATTTAATATGTATAATGGCGACGGAGGCGAGGACCGCAATGGCCAATGCCCTCTTGACCCAATCATTCACGGCGCCGTGCAATGCGAGGAGAATATTCTCAGCCACTACAACACTGCCAATGCCTAGTCGGTGGTAAACATAAAGGAAAGCAGTTGAGGAAGACGAGGAATATACCAGTGAATCCTAGAAAAATAACATGAACCGCAAACACTGTTGTGACCAGCATTGGCGGCCTCGGATACGCGGCTTCTAGATAAACCTTTTCGCCTCCACTTCGAGGCATGAGAGATCCAAGCTCGATCCAGATGAAGAGACCGCAGTATGCAATGAGCAGGCCAATAAGCCATAACGCCAGAGCCGCTCCAGCGCTTCCAACGCTCCCGGCAATGGACGACGGTGTAGAGAATATAGCCGTCCCGATCATGCGATTGGTACTGGACAGTCAATCACGGCTCATTATCAACGTTCCTCAACGTTTCTAGGCGTAGTCTTACATCAGAAACATAGTTGAGAAGAGTCCAAGATGCCGGTGTTGGCGTCCTGTCACCTCACCATCCTGGTCTGGACCAGGCCCAGGCAAGAGAATCTCTCTTTCATCAAAAGAATCCCGCTCCCTGGGTGAGGGGGACAGCATTCTCCACTTCAGTATATGTTCTTAACAGCGCTCTACAACGAGAGGCCTGAGTTGGTGTTAGTTTGAGCAGAAGAGGAGAGTCGAAGTGAAGTCGTAAATCGAATGTCGCAGCGAGAAGTGGTGGCTTTGCTGACTAAGCCTTTTCGCTCTTGTTTGCTTGTCCATCGATGACGAGAAGTGGCATAAACACGCAGAGATACTGATATGACTATTATACGACCAGTATAAAGCATACTTTAGTATGTATATACCCATCTAAGGTAACGAAACTACAATCTTCTTCGCCGACACCCCCCTCTGACTGAGATCCAAAGCATCATTGATCTTCTCCAGCCCCCGTCCCACGACCAGCGGTTCAGGAGCAGGCACAAACTGCCTCTTAGCCAGCGCCGGCCCCAAAAAGTCCAGGTAGATACGAGAAACGCAGCTCTCAGGATCAACCAGTCCGACAATCATAATGAACTTGACCTCAACACCCGTCAGCATCCTCGTCACGGCATTCCTCCCCATCATGCCCATCATCCCGCTCATCATCCTGTACGGGCCAAGAAACCCCTTGATGGAGTCGGGGCTCCTCCGCGCACCGCCAGCTAGAGCGATGAACCTCCTCGTCGGCAGCTCGGGCGTCTTGGAGAGACGCTCGTTCATGACGGCCGCGCAGATTCGGTCGGCGTTTGCGCCCACCGTGTAGGCTCCCACCAGCTCGTGGCCCTCGAGGGCGCGCACGAGGTCGGGTACCAGCGTCTTACTGTTGTAGTCGAAGACGTGGGCGGCTCCGAGGCCCCTAACGTAGGCAAAGTTCTTGGGGGACGAGGTCGATAGGACCACGTAGCCGGCTGAGGCGGCGAGTTGGACGGCGCAGCTGCCCACGCTGGAGGCGCCGCCTGTGACGATGATGGCCCGGGGGTATTTCCCCTTCTTCTCCCCTGCTTGTGAATTAGAGGACGGTGGTGGCGACACCTGCGGCATATCGAGACCCAAATAGTCCTTGTGGAAGAGGCCGTACGCTGCGGTGCCGATACCGAGCCCAAGGACAGCGGCCTGTTCGTCCGTGATGTGGTCGGGGATCGGGGCGACCATGTGCTGGCGCACAACGGTGTATAGTTGGAATGCGCCTTCAGCAGCATTGTTTGACTCCTTCGCGATGGACACGGCACTGCCGGCCACCCTGTCGCCGACCTTGAAGCGTGTCACATCGGGGCCGACTTCGACGACGGTGCCGGCCACGTCGACCCCGAGCACCATGGGGTAGTCCAGATGGGATGCAAGCATGGCACCCTGATACTGCAGCACCCAGTCAAAGGGGTTGATACCAACTGCGCCGTTCCTGACGACTATTTGGCCGTGGCCGGGGGGTGTATACGGTGCATCGCCGACTTTGAGCGGCACCACTTTTTTGGCGGGAATCCACGCTGCTTGGTTTCTGGGAGTCATCTTGTACAGGAGAGAAGTGTATGAACATTGCTGAGAGACAGACTTAGATATGTAATTGAAGCACAGAAGCTGATATAGAGGGCTGCGAACACGGATTTCGGCTCCGTCCTGCGATAACTTTACCAGTAGCTGCATATGATATTCCAACTGGTTAATATGGATTTAACCGCGGAGTTTGCATCTCTAACCCCATAAACAGCTTTAGCGCACGGAGTTCTACGGAGGGAATCCCGCTTCCGTATATCTCAGCTCCAATTCCTACGGATATCCGGACTTCTAGCATCACCAGCGATACTTGTATTAGGAGAGAAGAAGGTACTATGGAGAGGAGACTAGGCCTCAGCACATACGGCCAAGCGTGCATGCAATGCTACAAGGCAAAGTGTCGGTGTGTGCCTCACCCAAGTGGTGATGGTTGCGAAAGGTCAGACAGACATAGAGAGACACAAACATATTTGTGACTGACAGCTCGCAGATGTCTTCGTCTCAGGAAAGACTGTCAGCCATCAGACTCAGCCCGTAGACGAAATGCACAAAGAGCCGAAGACTCCGATGTGCGAATCGCCCGGTTGGAGGGCAAGATAGAAACCCTATTGTCTTCAATGCAATCTCCGCCTCAGTATTCCTATTCCCCCCCTGATGTATCGCCAACTCAAGCAGAACAAAGCCTCAGATTCTTTCGGGCCCGAATGCTGCCCTGCTTTCCTTTTATCAGCCTTTCGCCGGATATAACAGCTCGACAACTGCTCCAAGACCGGCCGTTTCTATTGCAGGCCATCCTCACCGTGACCACGTTCTCAACACAGAAAAGGGCAGCTCGAGCTGAGGAGCTGAAGCGCACCCTGTTCACATCTGCCTTTGTTCAAGTCCAGTCAAACATTGACCTCCTGCTTGGGCTACTAACGTATCTAGCATGGAGCACCGATCCCTTTCTCGGTGGCGCAGACCTCGTATCTCGTCTCGTAATGCTCGCCATTTCACTCGTATACGATCTGCGCTTGTTCAAGCCATCGCCACCAGACGTGAAGCTGATCATGACGATTACCCAGGGACGAAGCTATGACGAGAATGATCAGAAGACCAGCGAGGAAACAGTCCAGGACCTCATGGAAAAGCAACGAGCAGTGCTAGCGTGTTTCGTGTTGAGCTCCAAGTACGCCACTGATCAAATCAACGGCATCTATAGTGTGTCGCTAACACGTACGTTTGCTAGTATGTCGTCCCATCTGGGCCGTCTAGATCCTCTGCGATGGACACTTCAGATGGAGGAAGCCCTTTGCGCCATTGGAATGAACAAATCGTGCGCAACGGATGAGTTCTTTGCTTTCCAAGTGCGCTTGCAGCTGCTCAAGCAAAGAGCAGCCTACATCCGAGAGCAACACGAGATAGAGCGCGCTCATACAGTATCAGGTTCCGCGACGACCTCCGTTCCAGGCTTGTTATATCTCAAGACACTGCGAGGGCAGCTGTATGAACTGATCTCTTCATTTCCCTCGGATCTCCATCAAAGAGGCGAGTAATCCTCAATCCTTCAGTATCCTAGTAGAACCCCGGAGACGTGATTATTAACATCTAGAAAATACGAACCGTATATAGAGATCCTGATTATATACGCGCAATACGTCGAACTATACATAAACCAACTAGCTTACTCGATAAGCTCGGACTCACCCCTTCTCACGTCCAGCCAGAGGGCCGACGGTGGCCTTTTACCCGGATTCGAACGCCTCGAGTGTCTGTGGCAGTCCGTCGAAAGCATCAGGTCGTGGGTAGACAATTTCAACCAAATCCCCCCCTGGGAACTGGTCGGTCTCCCCTTTCATTTCTGGTCACAGATGATTCTATGCATCACGGTTTTAAAGTACCTCTCCGTCCTCGAAGACCCAGCCTGGGATCGCCAGGCAGTGCGGAACAAAGTCGACCTAATCTCGACGATGGATTGCATGATCCAGAAGCTGGACCTTTCCAGCGAAGAGCCGGGTGTTCAGTGCGAAGACAACCTGTTCAAGCTGCTCTCGAGGCTGTTACATAAGTGTCGGGCGTGGGCTGGTCCCCGGTGGAAGGTGGCTTCTCCGACAGCAGACGGGGATGGGAGTGCTCATTCTGATGCGGATAGTTGTAATACCTTCATCCCGGACCTGGATCAGATGGGCTGGATTCAGTCAATGGATTTGGAGAGTGAGCAGTGGTTTGAGGATGCGATGGGCTGGTCTACAGTCTAACAATAGAGCCATCACTCACTGTCCTGAACCGTAGTCCATAATATAAGGTATTCCAGCACATCGCCTTTCTTCTCACAGCGCCTTAGTGATGTCTACGAATAGCCTCGATATCGGCACTCTTCATAGCCGTGTCATCAGACCAAGGCGTACGACGGGATACCTCGTTTCTAGTTTCCAGCGTTCATTCAGTTATGAATGTCCCAGGTACTGGCCTCTACTCATTCCGTCATGGTTCTGTCAATGCAGCCGTGAATACGCAGACTTACAGCAGGCAACCCTACGTATGACACAGAGAAACGGTTGACTTGAAGAATAGTAGAAACGCGGCCTGTATAGCTACGAACACGGCTTGTAGTAGACTCCACATCGTATGAGCTCCATCTAAGCACGCAGACTTCTATTGCAAGTATGTGAAGTAGAATCTGAACGTTCAGGTGAAGATCAGGTTCATTACTGACCTGGATCAGGACTAGCAAGCTACATACCAGTACGAGTACGATAGAACTGGATTATCAGGATAGATAATAAGCAAATACCTCTCGACGTCGTAGATTATCTGCGGCCAGCAGTCCTCGCATTTCCCGAGATGCAATACCAACCCTCGAGCAGGGAAAAGGGGCTGAATAGATTAATCAACGCGGTCTAGATCAGACGATACCTTGGCAGTCCGCGAAGCTTCGTCGACCAAGTGGGGATGTTAGGCTTAACTGGGTTAATTCGGCTATCGACTGGAGATTTCCAGGACTGTGGTGGTGTTGAACCGTTCTAATGTGCGTGTCGACGCTGTATATAATGAGGTCCTGTCCCTCTTGATCACCGCCATTCCTTGCTAAACCATTCATTTATTGTCCTCCAGGGTTATCTGTTGATCAGGCCCATTCGTTCTTTTATTCTGCCAATTTCTCGCTCTTTCAACATGCATTTCCTTCAGTCTTCCCTCGTGGCTGTCGCTGTGGGCGCTGCGCTGGCCGCCGCTGCTCCAATCTCCGACCTCGAGGCGCGATCCTCTTGTACTTTTACCTCTGCTTCAGCAGCCAAGTCTGGCAAAAGCTCTTGTTCGACCATTACGCTGAGCAACATCGCTGTTCCCGCTGGCGAGACCCTCGACCTGACGGGTCTCAAGACCGGAGCTACCGTACGTCTACGTCTCAAGCCGTGGAACAAATGTCGCCTACTAATTGGAATAGGTTATCTTCGAAGGAGAAACCACCTTTGGCTACAAGGAATGGTCGGGCCCTCTGATCTCCATGTCCGGAACCTCCATCACCGTCAAGCAGGCGTCCGGTGCGAAGATCAACTGCGATGGCGCGCGCTGGTGGGATGGCAAAGGCAGCAACGGCGGCAAAACGAAGCCCAAGTTCTTCTACGCCCACAAGCTGAACAAGTCCACCATCACCGGCCTCAAGGTCTACAACACCCCCGTGCAGGGCTTTAGCATCCAGTCGGACTATCTCACCATCACGAGCGTGACCATCGACAACTCTGCGGGTACCAGCAAGGGGCACAACACCGATGCCTTTGACATTGGCTCCAGCACCTACATCACCATCAACGGAGCCACCGTTTACAACCAGGACGACTGTCTAGCCATTAACTCTGGCGAGGTCCGTTCCCTTCCTCTCTTCTCTTCTCTTCTCTTCTCTTCTCTTCTCTTCTCTTCTCTTCTCTTCTCTTCTCTTCTCTTCTCTTCGTTCTATTGCTAACTGACTACAGCACATTACCTTCACCAACGGCTACTGCAACGGCGGCCACGGCCTCTCCATCGGCTCCGTTGGCGGCCGCAGCGACAACACCGTCAGCGACGTGACAATCTCCAACTCCAAGGTGATCAACTCGCAGAACGGCGCCCGCATCAAGACCGTCTACGGCGCCACCGGCACCGTCACGGGCGTCAAGTTCGAGGACATCACCCTGTCCGGCATCACCAGCTACGGCATCGTCGTCGAGCAGGACTACGAGAATGGCAGTCCCACTGGAACTCCGACCAACGGCGTCAAGGTCACGGACATCACCTTTGAGAAGGTCACCGGCACCGTCGCTAGCTCTGCAACGGATATCTATATCCTCTGTGGCTCTGGAAGCTGCTCGAACTGGACCTGGAGTGGGAACTCGGTTAAGGGTGGGAAGACCAGCTCCAAGTGTAAGAATGTTCCTTCTGGGGCGTCTTGCTAGGCTCTATAGTTCTGTTTCTTGTCGTCGAAGGGCTGAGGTTGTGATAATAGCTGTATTCTAGTAGTTGTATGCCATTCAAAAATCTAAGAGTGTTCGTCAATGTATATCCTATATCCTGAGAACTGATCTATCTGCCTCAACCTCACCCGTATTATTTATGAAGACTGATTCTCTACTCTCCTCCCCGAATACATGTCTTCTCTTGAGCAATTGCAAGCCCTGATGGCGCAATTGCCAACTCGATAATGGCGTGCTTGAGCGGGGTTGGAGCACTATAACATCACATCGCATCCCATCGCATCCCATCGCGATCTACAATACTATCGCCATTAATCAATCCCAGTATTCTCTATACAGTTACTCCCGCCATGTCCAGCCCCTTCATTGACAAATACGACCATGTCCCAGTCACAAAGGAAGACCGTGAGTTACCTCTAAATATACTAATATATGTACATCCCTACTACTATACTAATAACCATGCAGTTGACTGGGCCGAACTCGTCACTCTGGACTTGAGTCTCTACGACCAGCCCAATGGAAAGGAACAGCTCGTCAAGCAGTTGGAGCATGCAGTGCAGCATGTCGGTGCGTCCTTTCTCCTAGTTCGACGTCGACGTCGACGTTCATGTCTCCGAAGCTAAGAAGACAGGCTTCTTCTACGTCAAAAACTTCAACATCAGCCAGGAGGAAATCGACTTCCAGTTCGCTCTAGGCCGCGAGTTCTACGCCCTCCCGCTAGAGGAAAAGCTCAAGTTCCATAACGCCGACGACCTGGTGCGTGGCGAGTATAACGGCTATCGTCCTGCTGGACATCGCATGTAAGACATCCACGATTTACCTCGTATGATAGGGTGCTCATCGTGATAGTCTGGGAAATGGCATCAAGGATAATATCCAGGTGTACAACATTCCCAAGTTCGATGGGTATCACCAGCGTGCGCAGCCTGCAGTCTTGCAGAACCAGATTGAGAAGATTGAAGCTTTTAGCCGGGTACCTTCTCTCTCTCTCTCTCTCTCTCTCTCTCTCTCTCTCCCCCTTCCCTCTCCCTTTATATACATATATATAAGGTACTAATGAAGTAGAAATGCCACACCGAAGTCGTCGAAAAACTCCTCCGCCTCTTCGCCATCCTCCTCGAACTCCCAGACGAAGCCCAACTCGTGCACTCCCACAACTACAACACCAAAGGCGAAGACCACCTGCGCTACATGCACTACGCCGCGCGCACCACCACCGAAAACAAGCAGGTCGGCGACCTCTACACCCCAGGACACACAGACCTAGGCACCGTAACCCTGCTCTTCCGCCAACCGGTCGCAGCCCTGCAAATCCTCAACGCAGAGGGCCAGTGGAAGTGGGTGCGTCCTCAGGACGGCACAATCACGATAAACACCTGCGACGCGCTGACGGCGCTGACGGGCGGGTTCATCAAGTCGAGTGTGCATCGCGTGCATGCGCCGCCGCAGGACCAGGCGCATGTTGATCGGTTGGGGGTTCTTTATTTTGCGCGGTTTGTCTCTCTATACTATACCACCTACAACTTATAGAATAACTAACTAACTAACTAATGATGATGATGATGATGATGATGATGATGGTAGACCAAATAACAATGTCATCCTGGACCCCATCCAGAACAGCCCCCTGCTCAATCGCCTGGGCCTCACCAAGAACGCATTCACCGAGCTCGGCCAGCACCTCACCACTGAGGAATGGGTCAAGGTGCGACAGACGCAGCAGCAGCGCCGTAACCGCGAGGTCAAGGTCTCGGACGATGGGAAGTTTTCGTACCGGCCCAAGGACTTGGAGATTATTCCTGGGTTGCAGGCGACGGTGTACAATTAGGTTCTATTAGATCTATGAGATATGTCCTCTCATCTCTTGCATCTAATACACTACCTAGATAAGTATAAAATTAGAATAGTATATAGCGCAAAGATAAGACGATTACTTCACTCATTCATTGATAACTCCATCTCCTAGCCGAAACTACTCCACACCCATAGCCACAAGAACACCAATCCAACCTGTAATCTATCCTATGCATTTCAATTAAAGATATATATATATATATATATATATATATGAGACTGTGTGGGCGTTATAGCCGATCATCGCGAACCCCCCGACATCTTCCGTATCGAATATGCTTGTTCTTCGCAGTCGACCTCGTGAACCGCTGCCCGCAGTGTTCGCACGTGAAGCTTTTCGCGCGCCCACTTTTCTCGCGGAGATGGCGCTCGTAGTTACCCGGCGACGAAAAGGGTCGACCGCCGCAGCTGTGTTCGAAACATCTGATGGGCGTTTTGGTCCCGCGGTTTGATTTGGTGTTTGCGTGAGGGGACGGTAGTAATGCTGCTGGACGGTCGTGGGTTGATTCAAGTGAGGAGTGGCTGGTCCGAGAGAGAGAAAGGGAGGGTTGGCCTGAGATATGGTCTTGGTACGTGAGGCTTTGTTGATGTAAAAGGTTGCGACTGGTTTCGTGATTGGGCGGAGCGGAAGTTGCTGCAAATGTATATGTATCGAATGAAGGAATAGTATTCATCGCGTCAATCGCACTCTCTGAGAACCCTCCCATGGACAGCGGCGTTTTGACCGGAGAGAAGGTAGAAAATGGCGCCATGCACTGGTCTGACCAGTTGTCGCTGTTTACAGACCTGGACTCGCCGAAGAAATGCATGGTTGGCTGCCACGCTAGGTCCAGACGGCAGCTTCCATCATCCTGAATGGCTTCAGGAGAGCCTGCCATTCTCCAGTGTGTCCATAATGTATCTGGGATGACAGTTGAGGATAGGTCGTAGGACGGCTGTTCGAGAGTGGACATCTCAGCAGCTCTAAGATAGCTCAGAGATGTTGTAGCGACAGGCTTAGGGTAAAGAAAGAGAAGCTGCAAGAAGGCTACGGGATTTGAGCAGGAAAGTTTGGGTTCTTAGATTGTCAGGCTGTGTGTCCGAAGCTCACTGAAAGGCCGTGCTATGTCTCTATGATCGTAATAATAACATGTTGGGTCAGGTTCAGAGCTGAAGGGTCCCTCGTAGTACCTGCTCCACACCAGATACATGACTATTGGACTCTTAAGCAGCGAAATTAGGACTCCATTGCCTGTCTGGATGATCAGCAGTGATATTGGATATAAGCTTGCAAGCCATGTTTGTGACTGGAGGCAAATTCCCACCGTGGCGTCTCTTCCCGAGATTCACTAAAAATGAGGCACGGACTTCGGGCATCCGTATGCTTTATGCCCACTGCACTTGAATCTATACAGCCACGTCCTTTCGCTGTGTGGACGTTTTAATGCAGTCAGGAAAAGCAATATACCACTCGGAGTATCTCGCTATGGTGAACCTGCAGCTTGCCTGTGTGGAGTGATATTTCTGGGCTTTGACTTGTCCTGTCTGATGTGTTTCGCGCCCTGTTTCTTTGGCCACAGGGGTCCCTTATGTTTTCGGCGTCTCCTAGCTCCATCACATGGGAGGTTTTCTAGTGTTTCGATTTTATAGCTGCAACAAGGCTGTGGAAGTGGGATACAAGGAGCTCCATGTATACGATTAACGGCGTAGGATGAGCAACTGCTACATGTCCACAGCGCCCCAGAGTTCGTGCATGAAAATGAAATACTCTGTAAGCTGGAGAGACCTGTACGCGTAGCCACAATTTAAGAATTGCTGAGCGCCACGAGCTCGCTAGTTATAGGCACTAGTCCGGCTCTTGTGTTGGCGCCCACTTCGCTGCAGGTTCCCAAAGTGTCGAGGCGCAAAGACTCGGGAATGGATGGAATGTCGACAGCGATCGGCATTGCAGTGCTGGAGTATAGATAGAAGAGCATACAACGAGGACTTTCTCACCCGGAAGGTCTACTCTACATGCAAATGAAGAATATTCATTGTCGAGCTCCTGCATGTCTACCTCGTGGGACATAATCGGCAATTCCAAGATGCACCCCTGGAAATGCTTTGCTGCACAGTGACCGCGATACTTTGTCCTGAGCAGGGGTAAGACGCGCAACTGAAATCGCATTTGAACTGCAGAAGCAGGCGCTAATATAATATGATTCTGGCAATATCGTTGGCAGTGCTGCAGCTTAACAGCCCCTAGGGTTCGATATATGTATGAGGATGTGACGCCCGTGGAGTTATTTTTGACTCCAGTTCAGCGTAGACAGCTTTCCAACCAGTCAATTGTCATCCTATACAAAATATGAAACGAATCTCGTGTCTAAAAATAAAAAGACTTACCCTCGCTGGACAGTGAAGGATTTCATTCCCCACCGGTCTCTCAGGCTCAGCGTTTAAATATGTGAATAAATCGGTTCACTTGTCCTCCATCCACCCCCATCACTGTCTTCACTTCTATTTTCTTCTGAAATCTAGTCAAAGGAAATATGGCGACCTCCCGCTATGCAAACGACGAGTATACGATCGGGTGGATCACTGCATTGCACGACGAGTTCGTCGTGGCGATGGCCATGCTCGATGAGCACCATGGAAGACCACAGCACACACCCACAGGCGACAGGAACGCCTATCACTTGGGCCAAATCGGCGGGCACAAAGTTGTCATGGCTTGTTTATTGGGCGGGAAGATGGGAACTGCCCCCGCTGCTATCGTTGCAGTGAACATGCGCCGTACCTTCCAGAATATTCGTTTCACTCTCATGGTAGGCATTGGTGGTGGCGTTCCCAGCGACAAGAAGGACATCCGTCTCGGCGATGTTGTCGTCAGCTACCCTGTCGGAGGCTACAACGGAATCGTTCAGTATGATTACGGCAAGCTGAATGCCGCGGGCGATATAGAAAGGAAGGGCTGGTTCCGTGCGCCGCCGCATAACGTCCTTGATGCTGTGGATCTGCTGCGGACGTCCCATTTCGGACCGAAACCCCCAATGAACCATATACTAGCAACTATGGATGTACTGGGCAAGGAATACGCATATAGCAAAGAGCACCAGAGCTCCGATCGTTTGTTTCGAGCTGACTCTGTACATCGGTTAAGGGGTGAAACATGCGCTGCATGCGACGTGGCGGATATTGTTCCTCGAGCGACACGCGCCCTTCCATACACACCAAGAATACACTATGGTACCATCGCTTCGGGGAACATGGTGATCAAGGATGGAATCGAGAGGGACAAAATCGACCAACGGTATGACAACGCAATACTGTGCTTCGAGATGGAGGGAGCAGGGTTAATGAACAATTTCCCATGTCTTGTCATTCGAGGGATCAGCGACTACTCCGACTCGCATAAAAATGATCTTTGGCGTAAACGTGCAATTGCAGCCGCATCTTCCTATGCAAAGGTACTTCTATCACAGGTTGGTAGATAGGATCTGGCAGGCTTGCCCCTCAAATACAGGTGCGACTCTATAGCAACCTGTGCGCCATTGTTGTGGTCTTGGGAGTCCCCAGTATTTTATCTAGGAGTTGTTTTGTTATAGTTTGCGAGTGCGTGCGGATCTGCAGCTGGTTGAAACATGGACCTTTAGGTATTCGAAGATATTCATCACTATTCATAGCAAGTATGTTAAGTCGATCATGAGCTTCTCTGGTATCATCCCGTAGTTAGTCAAGTTCTTCTAGCGCCCTGAAGTCCCCGACTGCCGAAGACTTCTGGAATTCCTCGATTGAAGCATGCTCTCAGTCAACTGTTCATCATTTCGTACAATGTCTGTAGGATCCTCTTGAGACCTGGAGAAGGAGAGTCGTTAATAGAGTAGGTAAGTAGTGCAGAAGACTTACTTGTTCAGCTCAGGAAGTGGTATTTTGGAATCACCAGCGAGTTATGAGGATACAGAATGCATAGAAAAGATGAATGTAGAGAGATGAATGTAGAGAGATGAATGTAGAGAGATGAATGTAGAGAGATGAATGTAGAGAGATGGAGTGAGAGATGGAGTGAGAGATGGAGTGAGAGATGGAGTGAGAGGGAGTTGGTGAGTTGGTGAGGCAGCGACTGACAACTTCCCAGCGAGTCTCAATACACGAATCTGTCATGAAAACACCATTAATTACTGCAGGCGAGATACTCTCCATATGATGCATTTCTTCCAACTAACAAACGTCTATCTTTAAAGGTATTATAACTTTTACTTCATTTCTCTGTCCAAATTCCAACCATGTCGATCAGAACTGAGCTGTCTTGTTCGCAGGCGCCGCCGTGTATAACTGCTGTCCATTCTTCTTGAAGCCCGTGATAACTGACTGTCCCTCGTCGCTGATCACCCACTGGGTGAAGGTATCAGCCATCTTCGCATTGGTGGCATGTGCCCCGATGAGGATATGCGCCGGGTTGAGCAGCGGATCAGTCGCGTCGTCGGTAGCAGCCTTGTAAATGACGGTTTGATTCTGCAGCGCCGTCGAGATGGACAGGTACGTGCCACGGTCTGTGAGGGTGTACTCTTCGAGCAGGATCGCTGCAGTGAGTGCCTGGATGGGATACGCGATATACTGGTGATACCACTTGGAGTAGTCTGTGGCCCAGGGCACCTGGCCGATCTCCACCCACAGCTGGGAGTCCTTGATGTTTGTGGCGGACTTGTCGTAGCGCGTCAGGAAGCGCACGGGGACAGACGAGTTGAGGGCGTCGCCCAGCTCGGCCTTGGAGAAGATATTGGAGAACATGGTGGTGATGGGGTCGGACTTGCGCAGACTCGCTGGGTTGGCGTGCGGCCCAACGAGTAGGAAGTGGTCGCGCCAGGCGTACCAGGCGGGGGACTTTGCGATTCCCTGGTCAATGGCGATGGCTTCGGCAGCAGGGGTGTATGTGATGCCGATGTCGACGACATTTTCGCTCAGATAATTGATTGACTCGGTGGTGTCGCTCTTGTACCAGGCGACCTGGAAGGGGTCGGAGCCATTGCGGACGCTGGCTTTGATGAACTCGTCGGCGAGGACTGTTTCATTAGCTTTTCGCCATGAGAGTTTCTTTCAAGAGGGATAAATAGAATACCTTTGATAAGACCGCTCTGACCAGCGCCGCCGTTGCCAATGCGCAGCTTCACGCCGTGGGCCGCAGAGTAGCCTCCATTGTAGACGGCGGCAGGGTCAACTGCGAAGGCCGAGGCTGCGAGGAAAAGAAGAGAGAGCATTCTATGAGAGTAAGAAAATAGAATATATAATATATAATAAATATCAAAGTCAAAAAGGAAGAGAACAGGGCGGAAGCGTCTCTAAATACTCTGCCTGATTCTCTGAAGCCCAGCGCAAACTAATGGAACAGCCCCATCCAGACTATTGGAATCAACATCCCCAGCAGAAGGATCAGATCGGTGGATTCATGGTTCATGAAGAGTTCCAAGGGCTCTTTAGCGGCTCTTGGATGGCCCCTTGGAAGCCGTAAAGTTCGCGGCGCTGTCGATCGCACTTTGTCTCTCCACACTATACGAGAGCCAGTCGAAGCCAAAGATCTCGGAGGAGTTCGCGAGAGAGCCAGAAGAAAGCCAACTCAATAGTTCATTACCTGCGCTTTAGTCATGAATCATTAATCACGATCACGATATCCTACTCTATTATTCATAGAGTATCAACAGCATCAGCCATCTCCCCCAAGGTCCCAAACCGCCAGTCATAAACCTCCTCTTCTCCGTCCTTCACATTCCCCATAATCCCCCCCTTCCTCTCAATCCACACAGACTTAATGCCCACCTCTCGTGCAGGCCGATGATCATGGAACTGGCTCTGCGCCGTCTGAAGCACCTCCCCACGCGGCACACCAAACCGCTCCTCCACAGCCCGGAGCATGAACTCAAAGTTGCCTAGCGCAGGCTTGTAAGAACCCACGTCCTGCGCCGTGATGACCAGATCAAAGGTTACCCCGCCCAAACTGCCCGCATTCGTCTTCGCAAAGGACTCCCTATCGACGTTGGAGAGCACGACGAGCTTATACCGGTTGCGAAGCCTGTTCAGCGCGTCCACGGTATCCGGGAAGGCGGGCCAGTGCGCCACCGATTCGCCGAATGCTTGGCTTTCGGCTTGGGTTGGGGCATTTTCGAGGCCGAGGGTTTGCAGGAGGGGCGCGTGGATTGTGGTTAGGATGGAGGAGTATGGCATTGACGGGGTTTGGGCTTGTTGGGCTGCTTCGAGGGAGTGGAAGGTGTCGAGGATTTGGGCGCGAGGGAGGCTTTTTGTAGTGGGTTTTGGGTCCTTGTCGAGACTGGGCTGCAGGGCGTTCAGGATGCCTGTTTCCCAGTCGATTAGAGTGCCGTAGACGTCGAACGTGAGGACGCGGAAGTCAGAAAGAGACATTATTGTTATTATATTATTATAATAATCTAAAGAATTTGGTAACGAACTTTTTATGTCTGGATTGTGGTTCTTGTTGTACTTCATAGTCAAGGCGGTTATTTATATTGTCTGTGACGACGCCTTCTTATAACATGCGCCTTTTCATGACATGCACAGCCCCGAACAAGCACTCGAGATAGGACAAGATAGGAGATTGATTGCGAATATTCGTCTAGATAAGGTAGGCTAATAGGGTACATCTATGAAACAACCAACACTGCCACTGCCCACCCCCCCATATGAATCGTATAAGTATCCCCCCCAGAAACGTCGCGGATCACCGGCTTGACCGTCACATTGTGTGGCAGATTGCTCGCATCTCGCGGCCCAGAAAGCGTCTGTAGCGTCCCCGACCTTGTCCCAGCCACTCGCACACTCACCGTCTGGTCTTCATCGCCGTAGTTGGCCAGCTTGACTTGGTAACTGCTGTTCGTGCTCGTGGCCACCCAGTACAGCGGCCCAAAGTCCGCCGTTGAATTTACCGGGTGAACCGTCGTCCCCTGGTTGGACGAGAACATCTTCTGCACATAATAGGACGTCGAGGGAGTCAGAGATCCGGGGCTCGAGTCAAACCCGATCAGCGTAGGCTACTCTTTTTGTCAGTAGGAACAGCCATACATGCAGTATGTAGGAAGGAGAGACTAAGTGCCATACCGACCACTGCGTAAATCCAAAGTGTTGCAGCAGCGGTGCATAAGCCGCCATCTTCACTACATCGCTGTTCCGCTCCAGCCCGATCATATGCACTGCTTCGCTGCAGCTGGCCTGCATGAACGACCAGTACGTCCCGTCCGGGTCGCTGGTGTTCCGGCAACCATACTCGCCCACAATGACAGGCTGCGATCGCGGCTGATTGTCCCACTGGTTGAACATGGCCACCAGGTCGTCGGGTTTGCGATAATAGTGATAATCAAACACGATTCCCGGAGGGAGCAACACGGGCAGACACAATTCGTCGATTGTAGACGCGATCAGGGTGAGTTGAGGATATTTGCCATGAATTGTGTCATATATTTGCGTGAATCTGTCGGGATATGTGTCGCAGCCGCCTGTGAAGTCGTCCTCGTTGCCAATCTCGATGTATTGAATCGGCCATGGATCTTCGCGTCCATTTTGTGCACGGAGGCCTCCGTAATGCGTGTCATTAGAACCTAACAGATACTGGGTTTTCTTGTAAGCTTTCATTGAGCTATCCAGTCTGCAGCTCGGCCTACCTCTAGCTCATTCAGAATGTCTGTGAGATATGGATGAAGATCATCGCCCGAGACAATCCTGCCGTATGATTTCCCAGCCCAGACACTCAGTATTGGGACCATCCCCGTATCCTCGCACCACCATAGATACTCGTCCAGGCCTGGATTGCATTAGCTTCATGTTGCCCATGCAAACTAGCATCCTACATACCAAGCGCATCCGTATTAGGATAGAACCAATCGCCTACCAAGGCTGTTAGAACGAGTCCATAAAAAAAACCTTGTAACTTACTCTCGCGGCCAGGCCGTTCGACCACGGGCCCGATTGTCAAATTCCACTGCCAACGGCTATCAATTTCAAGTCCTTCTCTGATTATCCATTAGTGATGCCAAAGAGAAATGGGGCATGCTGATTACAGGTTATTGCCTCCAGGAAACCGAAGAAAAGACGGTTTGACATCCGCGACGAGGCTGGCAATATCCTCTCGCAGGCCATTAGATCTTGACAATATCCCCGTAGTTAGCAGCCGCACCCGCAGTATAAGAGACACAAAACACACATACCTAGAATTATAAGTCGGCGGAAATAACTGCACCAAGCCAAAGTTCAACGTACCTCCTCGCACCTGCGAGGAGTCAAAAAGAAGCCGCCACTCGTTGTCACCATCAGGTGAGGCCGTCGAGTTAAATGTCTCCTCATACCGGGTGAAATTGTCCCAGGAGCTCTGCACAGTCATATTATGCGAGGCGTACACAATCCAACTGGACGACCCGACAAGCTGCAACGTAATGGTACCCGTGTAATCGCCCATCATCCAGAACTCACTCCGATATTCGGCATCGATAACCGGCACACCGTTATACCCAACATTTGCGAATCCCACAAATCCGCTCGCACCTGCTCGCACAGACACCGCAAGAGAGGACTTGATCGCACTGCTGACAGGATTCAACGTGTCCTGCATGATGTCCGCTTCCCCGATAGCTTTGTATGCGGTTAGCCCTGGGTCGTCTCCCTGGAAGCCATTGTTGCGCAGCAGCTGTCCATGTATCCCGCCATCACCTGCAACGTCTTAGCACCTTGCGATATGTATTTGGGGAGGTGGCTTGTAGGAAAGTGAGAGTACCGGACCGGTCCATTTCCTACGAGATTACATCAGTTAGTTTCAATATCTCCACAGCTGGCAGCAGCAGACTCACCTCAAACATTATTCCATACAGAAGAGGACTTGACTGATTACCTCCTTCCGCGATGACCGTGAGATTGACACTCGGGGCTGGACTATGACTGTCTCTTGTCGCCAAATCGGGGCGTGTTGGAAGCCAGCTAATCCCAGCCCAACTCGCCAGAAACCGTGCAGCAGCTACTGCTGTAGCGACTATCTTCATCTCGAGTGCTTCGTACTTTGTCCGCAGACAGACCGGTCCGTGAAGTTGATATCAACAACAGTCCTCAAGCACCCCTCTCTCCATCGCCGCATCGAATCTCCCACTCCTCGCAGGTGAGAAATTGGCATTACGAGGAGACTCCACCCAGGTCGCACCAAAAACCGGCATGATACAGGGACGTTGTGCGCGAAAGACCGCGATGACAACAGGACCCTCCGTAGTGACATCACCAAGCAATTGAGTTGCCGAGCTGCAGGGGAACCTCGGTTCGTGATGTCAGTGGTTGCACACAAAATGAACCGCTTCCAGGAAACCAAGATTCTCACCTGGCAATTACTAGCACAGAGATAGACTCTGGGGTAATGAATTTTTGGTGTAGTTGGTAAAATCCGTCACTTTTCTTTTGAACTCTCTGAGTCTTGAAACGCCTTTGCAAATCACGCAAATCACGTGCGGCGGGGTGTGGTCGTTGACTTTAGTATATCGCTCTGTTCTGTTGTATTTTTCTATATCTTTTAATCTAATTCTCCTTGTTTGTTTTTTGTTGGTTTTAATTATCTATTAGTATATTCTGCTTCAGCCTTTCTAAGGCTAGCATTCTTCACCACTACGGTTCTCACAGTGACGATGAGTCTTTTCAACTGGAGTCCCAGTATGCATTTTTCGTTATTGGTTGAGAAACAAGCTTGCATGGGAGCTTCTTTACATGGTTTATATTACACTGCACTGTATAAAAGATACGCTACCAAATTATTTAGTATGTCTGCGTCAAAATCTGTACCACAATCTAGCCCGAAATATTAACCAACACTAGGTAGAAAATGAATGAAAGCCCACAACATATGAAGGAAAAAGCCTAGTCAAGTCCGTCGTCGGTGCTCACGGAGCGTTACTCGGTGGTCGATGCATACGAAGATATCGCCCGAGCAGGTGATCAAAAGGATTCTCAGGATCATAAAGTTCCACCTCTGGGAAATTCGTGAGATCTGGGTAGTCCTCATACTCAGAGTCCATGTCCTCATCAAAAAGCGGTTCTTCGACAACGGCGTCATCATCCAAGCCCCCAACTTGGTACGGAGATATCTCGAAATCAACTTTAGTTCCTTTGAAGAGCGCTTGGAGACTCAGGAAGCATTGATGTGGACTTTGGCCTGGTGGGATGCGCTGCCCGGGTAGCTTGATAGGTCGTGTAACGTCAATGGCCTGGACGTTGATTGAAGTCAAGTTGGGATAGAGCCCCATTTTGCAGTCTGCTGCGATATTCCCGACCATTTCACGGATGGAGGAGTTGCAGTCTGTAATAACAAGTTGTTTCAGACAGGGTGGGAATTCGGGGTGAATAGGGAGCAAGGCATGCTGTATACTGATGGATTCCAGCACTGAGAAGTCGCTAAACGAGCCGACCTTGACGCAACGAGAGAGATAGTCCTGGTATGCCTCAATGCTTGTGATTATCCATGGTTCCCGCCAGAACTCGAGACAGAGGTTCTCAAGGGATTCCTTGTGTAAAAGAAGGGCTGCATGGGCTTCGCCGGCGTCGAATTGGCGGCTGCTGGCCGTTGCGGGACTTGAGGGTGGAAGCTCCCCCAAATCGTAGCTAAAGTTTGTGAAGGTGAATGAGGCAATCTTTTTATATGCTTGTGTGAATTTCTTGAGGTTGGTGGCATCGATATGGGAAAAAGTAAAGGTCAATTCACCGACGCCGAGCGTACCCGGGCCCCAACTAGAGGGGAAGGTCTGGTTAACAAGAACTGCACGCTGGAAGTTAACCAACTGCAAATTGGGAATACCGATGATGTGCTGGTAGGGTGAGATGTCGTAACCGGGGAGTTCCGGTTCGCACTCGACCCATATATAGTGTAGGTTGTGTAGAAACGAAGTGTTTCTGATAAACAGATCGTTAAGTGGCTCCATGGAGACAAAGTGTGCGGACACGGTTAGTTGGGAAAGATTAGGGGTCCGATTGAGCATCAATGCTAATAAGACACCCGGATCAGCACGCTCCATTGCTGACATCCAGGAAGCTTCTCGATCGCCTAGTTCGAGCCCCCGAATCACTTGCCCAAACAGCTTGATATCGTCGGGAGAGATATGCTGACGGGAGCTCAGTGAGATAGGTGAGAAGGGCTCAATGGAGACTTCTTTAACACGCTCGCCTAGTCCATGCCGTTGATATATTGACCTGGTAAATGAAATCATTCCAGTCTGGTCATGGTCAACAAAGTCGTCATGGAAGTTTCGATAGAGAAGCGGCTGAGCAAGCTCGCGCAACTTCTGTGATACAAGGCAGAGACGACACAACTCTTTCATTGATTCCGTATCCTGCAGATGACTATAGTCGTCGTCTACCGGGTCTTCTTTGTATTTGTCTTCCCCGGAAACCCTGAGAGAATTATACTCATCAGGGTCAGCTAGGAAAGATAGAATGTGTGTCAGGATCTCTGTGGGCAGAGATTGAAGCTGAACCATTGTGTTCGATGCACAGAGAACAATCGGCTGTCTCGAGAACGTGCTTTTCAATGACGGATTATTATCGACTCGCAGACTCGACTCCAAGCTTGAAGTTTCCTTCAACTTCATCAAAGGTTTGCAAAAGACCTTCCAAGGTTCTGATGCCTGAATGTCGGCCTGATTGGCTGCGGACTAATGTAAATGGTCACATGGTTCGCGTGCCTGACCAATTGTCTCTCTTGAGGCACGTTTTAATGCTCTGTATACAGGTACTACACTTAGGTAGGTAGGTATAGGTATATACACACATGGGTAGTGATAATATGGCAGCCAAGTAGCTTTTAGGAGAGCGGCTGATATTATGCATCTCCCCTTCTCATGACAGCCAACATCTCATACTGTGCTAGCCCAACATCATCCGGAATACTCACCCACGAGAAGAGAGAGTTGCGAAAGCATGGCTCATAGTCTGCCCAATCCGCCCGCGGTCCCAGCCATAGGATCAACTGGACAGCTTCGTGGCCATAAGTGTCAATGTATTTTGTAACTAGCTGTGGTTCGCGAGGGTAAACAAACATCCAGGCTGCCGCCTGCGGTGTACCGGAGTAGAGATCCCACGTGCCGCCGATGACGTCTGTGTCCTGTTCTGCAAGGTAGCGGTTGACAGAGGAGTTCACTTCAATGCCTAGAATTTGGACCCTTGGATAGCGATGAGTGATAAGGGCTTCTAGGAGGCCGGATCCACAGCCAACAGAGAGAGTGAATGCAGGTTTCTTGGGAAGCAGGGACGCCAGATGGGTGATCAAGGCGCTGGAAATAGACAGGCAGCAGTCTGGAAACGCCTCAGGTGATTCGGAGAGTTGGGCTGAAATTGAGGAGATGCCCATGTTGTTACTGAATGGAAAGCAAGAAAAAGGCAGGAAAATCATTGGAAAAGTTGAAGATGAACAAAGATTCCTATTCGGGACTCTTGTATATTACTAATACATGACTAATCCACCATATTCGCAGAAACTGTCGCCTGCGAATGCTTTCATATTATTAGTAGTATTCTTAGGGATGACCTGTGATAGCAATATATCAAGTCTGTACATTATACCACTATTATTCTGTGCCTATGATGAGGGGTTATGTATAGTATTATGAGCTGTGTTGCCAGAGAGGTTCCTGGATGCCCCAGGCCTGCAGGACCAGAACCTTGAATGACACCGACTTCGTACTCTGTAAACCATCACATTCACAAGTGACGTGTCCAAGGTCCTTCATCAATAATCAACTATGAAGGGTCGAAATTTTAAATTGCCCTCAGGGACACAGTGTTCATCTGCACAGACCGCCGAATTCTCGCCAGGACTCAGAGAGACGGCAAACTCCCAAGAGATGGCGATGACACCGTGCCAGCGCATCGCCTCTGAAGCCTTAACTGCAGGTACTATAGTCCATCACTGCACACTATGAATGGTCCCGAGTTCGGACAAACTTCCCTGTGCCGTGATAATCCAGGCACCTAATATGGGGCTTTACTGTGGTTTGTGAGTCAGTCCTCTGAGTGTCCGAGGGCTTCTCTGTTCTCCAATATTGTGCTGACTGCTGGGTCGCTGACTTAGTACTAGTAGCACCACTGGTAGTTGATATTTTATACGCAGGCGGCTCACCGGAACTTCGTCGAAGATACTCCTTCCAGACTGCAGATTCAGAGACTCAGAGAGGGTGTAATCTCCGAGGGTACTAGCGGAGGGACTGGTAAACAGAAAGCATACCGGCGAATGAGGGGTGGTGGCCAAATTTCTACTTCGCTAGGAATTGGACTGCCAATGAGAAAACATGGGAACAGAAGCAATCCACGTTTTTTGTGTGTGCTGTCAGGTACAGCCGCTGCAGCGTGATTGTGATTGTTGGATCCAGACATTTGGGTGGCGACTCACTGTTTGCGACCCACGGCTTTGCTGAGTTTCCTCCTCTTCGACCCGACGGTGCCTGTATTACCAACGAGAGTTGCCTGAAGCCTGCTGTGAATTCTGCATGTGCTTCTCTCAGACAGGTGCATGTACAGAAATATAGTGTTTTGCCCGAGGTGGTCATTCTTTCTACTACTGATACTTTGGTGCTGCACTCGCAGTAGGTTGAAATTATGCCTTTGTGTATCAGCCACCTACGCAAATCATTCTTCTTCTTCTTCTCCTCTAAAGGACACTAGAAAGCCAACCGTTTCATCCATAATCAAGATCTAGGCCTTCCGGTTGCCTCTATCCCTGTGGGCCATTGAGAAATTTTCTCTTAGCGCACTGTCGAGTTCTTTCACTTCTTTGACCGATCGGGTTCTTTGAAGAGGATTATGGCCCAAGTCACAGACTTCATCAAACCAGTGGACACGATGGCGTTTTAATTATAGTATGATTGGCCACGCGTCCAGGAACAAAACTCTGCTCTGGGATGGTTTGGAGTCCTTGGATTGTGGTTGGCTGGTAGGCATAATTGCTCTGTTCCTGAATCTTGACATGGAATACTCTGGACTAATCCCTCAAGCTGCACTAATACACTATACTGCTCTGGACTGTCTGGAGTGCAGCGTGGCCCACACTTAAGGCAGATTCACTTAGATGTGATTCATAATGTGATGCCTCATTTCATTCTCTTACCTTATCCTTATTCTTATTCTCCACTCACCGGCTTTTCTTGAAAACGAGGACTCTGTCGCAGGCAAAGGATAAATATGCAGCCCTTCCTCCTCTCCCAGCGGAGCTTTTCCTCCCTTCTTCCCCACCACATCGAAGTCATTCATTCCTTCTCTTGACCTGAGGTTGAACCTCTCACAGTCCTTTCCTATACACTCCATTTCACTCTTTGTCTGTCGATCAGACCCCTTTGCCATTCCTTCAAACCAAATCTCACTCCTGTCTCTCTTTGCTATTGCATTAAGAAACAGAAAATATGAACTTCCGCAACTTTTTCGGCGTCGCGGCTGCTCTGGCCATGACTGCCTCTGCTCTGCCTATTGCCTCGACTCGTCGTGGCGTCAGCGGTGGAGTCCAGATCGTCAACAACCTCGCCCAGGACATCTACCTGTGGTCTGTGTCGGACGTCTCTAGCGAGATGCTGACCCTCCCTGCGACTGGTGGCAGCTACTCCGAGGCCTGGCAGGTCAACCCCAACGGGGGTGGCATTTCCATCAAGCTGGCCACTTCCTCTGTCGACCTCTCCAGCGTGCTCCAGTTCGAGTACACCGAGTCTGGCGAGGTTGTCTACTGGGACATGTCGAGCATCAACCTGGCCAAGGACTCTCCCCTGGTTTACGCAGGATTCCAAGTAACCATTGACGATGCCAGCTGCGACACTGTTACCTGCGCTCCAGGTGATGCCAACTGCTCCGAGTCTTACCAGCTCCCCGACGATGTCAACACCCGCGCCTGCTCGAGCGGCGCTGCTTTCACCCTCACATTGGGTTAGAACGATGATTTTGCCTCTGACACATTCTTTTTCTTCTGCGAGTCTCCCGCTCATCAAGTCACTCTTTATCTCATTCCGATGGCTGGAAGGGTTCGCACAGAGACACATCAAGGCAGGCCTTGTAACGAGAGTCACGATGGGATGTGCTCATGAAATATGGGACCAAACGGGAAATCATGTCATATAGGATTCCGGCGCAAGACTTGGACAATGCTATTCACCATCCTCTTTTCTCTTTTCTCTTTCACCTCTTTACATCACTCGTACTCTCGTAGCAGCGACCTTGATTTCTGAATTACCGTAGCCATGCCACTTATTAAACAGCAAGCCCCATCCTGTCTACGTAGTCTAGTACAGAGTAGTGCACACCGACAAACCTATCCAATAACCAGACCTCTAATCCCTGATGTCATCCAGCACTAAACAATTAGTCCTGACAGCACAACTAAAAAGCCTCCAACCGGATACCCGAAGTCTTGTCTCCATTTCTCCACTCCAATTTCCCCCATCGGCAGCCCGAGAGGAAAACAGGAAATCCAGGCTGATCCGATGGGGTCCGTTGCGTAACTGTGCAGCTCTGTCAAACTTGACGTCTTCCTGACTCCGGACCCTCCGGTACTTTATCTCAACCTGTCTCTCCTGTATATTCTGTTATTCAGCTCTAAGAGGAGGCTCGGTTCCGTTACTGTACATACAAATGGCAGACCGAGACGCACGGCCCAGGGCAAGGGTAAGCAAGCCATCGACCGACCGACCGAGCGAAGGGGACGACGCAGTATAATTAATAGGAGAAGAGGAATGAATGCTCACATCATCTCACATAACCTTCTAGTCCGAAGCCGTCTCCCCCACCGGTCGAAGTAATCCAACCACTGCTACTGCTGCGACTGCTCCGACGACAACAACTCGACGAACCCGCGCCGCAACAGGAGACTGGGACTATGGCTCCTCACCAACAAGACGAGTCCGCAGCACCGACAGCAGAAACACAAATCCAAACACCCTCGATCATAATGAGGGCATCCGACGCCGAAGCACAACGGGGAGCAGCCACCCGGCCAGACGAAGCAGCCAACGATCCATGGGCAGTGGTCGCGGCATCCCCAGCCTTACCTCGCGGACGACATTAGCACAACGCACCCAGGGACTCTTCACCCTCGCCGGTCCAGAGGGGACGCCGCAACTCCGTCTCGCACACGAACCCTTCGTGCACCCGGGATATGCAGAGCTTAACCCGTCGTACGAGCAGCCGGCCAACGCGAAGCCCGTGTGGAGTCTTGCGAAGCCGTTGCCGCGCGTGGTGCGACCTGGTATGGTGCCCACGAAGGAGGAGGTGCTCATGAACCGGGCGACGGCGCAGATGCCCGCGGAACAGTCGCAGAAGGAGGGGTTGGATGTTGATCCGAATGAGCTGGAGGAAGGGCGGATTGGGTTGTCGGCGAATCCCCGGAAGATGGCGGCGCAGGTGCAGGATGCGCGGGTGCAGCGCGAGAATAACTTCATCGATAAGATTCTCACGGGGGATACGAGTTTGACGCGGCGGACGAGCACCTCGTCTGGGAGGATTAGACGGCGGTCGACGGTTGGTGGTGGTGGTGGTGCTGCTGCTGTGATACCGGAATTGCCTACTGTGCCTGAAACGGAGCAGCAGCAGCAGAAGCAGCATTTGGATGACACAAGTGGCGGCTCAGAGGGTGAAGGCATGAGCAGTGAACCTCTACAGCCTGTGCCAGAGGACCTGCATCCACTAGAAGAAGAAGAACAGCAGCAGCAACCACAACTACCAGTCGACGAAAGCGAGACCGACAAGGAAGACGACACCGTAGACAACATCGACTTCCCCGAGTTCACCGAAGCCGCATATCCAGAGGACCTGCATCCCCTGGTGCAGGATCTGGTCGAGGACGAGGTCCACAACAACCACACGACATGGTCCGTCATCCGCACTCACCATCGCGAAGCCCTGGCCGAATCCCTCGGCGTCTTCGTACAACTGACAATCGGCTTCTGCGCAGACCTCAGCGTCACCCTCGCCGCCGCAGGGAACCCCAACACCACCTCCTGGGCCTGGGGTCTCGCCACGATGATGGCCATCTACATCTCCGGAGGCGTATCGGGAGCCCACCTCAACCCAGTCATCACCCTCATGTTCTGGTTCTATCGCGGATTCCCCAAACGAAAGATCCCCGAGTACTTCGCCGCGCAGTTCAGCGCTGCCTTCATCGCCGCCTTCGTCTCTTACGGCGTCTACTACGTCTCCATCCACGAGTATCTCACCTCCTCCTCCTCCGCAGCAACCGCATCCCTAAACATCATAAACAGCTTCGTCACCAGCCGCAGAGAAACCTGGATCACCCCCGCAACGGCCTTCTTCACCGAATTCCTCGGAACAGCCGTGCTAGCAATCACCGTCCTGGCCCTAGGCGACGACCAAAACGCACCCCCCGGCGCGGGGATGAACGCCCTCATCATCGGCCTCTCCATCTTCTGCATCGACCTCGGCTTCGCCGCCCAGACAGGCGCAGCCCTGAACCCGAGCCGGGACTTTGCGCCGCGTCTGGCCCTCCTCGCGCTCGGGTATGGGAGGGAGCTCTTCACGGATCCGTACTGGTTCTATGGGCCGTGGGCGGGGGCGTTGACAGGGGCCTTTGTAGGGGCGTTTCTGTATGATTTTATGATTTTCACGGGCGGGGAGTCGCCGGTTAATTACCCGTTGGAAAGGACGCAGAGGGCTATGAGGAAGAGTAGGATGAAGTGGAGGAGGAGGTTGCACTTGAAGGAGAAGGGTACTGCGTTCTAGATTGATTACCTATATACCATAGAGATACTGAGATACTGAGATACCGAGATACCGAATATAGAGTTGTTTTGTGCACTCTTGCATAGCGGGAACTTGGAGGTGAAGGGGAGAAAGTTTCATGTACATAGATTGGGAATGGTCCCGGCATATTCTGATCACTAGGTTTTATACTAGTATTAGATTAGGTACATACACATACTCGGGTATCACAAGCTAGGTCAACCACACAGTCAAGCAAGAAAGAAACACAGACTACGCGACATGGCCTCCATACGCACCAGGTTGCGGATGAGGCACAGCAGACCCGGGAACCCCCCCAGGGGCTGAAACTGGGTTATACTCAGGAGGAACAGCCTTCGACTCGGTCTCTACAGTCTCCGGCGCCGACTCATCAATCGCCTGATGAGACCCGGCAATGACGAGCGCACTGAGGAAGGCCAGGGCGTAAAAAAGACGAATGAGGAAGATCTGCGCCTGACCAGAGTGCTCAAAGTACGACAGCGAGCGGTCCATCTTCCCAAAGTACGTGTCGGCGAAGCCGCTCATCTGGACCAGAGTCAGGGCTAGAAAAGAGAATATTAGGGCGGGGATACCCAGAATCAGAGCCTGCGAGCGCAATAAAGACGACAGTTAGAGCTTGCAGGTCAGACCAGACAATACCTGGAAAAGACAACGTACCCCCTTGCGGATGTTGGCCTTGCGGAACAGTGCGAGAACCATGTTCGCTGATGCCAGGAGCGCAGCAATGAACAAGAAGACGTAGTACGCCATCGTCACGTTTATGGAGGCCTTGGGCAGGTCCACTACGATGCTCTGGCTGACCTCGTGGCTGCGGTATAGGGCGTCCTCCATACGGGTGTGAATCGCGAGAGCAACCACCAGGAGGATTCCGCATAGGCCGAGCCAGACAGAGTGCACTATGAGCGTGATTGTCTTCAGGATGCCGCCGCCCTGCTGCAGCTTCAGGCAGATCGGGAGCAGGACCAGCGCGATCAGCAGGTACATTGAGAGACTGTCGAACCAGGCAACGGCAATGAGAGCCAGTTGGTAGTGGTCGGGACGTAACATCACACACTGGGAGAGAATAAGCGTAATCATGTCGAGAATGAGATACCTTTTTTGTCAGCTAACTGATATAACATGTCCCCCAGAGCTCTAGTCAACGTACAGTACACCGAGGACGATGGAGATGGCAAAGAGGAACCATTTGCCGAGCGCAGCGCCCTTTCGCTTGCTCTTGAGGAAGCGGATGGCCGCAATGCCCATGACGACGATATACAGAACGAGGAAAACCACGTCGAAGGCCAGGTTAACTTTGGAACTGGAATCCTTAAATGCAGCCGAAGACACGCACTTGTCGCTGGTCGGGTAGTTGGAGTAGTCCTGGTCATAGGCAGAGGCATAATCTCCGCTGTAAGAGCTGGGTAGATCCGAACTGGAAGAATCCTCGTAGCTCGAGGAGTCGTAGTTTGAGGAATCATAGTTGGACGAAGACGAGTCCGAGCTGTCCAGATAGCTGTCTAGCCAGTCGTCCAGGTCGCTGGAATCATAACTACTGGAAGTCGGATAGCTCGAGCTATAGCCCGTCGGCGTGGGATAATAGCTGTCGTAGTCGTCGTAGCTCGACAGATCAAACCCAGTGTCATCCAGATAGCTATCCAGGTCCTGGGTACTCGAAGACATGATAACCAGAGACTACAGAAAGAGAAGCAGAAAACTAATAATAAAAGCAACCAAAGAAGGGATGAATACTGAAAGAAAGTTCGGGGCTTGATGCGCAAGAGTCTCAGGACGCCATTTTGTATCTCTTCACCACCAACTAGAGAGATAAACAAGTGGATATCAAGATTCAAAGATCTTGGTCGCCCCAGCGAGCGATTCACAATGATCTCCTGCTTGGTTGTGGGCGGCTCTAGCGTAGAAATACGAGGTATATCAATAGGGTGTAATTTCAGCACCCTCGATCTGAGCAATCAGCAAGCAGATGAAGCGAAGATTTCAGTCGCTATTCCTTGGAGGATCGTATTTAAGCTCTATTCGGGAATAAAAGTCTGCCCTGAATCTGCATGCCGAAGACCTTGGATGCAATCATTACGAGCCACGCTCCATCCCGTCATCTTGATCCTGTAGATTCATGCAGCCCTGACCTCCCTTGCATCAACTAGAGAACAGCGAGTCAGGAAGTGATTCATCTGGTCTCTCTCCGGAAGGACTTGTTAGATCAATCCGAGTTGTCTCCGAAGCAGCACATGCTCATTTCTTGGAATTTGCAATTGCAAGATGAGCGCCACGCATAATGGTTCCTCTCACAGTTTGACGACTTGGCTGAGTATCCTTGCGCAGCTTCATCGTGAGAAGATCTCTTCCTACAGGAACCGGCAACACTGCCAGCCTCAGAGTGAGATTTCCGCGGACGATGCCCGACACTTTCCTTGGTCCTGGAGATCGACCATCAGATGATCCAATTCGCGCGAAACACTCGTAAGGCATACCAGCAAAATAGGAGAGAGAAAACGCGATCGCCGGGCGGCAGGAGTGCACAAGATGAGGGATTGCCTCGAACCAGTTCACTGGGTTGGAGGATCCAGGGCACAGTTCCACCCCCGATATACTAGTCACATTGTCATGACCCAGCAGACTAATTTGCATAAATGCTAGTTTATTAGTTCGAACTCTAAAAGTCAGACTCGGTGCGTTTCAATGGCCCTGCAGGAGTCTGTACCGCGGAGTCGCGAGACAAACACATATAATTCGGTCTTGAAGATGAACCCCATGTCGAAGTAGTCTCGGCCTCATCAAGTCGAAATACGAGTGTATTGACGAGGAAATCGCTGGAAAGAGCGGAGGTTGTGATCTGCGCCGGAATACGAGCGATGGGAAATTGAACCACAACAGACAAAAGAAAGGGGAGCGAAGGAAAACGAAAAAGAACCAGCCAAGTCCAGGCGACTTCCTGGACAAAATGCGGGTTTCTAATTTCAACTTTCTTCACACGAACGCTAATTATACACGCCAATCAAAATCATATCATCAAGTGCATGAGGTCTCCTTGCGTCGGAGTTTGATTCAACGGCAAGAAAACCTCATAGAATGAAAAATGTCCCTGCAAGGAGGCAGGAGTAGGACGAAGAGGCCCTTCCTTCACGCCCTGATGACAAGAAACGGCTGACGGCTTGTCCTAAAACGCTGTCAGTCCTCTAAAGGTGCTGGAGCCAGTCTACCAAGGAGCAAAAGCCCAGCAAGCCTGGTTGCATAAGGTCGGCATACTTTGCATATTGCCCAGGCGCAATGACCTTATTCTGTGGTAGCGAACAGTCCGGGGGGCTGTCGGGACAGCAGCAATGTATTCAGGGCTCAGCGTATCCATGAAGAATGCGCTCCAGGGACACCCATCTCCATCCCATCTTGTCACTCTTACTGTGCAGAAACAGGATCCTTCTTCTCGTACTCTCCCAGAGCCTGCGCCAGCAGCTCAGGATACCATCTACGACCGACATCTTGGTGACTTATAATCCGGTGAATCAGGGTCCCCTCGCCGACACAGCCGCGAAACATCTTGTTAAAGGTAGCCTCCGCATCCGAGCGCACCTTGTCATCAAGGATCAAGTCTTTGATATGAGCGGGAATCTCCAGGGAAATGTTCTCCGCTGAGAGATCCAAACTCATGCCCTGAAACACAGGGATAGAGAATCGCGGCCCAAGAGGTTGACCATGCGCATCAATGAAATTCGACGGCGCCAGACTCACCCGGTGCGTGGTTGCCGTGCATACTCCCCCCGTAATCGCCTCCAAGGCACGTCCAATATTAACGACCAACGAGCCGTCAATTGGTGGAGCTGGAATCCAGTCCCCGGATTTATTCTGCACCTCCAGCCCGTGGTGGGGAGTCGCTTGCAGGAGGAAGGTCAGAAACTCCGAGTCTTTATGTGGACCGACACCTTGACTGTCGGCTTCAGTGGATGGCGGGGGATACTTGATTACTTTCAGCTTCTGCTGCAGCGGGACTTCGAAGAACGGCTTCAGGGCTTCAGGATGCAGCTCCAGGGCCTCCGCTATCAGAACCTGGAATTTATCCGCCACTGGGCTCAGTTCCGCCAGGTATGCTTCTACAGAATGGCGGAATCCCGGGATCGCAGTTTCATCAGGCCACTACACAGTCAGTAGAGAAAGCATTTTTGGAGCAAGAGAAATACCTGGTTTGGGCCCCGGATATTCCGATACAAAGGCGCGTCGGGGCCTGGCTCCGGCATTTCTGTTGCAAACTATGCGTGGAATTAATCATTAGTTAAATTCGTCATAACTTCAACCGTTTCTGCAGATACGTGAGATGCGCACATCAAACTGCTCACGGTAATCTGGTTTCCGCGCCGTGATCTCTGCCCCCAGACGTGAGTAGCCCAGGAAGTGCTTGCTGTTGACCATTTCGATCTCAAGCTTCTTCTCCAGCGGAAGATCAAAGAGAGCCCGCGTCTTTTCCACGAGATCCTCTCTAACGTGCGGAGCGACGGGCGCATTAACAAGGTAGAAAAATCCCACGTTTATGAGCGCATCGCGGAGATCGGCGAGAAAGCCGGCTTTCGACTCTGGGGAAGCGGACAGAGAAAAGTCGAGGATGGGAATTGCCGTGAAAGAGTCTGGGGTGATTCTAGCCATTACTGACGATGAATTATCGCTGTTGCGGTGATGCTGGGCGGGAGTGGGAGATGATGAGGACGAAGAGATGAAGTCAAGAGGCGGACGTGGGATTATTTTCGATTGACGGTCGCGGATGGCGTCTTATTTGTGGAGTCTTGGATTATTGAAGCCCAACGCCGATCGATATATAGATCTAGGAATACAGAGAATAAGATTAGATGGGAGGAGGAAGAAGAACTATCATTCCATTTGATTTTTGCAGATTATATATTACGTCCTCCTCCCTGTCCTGTCTGATGGTCGCCCTCGCACACACACAGTGTACGCCTTTTAACCTCGTCCAAAACCCCAGCAAGATATATAGTATCAGAAGAGAAACGGTAAGTGCCAGAACAAACAAATGCTAGTAAAGCAAATTTATCATGCACCGATTATTTACAGGGCGACACCGATGAGGATCGCAGCTCCAGCAACGAGGAGGCTGCTGGATCCGGAAACGAGGCTGGCAGCACCACCTAAATTGCCAGAGGGGTCAGCATTCCCATTCTTCAAGTTTAATTTACCATACCAGGACTGGTAACTTACCGGCTTGAGTGCTGTCGTCGCTGCTGCTGGTGCCACTTGCGCTGGGAGTGCTAGTGCTGCTGCTGGTGCTTGTAGCAAGCGTAGTGGTGGTGTCGGCCGCGGTAGTACTGGTGGTGAGGGAGGCAGTCGTGGTGTGACTGGCAGTGGAGCTGGAAGAGCTGGAAGAGCTGCTGCTGCTTCCGCTGCTGCTGTTGCTGCTGCAGAGGCTCTCCGCCTGCGCCTCGAGCTGGCTCATGTCGATATTGGCAATAGACTGCAGTTCGGAAGAAGAGCATGAGGACGAGGTAGCGCAGTTGGTGATGCCAGTAGTAGCGTCGTTAAGAGCACCGTTCTGGATGGCATTACACAAGCAATCCACGTCGGTAGAGTCGGTGCTGGTGATGGAACCGGAACCGCACTTAGTAGCAGACTCATAGGCCTTGCCAACGCAGCTGCTTAGACAGCTGGGGAGGGCAAAGTCAAGGTACTGCTGCCATGACTCCGCAGCCATGACAGAGGTAGCGCTGAGAATAGTGAGAGGGACGAGGAAACGCATTTTGGCAGATAACAACGAGAGACTGTTTGGTTTCAAGAGGGTAAAAGCTGAAGCTTCAAAAGAAGGACTGAGGTTAGATTCAATAAATGAGGAAGAGGACAAGGTGCGAATAAAGGGGGGAGTTGAAGAGGAGGAGGGAGTTTGTTTTATATTCCTCGCCACGAGCGAATCAGTTGAGGCTCAAGGATCAACCCAAAAGACCCTGGAAGTGGAGTCAATATTCTTCAAGTTCCCACCCCCTTATCTAGTGTCGACTGAGAAGGGGTGCTGGTTGGAGTCGTCCATCGTATAGCGAGTTAGTAGCTTCACCAAGTGCGCCCATGGGGGCTGAAGCACTGTTAGTGCGAGACGAACACGAGCTTACCTGGCACCACTTGTCCCACAAGAATAGATGAATCCCGAGAATAAAATGAGGATAAGCCAGCGAAAGAGATGAGAGTCGAGGCTGCTAATAGACTAACTATAGTAATAATGATTTGGACGGCCTGCCCAAAGAATAATACGAGTCATGAATAGGTAACTCGCCAGCCCCATTGCACTAGAGTAGTAGCGTTTCGCTTTTACTCGAGATTTTTTAAATTAACTTTTATTCTTGGTAAATCTGGGGGTCAGAAATGTGCACTCTTTGGACGCTTGCAAACTTACCATCGTGGAGGACACAGTTTTCGCCGTTAAAATGCCTGGTTTGGGATTTACAAATCGATAAGTTCACCAAAAGTTCAAGTCAATTTAACTCGATAAATAACAATAACTAATACTCCGTAGACACGGCAATCAATGACTAGTCAAATAGTAGACTAGTTAGTCAGTCCGCATTGAGGCTAAACCAGGCCGTGTCCAAACGTAGTGCGAGAGCCAAGAGCAGCTTGGAGATTCGAGATCAGTCCAAAATAAAGTCGTGAAGACAGAATAGGACGACAGTATCATTTGTGTTTCGGAGAGTCGCTGCAAATGATCTCGCTTCCTGCAAAGGACCACCTGTCCTGGCCGTTTTATCCACCGCCAAGGTGATTGATCTGATGGAGACTGCGACAGCGCAGGCTCTGCTTCCCCTTTTCTCATCTTGTCGGACTTCTGGCGTTGTTGTGATGAACATCACCCAGTCGGTCCCCTCTCCACCAAGAGCCACACTCACTGTGACTGCGGGCTGTATGGGTCGTGAGGGTCTAAGAGTCATTACGGAACCATGACTTGAACAGAGAATACGGCCATGCATTTTACCATGCCATCAGACACGAGTCGGAAGAGCTTGTCAGGACCTGATTACACCATGGAATACACCGGATCATTCCTCTCGAAAGGCGACTGTAAGTGACTGCTAGGGCGGGCAGGCCGAACTTGGTGAAACCCTTCCTCGATAAAGGTGCAAATGCTAGGGCTTCCGTCCATCCAACTGAAGGCGAAGCAATGCTATACAAGGCCGATGGATCTCCGAGCGAAGCTATGTTGAAACTCCTGCTCAATTGGGGTCTAGACCGAAGTGCAGCAACTTACGACCGTTGGTCCCCTATTTACTATGCTGTCCGTTCGGTATCTGATAGGCTAGGCAGAACATGAAGCTGCTAGTTGCTGCCGGATCAGATCCAAATGCCGTAGATAATAAGGGCTAGACATGCCTTCATTTCGCGGTAGAAAGAGCTCATCCTGCCGTACTGAGCTTGGGGCTGCGCCAGAATCCAGGAATGCACGCTGTGGTACGCCATTGCGACTGGCTGTTCCAGAGGAGAACTAAAGGAAAACAGCTAGAATCCTTCTGGACGCAGGGGCTGACTCTTCTCTTAGAAATAATAGTTCCAGAGCTGGGACTGATTGAACGAAGAGGCTGTGGAGGATCTCCACGAGGCTACTCGTCTTCTTCAACATAGCCCTCGAATATCCTTTCCAATCACGATTCCATGTGGGTGGCCAGATATTGTTGCTTCTTTTTCTAGTTTACAGCCTCGTTTTTCATCTCGTGTTCCATGTAGTCGAGCCGTGCCAGTCACGGTCCCTGGTTGAGACTCTGGCCAAGGAATCTATTTCCACCTGGCTTGAGAATCTGCAATATGTCTTATTTTTTTTAACTTAACCTCATCGCAATTTCCGGTATTCAATGGCCAAGAACTCGGCCGGTGCAACAGTTGGCCTCTAATTTCGCGAATGCCTCTTTCGGTAATTTAAACCTCCATTCAAAACTTCGGGGACTTGCGGATGGGATGTCATGGAATGTAACATTGCACCCTCAATTCCTATCCGGGCCAAGCTTAATCACTTTCATTTTGTGGTGACAGAGCTTCACAATCCTTTAGCAGACATGCCATGCCAGCATTCGGATCGCCTCATATTAACCGTTCTGAGATTCCGGAAGAGCTTTTTGGGAGAGCTGGACTCATCATGATAATCTGGAATAAAGCATACTGATGTGTAGTATGCGCTTTTATTGATTCCTGGATTTAATCCCCGAACCATATTTCGAACGACTCAAGAAACCTTGAATGTCGTTTACATCATAGAAGCCGCAACAGAAGGCTGTCGATGACTAAACCACCACGACTGCGAACTATAAGTATGCGCCTCAGCGACAGTGATCTGAATTCGACATTTGTTATCCTTTATTCTTCGTCGCCGTTACCTCCTACATACCCAAAATGAACAAAATCTCCGAGCTCGCTGCAAAGCTTACCCATAAGAAGGGCGACGAGGCCAAGACTGGTGGGAAGACAGAGGGTAAAAGTGATGCCAGCGGTAGTAATGAGGCCACTGGCAGACAAGATTACCTCGATAGGGGTAATCATCCATCTTAGCTCTTCTTTCCGGGGATCAAGTTGGCTGACTTTTCTCGCGCAGGCCTCGAGTCCGCTGAGCAGAGAGTTGCCGGTGACAGATTTGACGCCAGCAAGATGAAATCCACCAACGACAAGGTTACTGGGGCAGTAAGGGACAAGTTCGAAACTTCTACTGGGTATGTGTTCGCTCTCGGCCTCTCTGCTGTAACAACTAGTAGAACAACTAACCAAATCTTGCCCATCAGTCACAAATTGCCTGGTACTCATTAGTGGATTCCCCGAATACTGGATTAATACTCACGTTATGGGATATAATTTTCCTTTCTTAGTCCTGAATCACCATGGACAGCTTCAAATTCAATGGCTCGGCGCCTTGGTATATGTATCTATAGCAAATTACACCAACTCCCAATATTCCCACGAGCCATCAGGGCTTATGCCTGTTCCGGAGGGATCTCCTCAGTCTTTGATTTTAAATTCTGTAAACACGGCGCGTAGAATAAGCTGCCGTGCCAGGCACCCATTACTGTTCTGGTCGCCACAACCAGCCAAAGTATAAGGACAGCCATACTAAATATCTGTAATGACACAGTTAATCACACATTTGCGGTGTTGAGAATGACATTCTGTCGCGTCTTACCGTTCCTAAGACTTTGAAGAACATAAGATTCATCTCAAGCCCCAGTTGGATCGTGCTGGCTGCATAGACGCCGAGAGGAAATGTAAATCCCCACCATCCCATGTTAAATGGGAAAGGGCTGCTATAGTAGATGGTTGCAAGTGCAAACACAAGCCATATCAAGCCGAAACTCCACATCAGCATGGATATGAAGACACCTAGGACATATGCCATATCCCCCGCTATGTGGCCCAACGGCGAGGAATCTCCTAATAGCTGCTGAGCGACCTTGCCAATATAAAGGATGCTGTAAACCTTGGGATTAGTAACTCTATATCAAGACGACTCCTCATAAAGGAAACTCTCTTACCTGAATCCTCCAAATCCCAGAGGTCCCAAAGGAAGAAAACAGCTCACTATAGTCTCTCTTGACGGCAACTTGTGAACAGCCAGTCGCTGATAGTAGATTACTAAAATGGTCAATGCCATTGGGGTTGCCATTCCCCATAATATATAGCAGGTGATCACCGAACCCAGGGCGCGATCAGTGCTTGGTAAAATATGTGCTACCTCCGCGCCAGTACCAGCAGCTACAATTGTTGCCGCAATAGGAAGCAGTTGAAGAGCAGTAATCCGCTCTAGAGAGGTAATATAGTTCCTAGACATGCTATCATAAGCGTGTCAGCACGGGCATCGTAATAGATGTAGGATGTAGGGAGAAGCAGGAAGCATACAGTAAGAAAGAAAGCGACGCTGTGACTGCTGTCGCAGCGAAAGCATCGATAATCCATAATACCCAGGCAACTGTTTTTGCCCAGTCCCCCCAAATCGGGACGCAAATAAACACCCACATCTCAATCAAGGTAGCGAATCCCATGGGACATGTAGCCAAGAATAGGGAATTGGTGGGATCCTGAATCATGACACCCCATATTTCTGGATATAGCGTATACCGCAGAAATGACATGCCCAACACAATTGTAAATAGTATTGTATTTAGGATGAAAAACACGATCGATAAGTAATTAAGAGCGACATGTCCAAATGGGACGATATGGAACAAAATGGCAACGATGCCAGTCCCCATAGTTGTTGAAAACCATCTAGAAGATCTCTGTTAGCCAGTATGTCTCGGAACATGTTCACGCATATTGAGCATACGATGGACTGAAATTGCTCACTACTCGTCGCCACCCGGCGGAGTATTTCAACTGCTTTTTGCTTGCAGTCTCTGGTGGAGGACGGCGAGTTTTGACACCCATTTCTGAAGATTGTTCTCTATCTTGTCACTGACAGAGTTGGGGGAATAGAACGACGAGAATGGTTGTTTTTCTACTTCTTTCCGATCTCACGTTAAGGGCGAGTCACCATAAATCTCGGCCGAAAGCACGCATCTGGACGAACCCCACAAATTCGGCAGCGCAGCTGGAGATTTAGTCGCCTTTTTGCTAGCTAAGTATATAAAGAGATGTTGCGTGTCGCGCGCTCGAGCTTGTCCAAGTGTTCGCTGTGCCTGATTAAATGTATGTAGCAGCTCGACTCAAGAAGAAGGTGCAACGGGAGAAATCGGAGAAGTCGGTATCCTGTTGACCTGGTCAGTCTGCACACGAAAACCCTCGGTTCTTTCTTTTATCGCCATAAGATGGCTTCTAAGCAACCCAAACCTTGGGTTTAAATTGTATTGTTCGAAGCACAGAATCAGCTTCACCTCAACGCATTGAGCTGAATACCTGAATTGGTAGCGTAAAACCCGTGGAAGGTAACTGCAGCAGGTCTCTAGTATAGTAGGTTAATAAGGACAACCCTTGATGTTTCCTCAGTGGTGAAAGAGTTTGATGTCATGAGGAGAAGCAGAGAACATAAAAGTTGAAGTTGGAAATGAGGACAAGACGAAAGATACGGGCCTGAGGCAAACGGCACGGGACCAGCAGTCACGAACCAAAAATATCGGTTCTCCTTTCTTCATCTGCCCTTCTCCTCTCTATTTGTAATCCTTCCAGTCATCTCGATTGCAATATTGAACTATCTACTCGCAAGGAGCCAGTCTAAGATTAATCATTGAAAATCACATATTTGTTGACGCTTTTCGCGAGAATTATTCTCGAGACTAGAGGCCTACATTATATAGTCATATTTACCCCAGTACGTCACCAGTTAGACGTACCATGATAGCAGTTTGCGATTCTTTCTGCTAATGGCGCATAGTATTTACAAATTGATTCCCCTCAATCCGGTCCCCAGGTATCACTAAGGGTTATGATCAGACAACTGGCCATCCACTAGAAAAGTCAAGGACATTCCAGCCGAAAAGTTTCTGACCATCCGCATAGCCAATGGTGGTATCGACGTAATGGTAGTAAAGCACAGGGCCGAGACTAGGATCAGTGAATACACCCCTACATCAAGTTAGTCAAGACTTTGGCTGCAAGTCATGGGACAGGGAAAAATAAGACATACTGTCCACCAGGCCCATAAACGGTATCGTGACTTTCGAGAACGATAGTGCCCCCGCCAGATGTGCAGGATACTCCACTTGCATCGACCTAGAGTATGTGAGTTTCACTGTCCGGTCTAAAATGCCGTGAGATACACTTACGAAGTTCCCTGTGGGCGAAGTTGATCGGCAGACCTTGATCTTGTACTCCTCCCCAGATGCAGGCCTGGAAGTGTCATAGCCGCAGCAAATCCCCGCGGAATAAAAGAGGTAGTAATAGCTACCGTATTTGTACAAGTATGAACCCTCAACAGCGTGGTCGCCGCTGGGATCGTACGCGATATTATAGGAGCTGGAGGCAACGGATGTTGGAGGTGAGTTCATCGGGGCTTGGTAGATGTCGTGCCAGAAAGATCCAAAATTCATATAGAATTTTCCATCATCATCCAGAAGATTACCGTCGATGGAATTGTATGGTTTTGAAGAGCTCGATCTTATGCCCGTGGATCCGTGGTCTGTCCAGGTGCCAGAGTTCATCGTGGTCGAAGATGCAACACCAATGGCGGAGCTTTGGGATCCGAATGTTGACACTGAATAATACACATAATAAATGCCGTCCACTAGATGGGCATCTGGGGCCTATATTAAGGTCAGAGACTTCTTCAGGGATCGAAATAAAGTTTTTTTTCTGCTACGCCAGACTTTGTGATCGATATGCACCAGATAACAGAGCTCAAACTAAAATCACTCACCCACAGATCAGTGTTCCCCGCCAGGTCGATCGACGATCCATCCGGCAGCATTGACCCAATTACAGTCCACGGGCCCTTGATCGACGAGGATGAAGCATAGGAGATCTTATTTCCGGTAGAAAAGCGGAAATAGACACCATCAGACTCACGCCGGATCAAACTTGGATCGTGGACATTGCAAGCACCAGAGCATGTTCCGGGAGAAGCATAGCCATGGGCCACGCCTACAAGCAGAGATGCCGTTGCGGCGATGATCCGTAGGGACATGATGCAATTGATTGAGACAAAGTGTTAGGCTTTAGGGGACTGTCAGTAGAATGGTGTTGACAACAACCTGGGCACTACCGATGCGAAAGAGAGCTGTTTATATATGAATGATCCACCACTTATCGAAACAAGCAGTACCAGCCATTCGCGGAAGTTACCTCCCTTGATATTTCTGCCTAGTCAAACCACGCAACTTCAGTATACTTTGATTTTATTAAATGGGCAGCTAGATCAGAAGGGGACCTACTCCGGTGGACATGAAGCAAACCCTCCGCGCCAAAGCATCATGTCGGGATATTCAACCAACCACCACCTTAGCATATAGCGATACACCAAACAGCGGATCACTCCTCAGGCCATGGCAATCAATTTTTCATTTCAGAGTGAGACCTCCTCTTCTGTCGTGTGGATCCCTTGATATGCCATGGGCTATGTGTGTTTCAAGGGGCCTTCCATGCCTTTTTTTGGCACGGGATAATATTTTAGCTGAAACAGGCACGGAGATGCAATGAATCGGCATTCACCAGCTGACTACTCTGAAGTAGGCCCTGCTTTCACAAGTCAGTCAGCGATCATCTGCACAAAAGATAAGATCACGAAGGAATTGCGGGGAAAGATCCAATAAAGACACAAATGGTTTCCTCACGGACCTGGGGTTCTCCAGGATATCGGTTAATAAAGGCTCCCTCCGCCTCTTAGCCGAGCCCTTTAGCCAAAGTCCTACTGCGTATACGACGCTGAGCTTCTTAGCTGATGCATTGCGCACATCCCCGACGGTGACAAGCCTCGAGGCAGCGATAGCCGTGTTTTCCTTACGGTTCTTTTCCACCAATGATGCTGTCTAACTGGAACGTCCGATCATTGAATCTCGGCGATTGGTGCACAAAAACGCCATTTCAAGGAATATACTTCTCTGCAGAATCATTCACTGCTTTGCTGACAAGTATAATCAACACTATGGCTCACTTTATTGGAAGACCCCAACAGTAGCAATCCATTACTCGTCTAAGTCGATGGGTACTACTGTTTAACCACTACAATCTACGCAAATGTCCAGGTCACCCATATTATAACTTTGGAGGACCTCAAGTTGGTGAAATCCAGACACTGCAAAGCGATATAGAGGCCAGTCGATGCTGTACTGGATCGACGGAGTAGCCTTACCAGCCAAGGTCTGGCATGGCTCCCTTCAGTTGGAATCTGTGCTCTCTCAGAACATCCATAAACACCAATACTTCAAGTCAGCATAGGGTGCGCGCTCAGTGACTCCCTATAGTCTAGTAATAAGAGCGTATACCGCCTGTAGGGATCTCTATAATAACCCCGCCATGAGTCTAGTCAGCGCTTCATCCTCCCCTTGGAACGCATTCAGGCCATCGTCTTGACCAATCTGCAAAAATAGTGCGTCGTTCCCAGCTCCCGTATCCGCCCTGGGATCGAAATACAATCCTCCGGCCATTTCAAAGAAACTCGTCAAATCCTCGCAGCTGTTCTGGTCCGCCGGCGCGGTAGTCACGGGGGAAGAGGCTGACAATAGGGAAGCAGACAGCTGGGGTGTGGGAAGACCGGATACCTGCTGCCGGTGATGATGATGGAGGGGGCCAGAGGGCGAAACGGTGGATATGGGAGTAATCCCATCTTCTCCAGAACGGGAGTTGATACTTGGTGTATTTTCCTCTGTCCAATGTTTTAGCGTTTGCGTTTGGTTTTCTTTTTGTTTCTGCTGTCTATGCCTCCGAAGCGACTGGCTGTCTAGGTTCAGGCGGATAAGTTTCAAACTCTTGATGATCTTCTGCAATCTGCGGGAGGTGCGGGCTCTTGTTGATGAGCAGCGGACCATGTCTACTGCAGCATAGAATTCCGGGCGGCACACCTGGCTAAAGCGCGAAGGGGCATGGAGAACGGCCAGGAAAAGGGCGGCCAGCGCAGAAATGAGGAAATAGTTGAACGGCTCAGGGCGCTGGAAGTAAATGTCTGAGACCTGACTGAAGTAATCCAGTATGCGTACTGTGCTCTTGGCCGTCTCGACGGCGGTCGACGCTCCAGAAGCATTGCTTTCTATGCTCTCATTGCTGAGCAGGTTCTGACGGTAGACAAGAATGCGGAGCTGATTGGCTTGGAGAGCGAGAAGGACCTGAAGCATCATCATGCCGTCTGTCTGAGCCGGTGACTCGCGTTCGGTGGAGAGTTCGAAACGCAGCTCCCGTGGAATGGACTGGATCCACTGCTGGACTTGGAAATCCAGATAGGAGCAGTAGTCGGAGGTTGCGGCGCGTGGACGACTAGGCCATCCCATGACAAGACCCCAGGTCTTGGTGCTAAGGCGGGCGTAGTTGATCATGCACGTTAAATAAGGAGTTGCAGCTCCAGGTTCGGGCAGGTTTGTATCCATATCGGAGTCCTGAATGGCAAACGGCAACCCCGTCCCGAAGGACCACTTGCGATCAAGCACGTAGATACACCAGAATAGCCGACTAGCCCATGTCCACTGCAGTTCGCCGGGAAACACGCCGCCTGTCCGCAACCAGGTTTCTTGACGGTGGAGACCGAGCTGCAGTGAGCCTCGAATAGCCATACCGACAAGACGCCAGGCGATAACCTCGTCGTCGCGGTAGGAATGAAAAATCGACTATCAACCAAGCCAAATCAGGTACTTGGCTACGCAAAAACGTAGAGGACAGACAACTTACCAACAGTGTCAGAATAAGTATCTCCTTCATGTCCACTTCCGGGATCTTTAAACGGGTCGCAAACCGGTCTTCCACGCTATCAGCCAACACTGCTGCCCTCTCGCTTCTACCGTGAGATTCAACCAGCAGAGCCGTCGCCAAGATAATCTTGAGCACTTCTGCATCACGAGCAAAGAACCAGTCCTGATCATTCATCTCAGGCAACCTTAGTCCCGGCCCGGTTTCATCCTTATAAGATTCAATCACATAGTTGCGGACGCTGTCAAGGTCGATGCACGGGTACATCAGGCCCACGTTGTCCTCGTAGACTGTCACCAGCCGGAGAGCCTCCGCTTTACCCAAACACCCAAGAGGATCGCTAGCTATTGCCTCAACATCTGATACAGCCGCAGGGCTGGAATCATCATCGCCGTCGGTGTCATCCGGGCGCTCCTGTCGCGCTGTGATCCCAAACTCTGCACTCGTCGGGCCTACATAGTCAGGCGAAAGCGGCCTGTTCATGATACGCTGCAGTCCAGCGTTGGCTGACGCTGACGCTGACGATGCAGAAGCAGAAGAATAATTGTTCCCCTGGCCAGGAGTTCCAGCGAGCGACTCCAGCTCACGCATACGAGCAGACATAGCCTGCATCTCCCGTTGTAGCGCTTCAATACGCCGGTCAACGGTTTCAAACCTAGTTGAGACACTATTACACCTCGTAAGCTACAGTAACAGCATATCAAATATAAATTAGATCATAAACAAGTACTACATATAACTCACCCATCATCCCGCTCTGGCTTGTCTAGTGACGGTGCTGGTGTATTGGAGGTCGCATGCCTGTTGGGAGTGTAGATGCACTGGGCGTCTTGACGGACGCATCGAGAGCAGGTAGGTCCGCCGTCACACTTCAATTTCCGGCGCTTACATTCATTGCTTGAGATGGGTTAGACAGGGATGTCTATCAACCTTGAACAAGAGCGCACGACAGACATGGAACATACCAGGCCAACTGCGTGTATTTGGCTCGTTTCCTGCTCCGAGGCTGTTCCGAGGGGCTCGCTGGCCAATGCGACGCCCCCTCCATCGATTCAGGCAAAATGACGGGAAAAGAAGGCAGTAACTGAGCTGCAATACAGAGAAACACCACTTATGAGATGATTTGCAGACTCTATGGCCTAGTTTTGTCACTTTTGTCAATCTGGAGGTCGGAAATTCGTCAACGCTGAGATGGAAGCGTTAAGTTTGTGTTCCGAGGTCGGGCGGAATTACGGCCATTTTCGTCCTCTCGAAATCCTGAGCGTCGGCTTCCCTCTATTAGTACTTCTGTATATGTCTCGGTTGGACTTGTAATATGTACAATCAAAGATATGACAGATTTGAGATCTACCTTGGTTTATCGCAGATCTAAAGTAATTCCAATTCCTCGCAAGTGCTACTCTTCATATGCAGAATTCTATTCACTAAATCCGGCTATATATAACGAATGTGGTCAGCTGCTTAGATTTGGACATTTCGACAGCACTCTGCTTTGCCTACGACCCACGAGGCTACCTTCTGGCTCTGGAGTGTAGCGACCTCCGGCATACAGCTCACCATCGCGGTGCTGGGTCACCCAGACATGGTGCTGCGCAAATTGGGCTCTTTTCGCTTGGATAGAATTGGGATCTGCCAACAACCGTTGTGTGGCCAGTGGTATGAACTTGTATGCAACAGGCCTCTTGCTGATGGAGTTAATCTTGTGGGGATTGATCATCTTAACCACTCGGTTGAGATCAGGAGCAGCATCAAAGTAGCATGCGCGCTCAACCGTCTTAGAGATGACCGTATAGAAGTTTCCATTGGGGTTTGTGGCCTCATTCATAGGAACAGGGTGCGATTCTTCAATCTGGACTGAGTTGTTCGGTCCATCGACCGCAGGGTCTATACGGACACAGAAAATGTGCTGATGGTTCTGAGCCAACACACCCCCGCTGACTACATTCCCATATTCACTAGCCTTTCCGGCGTCAATGTTGACGATGTTAAGAATGCCGGTTGCACGCGACTTAACGGTTATACTGCCAGACTGGTCAAATTTGTAGGCAAAGATATACTCGTAGTTGGCCAGTGTAATGATAAACTGCACCACCAATTCACGATGCCTGGTAACCACAGCCCGACCAGTTCTCCAGTTCGAGTGCTTCCAGCCAATGCGATTATCCTGCTCGTTCAGGCAAATAGCATTTGGCAGCGTCTTGGCAGTGCCATCGGGACCTGTAATGACAGCATCAAAATATTTAATGACTCCAAGGCAGTCACATCCGATAGAAAGATTGTTAGCCATATTCCCACCTCCCCCATCACCAAAATCGAAGGCCTGCTTGCGATGGAATGGGGGTCGAGGATCGGCATAGGGGACAGTCTATTGCATTCTGATGTTAGTTCCTTCCTGGGGCTCTCATTAATGAGGAATTGACTTGCCATTTCACTGATAGCTGAGCGTGCAGGACGCTACGTCCATCATACCACACATCGTGAATAGTAGCACCCTCACGGGGATTGAAAGCCACGCGGAAGCGCCATCAAGCGACTCGTCTGTGATTCGGAACGAAGGACCTTCGGGTTGCACAACATTGAGGGGCTTTAGGTCCTTCCGAGTGCCCTCAGGTAGTAACTCAGGCACATAGTCTGAGGCCTTACAATGCCCAATAATATCGCGCTTAAAAGTCTGCTCAAGCAGACCATCACCCTTGCCTCCAGTTGCCGGTCGGTCAACGCGAACAATGTCCTGGGTATGAGCATCCATGACGGTAATTAGAAAGAGAGGATAAGAGTAAAAATTGGCATCGGGGTTCTTCTTCCTTCCGTCCTGAGCAAAGCACAGGCCCCGGAGGTACCGCCTATTAGGTTCGGAATAGTCTAATCCCCCATATGGCCACGGTTCAATAATGACCTCGAAGCCTTCTGGTAATTGAATCTCTGCAAGAGCAGCTTGGAAGAGCCGGGAGGTTAAGCAGCGTTCCACGAGCACCTCGAACTCGCTCCTAGATAGCGAATTAGCCGGAATCCATATACATCACCTCAGCTAGTTAGCACAGCATACAGGCTCAGTGCAGCATGATGCTCTTCCCCAATCACCTCGTGCTTAACCCGCTTCCGCAAGGTCACGTCCACCACGGACTCTCGATATGAGGGCATTCGATCGGAGCCGATAACATCGTATTGGCACAAAGCCAGACGAGGGGGTCATGGAGATGTTGGGCTCAAGCGACCAGAATGCTCAAGGGCAAGGAATTCGAGCAGCCTGGCCTTGGGGGGTTCCTGCAAGTAGATCTCGCGGAAATCAATGACAGTGTCCGGGTGCGCTGCGAGAACGACATCACGGGCGAGATTGATCTCCTCTCGGAGAGAATTGCAAGGGGGTGAGGTGCCATAATGGGAGGCGAGTTGACAATTAGAATGAGAGAAGTTGAGATGCGAGAAAACCTGGTCTTCGCAGGGAAGTAGCGACCCTGTATCTCTTGCCGTATTCGGACAGAAACAGCTTGTTCGGAATCGCGGAAATCACAGAAGCTTCCGATGCTCACTTTATATAAAGCCAGCTTTGATAAAGATGCAGTTCTTAAGAGAGATTATGAGGCAGGGCTACTACTAGTAGTAATTATCACCAGTCCAGTATCGTGGAAAGCGGTCTCGTAGCCTACAGGGGGGAGTTGGGAGGCAATAATTCAGACCTGATCTTCTTCTGCTTAAGAGATGATCGAAGAATATATCATTGCTAATGCTCGCTACATAGCAGCCGTAAGTGTGCGGAGTAACTACTAGTTAGTACCTTAGGTACCTAGGTAGGTATTGTAATAGGCATCTGAATTCCCAGGCGAAGTTATTCCGAGTATTGCACCGTTCGAGGAATGTCACGATGTGCCTGAGGCCGCACAGTGCAGATCGGTTGCCTAAGGTTGAGATAAGCTCGCAGCTCCAACATTCCACACTCACAGGCGGAGCGAAATCTTTCCATCCAGACCGGACTTGGTTGACGGTAATTCACTCGGGTTAATTGAAAGCTGCCAGAGACCCTCCCCAATGCACCGCATCAGTCTGCAGCTTATTTCAGAGCAATCTTCATCCGTCGGATTAGAGAGTCGAGTCCCAGCAGAAGGGGGAGTTCAAGGAGCCCTCTGATGATGAGGTACTCCTGGGTACCGAATACAACCCAACTTGATGGCACCGAGAAATCCTGAAAGGCAAAAGATAAGCTGACAGAGAGATGGATGAAGTTGTACTACTGGCTGCGTGGTCGTGTCATCGTGCCATTTGTTGCACTTGTCTTACCACTTACTAGTAGTTACTACCTTGAAAGTGCCCAGGCGGATATACCAATCACCGTCACAGACAATATTAAACCAGAAGCCGTGAATCATTGCTGATGCCGATGAAAGAGCACGGAATGCAGAATATCTCGCAATGTCAGCAAATAAACCTCTTGAGTAACGCCACATCGAGCGAATACGATCCCGACGACCGAAACTCTGAAGCCTAGAAATGCGGAGCCGTTGACGACAACAGAAACGAAGGCCTGGCAGAGCATAACCACAGGGGAGCTTTAAGCACTATTGAAACGGTCGGCTACGATTATTGGCGGTCGCGTTGTGACTTATCTGATGCATGGATTTTGTGCGGGTTTGATTATAAATGCAGTGCTTATCCGGATTCCGCAGGGCGAGCCAAGGATCGCAATCCAAGCTTTTACCAGTGCAATCACCAGGTCCCTAAACATCCAATTCTCTCCTAGATGGGCTCAGGAAGAAGCTTTCTGTCTCTTTCTGGGTATTCAAGTATCTAGGTTGTTCAGGAGTACCTCTCTCCGTCATGGCTGTAGATCAAGAGCCACCCCGAGAGCCGTTACTCGCGGAGGCCTTTGTCGATGAGGAAACACCTCTCCTCAGGCGCGAGTCGGTGTCCTCGTCAACAGCTCATGTTCCTGTCTCACTACGAAGAGGGTTCACAATCCTCGTCACAATGGGCCTTCTAGTATTCATTCAAGGTATCGATTATCAAATCGCCCCATACTGTTTGCTTCGACTGAACCCTAGCTGTAGCTACCAACATGTCAATGATGGCAACAGCACAATCTGAAATTGCTACTGATCTAGATGCTTTCGAGGAGACAACATGGTTTAATTCCGCATATATGGTGGGTGAATTCTACCTCCGTATATCTTTGAAGTGTCCGGGTTTCTGACGTTCTCTAAAAGATCGCCATGTCCAGTGTGACTCCGCTTGCAGGACGACTGACTCAGATCTTCACGCCTCGTGTCTACGTTCTTTTCTCTTGTGTGGTACTAGCAGCCGGTCTCTTTGTTACTGCTGCTGCTTCCACTCTGTCTGTGTTCCTTCTCGGCAGGGCTCTCACTGGCTTTGGTGCAGGTGGAATCTTGATCACTGGCGTCATCCTGACCCTCGACTTGATCAGCAAACGGCGACGGGCTCTGTTTGTAGGTCTAGTGAACCTTGGAATGACCGTCGGAATTTCTTCAGGTGCTGTTTTAGCTGGCCTATTGACCCCAGTTTATGGATGGGTACGTCAACCCTTGTTTTTAAAAACGATTCCACCTCGTATAAGACCATTCTAACTTCCCCCGGCTTTAGCGTTTGGTCTTTTGGATCCAGGCACCTACCTCTCTAGTTCTAGGTCCAATTTTGTTCTTCGCTATTCCATCCCATCCACATTATGAGCCCGAGGATTCAAAGGCAAGATCTTGGACGGCAAAGCTGAAAAAAGTGGACTATGCCGGTTCATTGACATTGGTAAGCATAAAATATACGCATATATTGACATTCTACCGTCTAACTATAACTATTGTTAGGCGCTATCTATCTTCCTACTGCTATTTAGTCTTGCCTCTCCCCAGATATTGATTACGCCGATAGTCCTCTGCTTTGTATTTTTCGCTGGATTTTGGGTTATTGAGTCAAACTACGCCTCTGAGCCCATCGTTCCAACCGAGGTGCTGAAGATGAGGAGTGTGCTACTTACCTGTCTTGCTGCCCTCTCTGCAATGACCGCCCGCTGGTCAGTTCTATTTTACTCACCTGTGTATGCAATGGTTGTCCGGAGCTGGTCTCCGGCTTCTGCTGGACTGATCCTGATGCCAACAAACGCGGGCTTTGGGTTAGGAGGCTTAGCAGTAGGATGGCTACATATTCGCCATGGAGAGAGTTACTATACGTGAGATTTTCCCCTTAACCCTTCTCCGAGACAGCACTAACAGGTTTTCGTCCTCAAGTTCTAACATCGTCGTATATGTTCTCTTTGCCGTATCTAACCTATTTCTCTTTGCGCTTTCCACCCATACCTCATCGGCTATCGCCTATATTTGCGCCACATTCTTCAACGGTTTCACAATTGGCGCGTCGATGAATTACACTTTTGCTCATATACTCCATCTCACGAAACCACAGGTGCATTACATTGTGACCGCTCTATTAGGCATGGCCCGTGGATTTGCGGGCAGTTTCGGCTCAGCTATGGGCGGCGGATTCTTCCAGCGTGAATTGAGGACTGGTTTGGAGACTGGATACGCAAACCACGGTCTCGCCGGGAAGGAAGACCTTATCCACAAGCTTCTGGGAAGCCCAGCACTAGTAGAGAGGTTGACGGGAGTAGATAGGGAGGTTGCTATGCAAAGCTACGAGCATGCCATTAAAATGCTTCTTCTAGGTGGTTTTGTGATTATGATAGGTGCAACACTCGCTCAAGCAGGAGCCGGTTGGACACCGCCACCTGCGGACGAGAACATTGTACAGGATGGAGATGTTCGTCCAGATAATTAGGCTAGTTATGATCGTCTTACTGTGTATAAACAATATACAAATTTTCGCTCAAGTTCACCTAGCAGTAGGCAAATGTAGTTGGTGCCTTGGTGCCTTGGTGCCTTGTAGGCTTGGCAGCGATTTTCGATCGTCTCCTCAATCTCCAACAAAACTGATCTTTTCCTCGATCCCGTTCTCTCCAACTTCGCCCATTGTGATAAGAAACTGTTAACGGGCTAACCCAACTACTTCATTCCTCCAATTTATTCTTCTTTTTCAATCTACCCTTAAAAATCAGACGATATGCCGCGCGCTGTTCGAGGTACGACACACCAGCTCTACACCTCCCCTCCTTATGCTAATTCTTGACAGGAGTGCTTATCGAGTGCGACCCGTCGGTGAAAGCTATTATATTGAAATACGACGAAGAGCGACATGACTACATTGTAGAGGACCTGGACGATGATCGCCACCTTGTCATCAAGGAGAGTCAACTGCAAAACCTCAAGGCACGACTAGGGAGGGTGAGAACAACAAATGGCTGTTGGCATGTTTTATGTAAGCTAATGAAGCATCAGGAGCTTGACGAGAAGGTTATGCAGCCTGAGGAATCGGAATCAGAGTAAACTCGTCGCAGAAACCTCGATACAGGACTTCGAGTCTTTACCTGTGCCCTCCCATCCAGCCCGCCGAAGGTTGCTCGACAACCAATGCGCTCAAAGTTCGTTTGCGACAGATACTGTGGCATTGAAATCTCTACCTAATAAGCATACTAAAGACGACAACGGTGTATTTAAGGCTTTAAGCTAGTCCGGGAAATACCTCACTATGCAGCACTGGATAGCCGGCCAACGTCAACTCTACTCCTCGTTAGCCGTCCCACGATTTCTAGTACCTGCTGGCACTGATCGGTGGCATGATACTGAGGTGGGATGACCTACATTTGCATTTTGTACTAGTTTGTGGTCGTTTCTTCCTCCGTAATTACGTGGATCTTCCGGGTTACGATGCTGGCAACCAACCAGAGATGCGTTGTCCCAGCGAATAGCTGGTTTCGAGATGTTTCTTGAATGTCCCATCCAAATATCTATCAACCACACGCCTCCTCGTCAACCGCAAGATTTACATCATATTTGATGGTTGAATTGCCAATGGCAATGCTCCCCAGCGTCCGAATGGCGACAGTGGCTGGTGTCACGTGACCTATGGAAAGCCCGAGAAGTCTCCAGAACTGACCCGATGGTTCAACCACACTTTGCCAGAAATCTCGAGACAAATCAAGCATTGTCTAGAACCATTGCGTGCCACCTAGATCTATCAATTCATACATCATGAGATCTTCTCGAAATCCGCACGCGAGGTATAAAGCAGCCCTCAAGCTCTCCGCTACCTCAGCATAATCATCAGAATCATCAATCAGATTAACTCACAGAAAGTCTTTGAGCGACAAACCAACCTCGCTTCAATATCAACCATCTACCAAAACTTGAATACCTTACGTTCACGTCTCGCAACCACCAAAATGTCTCTCTTCAGAACCTTCCCCGCATCCGGAGACTTTTCTCCTCTCTTCCGCCTCCTGGACGACTATGATATCCACCGCTCAACCAGAGGCCAACAGTCTACTTCAGTGCGCACCTTTGCGCCTCGCTTCGACGTCCGCGAGACCGATGACTCTTACCAGCTCGATGGGGAACTGCCCGGTATCGCCCAGAAGGACATCGACATCGAGTTCACCGACCCTCAGACACTGGTGATCAAGGGCCGCTCCGAACGCGAGTACCACACCGACAGCGGCGCCGAACAAGGAGAAGAAGCCGGGGAAGAAACCACACCCCGCTACTGGGTCAGTGAGCGCTCTGTCGGAGAATTCCAACGCACATTCAACTTCCCGACTCGTGTCAACCAGGACGATGTCAAGGCCAACCTGAAGAACGGCATCCTTTCCGTTGCTGTGCCAAAGGCTACAGCGCCGAGCCTGAAGAAGATCACCATTGAGTAAACAACTCAATTCGGGGACATGAAATTATGAGCTTATCGACTTGTTTGGGACCTCAGCATGAGGAGTTATGAAATATCTTTATTAATCTGCATATTCATGTATCTAGTGCTCAGTGTTAAGTTGCTCAGTACTCAGTTCAGTTAATGTCATAAATTGATATCCAAATCTGTCTTGCGTAAGATGATGTCATCGGCATCTATTCCAGTATCCAAAACGCACTCATAAATAAACTTATACCACTATGCAAAACCCGCAGTATTTCTTCTCACTGTAAGTAAGTCCCACTCTTCATATGAGGAGAACAATCAAAGCGTAGAGGTAGAGGTCTGAGCCGAGGCACGTGAAGCCGAGACAGAGTCCATCATCGAAGCTCAGTCGCATCGACCTCTCTGCATACAAGAACCACCAGCTCCAGTTCACAATCGCGGGCCTACCGTCTCTCAAGAACCAATATCCAGTTTCTGCCATCCCCATAGTTCCTGTATATAACATCCGTATAAAGGTTCGACTCCTAACCAGGCAAAAGCACTACTATCGCATTCCATTTGCTAACCGAGGTTCACCTCTCATACAGACAAACAACTACGTTATCATAAACAAGTTCTCTAATCCAAACGAAACCACGCAGAACACACTCCCATTATGGCCGAATCCTACTCGTACAAACACTTCAACATCCAATTTCCCCAGGAATATGTCGCCCACGTGGAAATCAACCGGCCAGCGCAACTAAACGCCTTCTTCGAAGCGTAACCATCCCTCCCTCCTCACCCCTTTCTCTCCGATGAAGAGCAAGAAAGCCAAGGGAAAAAACAAAGAATTAATAAACATTCCTAACAAAATCCAGAATGTGGATCGAACTCGGCCAAATTTTCACCAACCTCTCAACAGACCCCTCCGTCCGTGCCATCGTCCTCTCCGGCGCCGGCGAAAAGGCTTTCACAGCCGGATTAGACGTCAAAGCCGCTTCCCAGGGCCTCCTAGGCCCAGACTCCAGTTCCAGCACAGACTCCAACCCTGACTCAGCCCGTAAAGCCGCCTACCTGCGTCGCCACATCGTCTCCTTCCAGGATTGCATCTCCGCCGTTGAGCGGTGCGAGAAACCCGTCCTCGTCGCGATGCACGGCTTCTCGCTCGGTCTGGCGATAGACATCAGCGCGGCAGCTGATGTGCGCGTGTGTGCGCGTGACACGCATTTCGCCGTGAAGGAGGTGGATATCGGGCTTGCGGCGGATATTGGCACGTTAAGTCGGTTGCCCAAGGTTGTGGGCAATTTCGGGTGGGTGAAGGAGGTGGCGATGACGGCGCGGGGGTTTGGAGCGGAGGAGGCGCTGAGGGTTGGGTTTGTGAGTCGGGTGTTTGAGTCGAAGGAGGAGACTGTTCGGGGTGCAGTGGATTTGGCTGGGTTGATGGCGAGTAAGAGTCCTGTTGCGGTGCAGGGGACGAAGGAGTTGTTGAATTGGTCGAGGGATCATACGGTGCAGGATGGTAGGTTTTTTTTCTTTCTTACTGTTTCTATACTCCCTCTATACTCCCTCTATACTCAGGATTTGTGGACTAACGCTGAGCAGGCCTTCGGTATACGGCCATCTGGAACAGTGCTGCGCTACAGACAAAGGACGTTTCCACGGCGTTATTATCGGGGATACAGAAGCGCAAACCGACGTTTGAGAAGCTATAGATGGTGCTGCTTTCTATACTAACTAACTACGCTGTATATTGACTTGACATGTCTCAAACAAGACTGATGCCGCCGTCGGGCAAGATGATGGCGCGTATTCTCGTATACATAAATCATTATCCATCTTCGGTTAATTACTGCAAACCACAGTAATATATATGAGCAGCATGGACGAAGTGAGGTATCTACCTGACAGCATGGGGACAGGCATAGCCTTTGAGAAACGTCCCTTAAGCTGATGCACCAGGCCATTTTTCCGGACCCGAAGAAATCAACAGGTTCGGGAGAAAATCCTCAATATAGATTTGCTCCTGTCCAAGTCAATAAACATGATCTGATATATAAGCTTATCTGTCTTATTTCATTAGATAATTAGCAAATAACGACATGATCAACTGGGGTATCGGGTCATCTTATTAACAAGCTAGACAAATAACAAGACAAATATATATATGTGTGTGTGTGTGTGTGTAAGTATATATATCATCCCAGATGATAAACGGGAGAATAACAACCCCGAGAGTGGTTTCATGTCCATATGGCTAATCATAATTACGAAAACTAGTCGTAGGCATCGTTTCTTCATTGACATTTTATCGTCAGTTTCCACTGTCAAGCACGGCGCAAATTGCGATCACCTCATTTCGTCAAGTGTGGACTTGACAATGCCACGCTTTCCTACACGGTTGTAGTATTGAGATAGGCAAGGATATGTCTTTTCAGACAAGGGCCCACTGCTCTGAACAATTTCTCTAAGAACTGGCCATAGGGCACAGTCATCGATTCCAAAAGTAAGCCCACCTAGGTAGTGCTGGCCGTCGAGGGTTTGTTCCCACGGGGCCAACCCCTCAAAGACATCCTCTTTCCCACTTTTGGGGTGCTCCCGCCATTGAACGAGTAGGTCATCAATCTCAGGCAGCTGGTCACCACCATGTAGCAACTCCATGCCTGGCCTCGCTGACTCCGGTGCTCGCTGCGCCAAATGGCTCAGAATTTTCGTGTCACCAGCAACTTCGGTGCCGTCAGAATCTGTATACAGTGGCAGTTTGCTCTCTTCAGGATTAGAATGCACAGCAGCAGGCGGTATGATATCGTATCGAATACCATTCTCACCCAAACAAAGCTGAACCCGCAGATTGGCTACTTCGTCGTGGCCCAAGACTAGCTTCGTCGTAGTAGGAGTGACAAAATTAACCACATCAAAGCCGCCGCCATAGACTGTATCCCAATCAAACTCGATAGCACGATTCTCATCGCCAAATGCACATATAAGGCGTTCTGTTTCCTTGGGATCGCCATGAATAACAGGATTGGCATCACTTTGGATCTTCGCAACGGCACCTTGACCCCAGATAGTGTTGCCAGTGGGATCTAGGAAGGTACCAATGTGACGGAACGTAAGCGAGATCCTTTGACCATTGTAAGCGCGCTCCTCCACAGACTTCTCTGAATCCTGGCGTTTATCAGACTTAATACCATGGAGCCAACGGGCGTTGGTCTTTTCACCCAAGACAAAGAGGGATTCATGGGGCATGGGCACGCGTTGCGCGATTCGACCACATCCTTCATCTCTTTCCGATCCCTTAGCTCGGAGAATCATAACTCGCTGAGCACCAAGGCTGACGTTGCAAATGCACGAGCCACGAACAATGTCCAATGTCTTGTCAGAATGGTCAGATATTCGGTCCTGCCCGTCACGATATAGTTGAACAAGAGCATGATTCAGAGGATGCCCAAGGATACGTTCAATAATGATGCGCACCTTGTCCACTGTCGTGGTGAAAGGATTCAGTGGAGGGGACTCATCGGCAGGGTGACGGTATATTGGTACTGAGCCGTCAGATGAAATTTTGCCTTGAACTGCGACAAGACGGGGAACTTGCCCAGACATATGGTACATCTTCTGCCAAGCAACCTCGTCGCGTATGCGTTCAAATGCATTCTCCGGTAGGTCCAGGTCGTAAACGATTCTAGAGTCGCCTTCACCAATGACATCACCCGGTCGACATATGTCTCGTCGCTGTTTTAATTTCCTCGTTCGTCGATTTTCGTTTCTAGACGAACCCGGCTCGTCCTTCTGATCAGGCCGCCTTGTGCGGCGTACTTTCGTACGTGCCATCTTATCACTAGAATCTTTGGTATGTGATTCGCTGCCTTGGGGCGCATAACGAGAGCTAATTCGTGATCGAGTCAGATTCGCGAGTTCCAACATGTTCCCTTCCTCATCACCAGACATCTCAGCCAAAATATTGTACATTCCACGGTGTCCCCCGCCTATTGACATTGGCCTAGGGTTCTCCGAGTCGGGACTGTCCCAACTGTCTGGTTTGACATCAAGCTCCTCCATAACGCCCTCGATACCAGCGGGGGCTTTAGGCCTTGCGGGACGGGGCCCGCCTTTCCGGGCGATATGGTCGGTCTCCTGCCAATCAAGCTCTTCTAGAAGCTCTGAGGAGGTAATCCCATTAGCTCCAAAGATATCGGCCATGCGTCGCATAGCCTCCTCGTGTCGAGGAAAGCTCCGGTACCCAAGGCAATCTTCGATTAGGGTGACGGAGAAGCCGTGACGAACGGCGTCAAGTACAGTAGCGTGGACGGAGGCGTTAGAGAGAGAACCGCAGAGGTATACCTCTGTGATGAAGCGCGTTCGTAAAGATAAGACAAGTCCCGGTGATTGGAGTGCAGAATACTCGGATTTCTCAATTAGCATGTCCGAGTCGGTATTAATGGCGGCTAGGACAGGAGCAGGGAACTGGGCGCCCACAGACTGAGGGAGACAGCACCGGGGAGGCTGAGTGGAAAGAAAGGCCTCTTCGTGTACAGGGTCCTCGAGGCCATCATCCTCTAGGGACTGTTGCTTCCTTGACTCATCTTGAGCGCGATTTACAACTACCAGGTCCTGGCCATCCGGCCCGATTAGTGGGCGCCGTGACTCACGGTACGAACGGACCCAGATGACATCGCCGGCGGGACGAAAAGCACTAACAAGATGGGGGAGGGAGTCGAGGAAATCGGAGACGTTGGGGACATGAAGAGCCCCAGTATCACGAACAAAGTCGTTTTGAAAATCAAGCAAGAGAAGGGCTTTTCGAGTCTGGATTTTAGGCAGATCACGAAAGGCGGAGAAGAGACTCATTCTTGTGTGCACATGGTCAGGTTAAGGAGGGGAAGAAGGTTATTTGGCAGCAGCAGCAGCGGTGGCGGCGGCGGCAGCAGGAGGTGAGAGGTAAAAGAATGGGGGGATTTGGAGGGAGACAGCTAGCGGAAAAAGGTTGCGAGACAGGAGAAGAGGAAGAAGAGCGGTAATAACAACTAACTAATAAGAAGAAGAATAAGAATAATCGACATGCTGATGGAGATCAATGGGAGGCATTGGGGAGCTGCTGAGGACTAGAGGCTACAAACTCCTCGTTGTGAGAAGTTTTATTGGGTGATTTGGTGGAGATCAGGTGCAGGAGGTACCTGGGCGCCTCAGGCTGGAGTGTGTCAGTGTGTCGACGCCTCAGGCCCCGGCCGGGCTCCCGCATTTCCTCCGCGCGAGTCGGAGTCGTCCATTACAGTTATTAGTATCTCTATTGTCTTCTCCAGAGTGCAGTCTTGGATGTTATAGTAGTTGAGACCGTTGGGATCTGGTGCTCTGGACTTGAACTCTGGATCAAGTTTCGTGGTGCTTGTGGGACTGTGGATCTTTAGGTTGCCGTCTTTCAATTGGCTTATGTTGACTTATATTCGCTCTATTACCTTAGCCTGAGTAATGGAGGTCGTTTTGGAGGTCGAGGCAATTAGATCCATGTGAGTGCTTGCATGGATGCAAGTGCAGCACAATTGATGTTAATATGTAAAAAAGATGCTCAGTAAGTGCAGTAGTGCTCTCTTGTAGGAGAAATGCATAGTCTTCATCTTGAATACAGCATTAATCCGCCCTGGACGAAGCCATCGGAAAATCCGACATCGGCCGGGGAGCTCTGCGGCAACTCCGGGTCACGTGCGGCCGCGGTAAGGCTCTTGCAGGCCCCAGGCCCCCAGCAACGACTTTATAACCTTCTGCTCCCCGTCTGGAGAAACTCTCTTTTTTTCCTCTTCTTTTCATCCTCCTTTTTTGCATCCCCCTTTGCAATTGTCAATTGTCTTTCTTCCAACCCCTTCCCATCCCCATCCCATTCCCTCCCTCATTCACAATGGCTTCTCGTGGTCTTCCTCGTGCCCTCCGTGCGGCTCGCATCGCCGCTCCTCGATCCGTCCTCTCCGCCGCCCTCCCCCGGCCCTCTCTTGTCAAGGCTGCTTCTGCTGCCGTCCCCCGTGTGGCTCTTCCCACCGTCCCCGTTCGCGGTGTCAAGACCATCACCTTCGCTGATGACAAGGAGGTTGTCTACGAGCGTGCTGACTGGCCCCGTGAGAAGCTCCAGGAGTACTTCAAGGACGACACCCTTGCCCTCATTGGTTACGGCTCCCAGGGCCACGGTCAGGGCCTGAACCTCCGTGACCAGGGTCTCAATGTCATTGTTGGTGTGCGCAAGGATGGTGCCTCGTGGAAGGAGGCCATCCAGGACGGCTGGGTCCCCGGCAAGAACCTGTTCGACGTCGAAACTGCTGTGCAGAAGGGTACCATTGTCATGAACCTGCTCTCCGATGCCGCCCAGAGTGAGACCTGGCCCGCTCTCAAGCCCCTCATCACCAAGGGCAAGACTCTGTACTTCTCCCACGGTTTCTCCCCCGTTTTCAAGGACCTCACCAAGGTCGATGTCCCCGCCGACGTCGATGTCATCCTTGTCGCCCCCAAGGGTTCCGGCCGTACTGTCCGCACTCTCTTCCGTGAGGGCCGTGGTATCAACTCTTCCATTGCCGTCTTCCAGGACGTGACCGGCAATGCCAAGGAGAAGGCCATTGCCATGGGTGTTGCCGTCGGCTCCGGCTACCTGTACGAGACCACCTTCGAGAAGGAGGTTTACTCTGACCTCTACGGTGAGCGTGGCTGCCTTATGGGCGGTATCCACGGTATGTTCCTTGCTCAGTACGAGGTCCTCCGTGAGCGTGGCCACAGCCCCTCTGAGGCCTTCAACGAGACCGTTGAGGAGGCCACCCAGTCCCTGTACCCCCTGATTGGTGCTCACGGCATGGACTGGATGTACGCTGCCTGCTCCACCACCGCCCGCCGTGGTGCCATCGACTGGTCCAAGCGCTTCAAGGACACCCTGAAGCCCGTGTTCAACGATCTGTACGACAGCGTTTACAACGGCTCCGAGACCAAGCGCTCTCTGGAATACAACTCCCAGAAGGACTACCGCGAGAAGTACGAGAAGGAGATGCAGGACATCCGTGATCTCGAGATCTGGCGTGCCGGAAAGGCTGTTCGGTAAGTTACCCCCACACATACGACTCTTCTGTCTACAAGAACGACTCCATGCTAACGTTTTCTAGCTCTCTCCGCCCCGAGAACCAGAAATAAATTAATGAGGTGTATTAAATCCTGGGTTGGGTTGGAAAAAAGTTACGAATGTACCATGAATTGAATTTTCCTATTTTGCTATATAATAATAATGGAATTCCAATTATTCCTTCACTGAATCCTGGGCGTAGACCAGTATCCTGCAATCTTTTTTCTTTCTTGTCTTCTCCATCCTGACTCACAGCGAGAAATCCACGAAGAACTTGACTCCACTACTCACACTTAGCGCAAGCACGACATCCGAACCACTTCACCGAGTGCTTCTACACACAGTCTACAGGCTACACCTCAATCCATCTCGAGAAACGGATCATCCCACCCAGTAAATAAATCAACCATAATAACTTTCCAAACAATCACAATGGCAGACGTCTCCCCCACCCCAGACGCCATCTACGCCGCCCACAAGCTCATCCAGCCGTACATCCACCGCACCCCGCTCCTCACCAACCAAACCCTCAACAAGATCGCCTCAACCCCCCAGTCCGCAGAAGCTCTCATCGGCACCCCCTTCGAGGGCCAAGTCCCCGCAACCCCGAAAATCAACTTCTTCTTCAAATGCGAGAATTACCAGCGCATAGGCGCCTTCAAGGCCCGGGGCGCCTTTCACGCCCTCCTCCGCCTCATCCAGGAGCGCGGGGAGGACGCCGTTCGTCAGGCCGGAGTCGTCACACATAGTTCAGGTTAGTCCCCCCCCCTCCGCCCCCCAAAAAAAGCCTCCCTTTTTCTTTTTAAAGGAAAAGAGATAAAGAGAGAGAGAGAGAGATGGAAGGAAGAAGCTAATAAACAACAGGAAACCACGCACAAGCCCTCGCCCTAGCAGCATCCACCCTCCAGATCCCCGCGTACATCGTCATGCCGCGGATTAGCACGCCGTCCAAGATCGCGGGGACGCAGTCGCACGGCGCAGAGGTGATATTCAGCGGGTCAACGAGTACCGAGCGCGAGGCTGTGGTCGCGGAGGTGCAGGCGCGCACGGGCGCAATCCTGGTCCCGCCGTACGATGACCTGCAGGTTATCTGTGGGCAGGGCACGACAGCCCTCGAGCTGCATGAGCAGTATCTTCGTGCTGTTGGGGAGAAGCCTGGTCTGAGTGTCCATGCGGGTGCGGGTGCGGGTACCGCTGTGTCTCTGGAGAGGCCCATCGACGCTGTCATCACGCCTGTTGGTGGGGGTGGGTTGAACTCCGGGGTGGCCGTGTTCTTTGCGGATAAGGAGACGAGGGTGTTTGGTGCGGAGCCGAGCTTTGAGGGCGCGGATGATTGTTGTAGGGGGTTGGAGGCTGGGGTGAGGGTTGATGCGGTGAAGTCGTTGACGATTGCGGATGGGTTGCGCACACCTGTCGGTTTGTTGAACTGGGCGATTATTTCGGATCCGGCGAAACATGCTGGTGTGTTCTCTGTCACGGAGGAGCAGATCAAGGCTGCTATGAGGCTGGTGCTGGAGCGGATGAAAGTGGTTGTGGAACCGAGCGCTGTGGTCGGTCTGGCGGTTTGTTTGTATAACGAGAAGTTTCGGAGACTCGTGGAGAAAGAGGCGCCGGATGGCTGGGACATAGGCGTTGTCTTCAGTGGGGGGAATACGACTGTCGAGGCTATTGGGAAGCTTTTCAGCTGATCCTTCTTTTTTTAATACAAATAGAAGAATATTGTGATAGACAAGCATTGCTACTATACATTACCTATATAGTATGCTTTTAGACAGTCTATAACTAGTCTATTATGGGTGTATATCGCCCTGATGAAAAAGCACCCCGTCCTGTCCAACATAGAATGTGAAACCGCCTCCATTCTGCTTCTTCAATCCCTCCACTATTCTTCGAGGCCAGTCTTCTCGTCCCCATCCGTTCACCCATCCCAGGAACTTCCCCCGCTTAACCACCCCCTGTCGCATGGGTGCATCCTTCTGGGCCTCGTCAATTGACATTCTAGGAGGGAACGGGCGAACCATGTCCCGCTGGACAACAAGCCGCAGAGTCGGGAACAACCCCCAAGGAGGGGGAAGAGGAGGTCGAAACGAAGGTGCGTTGGGGAAAACAGTATCCAGGGGGTCGTACAAATCATATGGCGCTGGTGGTTTCTCCGTTGGCCTCCCGGTAGAGGAGACGGTAGTATAGATGACAGCACAATCAAAGAGTTTCTGGGACTGCTTCAGCGCTGAGACTAAATCGGCATACATATCTGCGAGATGAAAGCTTTGCTTGTCGCGTCGCTCACGCTCGAGCTCGGCCATAGAACGGCCGATGTCCTCGGTGCGGGCTATTTCGTCTTGCAGCTTGTCTTTCCAGAAAAAGGCAGTCGCACTGTCTATGATTATAGCGTGGAGCGGTCGGTTGGCCGACTCATGCCGAGAGAGATCTAGGAGGTATGCGTTTAACGACTGTATCGTAGCCAGGAGAGTCGTACAAGACTGTGGCCAGAACACATGGACGTGCTGCAAGGAGGCAAAAAGCATAGCCTCGATAGAGCCATCCAGTGTTTCACCAGAAGTCTGCGCGCTCATCTGCAGCCTGTGTTCAACAATGCCACGGGCTATAATACGTAGGCGCTCGGCATCAAACCGGCCATCGGTGTCAATAAAGACGACAGCGGACTCGTGTCCATGGAGTCTGACTCCATTGTATTCGAAAGGAAGCACTGCTAGTGCAGTGAGGTAGTAAAGCAGCTGGGACTTTCCAGCTGCGGATGACGTACTCGAGATCTCCAGAACCGGGTCCGTACGATGATTATAGACAGGAGGTAGATGAGCAGGTGTCTCAGGGTGGACGGGTTCATCTCCCCTCTGTATATCGGAGGTGCCCTCAGAAATGCCCTCCGCTGGAGGCTGAGCCAGTGATGGCATAAATACCTCCAACAATTCATCTATGGCTGTAGCACCCAGACAGTGGTTCAGGGAGCCTCTGCTGCTCTCTATATTCTCGCGACGTGGGATTCTCAAGTCGCGTAACAGCTAAGACATGTAAGTACATCTTCACACTACCCTTGATACACACAGAGATCAACATAATATCAGGTGAATTAAAAAAGGCAGCGTCATACCTCATCCAGCCCCTCCTCATGTACCTCTCGCAACAGCTTCTCCCCGAAACTGGCGGCCATCTGAAGAGCCCTGGACTTTCAGATGTGCAGGTAGGTATTTCAAACATCGCAGAAACACCCGCCGAGGCTGCCTACAGGGTCCAATTCGCCAGATCTCAGCTGGACGAATCTGCGATGATGAATGATGTTGGACGATGAAGCAGATGGTGGATGATTAAATGTATTTAATGTCGGCCGTTTTGGCTCCGAGGAATAATTGTTCCGCCTTCATCCTTTCCATCCAAACCTCCATCCAGCTCTTCCTCCACGAGATTCCCCAGTCTAGACTCTAGACACCGTATTTCTGCATAAATTTGGCTCCAGATTTGAAGTATCGCATACATCCAAGTCCCTTCGGAAGAAGAAATATCCACAATGGCGCCCCTCGTTCCTCTCTTCTCCGCCGCTTCTCTCCCAGATCATGTCAACATCGTGTCGAAGAACTTCAAGGAAAAGCTTCGCAAAGGAGGCCCCGTGGAGCTTGAAAAGTGCAAGCTCTTTGAAATGGTCCAATATTCCTGCAATCCTCCGCAGGATGGTGTCCCTAAACCTGGGGTGGTCGTCTGCAAACCGATAGTACGGTTGTTCAGACGGTACGTCGGAGCTCTGCGATTTTTCCCTTCACTTATTGTTCAGGATAGCAGAGATACTAACCAGGTCTTCTTCAGGTGCGCGGGGGGATTAACCGTTGAGACTACCGCATGGGAACCCATTCGCCAGGCCGAGGAAGACGCAAGGCGTGAGCGCGAAGCACAGGATAACTTGAAAGCAGAATAAATTAGACAAGAGCATATTGCATCACATATACGGCGTTTGGGATTAGGAGTTTGAAGAACTTGTTATTACTACATACGGGAACATGATAGCGGTTTATTTCATAATTCAATTATGCTTCATATGGGTATCTTATCGAATATGCTACAAAGATAACAAGAGAAAGCAAACACCCCAACGCCACTTTGCAGTTGTTCTCAAACCGAAGCCTCTTCATGTGCCCACCCAGCTCTCAACTCTCGACAGCTCCGGAGGATTCTTCGCATCCTTCGCATCATTTGGCTTTTCCTCCGGTCGCGGTCTTCCGGACATCGCATTCCGTCGCCAAAGCTCCCGTTCGCAGTTTATGACAGGCGGCAGCTCTATACCAAGCAAGCCTTTAGATCTGCTTGTCTTCACCTCTGCTTCAGGAGCTACTCCAGAATCTATTTCCATCGCAGACGGGGCAGGCGCATTCTTCGCCGCTTTCTTGGACAATGCCTTGACAGTCTTCTCGAACATGCTATCCAAACTCTCTGTCCTCCGCCCCCACTGTTTCTTGTCACGACCTGCCGAACCCAGCTGATTATCTTTGTACGCTGCTCGAGCCAGTTTGCGCAACGCCTCCTCTCCATGTCGTCCGTCCTCAGCAGCACGCTCCCGTATTATACGCGGATCTCGTTCCCGCTCAGTAAATACCGGCGTGTGGCGGTAGGTGTGTTTGCTCGGGAACTCTGGAAAGTGTTTTGGGATGTAGGGGCTTCTTGCACGATCGTCTTCACCACTTAGCTGGGGCCCAAGGAATGGCAACGTCTTGAAGGTCTCTTCCGGTGGGGGGCTGGGGAGCTGAGATGGAGTCGACTCAAGCTTAGGCAAAGGTTTTAGGCATGATAGGAGCGAGTCCACCGGCAGTGAGTGTCGTTTAAAAGCGTATTCGAAATCCTGTGGGATTGGCTGTAATCGCCGACTTGAGAGCATCGACATTCGTACATAGGATGCAAACTTGAAAAGATCTGTGAAGAAAGGGCTCTCGTCAATGAACAGTTCCCTGACTGCCAATGCAATACCTTAATCGATGCCCTGGGAACGAAACAACGTACACTCCTCTGCTGCAATGCGGAAACTGTCCAGCGCGGCAGGATCAGCAATATCAAACCCGCACTCAAGAAGAGACTGCCCAATGGTGCGATTCATCATCTGGTCGACATAGGATTCATCGACGATGGCAGGCTCCAAGAGACCCGGTTCAACAGGTGTCTGCAGACGATGGTGGTGGTGATAATGGCGCTTCACCCGCTTTGCATCCGGTCCAGCGGACTCCTCAAAGAGCGCTGACGACGATCGCTTAACAGCTGGCTCCATGGCAGAAGTGGACTGGGAGTGGTAATCTTGTTGTTGCTGAGGACAGCGACGTCAGAAGCAGTGGACGCTGCGAATAACACCAGCTTCCGTGTTGTGTCACGTGATTGGGGCCTGAGGCAGCAGCCACGAAATGCGACCGCAGCAATTGGGGCAGAGGGAATAATCACCTGTCAATAATAAGTAAAACATTCCAAAAGCAGTCTAATAGGAATGAGCAATAAGTAAGAATATCATTGTCTATGCATATCTAGCATTTAAGCTGCTGTTGTCGCGCCATTATACCTGGTGCTCAAGGAACCAGTCAGGCCACTCACGGCCGTCGCTTACTGTACGTGCCGGATCGGAAAGCTTCACTTCGACTTGACATCCAACATCACCACTTGCTTTCTACTCTTCCCTCTCCCCTCAGCCCTCCAACCACCCCCGCAAAGCAGGCAGCTCTCTGCTTAATTCGCTTCAGACAAGGTTCTTACATCAAGTCCTACGATATTTTCATCGCAATGGCTACCGCTATCGCTCCTATCACCGGCGTATGTTCTCATCCCCACTTCTCTCTCTAATGCCGTGTCTCCCCGAGTACCCTCAAGACATGACTGAGCAAAACTGACCTCTCTGGACTTATAGATGCTCCGCCGCAGCCTGGTCCTCGACCTGAGCACTGCTTTCGGTGAGATTCCCCTCCCAGTTCTTCCATCGCTATTATCTACAACCCAACCCCGGCAAAACCAGAGCAGAGAAATCTGCCATCGGAGTCCCGGAAGATCAATATCAACTGCTAAACCGATACTACATACGAACACAAGCAACGAAAACACTGTCTCCAACCAATGGCTCTGCAGATTGGATTTCATATAGGCAGATTACTGACCGTTTCTCTACGTATAACAGGTTTCGGAACCACTTTCGGCTACCTATGGTGGTACGGTATGTTAAGACTACCCCCCTCCCTCTCCATATTCATTCGCTCTTCCCGCTCGGCGACTACACTGTATTACTCGTCTTGTTGCTGACCTCAAACTCAGGCTACCACCTTCCCCGCGTCCGCGCCCGTGACAACTACTACACCCGTCTGGAGCAGGAGCGCGCCGCCGGCCAGGCATAGATAGATAGATTCCCTTGTACAAGCGCCAATGTCTATCGATCAGCCAGCTACAGCTCCGGTGATGTCTCGAATGAATATGCGATGCTCCTGTCCCAATACCCACACTGCGATTATCGAGCGATGGAGATAGTGTTTGAAGAAGCTAGGAGGCTTGAGTACAATTGGTTTTCCTGTCTAGTTTCTGCCGGTCACACGAATTCAGCGAGAACTCGACTTATTTCATTATCTGGACCTGTGGTTGGCTTTCTGTCTAGTTGAGGATGTTTTTTTCCCTTGGTGGGGTCGGAGAAGGAATGGAGAGAAATGTTAGACTATCTACCTAGGTACCACTTAGTTTCCTTTGTCTGTCAGTTGTATCAGTTGTATATATATACACTTGTACTCCGAACGCTGCGCCTGTTTGCGATACCTCAAGCCCGATGGGTTCAAGTTTATTACTTAGTACTTTAGTAGACAGGAAGGGTATTGTATAAACAACATCGAGGCAGTTACAACTTTCTTTCTCTCTTACAATATCCATCTGTTCATTGCATTCGTCAGGGAATCTATCCAGTCGCTAAAAATTAATTCAGATGTAAGAGAGAAAAAGAAAAAGAGGAAAGATGCACAAGAAATGACCCCATGCCAACAACAGAACATAACCGCCCGTTCCGTTCTTCAAGTAATCCTTCCCATTCGACCATAGCGTCAAACTATTGAACCGTGTGAATCCCCGTAATTCGATTCCATAGAAATATTAAGTCTAGCCAGATAAGAAAGAGAGGGGAGAGGGGATCCCAGAGTATTTTCGGAGCTCTGCATCAAGTAGAGGTGGGAGAGAAAATGATAGAGGTGAATAGGCTTTATCGGAGAACCTTCTCATACTGGACGTGACGAACGCTCCCACCGGCCATAGAGGTGCGTACATTGCGCTTAAATAAGTCTCTGTTTTGCCGTAGATCATCGGCAGCTTCTTTATTCAGGGGGTCGGAGGCGTTCGGCTCGAGGAAGAGGAACTATATCGTCAAAATCGATTTCGTCAGCTGTAGAAAGAGAAAGGGAAAGAGAAAAAGATAGGGTAAGACGGAATAAATCAAGGAAGAAGATAAACAGAATGAACCAGCTAAGAACGTACCTGCATCCCCACAATAACCGCATTCAGATTCAGCACAGGCTTCCAGTCTTCACGCAGGATATTCAAGCACACGTTCCCCTCGAGATCGATATTAGGATGGTAGATCTTCTGTGTACATTTCACTTTGGGCGGATCATGCGGGAAGTTCTGGTTAACGGAGAAGGTGAAGTGAAACGAGCCGCCCTTGTACATGCCCTCATCCGGTTCGATGGTCAGGGTGAAATTCAGGATGTCGTCGGGGTTCGGAAATGCCATTTTCATTGTGCTTCCCAGCGTTAACTCTTGCAAATCTATTACGGAGAAAGGAGACAGCTGTTAGCTAGGTTTTTTTTCGAGTGAGAGAGACGAGGTTTATAAGCCTGCCTCGATGCAGAAGGGGGCAAAGGGCAGGATGTACCTCTCTGCACGCGCAGCTGAGCTGCAGTGACCTTCTTCTTCTTCTTTCCGGCAACACCTTCGGCATTCTCGGCCTGTTGCTGCTGTTGTTTCTGTGGGTTTGCTTCGTGTCAGTTGGGCGTTCTGCTGAGACGACGCATCTGCGGCCTGGGTTCTGGATGTAGCGGGTGGAAGTAGACCGTACCATCGACCAGATTTTCAACATTTTGGCGAGAGTTCACGAGTACTCGTTATCGGTAGCTTAAAGTGTTGTAGGAGGATACTCCGAGGATTGAGCCGCTTAGAAGGGGGGAACCTGAAGAAAGGCGGGGTTGCGTGCAGTGAAGTGCCTTTGCCACTGAAACTTGAGTCAACAAACGCCCCTTTAATAATTACTAATAGACACAAGCTAAAAAGAGAGATGCATCTAGTACTCACAAGGTTAAGCAAGAAAGAGGGTCAGAGGTGTATAGTAGTTAAGAGTCATGAAGACCAGATGGAGTGAACCGAGCGGAGCCGTTAGCCTGACGCCATGCAACAGAAGTGGAAAATCGGCTTAGTTCATCTCTCCTCTACATAAAGCTACTCAACACACTCGATCAAGTCCACACGCCTTTAAATGCATCCTATTTATTCTAATCACTAGGAGTTTACAAAACATCACGGTCCCTACAGTCTCTGTCAAATGTGAACATCCAGAGAGCGCAGTAGATGAACAGGGAGGGGAAAACAAGAGCATCATATTTAGAATACAAAATTGCAACAAAAATGTGCCAACAACAACTCCTGGAGAACCCTTGTGAAAACATCCATCTGCAAGGTATCTTTTCACTTCACTTTTCATTAAAAAGAATATATCCATCTACCGCCGGGCGAAGCAGCACAGCAGACCCGTCTTACCCAGGAACCAACAGGCTCCGATGAAGCGGATAAGCGCCACAGCAGCATTACACCACAAAAGGATCTGGAAGAAACGCGAGGTTCGTTCGGTAGCAGAATTCTGCAATTCAATTCTCAGGTCAGTAAAATTGTTTCAAATCCATGCGCTACAGTAATGAAGGGGGAGAATGAACGTACCGTAAATCCGAATTTATCCACGCCATCGCTCGTGATACAAACCGCGAGAAGACCATTGCTGAAAATCCAGAAAGTCACCAGTCTAGTTCTGAAACTCTTGTATGAATCATCAAGAGACTTCTCCTCCTTCTCCACAGGAGCAACATAAGGCGTGAGGGCACGCTTAACAGTGGCTTCGAATTGACTATCGATATCGGCCTGAGGCTTATCAATTTCCTCTATGACCGCATCTTTGCCTTCTTCCTTGGTGGTCTTCGCGGATGGTAGTGCATCTGCCTTATCGGAACCCTTGGTACCCCAAGAAACATCGTGCCAGTTGCTGAATGCATAAACGTTCAGGATGTTGATATAAGAAGACTGGACAGCCATATAGGCGGGGAAAGATGTGAACATGTGCCAGGGGTCCATATACATGAACGAGGCAACAAAGTAGAGACCGAAAGTCGCGGCAAGAGCAATGATAATGATACCAGCACCTGTTGAACCAAAGAAGGACTTCAGGAATTCACCGACACCCTGGTCAGTTGTAAAGTCCATCGGGTCGCTGCCTGAAAACGCGCGTACAACCAGGTACAGCGCGTCGACGACGACATAGAGCTGGATAATACCGAAAGCCACAAAAGATGCGAGATAAGAGAACTTGGATCCCTTAGGTCTGTTACCCAGGGCAAGGATGAACTGCAGGAGCAAGAAAGCAAGATAGGCATATTTCACGATTGTATTCACAATCGGAGTTGCAGTTTTTCCGAATGGGAAGCCAGTATAACCATTGCTTGCACTGGGAGTTCCAACCAAGTCCATGATGACCGAGGTAGTAAGCCAGTAAGATGCTAGGAGAGGGAGTTAGCGAGGAATTTCAATGATGACCAACAAAACAAGAAGGACTTACCCAAGGAAAACCATGTCAAAACAGTCGAAAACATGTTGTACAACATTTGAATATGAAGGAAAAACATTCGGATGATATTATGCCCGCTCTTATACATCCGGCCAAAGTGCATCAGCGAATAGATACCAGCAGCGAATGAGCCGTTCAACCAACGACGACGCTGTGAGATGAATTCAGGGGCACCTTCGGGCACATCAGTTTCGGCCTTCGACGCCTTGACATACGACAGATGCCACTTGGAGCCGGCCTTGGCCACCAGTTCAAAACAAAGAATACGGTCTTCGGCCAAGAACATGTTCTTCTTGAAGATATTCATACCCTCAATACCCTTCTTTCCCAGTTGCTTGGAGAGCGTGTGATCACCATGGAAATACTGTTCTAGAGGTCGACCCATAATTGCACGGAATCGATAAGCTGAGAAAGCACCTGGCAACACGCTGACATATCCAAACGAACTTTCCAGAGGCTTGTCAAGAATATTACTGATCTTGTACTCAAAGTTCTGTGCGGCAACCAGTGGGTTGATCAAGTTCTTCCAGCCCTTACCCAACATGGCGTGAATTTCACCGCAAGCACCTCCCAGGTCCTTATCGTTATAGAAGGCTTCCCATAAATATAACAAAGATTTGGGGCCAGGCTTGGTACCCGCGTCGAGAAGGATGCAAATTTCAGGGTTCAGAATACGACCAAAGGCGTTGAAGAGCCATCTGTGAGAGTTGATCTTCTTGCTGTTCTTCTGTTTGAGACAAAACATCATCTGCACCGGAGGAAGGGTGCTTGGGCCGTCATCGGTAGGTCGGATGAGCTGCTGGTTCGGAGTGACCGAAAGTTGTGTAGTGTACTCGAACTGCTAGATGTTAACCGAACCATCCAGTGAATCCAAATCAGCAGTGGGCTGGTACATACAACATGGGCCACGGTTTCCTTGCCATCAACATCACGCTTCATGACACCATCCTGATACACACCGATAGTGGCCAGGACATCCAATACATCCTTGTCGCAAGGGTCGATACCATCAAAAACCAAGCAGACGACAATCTTCTGCCAGGCGGGGCCACCCTTGTTCCAGAATTCGGACTTCTTAAGATTGACAATATCCCGAATGTTTTGCATGACACCATGCAAGGTACGGGCGGTGAGGGTCTTATCTTCGTTGTAGTAAGTAATCGCAATTAGCAGTTCTGTATGTCTGTTGTACATCGCAGGACGAAGATTGTAACCATTGTGAAGCGTGAACTCGTTTGGATCGCAGGTTGCAGCAGTGTCTAATCAGAGTCAGCATTTCGTGAATCAAGGCTTCAATAAAAGTCAAAAAGGATCACCCACATCGCATATGCGTAAATTCTTCACTCCCGCCCTCGAGATCATTCCTATACTTAGCCTGAACAGCATTTTGAATAGCGCTTGGAACTGGATAGTCCACACTCAAGACGGAACCCTGAACCAGCTTAACCTTTCTGGTAGCATAGCGACGAAGGTTTCCACCGCCGCCGCCACCCCCGGGGCCACCGCCTGGAGCCTGTCGCTGGCGCCAGGCCTCTGTGGATGAAGTTTCGCTCCGAGCGTAAGGTGATGCGACACGTCCCGGAACACCAAAGGCGGCAGCAGGGTTCTCCGAATGGCCAGAATAAACTGATGCATTGCCGTTGTAAGGGTCATGGTACCCGGCGTCTGGAGCGTAAGATTCCGTCAAGCTGTACCCTGAGGTAGGGCGTGGTGCGGGTGAAACGCCACGCTGATGGGGATCATCGAAGGGGCCGGAGAAGGGACTCTGTTGGCTGGATAGTAATCCTCTCGATGCTTCATCCTCGTACTAGAATCCGGTGACAGTGGTCTCAGCTCACGAAATACAACACAAAAAGGAAAAGAGACGTAGACATTAGGTGGTATATAAGAGAAAGGGGGGAGGGAGGAATATAGAACTTACGGAAGTGGTATGGGGGAGATCCTGAAGCCGATGGCCCTCATCGAAATGATTTTCGCCAGGCGACTGGGGTCCAGAACCGTGGTAGGCCATGGTGGAAGTGTAATGTTGGAGAGCAGTACAAGCGAACTGCACTTGCTTGCGAGGTCAAGGAAACACACAAGTGAAAGCAGAACGCAAGGACTCGAAGGAAAGGGGGTATCAGGGTAACAAGGAGAGCGATGGAAATTTGTATCGAGTTGGAAGGTCGAACAGGACGGGTGGTACAGGTCAATGCGGCACCACTGGAGCCCAGTAAAAACAGTTGCTAAACGGTGGGAACGGCAGAGACGAGTGCAAAATGAAAAGAAGGGGGGGAGGGATCAAAAACTCAACGAAAGGCGTGAGTACAGCAGGAACGTGGAAGAAGCCGCCAGGGCTGAATAGGAAGCCCAAGAGAAACAGAGACAGAAGGTGAAACAGTAAGAGTAAAGGCAAAGTCGAGATAAAAATGGAGGAGGCGGATTATTATTATTATGGGTGTAGCGGGAGGAGTTCTTGTTAGTTTAGAAGCAGTCGTCGCGACCAGCAACAGCAGTAGCAGTTAGTTAGACTGAACTCCGAAGCAGCAGTGGTAGTAGTGAAAGTAGTGGGAGTGGGAGGCTTAGATCTCCAAATGAGGTTGGGACAACTGGGGAACTCGGAGGGGCGCAGGGAGGGAAAATATTCGCGTTCGTTTTTTTCAAAAGCAAAAGGAAAAAGAAACAGGGATTCTGCCCAAGATGATCAGATGTCTCAAAGGGTCAGACTTGTCTTCTATTTCTTTTTCTTTTTCTCTTCACTTTTGTCTCCTGGCCTTTTGTTTGTCGTGCTTTTGTAACGGTGCAAGGATGGCAGCAATGGATGGCAGCAATGGATGGCAGCAATGGATGGATGGGTATTAAATTGTATTGGATTCCTCGCCAGTTGTCTCATCTACGAGTATTGCTCCGGAAGGATGTACCCAGGCTACAAACGCGAGATGTATATATGACGACTCTTATGTATAATGATATCTGAAAGACTTGATCTAAGCTCTTCTCCATCTCCATGTTGTTCGAAGAGTCAATATACTGAGGCCATCCAGCAGTAACAGTACTGTAGGAATGAATCTATGACGCGACATTTCAATGCCCTTTCAAGTTACAACTCCTCTGTAATTTTCAGGAAAGCCACCATACCATGCCTTCACCAAGAACAGGAATCTGCATGTCCATCAACTCTCCTTATTATTAATGATTAAATGATATTTTGGTCATATTATTGATTATTTATTGTTATGCCCGCCAGCTCTGGGAATATCATTATTGCCATCAGCGGATCAAAATACCTGAATCGCCCAAACTCCACAGAGATGGCATTCTGCTATTTTGTGGCAGCATTCCATATCCCTAGTCAAGATTGTTTCCCAGGAAGGCTGAGGATACTTCAGGTCTCTGAAAAATGCTCCAGCATCTCATCTTCGGATAGCATGCTCTTCCTCACAATTATACCGAGTTTTCAAGCGAACAACACCACTGAGTTTTAACCAATAATGATATTGACTGACACATGAAGATCAGCAACAGTCTTACTCTGTATTATTATTATTTTATTGTTGAACAACAATACTAGTAATCGTCGTCCATAATAATACATACGGAAATATTTCAGGGGCCAGTCCTCCGATTTTTCCCATAAAGGCTTAAGCCCCAGCCAAATATAGCCCTGCGGATCCCATGAATTTCCAATTTTCCACTGGGGGATGGCCGTAATTCTGCTGTTGGTCACTCTAGACTCCTAGAGCCACCGATGGGCGCCAGTTTGAAATCCTTAATTGTGCCAAACACCAAAAAAAAACTTACCAGAACCCAATCAGAGAAGACTTGGGGCCACACTGGTGGACTCCCCAGTGATCTGGGCCATGTCTACTGGTCAGGGATGGTTTCAAAGTGCCTGGCAATTGGTAGGTGGCTCCAATTTCCAGAGAAGCGCTAGCCACGCATGAAGCCCCCTTGTTAGGAGGCGAAATTTTGCAGACTTCTCGCGTAAGATCTCTGTACCAGTGTACATTTATCATTCGTTTCTGCATCCCATGGCTGAGCAGCAACTAATGTAGTCTTCCTGTCTTCTAGCTGTTTTCCATTCCTATTCTTAGGCCCTTAGCGCAACACTGCCAGAGCACAGCCAGACCTGGTACTGGTAAACGAACCATGGGACGAGGTGGTGGCGCACCCAAGCATTCAGTGACAGTTACTTCAGACTATCGACAAGAGAAGGGAGTTGGAACTCTTGTACGGACTTCTGCGGAGTACCCTGTACACTGTACCCTGGAGTCTTGATTGACCCTTCTTCTGAAATCTCTGATTATTTTAATTGAGATGACGTATCATTTGTCATAGAAGCCATGGGTTCAGGGTTGTGAACCTGTGACGCTTCCCCAGATGTTCCCACGACGAGAAATGTCGACCCAACGTCATTTGAAGATTCCCTAATATATGAAATAACAATATGCATTTCAGAATCCAGAGTCATAAAATACCTCGCATCAAATTGCATCAATTGGCCAATGCAAAAGTCCTATCGATCTACCTTTGGCCCTGCATGTCCCAGAGATGCAGCTGCCATTCGTACAGACTACAGACTACAGACTACAGACTACAGACTACAGACTACGGGAGCGTGATGCAATTTTAGCCACGATACATATATCTGCGTTGATTCTGATTCTGCAGTCCAATGCCGAAAACTATATCTATCTATCTTAGGAGGACCTGAAACTTAACCACACCCAAAGTCCTGCATGCATGCAATTTGCAATGGGGCTAGAGCCTAGAGCCCACAGATAATTCACATATATATATAGTATACACACATCTACTCTGTAGGTGTGATGGTGGCGTATAGCCCAAGCTTGGGCTTGTTAAAACGGCTGTAAGGCTGGGATTCGGAGGCGCCGACGCGGGTGTCTCAGCCATCCACCGGCTACTGCTACAACAGATCACTGTGCTTGGGTTTGTGGCCTCTAGGTCCTACGGAGTATTCTGTGTATGATTGGAGGATGTTAAGATTCTAAATCTAGTTCAGTAGCTCAGCTGGCTATTTTTATCTATTTTCACTCGTAGATTAAGTGGTCAGATTTGCTATGGCTTCCAATGTGGTCGATGGAAAGCCATCCTCGCCTTACTACTACTCAACTACAAAGGAATGAGGAAAAGAGGAAATGATTCAATATGAATACTAGTAGTTAGGAATTCAACTGGATCATCAAGGGGTGCTTGTATTTTCCCAGGTCGTCATGAACCATGGGGCTCCCGCTGTAACGATATATATATTATGGATGTATGATATTAAGATTTCAGACACATCCCTTGACTCGGAATTTCCCGAGGAGAAACAGGAGAAAATATCCATATTAACCCGTACATTAAACCCCATAAGAAGATATAATCGCCTTCATCTACTATGATACAATAGAACACGAGTATCCGACTATTTACCCTGGAGTACAACGACTACTAGACTTGAGTCAGCAACCTAATTGCGATAACGGAGCGATCTTGAGATCATAACTCACGCACGTGAGGGATAATAATGTAGCCGTGTCCTTATGAATGTGTTTAACATTGGAAATCCTCCATTTTCCGTACCCTTTCCGCTTGCATGAGAATCAGGATAATAACCCGTACCACCAGGCCACCTCGAGAGACGTAGTACTCCATGTCTGCGATGCAGGGAAGGGGTTACGGATCAAGCAATAGATCAACGCGCATGACGGCATCCTATCATGCAAAAAAAGTCACTAATGCAGTCAGGCTCTGCTCGGCATCTATTTTCCTGGGTGTGTGCGGAGTGCGGACAGGACGCAAGTGGATGGCTGATATACTCTGTAGTCTATACAGGCCATTCAGGGCGCCCGACAAGAACGTAGTCTGAGGGACTCCTGAGCTCTGGGCGACTTCTAGTCTTCTACCTAGTTCTCTGTCCTCATTATCAAAGATCAAAGAAGTGGTGAGATTTACTCGTAAATGAATCTCAACCGTTGACTCGTCCAGGATCTCCTTTCTGCATAATAATAATCTGCTCGGGTCTCCACCACTGTGGCCTAGATGAGAAGAAGGATCGCGGGAGGTCGTTGTCGGGTGGAGCCCCCTTGACAGCCCTGCCCAGTATTTTTTTCCAATAGTGTTCGACTTTCTGGTCGTCGTTGTCGTTGTCTTCGCCCTGGTCTTTGATTAATTTCTGGTCTTCTGGCTGGACTGTCCGTGCCTGAGGCTACTGGGCGCCCAGCCGCCGTGTGATTCGCCCGCAGGCCTCGTGTAATCTCCCGGCAAAGAACGTGCGAAGGTCCAGAACCACCAACTGCCTCCACACACGGCCTGGTCTTTCTCGCACACGGCCTGCTCATCTCCTGGCAAGGACGGCGGAGGAGTCGCATCTTTTAACTCTCGTAGTGAGACGAAACACCCATGTCAGGGGTCTTTTCGAAAGGAGCAACGGTTACCTTTACCTTGGTGGGAGGATCGACCCTGAGGTGTCTAAAGATGGATATAGGACGGCATGCTTCATACGATCACGGACGAGGTCTCGTACTACTACTATAAGTCAACTACAGATAGAGATGTTGGGACTGGAATTGTGTTCTATTCCCCGACTATGTTAGCCGTCTATTGACATGGCTGAGGACGGGAGATTATGGTCCAGACGAATTATTGATGGGAATCTGCTCTATTACCTTTACTATTGTACTTAGGAGTACCAATAGCCCATAAATCCTTTGCTTCCCATCACATCTTGGACATTATTATTGTTCTCCATGTGTATGTAAATGTGTTGTACCCCTGACGCCGTGGTGATACCAGACGGAGGGTGGGCATAAGCCCAGTGCTACGAGTACGAGGATTCTGACCTGCAGCTGCAGTTCCTCTAAGCCTTCTGTCTGTTCTGTTCTGTTCTGGCTGTCAGCAGAGAGAAGAAAGAAACACACGGCTTTTCCCCCCCAAAGAGACAACCGTTTATTTCCCATCCATCCCTCTTCTTCTTCTCCTCCTCCTCCTCCTCCACCACCACTAACCAACCTCTTCCCCTCCCCCCCAGGTGGAAGGCTTTTTTCTTCTTACTATCCACCCCTACTGTTCATTTATCTTATTATATTCCCCCCTCCCATAACCCTCTCTCCGTTTCTTACTCTGTATAGCCCTCGTTTCCATCCTTCTCTCGTCCTCTGGGATTCTCCAGACCCGCCGATTCGCTTTATCCTCCCCCCTGATCGTCACTGCGCTGGTACCTGACATCCACGACGCGTGTCCCACGACATCAACCCAACCGATGTTAAGCACCTCCTTCTGGTAGCGACCTATCAATGTCCCTGAGCTGAGCTATCCATCGCTGTGACGGAAAGAATCGTCCGATTGGGAGGACTATAATAGCGACTCTCGATTTATTGAATATTTCAGATTTACTCGATGACAGACTATATCCGGCACTGCTTATAGTCCTTGGTTCCGGTGTCTGTCAACAACGCCAGTATTCATTCACTCGCTTTCCTAGAGGGCCTCGACCTCTTCTTATGATCCAACAGTAACGCCCACGACTTGACGTTCGCTGGAGCATTCCAACACTCTTTTAGACGCTTTTTATCTCACACTTTCCTTACGCCGTTGACCGGCCTGCCACTCCTTTTGCTTTATCCAAGTCTCTGTGTTATATTTCAGCAAACTTTTTTTTTTACTCACGACCACCATCTTTCATTCTCGCTGTTTTTTTGTCGCTATTTGAATATATTTCACCATGTCTTTCTACGCCACCGACCCCTTCTCCGCTCACGGTATGTGCTAAACCCAACCCCCCGCACGTTACAGTCGTATGGCTAATATACCACAGGCTTGTATGCTCGTTCGGGCTTCCAAGAGTGTAAACAATGTCCCTCCGCCGCTCCCACATGTCCTAGTTGTCCCTCAGGTAGCACATGTACCATGATCAGTCAATCCTGCAACCAGTGCGCCACTACCGAATGTGTAAAATCTTCAAGCAGTTCCTCGGATTCTCAGGATAGCTCATCAGGTGGTGGGAGTAATGCAGGTGCTATTGCAGGTGGTGTTATTGGAGGTGTTGCGTTCATTGCCATTGTCACCTTTTTGATATGGTGGTTCGTCATCCGCAAGAAGCGCAAGGAACAGGACGAGCAGCGAGCAATTGAATCAGAGAAGGCCAACTCGGTTGGGGACGCCGCCCAGTCGAGGAAATCAACACACTCTATCGCCTCCACCGTCTTGACTCGCGCCTCAAATGTCATCCAAATCGCGTATATTCCGGGAGTAACGAACAGATCGCCCCCCGAAACTCCAGGTGGTCTCGTACCACCTGTGCCACCCCTCCCTGGCGCCTCTCCCGACCAACATTTTTTTATGCCCGGAGATTTGCGCGACTCGTCTTGGTCTGATATGTCAAACGAACGACGCTCAGTCGCTCCCAGTTTGCGAAGCAGTGTTGCCACGACAATCTACCGAAACAATGCGATTGTCAGCCCCATGCCTGCTCAACAAATCATGCGCACCCGTGCCGCTGTCGTCAGCATCCATAATGGAGGCACTCCTCCTTCATCTTCTCAATCTTCTTTAGCCCATGGTGCTCCAGCCGTCCCCGCTATCACACAGTCACAACTTGCCAAAGCAGGAATTACCGAGGCAAACAGTAAGAGCTCAATTGTGGCACGAACAGTAATAGCTAAGCCTGTTATGGTGAAGGCCATTGGGAAGAAGAAGAGTGCCAATAAAGAGCCAGCTGTGCAGACCATAAATGAGCAAGCAGAGCCTATCTCTGAACTGCCAGCCACTGTTCACAAACCACACCCTGAAAACGCTACCTCTGGCTTTGATGCCAGTTTATCAGATGATGAGGAGGATACACTGAAATGCGACTCCAACGAGCACACTTCCACCGATGAAGACAGGCGTAGCCCCACTCTACAATCACAGGCCCCAACGGTGATCGAAGATTCACCGGCCCTTACCCAGAGTCCCTTCAAGGACCAAACACCAACAGAGACGAAACACCGCAATTCGTCCTTCCTCGACACCCAAGAAGGGTCTCGGTTAAACCGACACAGCGGAGGTCCTCCCCCACGAGTGGAGAGCCCCTTCTCAGATGTGAACGAGGTGAAATAAGCAAGACACCTCCGCCCTCCACTGTTTATTTCACGATCGACGTACAGGACCATCTGATAGTTGGGTTAACATTCGGCGCATAATGGATGGAGAATTTGCCATTTTGCCTATAGATGCTATGTTATTTATTATTGGTTTCTCTGTACCTATGAACCGGCTACGCTTCCTTGAACACTTTTTCTTTTCTTCCCCATCGGGCCTTTTTTTTGGATCTAAGTAGTAGATACCTGACTCTTTACATTCATCTATTCTTATTCCCTGTATGGCTATTGTGAATCAATTCTACTATCTATACACATATCTGCTCCAAAGATAGAAATGCTCCTAGATTCCGAAGTAAGGCACCCGAAGGCTACTTATATAATTGTACAATGTCCAACCCCCAAGTCAAGCAAGGTTAACTATATCTAAAATATTGTTTCACCGCTATGCAGTCCAAACAATATAGATACATACACCATTTCCAAAGAACCATGCACGGTACACTGTCAATCCTCTCCATCTCAGATGCGACAGACAGATTACAACCCATAAGCTACAAAAGCAATCCATCTTTTACTCATCTATCATCGCGAAAAAAAAACATAATAGAAACAAAAAATATCCAGAGGAAAAAGCCATACAGGCCGCTCTTCTTCCCATATTCTTCCCCTCCTCTCCCCCCTATCGTTAGGCCCCCCCAAGGTAGAAAAAAAAAAGGTACAACAATCCTCCGCTCACGAATACTCCTCAAGACCCATCCCCTTCCCTATTTTCCGAATGAGGGCGCGTTTCAGGAATGCCTCTCGTGCAAGACCGCGCGTATGACGAGACCAAGTCTCCACACCGATAACACCCTTAACTAGCGCAACCTGCAACGCGTAAATCGCCTGTTGGATGCCGCGCTCCTCTGCGACTAGGTCGTAGAGTTGCTTTCCTACTACTGTGGGGGCTACGAGGACCTCGTCGATGGGGGGGAGGCCGGATGTTGCTGCGCTTGTGGGGTCGGAGGTAGAGGATGATGATGATGATGATGGGGGGTGTTGGGTTGTGGATGGGGAGACGCGGGTTTGAGCGTTTGCGATGACGGCTGCTGCGCGGTGGAGGGATTGTTGGAGGATGGAGGTGTTTGATTCGAGGGTTGAGTTTAGGGTGTTTAGGGAGGAGATTTCGCCTTGGAGGGTTGTGATTGCGGCGTGGAGGGATTGGGACTGGGAGATTAGAGATTGTGCTGCTGATTCGGACTGGGTGATGTTTGTTTGGAGGGTTTCGGTGAGGGATTTGGATATGGCTTGGAGAAGGGCGTCTTTCTCTGGGTTCGGTGGGATCGGTGGCGCGGGACCCGTCGGTGCGAATGATGGGAGCTCAAGCTCGAAGGGGGAGGTGAGGAGATCTTGCGTCTCAGGCTTTGGTCGTGGGGCTGGCTGGGGAGTTGCATTTGTTTGTGGGGTGCCGTGAGGAGGTGTGTGGTAGTGCACATTCTGGGGTGGTGGAGGTTGCTGGTGATATGTTGGTTGGGGGGGTACCTGGGGACCTCTGGATTGAGGAAGGGCCGGTTGGTGTTGTGTCGGCCCACGTTGAGGATCCCCTGGCATAGGGCTTGTGTGTGTGCCATTGGGCGGCTGGTAATATGTAGGACCCGGAGGATATACAGGCCCTGGCTGCGGCGTGACATGCGGTTGCTGGTGCTGGTGTTGTTGGGGTGGAGGGTATGCAACCCCAGCAAAACTGCCCTGTCGGGGAGGATATTGGGAAGTCCTACTCAAGGGGCTTCCGATAGCAACAGGTGGTTGGGATATGGGCTGTCGGTGACTTTGTTCCTTCGGTGGTAGTGGAGGCAATGGCGGAGGACGTTGCGGCTGCTGTTGCTCGGAGCCTGGTAACTGGCCAGGCTTAGGAGGAGGCGGAGGTGGTATCTGGAGGCTAGATTGAGGAGAGCTGGCTGCGAGGGGTTGAGGCGATGGGGAATGGATGGAGGAACCTGAGAGCTCGGGAGGCAATGGAGGACGAGGAGGAGGGGGAGGTGTCTGCATCTGCTGTTGTACCGATTGCTGTTCCGCTCCTTGCTGTTTGTATCTGACGGGAGGCTCTTTTGCGAAGACTTCTCGGAGGATCAATAAGAGACCGAGAAGGGAGGAGCGCTAGGGATTGATGTCATTAGGTATCAGGCCACTGCCTCGAGCGCAATTGCGGATTAAGAGCGTACTCACCTCCCATGCCTCAGCCCAATGGGCCAAATAATGGTGATATACTCGCCCCTCCAAAGTCACATGTTGGCCGACTCGGACGGCCATATCCTGCGTCGGTATCACGTAGACCAAAGGTGGCTCGCGAGGATACGTAGTGGGAATCCATAATGTAACTGGGAATTTGTATATGTTACCGCGAAATGCGACAGGGAGCGTGCCTGTGAGCTGGAGGAGGAGGGCAGAGAAGCCGGTCTCGTAGGCTAGATGCGATTGACAAGGTTAATAAACACGGTCGAGGACACGCTTTGGATGCGCAGAGAGACGCAAAAGTCCAATCGGGAACTATAGTGACTCACTGTAAACTTCAGTGCGCGGAGAGAGAGAGGGATATTGGCCCAGCGCATTTGCGACGTCGTAGTAGGTTCGGTTGGGGTCCTGGTATGTTTGTCGGGGATCGTAGTGGTCCTAAGCCCGGAGGTTAGCGTGGAGCACGCATGCAAAATACCATCGAGCATCTTCACCCTGATCAATATACTGTAGAGCCAGTTGAGCGTTCTCTGAGGCACCGCAGCCATTTCGCGGGGAGAGAGGGGGAGCCGATGCGTGAAGTTGGTCGATCGATCAACAGCCTCATCGCCTCGACGACATCATCCCCGCAGTGTCTTGGCTTTCCCCCTTAGTCATTTGTGGTGTTTTCCCAACCACCACACGACAAACTACTGCATATTGATATATTGACGTTACCCATTAACGAATCGAATCGGCCCTGTGCGCAGTATGTACAGCGTGAATATGAAATCCCCTCCAGGACAAGGGATGTCTGCCAACTCTCGAAGCCGGGCCACTACAACTGGGTCGACTATAAACCTACGCTTACTTCCTGTTCGTCCTGGGCGTACATCTTGTCAAGCGGGGAGAAAGAGCTAGGGATCTGTTCCGTATTATTACTGCTTTATTGTCAGGAAATACAGGTGATATTGGATGCGGAAATAGATGCAACGCGTCACGAATTCCACTCAGTGCTTCCAGCCTCTGCCTCGTCAGCGTCTCTCCGGCCACACACAACAATGTCCCGGGCCCATTCCCCGAAACAGACAATATCTCGTGAGGTACTCTGACAGAATTGAATAATCGGATGCTCGGAGATTCACTGAAATCCATTAATTGGGGGATTTTAGCTTCGTGTCAGGACATCCCGGCACCTGATGGCTGCGTCCTTGCCTGGGATCCAGGTATACCTCAAAATTGGATGGATACTGAGAGACAATCTGGAAGATAGTCAATGGGGAGCGCAAACGGAAGACATTTCATATTAATTGTCTCTGTGCTGCCACTGGACTTGGCCCAGAAGCTCTCCCCATATTGTTCTGCTATCCGACTTTACTATTGTTTGTCTCAAGGACCCCCAACACAATAGGTTACAAATCTTTCTTCAGAGAATGAGTTAAGACAAAGGAGAAAGAGATAATCGCCCATTGTCTTGGCCTGCAGACCTTTCTGGTCCATTTCTAGCATTGTCACACCTCTCTCTGGCCCGTTCTATATATTGTTTGTCTCGGGCGTTACACCGAGGCGAGCGTTTTATGTGTTCTCCCATCGGTCACATTGTTGAGGATTGCTGCTTGATAGATCTCCTAGATCTTGAGGACTACTATCCTCAAGGTCCTATACAAATCCTCAACTACCCAGAATCTCTTCCACCTTCCTCCCCATTTACTTCTCATACCAGCACCGGTTTTCTCCTCTTCGCCGTTTGCAAGCGTGCAAACCAGACCGACACACCGTCCTATCACTTGTTCACTATTCGTGGGCAATCATGGCCTCAAATTTTGATCCCTGGACTCAGAATATGACCTTCCACCTTGCAGATGGAGCGCCGTTCGATGTCAACATAGACGAGATCGATGAGTTCATGCAGTACGCAATCCGCATCTGCATCAACTATGCGTCGCAGCTTGGAGCATCTGTCGTTCTCCTTGTCATTCTTTTACTTCTAACAAGACCCGAGAAACGCACTTCCTCTGTCTTCTGCCTCAACTGCCTTGCTCTGCTCCTCAACATCGGCAGATTGCTTTGTGAGATCCTTTTCTTCACTTCACCTTTTGTGCAGGCATACGCCTACTTTGCATTCGACTATTCCAGGGTCCCAGCCTCAGCATATGCTACTTCCGTTTTAGGGGTCGTCCTTACCTCTATTCTCCTGTCATTCATCGAGGTTTCGCTGGTGCTCCAGGTCCAAGTAGTCTGTGCCAACCTTGCACGCCGATACCGACGCATGCTACTCGGCGTGTCCATTGTTGTTGCGCTCATCCCAATCGCCTTTCGCCTCTGGTACATGGTCGAGAACTCAAGGAATATCGTCGACGTCTCAAACCCCCACTCAACTGCCTGGCTAGAAAGCACATGCAATATAGTGCTGACCGTAAGCATCTGCTTCTTCTGCGCTGTCTTCGTGACCAAACTTGGCTTTGCCATCCGTCTTCGTCGACAGCTCGGCCTGAAAGACTTTGGTCCTATGAAGGTTATCTTCGTCATGGGTTGTCAGACAATGGTGATCCCAGGTATGTCCTTTCCAACTCCCCAAATATGAGTGAGTACCAAGGGGCAATCTAACACCTCTCTCTCTCTCTCTTTCTTTCTCTCGAAAAAAGCCATATTCTCTATCGTCCATTACGCAACCACAATCCCAGAACTATCCTCCAACGTCTTAACCCTGGTCACGCTCTCTCTCCCACTATCATCCATATGGGCCGGGACAACACTCGATCAATCAAGCGGTACCTCGGCGCGGCGAACCCTCTGGCAAATGCTCTCGTTTTCAGGGATGAGTGGAAGAAGTAAGCAGATGTCGTCGAGTTCCACTTCCTCGACCAATTTCGTGAAGCCATGCACGAAGTGTTATTCTGATTCCCACATGACAAAGGAAAATACGAAAGAAAATGATGAATCTCCTGAGCTGTTTGGGATTGCAGTGGAGCACAATATCTCGGTGCATAGTGTGAAAAGGGACTTAATTGAGGATGTGTGATATTCCCGCTATTAGGAGTTAGTTTGTGGAGAAGTCGGGGCGTTGTCTATGTTTTTCCCTTCTTCTTCTTCTTCTTCTTCTTTTTATTTATTTTCTTCTTTTAATGATATCTTCTCTTCTCCTAGACCTTTTTCTTTGTACTTTGTGGGCCGTGAAGATTTTCTCTTTCCTTTGTTTTTCTTAGTAAACAAGGATTTGTTCATATTATTAATTTAGTGGTCCAATGAAATTAGCATTTTCAGCTCGAGCCATTATTACTAGTACATAAAAGGATATATATATTAAAAAAAAAAGATCGCTCGTCAAACAGTAAACCTGATTGATATCACATGTTTATTTCCATAAAACGTATGCATTAATTATACTGCGAGTGTCCCGCGGGGCCGAAGGGGAACAAATTCTACCTGCTCCACGCCACACTGGTGACCAACCTTTACTATCAAAACGGAGGGGAGGGTAAATAAAAAAGGAAGCTAGCCTTCTCTGCCCAATTTCGCCAACGATTCAGAAAGGAACTCTTTGGCATTCATCAAGTCCGTACTGCCGTATACGACTCTCCGTCTAGGCGCTCCGAGTGACTCGGCTCCCCCCCGTGAACCTGTTCCATCATGTCCTGGCTGCCCGCTTGTGCGGTTTACCCAGTCTTGCAGATTACCGTACTCGTCCATGCTTCCGCCACCAACTGTGAAGACGATTGCCTCGTTGAAGGCCTGGCGACGTTGGCCAAAGCTGGCTCCTGTTCCTGGGCCGCTACCTCCGAGGGTACCGGGTGCTTGAGCGTTCCGGGATGCAGAGGCTGGGGGCATAGCGCCGCGCGCGTTGGCGCTGCGGGGATCGAAGTAGAGATAATTTTCGGTTTTGGCAATGGCAGAACTAGAGGCTGAAGATGGGTCCATGATGGATTCGGTTATTTTGGTCAGGGTTAGGTCTTTGTTGGCGGGGAGAAAGTTTTTGACTCCAGAGATGAGGGAGTCGAAGTTGGCGCCTAATGCGCCCGAGGTGATCCGGTCTGTTAGACGGTTGGAGAGGGACGAAAAGCCACGTAGTAGATCAGACGACTGCTGCTGAGGTGCGGCTGTGGTCATCATGGTCATTCGGGTGATTTCACGGACCTGCTTCACGTAGGCTAGGGGGCTGACATCCTGGACACCCATTCGTGTGAGGGCTTCTTCGAATTGGCTGATATCTGCGCGAGACAGTTCGGTTTCGGTACTTAAGAACCAGATCAGGAATAATCGAAGCTTATCGGATGGGTCTGTACCCTTTGCGGGGTCATTGATCAGATCCAAAATTTGTGTCTTGGACTGTTTGGTGATGTTCTCTTCGAGTTCGAAAAAATTATCAAGCTGACGGTCTTTAATCCCCTTGAGAAGAGAGGTGGCAATGTTCATGTGCATATCGAGGGTTGATTTACGTTCCCGCAACTCGGGAAGAAGGGTAATAGCGGCCTTGAGATGCTGGGCGGAAGCACTGGTGTCGTTTTGAAGGTCTTCAATTGAAGAGGCACCGGTCTTCTTTGTAATCTCGTTTGCATCTTCCTTATACCGTGTTAATTCAGCATCGATATCCTCCGCTACTTGCGGGAATGGGGTGCCAGCATTGCGCTTCCAGAAGAAGTCATTACTATTGAGATCATATGCCTTTTTGGTGACACCTCTCGCCGGATTCGATTCGTCAACTGCAGTCTCTATTGTGATTCGGTTCAGGCGCATCTGAAGGACATCTTGAACGAGAGATTGGTAGGTCCATGAGTGTGAAAGCATTGGGACAAGATCGACGTTGCGGTCCACGATGACGAGGACGGGTCGGGACGAAGGCACGCCAGGAGTGGATTTTTTGTTGCTCGAGAATAGATTGTCCTTGGAGTTGAGGATATGATCTCGTAATTTGCGGTCGAGCTTTGTCGCTATCAACTCCGCCGCTCCCCCCTTGGGGCATCTGATGATTGGAATAGCACCTGATTAAAAACAAGACCCTCGTCAGCGAAGGATAATACTACGATATCTGGAAGATTCCACGTACCCATTGTAACGCTAACACTGAATAGTCCGCTAACGATCTTGTCCACAATCGCATCGAGATCGTCGTCACTTGTTTGTGCGCTGTTGATCCTCCAGTAGGCATCGTTCCCTAGTCCCAGACTGAAGAGATCTGGTTCCGCGACGACGAAATTGAGGTACTGATCGTAGACTTGCGCGACATGTTCGGATGTTCCTGTTGTCGCTATCTGAGACGCAAAGTCTTCGAGGAGCGGTCGAGGGACAGAGGACAAGAAATTGACGTAGGCGGGGGAGTAAAGGCCACGAGAGAGGTCGTTGGTGATTGCTTGGATATTGGCAGGGGTGGGTTCGACCAGGTAGACAACGGGGACATCTGGTATGGGGTATCGCGAAGAATTAATGCTCCTTTGTCACAGAAAGTTAGCTTCAAGGATAGAAGAGATGGAAAGCTGGAGTGGAGCAGCAAGCAGTACAGATGGATGGTGACCCCCCAAGCCCGGAGATCACTGACACGCAGCACGCTGCTTATGACATCCCTCCCCATGTTGTCGAAAACAAGAACTTTCCAAATGGGATCGCCATCTTCGTTCAAAATTGGGGTAGAGATCAGGCCCTGCGCGGAGGTTTCATGTGTGGCATCATCTGCGGGATGCGGATCGTGGTTCAAGTTGAGTATCTTTTGGATAGAGGCTGAAGTCGTGGTCAGCATGCTACCTCTACATGGGAAACGGGCCATGGAGGTTATCTAGAAACCTACCGACCTGACGGTCTCGAAGAGACATTGGCTGTGATGCCATGGTGACTTGATTGACGGGCACTCTGTTTCGGTTGTTCGCATTCAATCAATTCATGATAGATGAAGCCACTTTGTCAAGCTCAACAAGATAGGTATTATCCTGCACTTTCTCAAGCAACAGCAGCAGTCCAAATGGAGATTCTTAACAGATCTACCACGTAGGAATTGTCTGCTATCCTAGTCCTACTACAACTACTGCAACTTCTACCCTCCACCTGGCACCCTCAGAGCTCCCCGTTTGGGGGTGCTGACATAATCGGCGCTAGTCCCCTTTGGAAAGACCCGCGTGCTGCAAACAAACCAAAACACAGGGTATCACGTGCGGCATGGGTTGCCCAACCGAAGCGCCCAGGATTCTTCGTCTCACCCCGTCGTCGTCACCACCTCCCCCGACATCCACGCATTGCATCCATTTCCCCTTCAGCACTCCTCGTAAAGCGCAAGACTATGCTGCTTAACTGCAGCCCAGAGTGGTTCTTTGTATGAGAGCCCTTTCTTTCCCTTGTTTAAGAAGTCAAATCTAGGAAAGACTGTACGAGTGAGAATTCTCTTGACTGTTCCCCGAGGAACGAGGTGAACGGAAAAAAAAGAGAGACAGGAGCAGAGAAAGGGAATCAGAAGACAGAATAAGAGGATACATTTGGAAGACAAGGAAGAGGAAAGAGGATCCAAGGACTGGGAGAAAAGAGTTATCATCCGTCTATTATACGGAGAGTATTTTGGTCGGCGTATTCGAAACGCAGTCGATCCAGACTGTGCATCACGAAGAGGTTCCTTTTTTTTTCCCTTTATTTTTTTTAACAAGGGGGAAGAAAATAAAAAAGAAAAAAGGAAGACGAGGTTTACTGGGTGCAGCGCAACGTGGAACGTGACTCGCAGGTCCCTACCTACTACTACTACATCTTCTACGTACCTTAAGGATCTCAGGTACAGCGAGACAAATAACGTTGAGTTGTGTCTATCACCCACCCTGTTCCCCCGGGAAGGGCTTAACACGCAGGCAGAGACTGCGCAGAAGCCTGAAGGGGCTAAGGTATTCTTATTTGCCACCTATTATTCCGTCTTCACACCACCACTACTACTACCTACTTATTACTACCACCTATTACTACCTACTGGACGGGCCTGTCCACTGTCTTGCTGCCCTCCAGACCCTCTGGCGTTGCTGTTGTTTTCCCCCCTCCCCACTCAACGTATCAGCATCGCCCAGGGCTGACAAACGCGGCCAGGATCATTGATTCGTCCCCGATCGCCATATTTCCCAGGCTCGCAAGCTCCTGTGCCGTCGTTAATCGCCCGGTCGCAGCCAATAAGAGGTCTCGAGAGCCTTCCCCACCCGTCTGGTAACTCCGGCCCAGAGCAAAAGCGGCGCCGCATCCTTTCCTTAATTGGCTCGCCAAGGCACGTGCATGCATGTGACGTTGCTCAGCTTCATTTTAGGTAGTAGGTAGTGCTATCATCATCACAACACTCTGGGCCGACTACGCATCCTCATTGCAAAGTCGACTCAGGGTAGAGGGGGTAGTTTACGGAATCATGGAGCCGTCGCAGTCCCAGAATATGATGCCTGGGTTGCACCATACTTCTGTCAACCCCGCATCGCTGCCGGCCGAGTACTGGAATAGTCTGGATCTGTATGCGAACCCAGACCCGTCACATCACCCTACACATCATCATTCACATCCGCAATCCCAGCAGCGGCAGCAGACACCACAGCAACGGCAACAGCAACAACATCAGCAGCAACAGCAACAGCACCGGCAACATCAACCGCAACAACAACAACAACAGCAGCAGCAGCAGCAGCAACCACAGCAGCCGCCGTTGGGAATCAGCTGGGACCACCCCGTGTTGCATCAACAACATCCCCAACGCAGCCCTTTGCCTACGCACCGGGAGCCGACTCACGGAATCTATTCTTCATCCACATCGCAGCCCTGGCCACAGAACCCATTGCATCAACAGCCGATGATTCCTGCAACACCACAGAGTCTTGGGATTCCAGCTCAATACCGACAGGTTCCACAGTATGCCCAGGAGCAAGTGACATTTGACTCGCGTCCAGTTCCAGCGCCTGAAAACCCACACTATCAGTCATATTCATTCTCCCCAAACTTTTATTCTCCTCAGCATGTTTCTATACCAGACGCCTTTCCTCAGTCACATTCTCCACGACCCACTCACCCCCAGTCTCAGGGAGCCACTTACGGATCTTCTCTGCATCAAAGCTCTATCCCTCAGTACACCATTCCTACGGGATTTCCAGAGGAACCTTCGGTAAGCCTCTTCTTGTTTCTTCGGTCAAAGAAATATCCAACTCACCAAGGATACCAGGCTTCGATCGACTTCACGAATGAATTCGCACAGCCACCCCCAAGTCTCTCGGAGCATACTATCAACCCACAGTACCTTAGTCCTCAGCAATCCGCAAGTCAACAGGCCCAACTCCAGAACCAATTCCTTTATGACCCAAAGTATGTTCTTCCCTATAGAAGTGTAAACACCTCCATTTAATGGATTTTAATTCTCATGGGCTCGATTAGGATGTTCAATTTTTTCCCTGATGATTTACAATTACAATCGATTCTCGACCAGCCCACTATTAGTAACCCTCTGATTCCTGGCCAAGGCCCGAAAGCTGGAATCATTCCTGTAAATGGTATGCCATTTATCTTCTTCTTCTATTCTAAACTACTAATCAGGGGGTAGGCCAAAATGCTTTCGCGCCAGTTATAACAGCAGCATCTGGTGAACTACGGGGGAAGCACCCAACCATTAAGAAACAAGCTCAGACTAAAAAAGCCTCTGTTAAAACAAGTAGAAAGAAGGCCGATGGAAAACCCTCTGCTTCTTCAAGTTCAGGGAGCGATACATCTGATGACTCGGATCTTGAAATTCAAGCCCCTGAAGAGCCTTCTCCTATACCCGATTCTCGACCAAATGAACCTGAAGCTGCGGCACAATACGACACACTTCGTGCTGTGTGGTTTCCGCGTAATAGACGGCCCAATGTTGACAAAGTCAAGACTGCTCTAGTTGCATTCAAGGACGTGGTTAAAACCGTAAGGGACACGTGGAAGGAAAACACTCAATCCTTGAAGGCAGCAGAAAATAAAGGTGAAACTAACGAAACGGCTGAGTTGAGAAAGCATGTTGCCCTTCAACGGCGTCTCATGGATGTGGTTGTAAGTACCACTCTAGAGAAAGGCCACCCAATCATTGTCGAGAAGTATGTCCTTTTCCTCTTCCTCTATTTTGCATCGTTGGCATGTCATCGCCATGGCCATAGAAGTCAGCAGAAACAATTTGAGAGTGTCTCTCATGTAATTCCCCCTAATCTGGTTGCCACCATATCTTATTAAGAATCCTGATAAGTAAGGGTGAACCTTTAACTCTGCACCCAGTGACAATGGTTGTTTAGCTATCTGTCCCTAGAAAAAAGTACAAGCAAAGAAAAGATGACATAAATTCTTTTCTTTCTTTTCTTTAATAGGAGCAGGATGGCCCCATGCTATCGAAGTATGGGATAATCTAGTCAGAGAGACTGGCGCTGGTTTCCCTGCAGATAAAAGCTTGTGCTACTTGAACTTCTGGATTCCAGCCTGGCTTAATATATACACCCTGAATATTTTTTTTTTCTACATTAATAGATATAGAACAAGAGAGCTAACACGATAGCTTTAGGTTAGGTGAACATCCCATGGCAGTGGCAGCCATGTATTCATTTCTCCTCGACCGGCATCAAGCTTCAGATATTGATGGCACATTAACTGTTAATATTCTTAAGGTGAGATTTCTATTTTTTGACTGCATCTAGTTCTAAGCTAACCTGCATTCACTACAATAGTTACTTGCTCGGTTTGTTACAATGGATGAGGAGGTCCTCCAGAAAACAAATGTCTCGAAGCTACTTCCTAGGTTTGTTAAGAAGGGCGGTCAGGTAGTAAAAGAGCTGGCGCAGAATATCCTCGATAATGCTGCTGCATCCACGAAACGCAAACTGGAAAATGCAAAGCCAGTATCCAAAGAAGGCTCACCCCAGAAGAATTCTGCAACTGAGGTCGTGGCTGTAGATGGTGCCCGTCACGATGCTGCAGGATCTAAACGCCCGAGGGATGGGGAGAGTAATGGACAGCCGGCTACAAAGCGTGTAGTAGTTACGTCTAACATGAAGAATCCGTCGAAACCCACCAATCCCTCAGCCAATATCCCTGGTAAACAGACAGGCCAGGAAACCAAGCCACCAGCCGCCAATGCATCCATTGCTGCGCGCCCAAAAGCGAATATAATCGCCCCAAAGCCAACAAGTCTCTTCGGAAGTTTGGCTTCTGCTTCGAAAAGGCCAGGGACCTCGAATGCAGAGAGGGCTGCAGCTGCTGCCGCCGCAGCCGCCGCAAAAGCAAGGTTAGTAAATCACAAGCACGAGGTCAGGTCTGGCGTCTTTTACTAATCAAAGCATAGCCCTCCTGCCGAGAAGAAGGAATCTCAGTCAGCACCTTCACGACCAGCATTTTCTTTTGGTGATATAATGGCGGACCTCAATAAGCAGAAGGATACCTCCCCACGGGAAAGTTCTGAAGAAAGGACACCTGAAACCGAAGAAGAGCGGAAGAAGCGACTTCGCAAGGAGGCGCGAAGGAGGTTGCGTGTCACTTGGAAGCCCGACGACTCGTTGACCGAAGTTCGTCTGTTCACTCATGATCCAGACGAAGAGCTTGGACCGGATGACCGTTCGCGGGAAGTGGGAGATGTAAAGGGTGAGGGTAGCGTCCTTAAGCTTCACAGGGATCTTGACGAGCTTGAAGAGGATGAAGATGGTGGTATGCGAGAGGACCAATTGTTTGACTACTATGCTCCTACTGGTAAGAGCCCATGGGTACCTGGTATTGATTTCTATGGTCTAACTGGGTTAGAAATCGATGACGGAGATATAACTCCCGAGGATCGATCTAGGAACTACATTAAGCGCGGTGGTACACAAAGCGCTATTAGTCCCGAGTCAAAAGCTCAGGAGCATCGCGAATCCACAACGCTCATGGTGATTTACACGTCGCCCGCAGATGTGCCACCGTCCCCCAAGGAGCCACCTCCACCTAACGTGGACGAAATCGTGCCAGAGGTCCTTTTCTTCGGCGAATTACCGGACCATATCAAGGTACTATTTTCATATCCCCCACCTCTATGTTGACAATTCATCCTAAATGTTTTCTCTACAGGGTCGACAAGAACGGTACTACTCAATGATCAAACCTTCACAGGCTCCACAGACTCAGCAGCCTCCTCAAGGCCAACCACCCACACAAAACAATAATTTTGTCAGCAGTCTGCTCAAAATTATCCAGAACTCAGGCCAGCAGCAGCAGCAGTCAACGCCACCACCTGCGCAAACTCAACCAACACAAGCTCCTATGTCTGATCTGGAGAGGACGATAAATATGTTCCGCCAGCAACAGCAGCCCCAACAGCCGCCACAGCCAATATTGCAGGTTCCTCAATTACCTGGCGTCCCCCAAGCCTCACAGCCACAAGGGATTGACTACACCAAACTACTGGCCGTTTTCAACGCTCAGCAGCAAATGCAGCAACAGCAACAGCAACAACAACAACAACAACAGCAGCAGCAGCAGCAGCAACAGCCTGTCGTTCCACCAAATCTGGCGGCGGTTATATCCCAGCTCACCAACCAAAACCAGCAAAATGGGGCTGGGTTAGCACAACAATCAGGCCACTATGAGGACCCAGAGCGTAAACGTATGCGCGAATACGGCGGCTATGATAATAATGACGATGATAGCTACGGTGGCTCCAAGCGAAACAGGCTAAATGCCCCGAACAAGAAACATGTATGGACTGCAATAGCCCCTCGGATGCTTTGAACACGGTACTAACTAACCATCTATTAGCCCAAAGCTGGGTTGGTCCCTTGCCGATACTGGCGCGAAGGAAAATGCCTCAAAGGCGAGGACTGTACCTTCCGTCACGATCCTCTCTAACCTAATATCTCCTTCTCCGAACTTCCTTGATACCCCATTACCAAACGATTTGAATTGTGATTGCTGTGCCACTACTACCTACTACTATTCTGTATCAACTTTTCTTATTTCCCCGCATATTTTCCTCCAGATTCTCGACCATGACATGTAATCTTGGCAACAGTCCGGCGTTATGATTATTTCAGACTTTGTATCTTTGCTATTTCATCTGTTTCTCCACGAAGGATTTTACTGTTCCAGCATTGTGGTTTGTTTATGATGCATTTCACCCTACAAGAGGTCATCAGTGAGGAGTTGTGGCATTTTTAGGGCTTTATTCGTGCTCATCTACAGCACCAGCATTTGTGAAAAATGAGACATTGTGTCTAGCATGAGGATTGGCTACTGATCCCAGCGAAGCGAACATTATTGTATATTAGAGAGTTTACACCAGGAGTCGTGCTTTCCGAGCTGATCTATGCTCACGCCCTGACCTAATTGGAATAAGACCCCTAATTTATCAATATTGCACTGCGTAAAAAGAAGAGAAAGGAAAGGAAAAGAAAAGAAAAGAAAAAACTCCTTATTCAACTCTGTAAGGGTGGCAAGTAAGTTGGATGCCTGTTGGGTAAATTTATTTAGTAGTGGAAACTGGCTAAGGCCGCAAAACCTCACTATAGGTTTATACCATTTAACAGCTTCCTTCATACCTACCAAAGCCATCCGCCCCCTCGATTAACGAATACTAACCCAAACACAACCCAAACAAAATGAAAAGCCCATCGGAATCCGACTTGACAAAATACAAGCATCTTGTCATAGTCTGCTGTCACGCAATTTACCTCGGCGGGCCAACTCATGGTATCTCCGAAGACGAATGGTCAGCAAACCAAAACTATCCCGACCCCCTCAAGTCTTCACACGCTCTTTACTCTCTAGCACCCAATTACCCTAAAGTCGACTCGAAAGACGACTGAGTGAGGATCTCAAGTAGTAATTCTTTCTTCCTCCCGATAGGTTAATCGAGCCATTCCAGTCGGGGGAAACGCCCACCTTCACGGCCCATATCAAGGCCGGCATCCAGGTGTTGGCGGAGGATCCTTCAGGGCTCCTGGTGTTTTCGGGGTATGTTCGATCCATTGACTCCTTTTATGATATTATAACCTCTTACCTGCCTACTAGCGACTAGCTATTAAGTACTTGTTGTTGAAGAGGTCATTCGTTTGCTAATTAAATACTGGTAGAGGCGCGACAAAACGGCCTACCACTGATCTTACAGAGGGGGAATCATATCTGGTAAGGATACACTCTCTACAAAGTCATCTCAGATGCTTTGGCTAGACTCTCCCTAGGCGGGGGAGGGAGGACACTTGCAAAGTACCTATTACCTCTACAGATATATATATATATATATGTCAAGGCTAATCCTAACAATGGCTGGTTATTGTAGAATCTCGCCAAAGAAAACGATTTTTTCTCCTATGGACCTCGAATAAACCCGGACCAAGTCATCGCAGAACCCTATGCAACGGACTCCTACCAGAACGTCTTGTTTTCGATTCTGCAGTTTAGACTATGCACGGGGGTATACCCGGCTAGAATTACTGTTGTGACGCACGAGTTTAAGAGGAAACGATTTCTGGAATGCCATTTTCCGGCCCTAGGACTGGATAAAAGTGAAGTTGGTGTTATTGGGATAAATCCTCCAGAGGAGATCACTCCTTTGGACTCGCTTATTGATGGCGAGGAGAAGAGGGGGATTGGATTGTGGAGGAGGGATAGGTACGGTGTTCAGCGGGAGCTGGCGAGGAAGAGAGCTCAACGAGGGTGGAATGAAGGTATGGAACAGAGACTGTTTCTTAATGCTGGGTTGGAGTCGGTGGTTGAAAAACTGGTTTGCTGGGATGGAGGACACGATGGCAATGAATGGTTCTTGAAAATGGACCAGTTACCATGGTACATGGCATGATAATATATGCTCGTTAGTCATTATTGATAGCAATACTACCTATGAGGTATGAGATATGAGATATGAATGATCTGAACACATTGTAGACACATTGCACAAAATCCCCGAAGAAAAAACAGCTGTAATCCGAACGCCTCAGCCTAATAACCAAATGGATCAACACCCTCAATCCGCGAGGCGGTAGCTGACCATAGTTTCTACTCTATGATTATTGGTGCTGAAGCTCCTGAGCTGCACCTTTTCTGCGTTCTTGATTTCCTTAGCATCGCTGTCACCCCATTCAACAGGCACCTCGGAGTCGGCATCGGCATATACGAGAACATTGAAGGTACAGTCTCCGTCCAGGACTGGTAGGAAGGTCACAGATGCGGTGATCTGCCGGAAAATCGCCTGTATCTCCTCTTGTATTTCCTTTTCTGTTTTCTCGACCGGGGTCGCGGCTTGGGGATCTGCTTCTCTACACACGAGAAATTAACCGTTAGCTTGCTTCGACACATTCAATATGAGGGAGCCTACCCCGGGGTATCGTTTTCCTTATCGGCCGACTTGCGAGACGTTTGACTTTTGGTGTTTTTCCCGAATATTTGTACCTTCGAACAGTCTATCAGTTTGTGTATCTGTGAGAAAAAGGGCGCCTTGCGTACGTCAAACTGCCATCGCTCCACATGCTCTCCAGTCTCCTTGTCTGTAACAACTACCACAAGCTTAGAGATCTTGCCACCTAGCATCCATTTGTTCAATTGCGACATGATTTTCTTGATATAGGCTTTGACCTGGTCATCGGCGGTAACTACTCTCGGTCAACGGGGATTCGTATCGAAAAGAGGTGGGCAAGGACTAACTAAGCATATTCAGGCCATATTTTTTGACACTGGGAAAAACTTTTAGCATCGAGCTTCTCATAAACATGGTGAAGATGTCACCTACGCGGTGAAGTCCTCTGGAGGATATACCCCGCGTTGGAAACTGGACGTTGAGGGTTAGTGGGAGCGATCCTCGTCAGCTATACCAAGTGTCAAACCTACAGAATCGAGTTTATGGAATACTCAAACTGGACAGGATTAGCAAATTTACGATGAGGTTCTGAGGAGAAGGGGTAAAAAATAATGCACTCACGAATTCTGCCACCAGCTTCGAGGATCCTACAGATGGGTGAGTCTTGGATTTGATGCAGCAAAAGGGCCGTTTCGTACCTTTCAAGGACAGCTTGTGGACCTTGGACTTGTCTTTTGAGGCTGACATGATGATTCAATGTGCTAATATTGAGATATGGCGGTATTATTTGCGAAGGATGCAGGTGTGGTGAAAAGACTTTCAAGAAACACACAGAGAGAGCTCTTTTGTTTACCCCGATAGTCGCCGCAGCAATTTGATTTCGACCGCCCGCTGGTCGTTTTCTCCGCAGAGCCACACTTTTTTTTTGCCCGCCAAATTTAACCCCGACTGTTCTCCATCAGAAATTCAGTTCGAGGTTGAGATACCTACAAGTGAGAGCTTTTATTCCCATGCTATTGCAGCACTCCCGATGCGAGGATGCCTGCAGTTAGCCAGATGGCTGAGCACAGCACCAAAATGGCCTGCCTCCAGCCTTCTTAAGGCGCCCTTTGGTGCTCCCTTGGCAACTCGGTTTTTCGCTACGAGCTCTGCCTACAAGGCATCGAGGGGAGCCTCTAGCAAGTCTATGTCCGATCTCGAAACGAGAATATCCGCGATTCCAATTGATCGATACCGCAATTTCTGCATTGTTGCCCACGTCGACCATGGCAAGAGCACGCTCTCCGACCGGCTCCTGGAACTCACCGGAACGATCCAGCCTGGCATGAACAAGCAAGTTCTGGATAAACTCGATGTCGAACGAGAGCGAGGAATTACAGTCAAGGCGCAGACATGTACGATGATATATAACCACAACGGGGAGGATTATCTCTTGCACCTTGTCGATACACCTGGCCATGTCGACTTCCGTGCTGAGGTGTCGCGGAGTTACGCAAGTTGTGGAGGAGCATTGCTCTTGGTTGATGCCAGCCAGGGCGTTCAGGCGCAAACGGTTGCGAATTTCTATCTTGCCTTTTCTCAAGGCCTGGAGTTGATACCCGTCATCAACAAGGTAGACCTGCCGTCGGCTGAACCAGAACGTGCTCTCGAGCAAATGAAAAACTCGTTCGAACTTGATACGGAAGATGCGGTATTGGTGTCAGCTAAGACGGGCTTAAACGTGGAACAATTGCTTCCTACGGTGGTTGACAAAATCCCAGCGTGCGTTTTTCTTTCCCAGTTTCTCTTTGCACTGTGCTAACGCGCATTTTGCTGACCTGTGAAATAGGCCGATTGGCGACTCGAAGAAACCTTTACGTATGCTGCTTGTCGATTCGTGGTACGATTCTTATAAGGGCGTGATATGCTTGGTTCGCTTATTTGACGGCGAACTTCGCGCGGGTCAGCAAGTGGTGTCTTTCGCAACAGGCCTCAAGTATTACGTGGGGGAAGTGGGCATCATGTACCCGAATGAAACGTCTCAAACTGTCATCCGCGCTGGCCAGGTGGGGTATATATACTTTAATCCAGGCATGAAACGAAGCAAAGAAGCGAAAATTGGTGACACCTTCACAACAGTGGGGTCTGAGAAGGCCGTTGAGCCGCTGCCAGGGTTTGAGGAACCGAAATCGATGGTCTTTGTGGCTGCATATCCCGTGGATGCAGATCATTTTGAGCATCTGGAGGATAGCATCAATCAGCTTGTGTTGAATGACCGAAGCATCACAGTGCAAAAGGAGTCCTCAGAGGCTCTCGGGGCTGGGTTTAGATTGGGATTTCTGGGGACTTTGCACTGCTCAGTATTTGAAGATCGCCTGCGTCAAGAGCATGGCGCCAGCATCATCATCACCCCACCGTCAGTGCCTGTGAAGGTCATCTGGAAAGACGGCAAAGAGGAGATCGTTACCAGCCCCGCTCGTTTCCCGGAAGATGAAGAAGTGCGCTCGAAAGTTGCGGAGCTGCAGGAGCCTTATGTCTTAGCCACATTGACCTTCCCGGATGAATATCTGGGCAAAGTTATCGAGCTCTGCGAAGCGAACCGAGGAGAGCAAAAGAGTTTGGAGTATTTTACGTCGACGCAGGTGATCCTAAAATACGAACTACCTCTTGCGCAGCTCGTCGACGACTTCTTTGGCAAGCTCAAAGGGTCGACGAAAGGATATGCGTCGTTGGATTATGAGGAGTCCGCCTGGCAGCCCAGTAACATTGTTAAGCTGCAGCTCCTTGTCAACAAAGCTCCCGTGGATGCTGTTGCCCGAGTTGTGCACTCTAGCCAGGTAGAAAGATTGGGACGACAGTGGGTGACCAAATTCAAGGAACATGTTGACCGACAACTCTTTGAGGTGATCATCCAGGCCGCCGTCGGACGCAGGGTCGTGGCACGCGAGACGGTCAAGCCGTACCGGAAGGACGTTCTGGCCAAGCTTCATGCCAGTGATGTCAGTCGACGAAGGAAGCTCCTTGAGAAACAAAAGGAGGGACGGAAGAGACTGAGAGCAGTTGGAAACGTGGTGATCGAGCATAAGGCGTTCCAAGCATTCCTGGCGAAGTAGCGATCGTATGTAGAGTGTACATTACTGTTTGTATCTATATCATATTACAATAATACATCATAGTATATATATATTTATTTTTCAATATTCATCGCATCCACAATCCATGCAAAGACAACCGAGCCAATGCAGGCCATACAGCAGAGTACATATAATATAACAAGCTAGTAAAGTTATATGTGATATGTAATAGTTATAATATATGTTATATGTAATAATGAATCCATTGAGGTGCATCCAGACAGCTGCTGCTGCTGATTGGGCGGACGCGGAGGGGCGCAAGGCTGGAGCTCTTTTTTTGGCCGCCGCGAAAAAAAAAGTTCGTCGTCGCCAACCCCGCCGTCAAGCTGCTTTTCGTCTTACGGTTTCTCCCTGTCCCGTCATCGCCGGTTTCTCTTGTCTTCACTTGGATGGGGTCGTTGCTCGATTAATAAATCAATTAGAAGCTTTCGAAGTCATTCCATCCTCTCTGTTTGCGACCCCCTCGGAGCCCGCGTGCCCGGACAGTCCGTTGAGTCATTCTCGCCCTGCCATGGTCATCTCTTGACAGCGCAGATGCAGCCTCCAGAAGGTGTGCAGGTCGACCTGGGCAAGGCCCAGGTCATAGACCGTGTCCCTAAAGTGATAAAGGAGTTGAAATTCGGTGTTCTGTAAGAATTGTTTTGTGTGGGGAATTTTTTTTTTCAGCGCAAAGCGTTCCGTGACAGGCTAACTTTTTGGGCGGGGGGAATTTAGGTCCAACGATGATATTGTCAGTCAAGCTGTGGTCGAGGTATCGGATCGAAAGTTTTTTAATCTCGAGCATGACCGTGCTGTGGTTGCTCATGGCCCCCTCGACGGACGCATGGGTATATCGAATAAGACCTCAACTTGCCAGACATGTGGTGGCGATTTGAAGGTCTGCAACGGCCATTTTGGCCATGTGAGACTTGTCCTGCCTGCTTTCCATGTTGGCTACTTCAAGCGAGTTATCAGTATTCTACAGGAAATTTGCAAGGAGTGCTCGCGCATTCTGCTTCCCGAGGCAGAACGCCGTGCCTTCCTTCGGGAAATGCGCCGCCCGAGACTGGATAATCTGCGACGCATGCAGATCGCTAAACGAATTAATGAGCGCTGCCGTAAAACCCGGACTTGCGATGTTTGCGGCGCTGTCAATGGAGTGGTGAAGAAGGCTGGAACAAGTGCTTTGAAAATCACACATGACAAGTTTCGGGCATTTAATGCATCGACCTCAGTGAAGAAGATCCCGCCGCCCAGCAAGATTGTTTTCGATAGATCGCTCGAGGAGGCTAGGAATGCAAACCCCGAGGTTGAGAAGCATTACAAGAAGGCCCAGGATGATATGAATGCCTTGCGTGTCTTGAACCTTTTCAAGCGTATCTCCGATAGCGATTGTGAGCTGTTGGGACTCGACCCCAAAGAAGCGAGGCCCGAAATGTTTCTTTGGCAGTTCATTCCCGCTCCGCCTGTGTGTATTCGCCCTTCAGTTGGCCAAGATGCCGCCTCGACTGAAGATGACTTGACTGCCAAGCTTGGGGATATTGTCCAAAGTAACATCAACCTAAAGAACGCTTTGTTGAAGGGAGCACCAGTGCAAACCATTATGGAATGCTGGGACTATATGCAGCTTCAAATTGCCGTTTATATCAACAGTGATGTTCCAGGTCTCAACAAGGCAGACCTTGGGAAGCCAATCCGAGGGTTTGTGCAGCGGCTAAAGGGAAAACAGGGACGATTCCGTGGTAATCTGTCTGGAAAGCGAGTCGACTTTTCTGGCCGAACAGTCATTTCACCCGACCCGAACCTGCGAGTCGATGAAGTTGCTGTCCCAGAGCTGGTGGCTAAGAACATGACTTATCCCGAGGTGGTTACGAGGTATAACAAAGAGAAGCTACAGGAAAGAGTCCAGAACGGAAACAAGAAATGGCCCGGTGCGAACTATGTTATCAAGAAAGGCAGCCCATTGAAGACTTTCCTCAAGTACGGTAATCTCAAGTTTATGGCCGACCAGCTTCAGGAAGGAGATGTGGTAGAGCGACACATCGAAGATGGTGATATCGTCTTGTTCAATCGTCAGCCGTCGCTTCACAAACTCAGTATTCTATCCCACTTTGCCAAAGTGCGCCCCCACCGGACGTTCCGTTTGAATGAGTGTGTGTGTAATCCATACAACGCAGATTTTGACGGAGATGAAATGAACCTTCACGTTCCTCAGACTGAAGAGGCAAGGGCTGAAGCAATGGAGTTGATGGGTGTGAAGAACAACTTGGCCACACCTAAAAACGGAGAACCAATTATCTCTGCCATCCAGGATTTCATCAGTGCTGCTTATATCCTCAGTAGCAAGGATAATTTCTTCGATCGGCGCTCTTTTACACAAATATGCCTCTACATGCTCGGGCCCCAAACTCGATTCGACCTCCCACCTCCTGCAGTGTTGAAACCACAGATGCTGTGGACTGGAAAGCAGGTTTTCAATATCTTGATGCATCCCAATAAAGATGACCCAGTCCTAGTCAACCTTGATGCCGCGTGCAGGGAATTTAAGCAGCCAAAGGGCTATCCAAAGGACCTGGATCCCAACGATGCTTGGCTTGTCATTCGCAACTCTGAGGTCATGTGTGGTGTCATGGACAAGTCCACAATTGGTTCCGGAAAGAAGGATAATGTTTTTTATGTCATGCTTCGAGACTTTGGCCCACCAGCTGCTGCTGAAGGCATGAACCGCCTATCAAGATTGTCCGCGCGTTGGTTCACAAACATGGGCTTCTCGATTGGAATCACAGATGTCTATCCGAGTGCGAAACTGATCCAGTCCAAGAATCACCTCGTTGAAACCGCATATGCACAGTGTGATGAAGTCATTGCTCAGTACAAGGCTGGAACGCTTGAGAAGTATCCTGGATGTGACGAATTGCAAACTATGGAGAACCAGATTTCTGGAATTCTGAGTAAGGTTCGCCAACAGGCTGGTGACGAGTGTATCGCCCAGCTGAGTAAATACAATTCTCCACTGATCATGGCTACTTCTGGTTCCAAGGGTTCCAGTATCAACGTATCTCAGATGGTTGCTCTGGTGGGTCAGCAGATTATTGGTGGTCAGCGTGTCCAGGATGGCTTCCAGGACCGCACTCTACCACACTTTCCCAAGAATGCCCGTCAGCCTCCTTCCAAGGGTTTTGTTCGTAATAGCTTCTTCTCAGGGCTTACTCCCTATGAGTTCATCTTCCATGCCATGTCCGGTCGTGAAGGTCTCGTCGATACGGCCGTGAAGACCGCTGAGACTGGTTACATGTCCCGTCGGTTGATGAAATCCCTGGAAGATCTCTCCACTGGTTACGACGACACTGTTCGAAACTCATCTCAGAATATTGTACAATTTCAGTACGGTGATGATAAGCTGGATCCTGTGGATATGGAAGGTAAAGCCAAGCCAGTTCACTTTGACCGGACTTTCATCCACTCGGAGTCCACTACATACAAGAACGATGAACGGAGTCTGTCTCCAGCCGAGATTATGGACGTATGCGAGGAGATGCTCTCCAAAGAGCGCGCAAAACTTGTGCGAAAAGATCTGATGGGAGTGGAGCTCGGGTACATGGATCGAAGCAACCATGGCGTTGATCAATTTGAAAGCGCCCGTGACTTCCTTGAGTCAATCCAGCAATATGTTGCAACTAAGGCAGAGAAGTTGATCTCGCAAGGCGGCGATAGTGATCCTTCAGATGAACGAAGGCTCAAGGGACTAAATCACACTGGGAAACTGACAGAAAGGACTCTTCGAACATTTATTACCGAGTGTTTGATGAAGTATAAGAAGGCCCAGGTTGAACCTGGCCATGCTGTCGGTGCTGTCGGTGCACAGTCTATCGGCGAACCTGGAACTCAGATGACGCTGAAAACTTTCCACTTTGCCGGTGTCGCCGGTATGAGTATCACGCAGGGTGTACCTCGTATTAAGGAAATTATCAACGCTTCTAAGGAGATTAGTACTCCTGTTATCTCTTGTGAGCTCCACGTCAAGGATAGTGTGCCAACCGCTCGAATTGTCAAAGGACGTATTGAAAAGACGTACCTTCGTGATATCATTCACTACATTAGAGAGACTTGGACCGGAAAAGAGGCATATTTGACCGTCAAGATCAACCAGAGGACAATCTCCGAGTTGCAGCTTGAGTTGACGATGGGGCAAATTGTCAAGGCAATCGAGACCAGCAAACGCTTCAAAGGAGGTGACTTGAAAGTGAAGGCCCAGCGATCTCATATCCATGTTTACATGGATTTAGATCCTGCCAGCAAAGAGAAACTGTCCAAGACAGAGATTGCTGCGACTAGCGCTGATCCTTTCCTTCGTCTCAAACATCTCAAGCGCATGCTCCCTGATATTCAGGTGCTTGGTCACCCACAAGCCAGCCGTGCAATCATTCGTACTGATGAAAAGTCGACGACCAATACTCTTCTCGTGGAAGGCTACGGACTCAGAGAGTGCATGAACACCGACGGTGTTGACGGGCTCCGCACTTCGACCAACAACGTGATGGAAATGCGTGACGTGCTCGGGATTGAAGCGGCACGAACCACCATCGTCCAGGAAATTAGCGAAGTGATGAAGGACATGGACATTGATCCTCGACACATGCAACTCCTGTCTGATGTCATGACCTACAAGGGCGAAGTCCTGGGAATCACCCGCTTTGGGCTTGCGAAGATGCGCGATTCCGTGTTGCAGCTTGCGTCATTCGAGAAGACCGCAGACCACCTGTTCGATGCTGGTGGTGCAGGCCGTACCGATCTCATCGAGGGTGTGTCTGAATGTATCATTATGGGTAAGACGGTGTCTCTTGGTACAGGCGCGATGGAGGTAGTGCGCCAGATGAACTTTTTCGCGGGCCAGATTGGGCAGAAAAAGACGGTCTTTGAAGACGCCTGGAACGACGTGCATGGTGACAAGAAGACTAGGGCAAAAAGAAAGGCTTAGTTTGACTACAGCCTACCTATCGAGGTTGATGGTCGTAGAAAAAAAGGTACCTAGGTAGCATTATGTGGCGTTTTGAGTGTCTTCATTGGACCCACTGTATGATCAATTGTGATGCGATATGTTTTCAGCGATGTTTGACGAGGTGGTACTCTGCAATTGTACAGGATGAGAGCCATGAAATAAAATACTTTGCTATTCAATCATTCCGTGTAATACTGGATATTCTAGTAGTAGCAGCCTATCTAATACACAAAATGGTTTCCAATTTAACTATAAATTTTATGGGTAGCCGCAAAAAGTTCCCCCCACCAGAATTTATCCACCTCTCATTCCACAAAACCACAACTACACCACCATCACCAAGTCAAACACCTCCCTCACCAACAACCCAAAAACCCAAAAACCCAACAATCCCAGAGAAAAGGAAGAAGAAAAAAAAATGGCCCCCCAACATGCCACCCCAGACCTCCTTCCCGCCCTCTTCCAAAACACCACCCCGCAACCCACCCTCCTAACCCAAGGCGCCGAAGCCCGCCTGTACAAAACCACCTTCCTCTCCGCAAACACACCCGCCGCGCTGAAAATCCGCCCCGCAAAACCCTACCGCCACCCCATCCTCGACAAACGACTTACACGGCAACGCATGGTCCAGGAAGCGCGGTGTTTGGCGAAGCTCGTGCGGGAGGGCGTCAATGTCCCGGGGGTGTTGGCCATGGACGCGGAGAATGGGAGTTGGTTGATGATGGAGTGGATTGAGGGGGTTGTTGTGCGGGTTGTCTTGGAGAGGTGGGAGGGGTTTATGAGGGGGGTTTGTGCTTCTTCTTCTTCTTCTTCTTCTTCTTCTTCTTCTCTTTCTCCCTCTTCCTCAGAAGGAGAGGGAGAAGGAGAAGAAGGAAATGCAGAGACAGATGCCAGGATGGCTGTGCGAGAGGAGGAGGAGAAAAAGGTGCGTGGGCTTATGAGGAAGATTGGGCTTGCCGTGGGTGGATTGCATCGGGCTGGTGTGACGCATGGGGATTTGACGACGAGTAATCTTATTCTGAGGGGTGCGGAGGAGCAGGATGATGGGGGGTCGAGTCCGTTGATGGATGGGGAGGTTGTGCTGATTGATTTTGGGTTGGCGACTCAGAGTGTTCAGGATGAGGACCGGGCGGTGGATTTGTATGTGCTTGAGAGAGCGTTTGGGAGCTCGCACCCGCGGACTGAGCCGTTCTTTGAGGAGGTTCTCGTGGGATATAAAGAGAGCTATAGGGGTGCGGTGGCGGCGTTGAAGAGGCTTGAGGATGTACGGATGCGAGGACGCAAGAGGAGCATGATCGGTTAGATGGGGATGTTATTTTTCCTTTATCCTTTTGGCTCTTACACATAGTATGCTAGGCGTTCGTTCTTGACCTATTCTTATGGACTATTATTGGGTTTGGGAGGTAACGACATGCATTATCATCATCCGGGAAACGACAAAACGCCGCGCTTTTTACATCACATGCTGAGGGGAAATAGTGGCAGAAGAAGAAGAAAATGCAGAAAAAAAAGGAGGAGGGAGAGGAAGATGAAGGAGATGAAGAAACTGAGAATGACATATGGCTCATGAATGTGCCTTGACACAATTTACCACATCTGCCAGGGCAAAATATCCCTTGTTCTCAACAACGCCCCTATCCTTGACTACTGCCGTGTACTTGACCACCCACTGGGGCTCGATTTCGCCTTGGATACCATCATTTGCATCAGGGTACGAGGCGAGAATGCCAGCGCCCTTCTCTCCCGGCCCGAGGAGTTCCCGCGTTGTACCTACAGGAAGGATGTCATTGCAGTCGTTGTGCGTGAGCAAATCGATCTTCTCCTGCTTAGCATAAAGAATCAGCGACTTGGGCACAACACAGCAGTCTTTGAGGTTGATCTGGTCAACCGAGGGCTTGACTTTCGTGTGCGGCAAGAACCTCGCCAACCGCTCACTGCCAAACTCCGCCACTCCGAGCTGCGAAATCATCCCTTTCTCCTGCAGGCTCTCCAGCGTCCGCCAGGTCTGAATCATACTGTCAAAGTCATCCGGCTCCTCGCTCCCGTTGTCGGAGGAAACCTCCTCTTCGCTGTCGTCTTCCGCGTCAAACAGAATCCCAGGGAACGACACAATCAGTAAATCGATAGAGTCCACCCGTAGCTCCTTCAATACTAAATCAATCGCCTGTCTTGCATGCGCACAGCGCCGCGACACCGGAATCCCCGGTAGATAGAATAGCTTCACCGTTATATCGTACTGTGACCTCTCCTCAGCGAGTCCGTGCTGCGAAAAGTCCACCGCAGGAATGTAAAGCGCATCCTCCCCTTGTAGCGTCCACGAGGCATACGAGCCATTCCCATTATCGACGGTACTGCTACTCGACCCAGCAGTATTGATGCCGGGCGTCTGAACTTGTTGTTGCTGTTGCTGTTGCGCGGCCTGGAAATTCGCCCGAAGAGACTTAACCAACTCCTCGTTCGACTTGAAGCTCGTCGCGTGTCGAATGATGGGCGGACCGCCTGCGGTCATGATATTCCTGTCTCGGGGTACGCCATGTTAGTTACTTAGTCTGGTCTCAGATTATTGACTGCAGTCGGGGCTGAGTCGAATTCAATTCGGCCGCCGTCGGCATTAAAAGGAGGGGCAACTATGGTGGGATGTGGGCAGGGTTTATCAGCAACGTACGAGGTGGAAAGGATTAACTTCATGGTCGCGATGCGTAGGGGACAGAGTTCGATAATGTGTAAGATGGAGACCTTTTCTTCGATGGCGCAAGGCGAGTTGAAGTAGTTCTTGGGGAAAAGATTCCTATCGGCAGTTGGTGGTGGTGGTGGTAGAAGTAGTGGGGGATGCTCAAATTCATTTATCGATTGCTAAGCAGAGCCCCCGCGGAGGGAGGGTTTTCCTAGATACACGTTACAGTTGGAAGCCACTATTTCTATTATTGCCATTTTATGCACCTATATACTCGCAATAATATCGCCTATTACTGTCTGGTCTAGTCGTAGTCGAGAGTAGGATCCCAGTCGGTAGGCGAGTACTCTCCTGTATGGAGACTCTTCATTTCCTCCTCTGACAGTTGGAAATCGAATACCTCTGCATTTTCCTGGATGCGAGTCGGAGTGACAGACTTGGGAAGCGGGACAAAACCCTAGGAGGTAAAAGAAGTTAGCCTCATTTTCATCGTCATCCTTTTAAAAGAAAACCCCTCCATCTAGAAGGACGAGGGGAAAGAGAAAAACAGAAGATAAACCCACCTTCTGCAACCCCCACCGAATCATAATCTGCGCTGGAGATTTCCCATACTTCTTCCCCAGCGAGATCAGCAGCGGCTCATTCATACGAGTCCCATGTGCCAGGGGCGAATAAGCCTGCACAATAATATTACGCTGCTGAAGCCACTCGACAATCTCCGATCGGTCCAGCCAGGGATGTAGCTCGTACTGTCCTACGTCGATTTGGCTTCCGTCCCCGCTGGCCTTGATATACTCCTCCAGTTCGTCGAGGTGATGGATCCCGTAATTCGAGACCCCGATGGACTTCGTCTTGCCTGCTTTCTGGGCCTCGACAAGTGCGCGCCAGGAGCCGAGACGGGCTTCTTTGCCGCCGTAGGGTGCGTGGATTAGGATTCTGTAAGAGAAACAAGTCAAAATAGTTAGGTACTCATCGCAAATCACACATCACACATCACACGAGTCCCATTGTTCTCGGATGAGAGTGAGCAGATAGATTGAGAAAAGGTGAAACGAACAGATCAAAGTACTCTTGGTCTGCAGTTCGCAGACTCGACTCAATAGCCCGTTTAGTGGCATTATACCCCATAGACTCCGGGGGTATCTTGGTTGTGAAGAAGACCTCGGAGCGACTCAGACCGGAATTGGCGATGGCACGTCCGCATGCCTTTTCATTTCGATACATGATCGCCGAGTCGACCTAGCATGCATTCTGAGTCAACTGACAATTCGGAGGTATATATTGCTGCAGGGGCTAGAAACTGCGGTATGTATGTACATACATGACGATATCCCACTCGCAATGCTTCTCGAGTCGTCTGCTCGGTTCTGGATGGTGGACTGGCAAAATATGCATCAGTTGGTTTGAAATCTAGGTTGTGATTAAGGGCAAATAGTACATTAGGTAGACCTGGGCCATGCGTGTCAGTGTACTGGTTGGTATGGAATCATGCTGGTCTTGAGGACTTACTCCATATCCCAGGACCGGGATTTCGTGGCCCGAGTTCATTCGATACGCCGACCGGAGACTCTGAAGGGCAGTCATGATAGTGGTTTGCGCGTGTTGGTGTCTGATTGTAGTACAATTCAGAAAAAGATGAGGATGAAATTGGGGGGAGTTGTTGGAGTAATATAAATGAGGTCATAATTGATTACATCGATATTCTCTGTGGTGGGGCTGGTCTGTCATCAAGCGTTAAGAACTGTCGAGCCATGTAGTTATCCAAACACATACTCTGTTTAATAGTACCAGTATCTTCTACGAGATTATGTGGTCAATTCAGTGATATCGTTGATGGGAAGATATGCCTTTTTCCGCACTTACGCAAGAATATGGGGTTATTTCGTCCGACTTGGGCCCACGAGCAGTATAGGCAGCATTCGTTTGCAACAAAGGATATAGATTAATTTACATAAGGCATTAGAAGCTTGGGATACCAAAATCAACTTGTTCTAGAAGTTGACCAGCAACCTCAAGTACTATGGCCAGATGTGTGAGCGGTGGTACTTGACGACAGGTCAAGCGAAAGAGAGAAAACAAGGTATGTAAATGTACAGGCGAATGCGAGGTACTCCAATGCAAAACAAAGCTGGCAAACGACCGACAGTTCTTTATGAGGGTTGAAAAAGTCCTTGCCTGGAGACTCCCGTAACTCCAAAAGGGCAACGATAAGATTTGCGGAAAATTTATAAAAGTGATGTATAGCTATGACAAAGACTACAGGCGCTAGTTTAGCTGGACATAATTTGCTGCAACAAACTCGTCAGTCTTGACAATTCAACAGTATATTTAGTGGGCATGCTTACCTGGGAACTGTCCCTGTCTTCCGCTAACCCGACCTGTCCACCACTCGTTCTGGTTGTCCGTCCGCTGGATGATCTCAATGACTTCACCGGCAGAGAAGCTGAGATCGCCATGTGCCTGCGCTTCATAATCATACAGTGCGGTAACGGTCTCAATTTGGGCGCTGAACCTTGACGGCTTAGGCTTCGGGGGCGGAGGAGCGGGTTTCTTCGCAGCCGCAGCAGCAAGAGCACTGCTGCTGCCTGCGCCGGCGGAGTAAGGAGGCGGGGGATTCTCAACGACGTCCGGATCGCTTGGGCGTGCTCCAGAGCGACCCTTGTTCTCATTGGCTAGCTTGTCCTTAGCACCCAGTTTGGAGTTTGTGCGACGACCCCCCCCAGTGGTTTTGAAGTGAACAATGGTGAGTTCTTCCGCGCGCTCTTTTGCATCTCCGCGTTTCGCCTCATACGCCTCCTCGACATCTAGCGTCAGATCGAAGTACCCAATATTGATGCCTTGCATCTTTTCGTGCAACGTGTAGAAGACATTCAGCTGCATGTAATAGAAGGACTGAAAAAGCGGTCGGATGAATTCCGCTTCAAGAGCGAAGAGTTTAGGCAGCTCGTCCTTGAGGAGATCGTTGTAGTAGTTGTAATCCTGAGTAGCCTGTTCAACGTCGTTTTCAGCACGGTAAAGAGCTTTCTCATCCTTCAGAGACTTGTCCTTCTTATCCTGGAGCTTCTTGAGGGTGCCGCGGTGGCGGTCATAGTCAAGCTTCTTATGATCTCGTTTAACTGCAACCTTGCGAATTGCCTTTATTACCACTAGTAGTTGCTCGGCTGGGCTGACGACACGAGTGTCAATCATCTCCAGCTCAGGAGACAGCGATTCCTGCAAATCCCGTACGATCGATTCATATTCCTCGCAAGCCTTAATACCTTCCGGGTTTCCTTCGATTGTGTATGAGCTGGGGTCGGAGGCACGCCCGGAAATCGGCTTGTATAATTCTGTCATAGCTTTGGAGAATTCGATTTGGTGATTCAACATGCCTAAATATGTTTATTAGCTGTTTAAGCAACAGACGAGAAGAGAACAAAAGAGGAAATAAATTGGCATACCATTGACGGCGTCGAAATACTTCTTCGACTCATCGTGGAGCTTCTTGGTTTCCTTCTCGAGTTCTTGAAATCGCCGCTCCGCATCGATGTAGACCGGATCTTTGGTATTTTCGCCGATATTGAACCTAGCTTTGAACGACTGCGGAGCGCGAACAAGACTTTTCTGGATGCCCTTCAAACTCATTTCGCAAACCCTTCACGGACAGCTCGGAGACACGCGGGGATACTTGTTAGCGGCAGTAGGTGTGTTGCTTTGAGGAATATTAAGAGTAGAGATGCGGCGCTGTAGGTAGCGATTCAAGGATAGAGAGCCCGAAGGTCAGACAAAGGGGGGAATGATGTTGGAAAGCGCACAGAATAGGTGGTGGTGGGGGAGAGGAGGGGAAAAAAGAGAGGTCTTTCTGGGTTTTGCTCCGCCGTCAGAGTCTACCTGGTCTGCTTTAAAGCGGTTGGTTGGATCAATTTGGGTGCCTTTGACAACCTGCAGTGCACGACTTGCGCTGCTCCATCCAATGGAACTGGAAAGAACCGGACGCCGTGTGGCTGAGCTATGACATAAGAGGGGGTTAGTTAACTAATTAATTACCACCGTACTTAACTAGCTACTTGTGGCTGAGTCAGATCTTGGCTCCTGGTAGGAATGTAGCAGTTGAACAAATACTACGGTATGTAAATCAGCTCAAGGGAGCGTCTCCTCGAATAAATTACAAGAATGGTGGAGAGACCTGCCAAGTATTGTCTCATGATTATCTCTTTTCAGCGACTTCTCGGTGACTATTTGACTATTCCGTCATGCTTGCCGAGATCCTGATCCTGCAGATTAACCAGTCATCAGCCCCTGATATTGATATAACCCGTGTAATGGGGCATATATTTCTATAGCTCTTTAGTTCTACTCTCATTATGAAGATTTGCTCTTGAATATGCTCCCACTCCAGTATCGTCAATCGCATGCAGCAGCGGTGGTAGATATAAGCGGGGGCTGATAAAGTGTGGCACAGGCGTCGGAAGAATCGACCGGATAGGCAACCCGGCTTTGGAGTACCTTGTATGTTAGGCACCAGTGTACTGGTATTTTTCAGCCCTGTCCTTCCTGCTGAGATGATGAGATCCTTTTGTATTCATCTACGTAGTACAAATGCTTCTAGGACCCGAAAAAATATCTATTTGATAGATAAGCTCAGTCTCTCCTCCATAAGTGTATCTGCTTAGGAAGACACAGAAAGGCATGGATCGCCTTCAAGTCGTGGCACAAAAATTCGCTCCAATATAAGCATCATTCCTCCGGCAAAATGGTCAATTGACACTCCGACACCCCGCAGTTTGTCCACTCCACATATCTGAACAACCTACAGGAGAGTGCGGAAGTAGTATTATTTACCTACTCGTAGTACCAAGTGGTCTCTACGTAATTCAAACTAAATATAAATCCTTATAACTAGCTATATTGACCAGCGTAGATTATTAATGTTCCCGCGGAGACCCCGCGGTGAGAAAGTCCGAGCCCGACGCCAGGAAAGGGAAGAAGAACACCGGACTATCTGATAAATCCGATCGGGCTTAGTCTAGGCTCGGCAATGATATAACGGGATCCAAACTTTTTTTCCCACCTGCGACTGCTTCGTGGCCCTTTTATCATACTCACGGTGTTTTGCCATCAACTACTCATCGATATTTCATGGTATAGGTGTCACTCTCTCTTCATCATGTCTAGTGTGGCCCCTTCTGCCTTGAGACAGGCATCTCGAGCCTATGCTCGGCGGCTATCGTCGACACAGCGCGTCTCCCTGTTCTCCCGACGGGTGATTGCCACCCCTAGCTATAGGACCTATGTTACCGAGACCAAGGCTGGAAATGCCCAGGTTTCGGTAGATACTGCTATCAAGCAGGAGCAGAAGGCATTTATCGAGCGGACAGGTGTCCAACCGCACAAAGTTGAGCTTCCCGGCTCTGGCGTCTCCGGAGATGCTGCGTTGAGCCCGGCCGCTGGGATCCTCAAGCAAGCTACGATCATGGACCAAGGAACACGCCCTATCTACCTCGATGCCCAGGCGACGACCCCGACCGATCCTCGTGTGCTCGATGCAATGCTTCCCTACCTAACCGGCATCTACGGCAACCCTCACTCAAGAACTCATGCATACGGCTGGGAATCGGAGAAAGCTGTCGAACAGGCTCGAGAATATGTGGCTAAACTGATTGGAGCTGATGCGAAAGAGATTATCTTTACAAGTGGTGCTACGGAAAGTAACAACATGAGCATTAAGGGTGTAGCTAGGTTTTTCGGACGTTCTGGCAAGAAGAAGCACATCATCACCACCCAGACAGAGCACAAGTGTGTTCTGGACAGCTGCCGACATCTTCAGGATGAGGGGTTTGAGGTGACATATCTGCCTGTTCAGAGCAACGGTCTGATTCGGATTGAAGATCTTGAAGCGGCTCTTCGCCCAGATACCGCTCTTGTCAGCATCATGGCTGTCAACAATGAGATTGGTGTCATTCAGCCTCTGGAGGAGATTGGGAAACTCTGCCGCTCTAAGAAAATCTTCTTCCACACCGACGCAGCCCAAGCCGTGGGCAAGATCCCTCTTGATGTCAACAAGATGAACATCGATTTGATGTCGATTTCCAGCCACAAGATTTATGGTCCTAAGGGAATGGGTGCCTGCTATGTTCGGCGTCGACCAAGGGTTCGTATCGAGCCCATCATATCCGGAGGTGGACAAGAGAGAGGCTTGCGAAGTGGTACACTCGCCCCTCATCTGGTAGTCGGATTCGGAGAAGCTTGCCGTATCGCCGCTCAAGACATGGAGGTAGGTTTCACCTGATCTCTTGATTTTTCGTTCCCGCCGTGCTTGTCGACAATGATTATTTGCTCAAATGAAAATCATGGTGGTAGCGACACGCATTGAGGTAGTGATATTATATATATATATTCGCTACACCAATGCGTGTCACCATGGTCCCGTGAAGAATTTAGCAGGGGTGATGAGTCGAATTTCCCCCCAAATACACACTGAAATAAACAATACTCATGTACAAGACAGATGAGTGGCGGCTAACTAAGGTATTAATAGTATGACTCCAAGTACATCGGCCGGCTGTCGAAGCGTTTGACTGATGGTCTTCTTGCCATGGAACATACATCTCTGAACGGAGACCCCGACCGCCACTATCCCGGTTGTGTTAATGTTTCTTTCGCGTACGTCGAGGGTGAATCTCTCTTGATGGCCCTCAAGGACATTGCGCTGTCCTCGGGAAGTGCGTGTACCTCTGCATCCCTGGAGCCAAGCTATGTCCTCCGGGCATTGGGCAACAGCGATGAGAGCGCCCATAGCAGTATCCGATTTGGAATTGGGCGATTCACTACCGAAGCTGAGATTGATTATGTGCTGAAGGCAGTGCAGGACCGAGTGCACTTCTTGCGGGAGCTGAGCCCACTGTGGGAGCTGGTCCAGGAGGGCATCGACCTGAACACCATTGAATGGAGCCAGCATTAAGCCTTGTTGCTTCAGTGGTTTTATTTATTGTCTTGTAATTGCGATGGAACCAGAATGGCCCAGAAGCAGAAAGTCGGAATGTTTGCCGCGGCGCAGTCTTTATCGATTCACTCTACTACACTTTGGAGATATCAACGGTTATATGGCGTTGGCATGATTTGTAACAACAGTTAGGATTTAGGACAGTCTATGAGTCTTGTATAGAGAAAGGACTTAATTATGTACTCGGGCCTACTCGTAGTCTGCATGTTGAGTATATGAAATAGGAATGTCCATGGACATTCTTAAACTGGACGTAACTGGCAAAGTAAGTATATACAATCCACATGTAATAGCTATACACTCCACATGTCGTAGTCATATACTCCATATTTGTTGTAGTATAGAAGACGGTCAAATTAAGATGGCGCCTCCACATGCGCTCCCTGTTCACCGCAGGCCCGAACGGGGTGGCGTGGGTGCCAGCGAACACTGGGTCTAAACCTCGCTTAACGCCTCTTGTCGACTTCGCACCCACAAACCCCTCCTCCGTCTCTCCCTCCACCCGCCTTCCGGTTCATTCTCTAGCACTCACGCTAATTCTACCCCCTCTCGCTTCCACCCAACGCTGCCGTTGGTCTCCTGCGACAGGAAACAAGATTGCAGATTCGCAGGTCCTTCGATCCAGTTTGATCGTGACATTTATATCTCTTCTTTATACTGCATCATCATCATCTACCTCAGATGCTCCTCTCGTCGTTGTCAACTCCCCCTCATTCCAGCAATCAATCTATCCATACTCCCCCACACCCGCCACCAAAAGTGTCATCTTCTTCTCATGATTGAATAATGATGTCTTCTCCCTTAACCCCAATAAAACGAGACAAAATGTCGCCTTTCATCCCGAGTTCATCTTCCTGGTTGGCCCACTTGGGCTGCGTGAATGGCTGACAGAGTTTGCAAGTCCTCCGATGTCCCAGAGCTCCAGATCTCTGGTGACTTGGTATTCCTCACTTCATTCCGGTGAGTTATTAATCTTATAGCATAATTAGCAATCAATCCTGGGCCTGATCACGGAAGATTTCCCCTCTTGTACTTTCTCTGGCGTCCCGGCCTACGGTCTCCGATGGACTGACACAATCTTCCTCGAGTCCCTGCCCCTGTTCTTTTTCTTCTTTTTTCTATCCCCGACTATTTCAGAACTGTTATTGCCGTTCTTTTCTTCCACTCCTGATTCAAATTTCGCCTTGTTAACGTCTGGTACTCCTAGGGCTCTACCAGCACTCTACCAGTACTCTTACTAGAACCCCGTTCGGAAAGTTTGAATTAAATAACCTACTTTCTCTTCTCTGATACTGCGTGCATTGTCCTACATTGCCATCCTCGGGTTTCCCCACCCCTCATCGACGATTCTGGCATATTTCCACGCATTCTGGGGTCAGCATTCTCGGCTTTGACTTTGCTTTTTCTTCTTCTTTTCTTTTCCCGTTCCCCCCGGGATCGGATAATCCAATCCACACTTTGTGCTGTACCTTCCCCTCTCTTCAGTCCAGGATTAACTGGAACGAGGCGGCAGGACTATTGGATTTAATCCACTCGGGTCCGCTCGGCTGCCAGGTGATCAGCTTGTAACCAGTGTGTTCCCCGTTGTCTCGCTTGGGTACTCACACATCTTCCCATGAGGCAACATATGACCTTTCATGACCATCGTTTTGACCTTTTGATGCCTTGATTGAACATCTGCATCTTCTTTCAGAACCCCAAATCTTGGAGTGCCTGCTGCAAAGTACTTGAAAAATCCGTATTCTCATCCACTTCGGTGCACGTGAGCACCTTGTGAGCATTTATATCAGGCGTTGTCTGCTTTTCCCTGCATAATTTCTTCCAGCTTCTGTCTACATTCTCAATTGATAACCCGTCACCATGCTCCCTCCGGTTCCGGCTTTGGCAGACTACGGCATTTCGCCAGACTCTGGCTTCCTCCCTTCTGAGCCTCCCCTCGAGCAGCTTCCCGACCCATACTATTCCAAGTGGGAATGGATAATGTCCAATATCCAGCCCCTCTTGCTCAACAGGAGGATCCGGGAAGTGGTGGACAGCATGCCTATGCTGTCTACGTCATACCTCCATACAGAGGCTGAGTGGAGGAGAGCATATTCAATCCTAAGCTTTATTCTTCACGGCTACGTATGGGGTGGTCCTAAGCCAACAGAGGTATGTCCAGTCACTAGATGATTCTCCAAATGTGATTGCTGATAAGAAGACTGCAGAGAATTCCTCCACAACTTACCGCACCCCTCTTTAAAGTGTGCGAGTACCTCGAGCTCCCCCCAGTAGCCACCTATGCTGGACTGGTTTTGTGGAACTTTAGACCCATATTTCCCGACGAACCCATGGATGACCTCAATAACCTTGCCTGTATCAACACAATTACCGGTTCCTTGGATGAACAATGGTTTTACCTCGTGTCTGTGGCCATAGAGGCTAGAGGCGGCCCATCGATCCCGTTGGTTTTGCAAGCAATCAAGGCTGCCCGTGTCGGAAATAGTTTGGTCGTGACAGAGTGTCTACAAGCCCTGGCAGAGATGCTGGACGAGATTGGAGTGCTACTAGAGAGGATGTACGAACACAATGACCCTTACGTGTTCTACCACCGCATCAGGCCTTACCTGGCTGGTAGCAAGAACATGGGCGACGCAGGTCTGCCAAAGGGCTTGCTGTATGATGATGGCATTAAGCCAGAGTATCGCCAATATGGAGGAGGCAGCAATGCTCAGAGCTCGCTGATCCAATTCTTTGATATCGCCTTGGGAGTGGAGCACCGACCCACGGGTGAGACTCGTACTAACGGCGCCTCGGCTGGAGCTGGGAAGGACGGAGCTGAGAAAGACAGCGTTGCTGCAGGCCCACGCCACGGCTTCATCCAAGAGATGCGTTCATACATGCCAGGGCCTCATCGGCGATTCTTGGAACACGTCAGCAGCGTGGCTAATATCCGGGAGTACGTGGAAGCTCGCCGCTCCGACAAAGCCCTTTGTATTTCCTACGATGCATGTCTGTCAATGCTGCGAGTCATGCGGGACAAGCACATCCAGATTGTCTCGAGATACATCATCATCCAGTCTCGCGATGCTCGTGGGCGGGCACCTCGATCATCCAGTCCTCGTCGGCATGGAGCAGCGACCTTGAACCTGGCGACTGCTCGCCACGGCGAGAAATCCGATAACAAGAAGCTACGGGGCACAGGTGGCACAGCGCTGATCCCATTCCTCAAGCAAGCTCGAGATGAGACGGGCGAGCCGGCGATCGATGCGTGGGCACGACGACTACTCACAACTGGACCGACAGAATCAAGTTTTGCAGCCCTGAGCAAATTGGGTGAGCAACCCGACGGCCACTTGGAAGTGGTAGGTCTTTCAGGAACATGGGCCGCAGACGACAGTGAAGGCGGGATCTGTCACTGGTGAGGAAAACGCATAACAAAAAAGGGGGGAGGGGCAAGCTGTGGTTTCTGTTCAAGTTTCAGCAATACCCGAGCGAGACAACAAATCGATTGCGATCGGTTGAATGGGTGGTTGCTTATCACCATTGCATTTGTACATATCATTACGACTAGAACTCTTACACTCATGAAGCGTATTCTTTTCTTTCCTTTTTCTTATTCTTCCTGGTGACGTAATAACCATCTCCTTTCGTTGAAGATTGCCATCGAGCGCCTCCCGATCATGAATCGCATCTGCAGACGGAGTCGTACTTTGTCTGTCGGTATTCGATCGATCCGACTATACCAGCCATCGACCAGACTATCAGAGGAAGCCAACAATCAATGTGTCCCGGCACTATTCCAGCCCAGCTGCCAAAGTGAAGCTAAGTAAATAGTGCTTTCAGTAGCGTGAACTCTGCCGCGCCTTGACTCTTCAGGATCGACTCAAGACTCAGGATACAGGACCCAGGTACAGTATACAATGTACTTTGCTTGCCTAGTGATATACTAGTACCATAACTCCGGAGTCCAGTTCAGAGTCCAGAGTTCACACCCCCATGTGCCGATTATATCACCTCCAAATCCGGTATATATATACTACAGCCTAGGTTGGTGGATGGGCTAGTCCACTGATTTCTACGGACTCAAACAATCTATATAGAAGGGTTCAAACTTCATCAGCGAAAGCGGGGAGGGTCCGAGTCTCTCGTGTAGAGTTTACGCTCAACCGTCGATTGTGATTGAGATCTCGCTACCTCTCCTTCTTAGACTGGTGATTCATCGCCGGTGTTCTTGCAGAGTATATTTACTATGTAAGTGAGATCTTGGGTTCACAACCTTCAACCAAAGGATAGTAGTAAACTTCAATATGAAAACCCAATTACCATTACTGACCACTTACTAAGTCTTACAGATCCTTCAATAAGTCTACATCCTACCTGGACTAGGTACTAGTAACTACATAAAGGGTGTCCTGTCTTCCTAGACTGGACTCTAGATAATTCCGTACCAAATGGCCCAGCAAACCAAGCAAGCATTCCATATAATCTACTAGTTCTATGACTAAACTATCCAAACTCAAAATAAGACAGTCAGTCTATTGAAACGCATCAAAGTAGCATGGCAATACCGTCACCGTCTACCTAATCTAGTTTATGCAACGTACTAAATGCCCATCACGTGAAGAGCACATGTACTAGTAAGAGGCTGGGTTTCATGGACGTGTCCTCGTCAATGTCTCGCAAGCTTTTAGGCTTACTCAGGCTTCTGAGGTATCTTATGTAGCGAGTTTGACATTGAGGAGAATACTAAAAAAGGAAAGGATGTCAGGGTGAGAGGAGAGTGAGAGGAGAGTGCTATGCTTGACCGACTCTTTACCAAGAAGCTCGTCGTTCGCCGAATGGACAGCGGTGAAGGAAATATCCAGAACTCTTCTTCAATATACCTAGGTAGTATAGTCAGTAGATACGTACTACAGCGGTAGACGACAGTCTTGTAGAAGCCCAGAAGAGGGTTTCTGGTATCATGGGGACCTATTTTCGGTTATCGGCGTATTCAATCGGCTTTATACTAGCTGGCGGGGAGTATAGCTGACGAGGAGCATATAAAAAGGGAAATATTTAGAGCCGTGGAGACTAGAGATCCTCCTCCTACTGGTACCTTAGTAGTGCAGTGTGGCGCATCTTGTTGCGATACCAGCGTAGATACACTTCTGTGATAATGATATGGACTAAATTAGGGTGCGGTGTTTCAGGAGAATGCGGCGGTGGAAATGCCCAAGGAAGGATGGCAACCTTGCATATTGATAGAGTCGAACACGGGCGACGATAGTTACTCTACGTCCAATAATTGGATACTAGGTATATGCATTATTATAGTTGTTATTTTGTTATCCACTGCTCCCACGGCACTAAGGTATTATAGTAGTAGTACCCACTACTCTGGTTCTGTATATTAATTGTGTCTTATGACTGTTTCCTGCAGAACCAGGAGCTGCTGTGGCTGTGTCGTTAGCGTATGAGTTCCCCTTTCCTACGAGGGATCACCGGAACCAAAAGCCACGACTGATTCTTAGGTACATGGCAGCTTCTTCTCTGACAGATGGCAGGTTCTGGTTCGCCATTTCCCCCCCTCCAACCGTTGTGTGCATAGCTGCCCGCTCCTGGACGCTGATGTCGCCCACTTGAGGTCTTTCAATCCCCACAGCAACTTCTGTCTTTTCAACTGTATCTGTCCGACTACCCAAGTTCAAGCGCCGAAGCCCCGGTAATCGCAATGAAGGGTCAAAGTTGATCAAAATGAGGGCCTGATTGTCTGGCGTCAGGCCGTCATGGTTCACAGAGTACACGATCGATCGATCATCGGCCACAGCTTGCACTTGCCCCGTTCTTTTCGAAGGACATAGTAGGTGATTCAGCTCCGGCGGCGCACTATCAGGCGGCCAGAGATGCATACCACGGGACTCAAAGCGCTCCTCACTGCGTTCCACAAGCCGCCCGTCTGCTTCGCTAAGCTCAGGTTTGAACAGGAATCCGCGCTTGACCTCGGTGCCTTCTTCATCAATGGGACGCTTCCGCTTTCTCGAAACGACGCGTAGCCGCATTCGATCTCGAGGAACAAGATCACCGCCTTGACGCATATTGCTCGGAAGTGGGTCATTAACAAGATCAAGATAACTCGATGCAGAGGGATTGTATGCGCGAAATTTTGTTTTGGCAAGGATAAAGTCACGTCTGGGCTTGGGTTCGGTGCCGTCTTCATATTCAGGGTGGTAGTTTCTGCGAAGTCGTTTTCGTGGTCGTTCATAATTGGGTTTGCTGTTTTCATCCAGCGTTTTGGTTAGAGGTTCATCTGGCAATGCAGGTGTTTGGTAGTAGTCGGCGTCTGGCTGTGGCTTGTCCACATCTGCCGGCGCTGGAAGCGGTTGAATATAGTAGGTCCGGCAATTTTCGCTTCCTCCATCACGCCATTCCCGGCGGCACTCAAGGATCATGAGCTGTCCCGTTGCTTCATCTTCTCGAAGTGAGAGATCAGACCAAGTATCATTGATTGGACCCTCGCGATGTTGACGACGCCAGGTGCGGTAGGGCTGTCGGTCGTCCCTGGGTATGTCAAGGCCCGGGGGCAAGCACAACCAAACATAGTATGACGTCCAGTCTACCTCCTCTTCCCGAAAGTCAACCAGGGTCGATATAGCGTAAAGATGGTCCTGATAAATCTCAAAACACACTGTCTGTCCGATTTCATTGCCAGCGAACTTATCCAAGCTGAGACTGGTGGTTTTCTTGGTCCTCAAATCCACACAATTAACCTCCCATTGGGTAAAACCGTGGGTCCCAGTTGCAGAATGCGTTCCATAGTAAAGATACGACCGGTTATGCCGCACGAATAATCGTTGTGTTGATTGGAGAGACGTCCGTAGTTTCAATCGACCGCCGCCTTGCGAAGAATTTGACTGTGGCCGGAGATCCACAGCTAGAAGCCAAGCCTCATCCCTGTCATCCATCTCAACCAGGAAGGCTACAATGCAGTTGTTATAATTCATGAGCGAAACTCGCGTCATGCCATTTTCGGGATTGCAGCCAGGAATTGTCCGACGCAGGACCTTGGGGAGGTTCAAGACTTGCTCGACACGGCTAGCACCTTGCACATCCAGAGCGCGGATTTCGTCATTGTAGATGTAACATAGAGAGCCTCCTGTGTAAAGAAAAGAGCTTCCGTAACCAAGGATCAAAGCGGAGTAGGGCTGGGCTGTTGCAAAGGATTCTTTGATGTCGTACAGACACCCAATGGCTTTACGATAGCCTTTCTTGGCTCTATCAGCCCCCTTTCCTTCTCTGGTATGCAAAAGCTCGCTCTAGTGGGGGAAATTAATCTGTTAGTCTTAGTCGCAAATAATATGAAAAAAAAAAAAAAAAAAAAAAAAAACGAAGAAAAGAAGGCTGTATACTTTGACTGTGTTCCGTGCAATTGAGTCATTCTTCATCAAAGCATTGATGGACCGGTTGACTCGACTGAGATGGATGTAATCATGACAATCTAGTCTGGAGGCCACTTGATAGAAGACATCGTAAGGGATAGTGTCCAGATTCTTGGTCATTTCTCCTTTGAGCCAAAACAGCGGACAGTAGGCCTACAGACTAGGGGAGAAACGGACCAGTGCAGTGTCACGATTGAACCAGACATCTGATCTCTGAAAAGGGCAAAAAGAAAAGAAGATAATAGAGGGAAGCACCCAAATAGGGAGTAGTAAATAATTGAATTATGAGAGGCGGGAGGTGATCTCTGACAGATCTGAACCAATGCCTGCCCAAGGGACATACTGCGGGAGGGCTCTGTAAGCTTCGAATGAGGCATCCTTTTAGTACCTGGTGGGTGAGAGTGAGGCTCTGCTGAGTCTGTGATAAAAGAAACATGGGATAAATTGGGAGGGAGTCTGGAAAGTGGGGTGGAAGGAGAAAGTATAAAATAATAATCATAATCATAATAATAATAATAATAATAACACGAGAAGTAAATCAAGATCCTGCATTTCTAGTTATGCGGGTCTACTAAAGTACTAACTATTTCAAGGTAATGAATGGGAATCCTCAGAGCCTCAAATTACTACTGCTTCCAGTCCGTCCCGTGAGAATAATTGCCTCCAGCCTCCCACTAGTTCCGACTCCTACGAGTCTCCAATTGTTTCATCGGAGAAGCCATTATTATTCATTCACATTCCTGTGTACTCCGTAGAGCCTCAAAATTCGAACCTCCAGCTCCCGGACCAGCGCCACCAACCAGCCGAGATGCTGTGATTTCCCCTCTGCTTATTTCTCAGCTATCCATGTCTCATCATCATGATTATTAGTATTATTATTATCATTGGGTCTGATATTTCAGACAAGCCACCAATCCAAAATGAGGCTGAACATCCATATCTGGACAGTACTACTCTGTACGGCACTGGGTTTTCACAGGATGCGCCTTTGACCAGCCGCCTACTTACATATCCAGGTAACTATATTTCTTTTTCTCTTGCCTTCCGGCTCCCCAGGACGACTTACTGCATACTACTTTAGTAAATCGTGAGTCCTTACATGTCGCCAGCAGCTCAACAACTTTGATACTACATTCCGCCACAACGACATTTTTTTATTTTAAAAAAAGTTCCCATTGCCATGACCTCTCTCACTCCACAATTCTCGTTCAGTCGTAATTCTCTCTTGATCTTGTGATCATAGCGCTGACCTTGGTCATGGTTCCACGCCCTAACGGCGAATATCCGCGAGGCAGTGCAGGTCTTTGACAAGGCTGACGTTTCTTACTTCGGAGCAGAGGCACTCGGCAAAGGGAAAAAGAGCTCGCCATTTCAAGAAAATTGAAACTCCCTGGTCTCCGGGGTGGTTTCACTTGCCATAAGATAAGTCGCCTCGACTTCCCTAATACGCTCAAATATACCCCAGAAACAAAGGTAACAAACAGTCCGGAGCCTTTGGACCCATACAAACCCCCCCCCCCCCCCCCCCCTCTGCGACACAAGCCTACTCCGGAATAGAGCCTACTCAAACTCACTCCTGATCATCCTTGGCATGAGAAATAGCAGGGAATCTCATCTCCGATCAGAGATAAAAGTAGAGTGAGTGCCACATCCTTCCTCTGTACCTCTTTCCTTATGTGGGGTAGTTCAAGCCAGAATCAGATGCTCCTTCAATTCAAGCCTTTGGATTGTCCAGCAGAATCTCGGGGCTTTTTCCAAATACCTCCGGAAATAAAGAACTTAACCTATTTTCGTGACGACTGTTCATGCGAAGGTTTTGTACTTTCGACGCCTGTGGCCTATCCACCCTGACCTCTTATACATGCACAATCCAATCAGTTTGCCAACTCTGTGCCACGGTAAAAGCCAGGCTGTTCCTCGTTTTTTTTTTTTGTTTGCTCTTTTCTCGCTCCTCGTTGGATCCGGGAGTGTATGGCAGCGAGACCCTAGTCCAGAGAATGGGAGTACTCCGGAGTGACCAAATTCCTTGCAACAAAGGAACCCGGTCAGATAGAATAGCCTGACTTGGGACAAATATTCTCGCGATATGCCGGTGGTTTCAGAACGGAGGGAAGAGAGTGTCCACGGCCGTACACCAAATGCAGACCTCCACATTCGGCGGAGGAGGAGAAGATGAGAACACAGTACCTCTGTAATCAGGTATACGTAGCTAGGATGTTCATCCAGGCGGCTGTGGTGTCAAACGTACTTTTGTGCAAAGAGAGAATTCTCGTCTATCCTTTAGGCATTATTATTTTTCTCTATATTCTGTTAAAGCTACTGCAGTCAGCAAGAAGGCAAAGGAATCCTTCTAGAAGCTTTCCTAACCAAGACAGGTACAAACTACTACATAGTTAATAGGTATTTCGACCAGCGCAAGCACATCATTAAAAGAAGGACAGCAAGCCATATATATGAAATCATATCTCATAAACAAATAGCCACAGTCCGAGCTCGAATAAATTATCACACCGCATGTTCAACGCCTATCTAATAAATAGACCCTCCAGATAAGCTACAGACCACAGAGCCGCAAGACCGCCCAAACCAGCGTCCAGGAGAGAACAATTCGGGAATGATCCAATCCGATTTGACATCAACAGCGAAGACACGGCACCGACTACTTAAGTAACTTCACGCGAGCGGCTGCTGCATTGTTCGCTTTCCCACGGTAAGCTCGTCACTTTTAAGTGATTTTTAATAAATCAACTCAACTCAATTGCGGACCTCCGCGGCTGAAATTAGGCTAGGTGGGTGAGGTATTCTTCCAACTACTTGCTACTTGTACATGCCACTACACACTGCGTACGGAGGTTCCTGATGATGAAGACAGACATAGTGGGCCAGTCATGTCCCATTGCATCACACATAGCCGTGAGGAGGTAGTAAACCATTTATTGAATTATTGAACAGTACAAACTACATCCCTAGCAGAATACCCGTGTGAAGAGCCCAAGGCTGACTTTCGCGGAACTTGTAGCCATTGAAAGTTACGACAAGGCCGACTATCGACCCTCTACCTCAAACTCCAGAGCCCAGATCAGACTCCGAGTACCACCGCGCCCAGAGGAACCGGTTAGCTGTGTTGGGGGGGGGGGGGGGGGGTCGTGCCCCGTGGGCTCTAACTCCGGCGGCTTGCACTGTACCACTACTGCCGCTGTCGTCGGCTGTATGAAGCTAGTGGGTGGTAGTTAAAATGAATACGAGGCCTCTCTTGTTATTATTTTTGGGGTTGCTGGTCTCTAGTTTCTAGGAGTGGTTTGACAAGATTATAGCCTGATGGGAACTACTTGGTACTTGGGATTGGCTCTATACAAACTGAGGTTGATGGGTTCAGCCCTTGGTATATTTAATGGGCTGCCCCTGGCATACATTATCCATAGCTCTGTAGCAGTTTTTATTGTTGTAGATAGAGGTTGTGATTGTCCTATTTGTACTATTTTAGTAACCTCATTGTGTATGCATAGTAATATGATTAACACTAGGGACAAGAAATATCATTACTGCTGCTGCTAAAGCCATATTAAACTTGGCTTCGGATATGGTCAGTACCAAGTTACATTGCTTGCTCTGATATCAACTGTTCAATTTAGCTCAATAAACAGACGGTCCTATCTGATCTCCTGAATCAAGTCAGTCACGTCTGGATGAACTGAATATCTTCAAAAGATGCTTTTCGTTTTCCACTTTCCTCTTTGCCAAATTGATGCAAACCCAGCTCCAAGACTTCCTACCTGGGTAGCAGGGGGTATTGGAGAAGGCTTGAATATCCATTATCCACATGAAGCCACGTGCCTCAGACGTTAAACCTTACCGGATCGAGTTTAAATCTGAAGAACGAGAGCTGCATCACCAGTCGTTAGCATTTTCTTAGCACCAGAGAAAGAGCTCGAAAGATCAGTAGAAGTGGAGGGGCGGTGTCATGCCATGGTCTGGGGAAGTATCATTCAGCGAAAACATACGACTTGGACTTGGACTCGGACGGTCAAAAAGGACCGAAAGGGAAAGATAGCAACAATTCAATCCGTGTGTTGACCATTTCTCCTCAATATCCAGACTCCACTTGGTGGATGGTTTATCTATTTATTTTGTATTATTAACAACCGTTGTTGGATAGAAGAATTGTCTGCCCTATGCATAGTGACCCGCCCCGCCCGCTAAACCAGACAAATCCTGTTGCATTTCCTCCAGGCATCAGCCAGCCCTGTGCCGGTGACAACTAACTCCTTTTATCGTTCGACGATACCCTTTTTCTCTTCTTTTCTCTTTCTCCTCGACCTCCCCAAGCCTCTGATTGAGAGTGTTTCTTGACCGTTCCAGCGTGTTTCCTGTGTTCCTGCGTTTCTGTCTTCCTGCATGGGTGAGAGTGTGAGTTGGCGGCCAACTGATTTCTCCACCAACGAGACTAACCCCATAAGCATCATATAAGCTACTGATTATTACTTAGTTATGGCACTTGTGGGTTAAAAGGTTCTCTGCTCTTCTGTTTTCGATACACCACGCCGCCAGATTTTCAACTAGCACTCGCTTCGAATACCACTACTGCCTGCGGATAATTGATGTACTACCAGTATCCTCCTCCGCAACCGCCGTTGCCTCCTCGTCCCTCGAGTTGGTCTGGCCAGCATCCTCAGTGGCCGCCTCCTCCTCCCCAACCTTACAAGTACTACTTCCTACCATTCATTTATTCATCCCATCCATTTCTTTCCGACTGTTGCACTGGTGAACTGACCCCTTCGCAGCCCACAATACCCTCCGACAAGTTCACCTTCTCCTCACCTCTATCCTCCGCATCCCCCCCCTCCGCCACCTCCACCAGGCAACTACTACCCCCATATTCCACCTCCGTCAGGATACGGTCCTGTTCCTACCCCGCCACTACCTCCCCAGTCAACCCCGCCTTCATTGCGGTCTTACCCGAGTAAGCAGAGATGCTCGTGATTACTTCATTTAGCCCTGTAAAGCTGACTTTGAAACCAGACAGCTCGCCTACATGGAATCCTAATTTCCCTCCGCGCCCCCCAGAGGGTGCGCAGCTTTTTGGGAATGGAGCTCCATCGAACTATCGGTTTCAGTATTCGACCTGCACCGGTCGACGAAGGGCCCTTTTGATCGGAATCAACTACTTTGGACAGCCGAACCAGCTTCACGGGTGTATCAACGATGTGACGAACATGTCAAGCTTTCTCCATGAAAAGTATGGATATCGCAGACAGGACATGGTTATCCTCACCGATGACCAGAATAACCCGATGAGTATGCCAACAAAGGCCAATATTCTGAGAGCCATGCAATGGCTTGTCAAGGAAGCTCTCCCGAACGACTCCCTTTTCATTCATTTTTCCGGTACGAAAGTCCATGCTTTTTCCTCTTCTTTTTTGGTTCAGCAAAATAACAGGCTTTTTATTAGGCCATGGTGGTCGTACCCCTGACCTTGACGGTGATGAAGACGACGGTAAGCTCGTTCATCCTTGAATTTTAGGCAAAGCGCGCAGTTGACAAATTCAAGGTTTTGATGATGTGATTTATCCTGTGGATTACCGTACAGCTGGGCACATTGTGGATGATGAGATGCATGATATTTTGTGGGTGCCCTTGCCTTCGTTATACGAGGAACTTTTAGGTTGTTAACAGCGGAAAGGGTCCGGCCATTGCGTCCTGGCGTGCGTCTGACTGCAATTTTCGATTCTTGCCATTCCGGAACCGCACTAGATCTTCCATATGTGTATTCTACTCAGGTTCGTTTCGCCGTGACTAGAGACATCGAATGCCGCTAACCGCAGACAGGGTATCTTAAAAGAACCGAACCTTGCGAAGGAAGCCGCCCAAGACCTTTTTACTGCTTTAACTTCATATGGAAAGGGAGATCTCAGCGGCGTGGCTCAAACTGCCATCGGGTTTTTCAAGAAGGCTGCAATCGGAGATTCTGCGCGTCGACAAACCGTTAGAACGAAGACATCCCCTGCAGATGTGGTCATGTTCTCTGGATCAAAGGATTCTCAGACATCGTACGTAATCTCAGTTTACGGTAGTTGAGATATTCATTTTTTTTGGCTGACATCTCACAGAGCCGATACATTCCAAGATGGGGAAGCAAGAGGTGCATTAAGCTGGGCGTTTATCAAATCGTTACAGCGGTCACCCTATCTCAGCTATGTGCAGTTGCTGAATGTGATTCGGGCGGAGCTAGAGGGGAAGTACACACAGAAGCCTCAGTTGAGCTGTAGCCATCCTTTAGGTGAGATCCCGCCTAAATTCTTCTTCCACAGTTAGGTCGCTAATGACGGCAGATACCAACCTACTATTCGTCATGTGAGATGACCATATGGAGACGCGTATCTCAAGGAAGTTGACGTTGCCCGGGTGTCTACCATGGATGGCCACGGTATTGTTGTGCTCCTCAGCGATACGAGACTAGTGAAGTGGAATTATTCCGGACCCATGGTCAACTTCCGAAAGTCCATAGCTAGATATCGGGTTTATGCTCTTCTAGCCTTTCCTGTCAGGACATTCGAGGGTATTAGTTGCAGGGGAGTAAGCTGATTGGAAGGGAATAAACCCCAGACTGACCGGCGATAAAGGTCGGCCACGTACCACTCACGTCGGCTCGCATATGGGGAATTATCCTAGTGGTGGATCCACACTACTTAAATGCCTAGGTATCCAAATTCCAAACTGCCCAGAGAGGGTTGTGCTGTGGATTATTTCTCCATTATTTCCCTTGCATTTGTTTTCCAATGTTTTGATTAGTAGATGTTGGTACGTGGTTGGCTCCAATGAATGGCTATCCAGAAAATCTGCCTTTCCTCATGCCTAGGTAGATGGGTAGGTATATTCCAAGCGAATCAAAGGATCTAAACTGGCACCTGCCAGCTCAACAGACAGTATCAAATTGTGCATCATCCAAGAAATTTCCACCTTCAAAAGTGCGTACTGTGTAGTACTGTGTACATATCGCTCAATACACACCAATTAAAAAGCCGTGATCAGCAAAACACCGGCACGTCGGGAACCATAATTAAGGTTCGTGGAATTACCAGCCAGCGCCAGCCTCCATCTACACAGTATACTAGTACAGAACAAAAGCAAAAATGAAAATAAAAATAATCGCGTGTGAAATAAATAGCGCGACACTGTGTTTTTGCATGGATTTATACAAAGTTCTCTACGGTAGATGTCAGCCTTGGTATTTGCAGTAGTAGCATCCCAGATCCCAACTGAAGTCGTGATGAGACAAAAGAGATCCACCGTGGAGCTGCTTTTGCCAGTTTCTGATTAGCGTCAGTATTAATTGTGTTTCACCTTGCAGGCAACAAGAAAAGTGGCTGTTCTTTTTCTTTTTCTCTTCCTCTTTTGTTTCTTTTTTTGGTAACGCACTTATATTACTACTACGTTGACTCCGCAGGTTCCGTTGCGATGAGGCCCACGGATGTCGGTCCGTGGTTCGGCTCCTCATCTACGAGCATGATGTCTTACACTTGAAGGTGAGACTTCCTAGTCGCGGGCCTCCCATCTAGTGGCGCTTGGGAAGATTATCTACTCCCTACTGCTACTCCTGACTGCTCCTCCCGACTGTCTACTACATACAAGTTAAGTCTACGCTTCATAGCAATGTTAAACCTTCGTATCCTCTGGACCTCGTATACTCCGTAGATCAGAGTTCCCCGGTCCAGTGGGCTGATGGCTCCAAGCCGCGTCATCCGGCATTGGTAGTCGTGTAGTCGTCGTAAACTGGGTTTCCTACTACTAGTAGGAGCACATGGGTAGTGGTAGGTAGTTCTGTATATCAGAGCAGATGAAAATCTGCTTCTAGCATACGACCCTTTGTACTGTATATAGATGCGCTCCAAAAAAAAAACTAATAATATCCATGCATGCAGATGCATGATTCCCGTTTTACATGGAAATACCAATCGAAGGGACTTGCATTTGGAAAACTGGAGATCCTCATGTTTTAGCCTTTTAGGCTTATGGAAAACTGGAACTGATGGAATCCTAGGAACTCGGAAGTTCCACTTTCTCCCTTGGTCCTCATGAGTCTTTTTCCTTTTCTTATTCCTTTTTACTCTATTATTATAAATTTCATGCAAGCAGGTACTCCGTACTCGGTGCTATAATTAATTTGCACTCCCCCTCGTCGCCCTCTGGCGAACCGCTTGGCTCATAAACCTCGACATATACAACAACAGCATTGCAACTAACCATCCTTTACATTCTCTCGGCCTATACTGCACATATATTTAAAAAAGAAAAAAATGCTGCCATCCTCCGAGTCAAACTCGTCACAATCATCCTTCGACAGCCCCGTCTCACAACATCCTCTTCACCAGCACGCTTGGTTCCCAGCCATCCCCCGTCACAGAGAACTCCCCAAATACCCACGATACTACTCGACGCCATTGAAAGACGATGCTCCCGACTCAACCCCGCTACAGATGTATGGTCTCGAGTCGCGCGAGCCCTCCATTGCCGAGAAACCCCGGCGCTTCCAACGATTCTCCCGTGCCCTCGGCGACATCAGAGAAGACTTTACGCTCCAAATAGACTCACAAAACAATGCAGACCGACCCAAGTCCGGACCCGGACGCCGTCAATCAACTTTCATGTTGGATGCTCCGGGTTTGCCGCTAGATTCTTCGGGGCCGGGGTCAAGCTCCAGTTCGGCTTCACCCTCCTCTTCTGGTCGGAATAGTCCCATGCTCTCTGGATCGGAGCCACCGTCTCAATCACGCCCGTTATCAACCATCTTCTCTCCGGAATCTTGGGCACCTCCAGTTCGCAGGCTGAGTCGCAGATTGTCGATGCTGAACTTTTCCCAGAGGAAACATCGATACCGATCTGGTTTGCCTTCGAGCATCTCGCAGCCGAATCTGATCGGGTCGTCGACTGACATCTAACCTGTCTATTTTTTTTTTTTTTTTTTTCCTCCCCTTCAACAACTCTCCTGCATCAGGGGCGCGGATGATCAGCATTTTATGATTTTACCCCTGCAGGAAGAATTCAATAAAAGATCCTTTCTCCGCGACTGCACTGCATTCAATACCTCTCCGTTCCAAAATTAGACTGCCGCTATTCTCCTACTGCTTCCTAATCGAAAGCCCCAACACGATCGTGACGGCCACGACTTACCTGGCATCGATTAATTCTGCTCATTAGCACTTCATCATCTTAATGTCTGACTTGCTTTTCTTTGTTATCCTCGTCATCATCATCGTCATCGTCATTACTTCTTTATTACTCTACTATTTCTACTATAACTTCTATTGTCATACTCGAGCTTCATTTACCTGGATTCAGCTGCATCGCTAGGTGTTTTGGTGGTATAATCTGCATTTGGCCTGTCTTTCCTTTCATCCCTCCACATCTCTGCAATAATAACGACTTTGATGTACATACTCTACGTACATGGTACGGTAGACACTACTACTAAGTACTAGTACTGTGTTTCTATCCTGAATATCCCTATCGTATCACATCCCTTCCTCGGCTCCGAGCCACAGTAAGTAGTTCGTTATGTATAATCACTTACCAATCTAAGACACCCTAACCATGTATGTACCTAGTACCTACTACCTACATAGTACCTACCTGTCTATTACGGGACTTTTCTAGACTCGAGATAGATAGTACATAGTTAGTACATAGTAGTATATAGTATATACCCAGTAGAACAGAAAAGCCAAGCCACTTATCATCTACACACAGCAATCTAAAACTCTATCCTATCTATCTCTATCTAGTTCTTTACCTGTGCTCTCTTTGCCTGTGCGCTGTACTGTACTGCACTGCATCCCCGTAAATCAAGAAATGAGAATCAAGGAGTTGCGGACTGCGGGTTAATCCACGTGTACGTATGATCTCCCATTTGACTTTCTTTGGAATCGAAGCGTTTGTTTAATGCGTGCTTTGGGACGGGGATGGGGACGGAGACGAATACGAAGAAGACGGAGGCAAGGACGGAGTAAAGCCGGTTTTATACTAGGTGTGTGCTACTAACTAGTAGTAGGACTATCCGGTGTTCAGCCGATAGGGTTAGTACCTCCTGCCTACTGCCTACTGTACTGCATAGAGGCTAGTATCTAGTACTACTACTAGTACCTAGGTAGGGTAAGGTATCTAGGTAATATGTTCCGGGTAAGGTCCAATGAAAGCGCACGGTGGGCTGCGCTGTGCTTATTGGCTGTGTGGTTTGGTCAGTTTATCTGAATCAGGTACTTTATATAAGTAAAAAAGGCTTCTCTCTAGACCCCCGAGTCCTGGTTTGGTACTTGAGTTCTTGGGTCCTTTCAGGCAGAGCCGAGATAGGATGGATTGTTGTTTCTTACATGGATGAGGGTGTTAAACATGAATCGAGAATTGGAATAGTAGTAGAAATAGATAGAATATTAATCAGGTGGTAGTAGTAGAGTAGGTAGTAGAGTAGTAGTAATGGTGTAAATTCAAAAACAATGTGGTATAAATCACGGATATCCTCACTGCCAAACGCCGGCCTTCCCAGTTGTAGATGGTCCAAATCATAGAAAAACAATATAGAGGGGAGTGAAACAGAGAAATGCTGAACTCCCCACAACCTTCAGACAGTATAAACACTTATAATAGTGGTAATGAAGCATCTAAAATGCTCATGGAAATAGCACACGTCTATAGTGTAATACCCTCCAAATCTCGCATGACAACTGCCATCTGCGCCCGTTTGGCTGCCTCTGCGACTAAACTGAAGTCTTGCAAGAACGGGGCCGTCGCGGTCGGTCCCCCGGCGCCACTTATTTGGTGAGGATAGTTCTCAAACGCAGGGTGCGATGTCGAGGCAGTGGACTGTGCATTGTTGTGGGGGACTTGGCTGCGTGGCTGCTCGGTCGTGGTTTGGATAGGTTGTGCTTGGGTTTGGTTCATGGCTGGAGAGGTCAGGACGGGTTGAGTGTTGGATGATTGCGGATTCAAATTTGACGACGATAAGGCGGATGTCGAGTTCATTATGGAGAAGAGGCACGACGAAAGGTTCGAGCCGCGAAGAAGATAGTAGTAATTGTCGATGGACGCTGACGAGAATGGTAAGGAGCTTGAGGGGTTGCGGAGAATGCAGCCCGTTTTTGAAGGACTCGGTGGAGGAAGGGAGAATGAGGAGTAAATGCGCTAGAGTCCTTTGGTTACGAACGTCGCGACCGAGTCTCTGAGTCTCTGAGTCTCACGACTGGGAAGTTCAAGACAGGGAAGAGAACGAAGGGACAAAAAGAGGAAAGAGATTGTTCGAGTCCAAACGGAGACGACGATATGGGCTCCACGTGGGGCGTAGCCCGGGAACGCCGCGGGATGACGTTCGGTACACCACGATTACCTCGAGTCGTGAGTCGTGACGCCGCAGAATAAAGCCAGGAAACAATCCACAAGAGAAAGAAGAATGTCAGCTTGTTGGTCAGGCATAAAAAGGGATTGAACGAGAGCTAATCTACTCCAGTCTCGCACTTGCGCCATGCTCAAGGACCACGTTCCGTTGACGAAGCATTGGAACCATCAACAAAGTTCCCATCGTCATTGATCTTTTACCGTACATTTGACATGCTGGAGGAAAGTACTAGTATCCCTGAGGAACTAGGAATACAGGTCGTCCTGAATTTTCGATTTCTCCGCTATCAACACCTCTCTTTACTATTGAATACCGATACAACTAGGCACTACCTTGGATCGTTATCAAGCCCAATCCTCTACAAGTGCTAAAAAGGTAAGCTCAACGGCACATGAAAAGAGATATTCCGTAACTACGAGTGCTTTCAGTTACAGGGACCCTGATAATGTCTTCTCCGCGCCATATCTTCGAGCTCTATCATCGAAATTGATTCATCCATCGCAAGACTGGATCCAACACATGGGCTGGCCGTGTTCTAGATGCGCAGATACATGCAACCGAGTGCTAACGACGATTCAGCCGGCTGAAGGCTACGACAGCGAAAGAGCTATGCCTGAGGTTGTCAGTTGCCATAGCTACAAGGGAAGTACATTCACGGAAATAAGAGGTTATCTGGACCCAGAAAGTACAACGGAACGGACACATCGCAAATTCAATTCAGCTCTCAGCCTCCCACAAAGCTTCCATCCCAAGAGAAGATTATATCCAGGTGCTCGTACCTCTTTCCGCCGCCATGTCGGCTTGCATCGGTCCATTGAAAACCGACAATTACCCGGCCAGTATCGAATTCTTATCTACCAACCGTCGAATATTAACGGTTTCCATACTGTAACGCCTTCTGAGCGGAAATATCTCGGTATTTCGCCGGTCCGCTCTGGGAAATGCCACGTGATATCTCACCGGAGCCGATTAACTATAATACAGCCATAACTAGTCCTTCTTAAAAGATGACTGGCACTACTATGCTAGAATCGGCGGCATTGGAAGAAAGCAGGAGCTGTTACGCATTAAAGCTAGCTGAGGCAGCTTCCTGTGAGCAGAGGAGACAAGACAAACGTCCTGAACATTCCAGAGAGCAAGCGCAGAGACCTGATATATGAATAGTAGAGTAATCATCAAAAAGGCCTAGGCCTGATCATTAAAGCTCCGGAGTAGAACTATGCAGATCAGCCTCGCTCAACTGATACACCTCCCTCCCCAGATCCCCGGTAACGCGGTACCTATCACCGATAGTCCCCTCCTCCCACAAGTCCGGGGCCAGATTCAACTGATCCCAGTCCATGATGACATCCGTGATCGTCTGCGCATCGGCCTCGACGCGTGTCTCCCAGATAACATTCCGCTTACCGTCCACATAAACCAGACGCAATTGGCCGTCGGTCTCAAAGGCCTCCTGATCCGCAACGAGAATGTACGCAGCCGCCACCGTGCGGAGGAGGTCCGCCGCCTCGAGTTCAATAACACGATGCGGATCCCCCCTCCACCGATCAGGCTCATCCAGCTTCGTCTTGCGGAGGGAGTTCTTAAATTGCGTTCGTGCCATCTCCACAATCCCCGCTGACGGGTAGCGCTTATACCCGGCACCACCACCGCCCACGGGCCCCGCAACCTCGGGCATGACGTCGTATACACGCCGCCAGTCACAGCCAAAGTTGAAGAGAGTCGCGTCGTTCAGACAAGCCCACCAGGCTTGGTTCTCGAATTCCTCTGATGCACTGATCCATCCCTCCATCTTCTCGTCGCCCTCCTCCGAGTCATAGTGCGTCCGGAGAAGGATCGGGGCGGCGTCGCCGGATTCCCATATCTGCCATGCTTTCTGGCGTAGTTCGTTCGATCGCCAGGGACGGAGGATCGTGGCGATTTCCGCTGTCGTGGGTATGCGTGGTGCGGGGGCGCCGTAGTTGACTGGATCCCATTCGCGGGGGATTTCGTCTAGGTCGATGAATTGGTGGATGAGTCGCAGGCGCTGTTTGTCGGGGGGGTCCGTTGCTGCGGGGTTCCAGTATCTCTGCGGCGATTCTGAATGTTAGCGATGCTTTTCTGGGTAGTATGTACTAGTCTGTAAGGGGAGACGTGCGATTAGGTATTGCTCGACGGGCAACTCGCCCCATTTTGGGGTATATCCTCGGTCGGTGTTCGACATGGTGAGAAGTGAGGAAGTGGGTTGGGGGAGGTTAGGTATGTTGGACACACTCTCCTAATTTATTAGCAAGATCTGCAACAAGACACGTACTTGCTATGTCTACAGAATCTGAATGAATTAGCTAACTACACCTGACAAAGTCAGAGTACAGCTACATATCCTCCCTAACTCTTATAGTTCATCCTTGCCATCTCTTCCGCCCGTCTAAAGTCCTCCTCCAAATCCCCAGCAACTTCATCCACCATTTTCACACCTGCCATCTCATCAGTTGCTGAATCTAAAGCCAGACAGTGGGACTACTTACTCTCAATCTCCCATCCAGCCCAGCTTCCGACGTCTCTCTTGGTGTTGCTGCTCCCGTCCGCAAACGTGACCAGACAGGTCCCCATGCTATATTCCACAGACCAGTATTTGATCTCATTCGAGTCCTTCCGGCAGTATGCATTATAGGCTCCCTTTTGGCCCTGCGGAAGCTTGTACGTGTCCTCCTGGCCAAAGATGTTGACTGCGCAAAGGATCGCGTCCATTCCCGCGGGGCCGTGGCCGTCTCCCTTTAGCGTCTTGCCTGTGGCATCCCACCAGGTGCTGCTGGTGATGGTGGTTGGGTCTTGGTGGATCCACGAGACGCGGTAGTCGCGCTTGAAAGTCCAAGAGAGCTTGTCGTTATCCTGCGGACGTTAGATAACTTTATATATATATATATATATATAATGCCTGCTCAACAGATACGTACCCGCGTGGTAACCCCATCGGGAGGCGGCTGTTCGTTGGGGTACTCCATGAGCTTCTGAGAGTATTTGGAGCCTTCTGGCCCATACTCGCCTATAGATGTCCAGCCTGATATCAGCGAGAGAATTATGGTCAGCGAGAGGCAATTTGAGACGGAAGCAAGGACAGTCTTACGTGGTGAGGACCATGGGACCCAATACTCCTCTCGTTCATCATCGGCCGGCGGATCAGGATCCAGCTTTTTCCAATTCGATTCGAACTGACCCATCAATTCTGTTTCTTATCAGCAAAGACTACAGGCCCCGAGAGACAAGGTCGATACGATACGTACTGACACACTGTCCGTGCCAGTTGTTCTGGAATGAAGGCACGCAGGTTGCACTGCGGGAGTCGCTGGGCAGATAATAGCCCCCCTGCTCGGACGATTTCCAGGGAAACTCGTCGCATTGGAGTTGCAGGTTTCTGCGATTCAAGGCCTTGTTCAGATCGGCGGAGGGCTGCCTGCACGTCCCCGAGGGGCATTGTGCTTTGTACCGGGCAGCCGTGCGATCTTTATCGTTGGAGAACGTGAAGAGCTCGGTTCTTTTGTTGCTGGGAATGTCGAGGATCGGCTCACACAGGCCCGTCACCTTGCCTGCGTCGGGGTCGGTCTCGTCCGACGTCTTCCCACTGGCGGGCTCGACGAAGCCCCAGAAGAGATCGCAGTTAACTTGCAAGAGATCAGTATACATGCTGCACCAGAGTCAACATCCATTTCGGTAAGCCTTACATCGGAGTTCTGGAAGCTGAACGTCTCCGCTGCTGCCGGGAGGGCACTGGAGGTTCTGAGTGAATTCCGGGTCGTTGAGAGCATCTGGTTCAAGAAAACAGTTGATTAGTGAATTAGGAAACGGGAATGAACTGCAGATTAGCTGCCTACGCACCCAAATCCATAGTATCGCTGCGCCGCAACAGCCCCGTGGCCGGATCAAAGCGCGCAGACACGTTCGCGTTTATCCCCGATTCCGCAGCGATATGACGCCGTTCGACCTGGCCGTAGATGGTCACATCTCTTGCCTGCTTGCCGGACGACGCCATGGGGATGGACCCCTGTTTCTCGTACAGCTTCACAGTCTTGTTCGGGGTGAATGCCTGGCGCGGACCCAACGCCCAGTCAAGAAAGTTGAGGATCTTGGCTGTCGCCTTGTATCCTAGGTTGTAGAAGAGATACGCGCCGAAGCGATATTGGAAAGTGTTACTCGTCGTGTCGTAGTCGCCGTGTGCCTGGAAGGACAGATCTCCCATCACGTACCCGGTCAACTGCGCATCCATGAGGGTAGCGCCGCCGACCAGTTTGCCGCCGCCAATCTTGATGCCAACGTTGGCTTCCGGAGTGACGAGAATATCCAGCTGTGCGTCGACGGCGACTCCGGCCTTGAACACGGGCTCGATGCTGCCGGGAGCAGGTGCCTCCGTGTCACTCTTCAGCCCGAGGAGTGTCTCATACTGGTCCTTTGCGTCGTCGTTCTGCGGCCAGTAGACTTCAGCTTTGCCGAAGGTGAGGGTCGCCCCAGCATCGACTTCGCCATGCAAAGTAATTTTACCACGAATCTGAGTTGATGTCAGTAAGGGGGTGCTGTTTCTCAATGGGGTAAGCTAGGGGAGAACTCGCCTCTCCGTAGACGTCCAGCGTCGGCCCAACGGCTGCGATTCCCTTGACAGCTAATCCAGGATAGAACAGCGTGTCGATAATCTTCTTCTTGCCCGTGGTGGTCTGCATCTGGGCGTTACCTTCGATGTGAAGCCCAAGATAGGCAGTCGGTTCCATGCTCAAGTAGGCAAAGGTCTCAGGCTTGCCGGGAGGGATGAAGGTCGCAGAGAGATAATAGGCATATGTCGCATCCATCGAGAGATCCGCCTCCAGATCCATCCGGAGGTTGGCTGAGAAGGTCTGTCCAGGACATCCCCATTGAGCCCGGAAGAGGTTGATCGTGTGGCTGAACCCTAGGGGGATGACACCAATACTGGATTTGGTCACGGTGGTCTATAGTTAAGTGGTCAGGAAACGATTGAAGGGAAATATGGAGAAGATACATACGAGCTTCTTCAGCCAGTCCTTGAATGCCCCCCACCACCGCTTGTCGATATGAGAGCCGGAGAACTCCATCGGCGTCCTGACTTGGATGCTCTTCTCATCACGCTTGCGGATGCTCTTGTCACGGACAACAGCCCGCTGCACACGAGTGCGCCATTCCTCCTGCGTGAGACTTCGTTCGCCGAGGCTTCGCTTCATCCGACTGGCCGGGGAATCAGTCATTTCGTCCCAGTAGCCCAGAAGGTTGGTGTAGTCCACTCGCATCTGCACAGGGTCGTTGTCGCGCTTGGGCTTGATCAGGTGGAAGTTATAGTCGATCTTCACCTCGTAGACCGGGTTCCCGATGCGCTCCACAGACCGGTGCTCTAGGTGATGGTCAGGCAGCTTGAAGTCTTCGTCTGCTGGTTTCATGTATACAATGCGGGCGAACGGTCCTTCTCCGATGTGGTCAGGAAGCGAGATGATCGTGTCTTCGGCGCCGTCAATAAAAATACGCTTACACTCCCGCGACCCGGCAGGATAGTTGCAGTAAACATGGAAGACCTCCTCCGAATGCTCAAAGACCATGTCCAGCGCGGTCTGGTTTGTCGTCAAGACGGAGCGCTTCACTTTGGGAATATCTCGGGACCTCCGAACAACCGTCTGCGTCGTCGCAAAGTCGTTGTCGATGGATCCCTCCGGCCCGTCCAACATCACGAAGCCGTATGCGTCGCTGCCGTCTTCTTTGATGGAGTGATCAAAGTCCGAGTCATTGTTCTGATACTCATCGCTGTATTTCCAGACCACGTCCGAGTTCTTGGGGTCGTCGTAGTATTTCTCCCACAGATACTTGGGATCCACGGGCCAGTTCTTGTTGTATTTGGTCGGCGGATCACAGCAATAGGACCATTCAGGATCTGTACCTGGAGCAATCGTGACGCCGTCACAGTTGACCTCGCTCTTGGATCCGGCCCCGGGGGCTGGTGGTGGATCGAGGGCGCCAGCAACCTTGACCTTCCCAGCAGAACAAGGTCTCGGCTTGCAGATGAGATCCTGGATGTGAGGCGCCCAGTCTCCTGTCATGTCAGCCTTTTGCAGGGAGTTTGTCCACGCGCAGTTGCTGAAGCTCTGGCCCGTCGGACAGCAGAAGCCGCTCTTGAACCGGTCGTGAAGGGGGCTTCCCACCACCGTGCCGTCTTCAGGCGAGACATATGTATCTGAACACCACGGCTTGCCGTCGGGCTTGTCCCAGCGGAAAGTTTGATAGTCAAAGTCCGCAGGGCATCCAGCAGGAGTGTATGGCATGAGAGGGCCCTGGCAGCCGGTCCACAGACAGTCGGAGAACATGGCTGCAGAATCACAGCATAGGTAGCGCGCTCCGGTGAAGCATTGCCCCTGGCCTTTGGCGTCAAGTGCCGTATCCTGATTCAACTTGAATTGATTACTGCCGCATTTCCCCTCGCACCCGAATTCGCTGCGCTCTGGAGCCCCGTTCCACTCGCAGTTCTTGGGCATAGCGTCCCTTGGACAGCAGATATGGCGGTACCATCCCTCCGCACAGTCTCCGTTCAGCTCTCTGTTTCCTGCCTGGAGCGGATTGTGTGCTGTGTCAACAGATAGGAAGCCCGAAGGACACACTTGGTCGGGATTTTTTTCCTTGCTGGAGCCGTCCGTGCAGCGAGATGTGACGAAACAGTTCTGACCCGTGTACGCAGCAAAGGTGTCAGCCAGAACGTTTGCAGCATCACCATCGAGACCACCCTCCATTTGCAGCGAGGAAAGGTCTTCGCCAATCAGGCCGGCAAGAGCGTCAAATCCGCCGGTATCTTGGTCTATGGCCCAGATCATCCAGCCGCTTAAACAGCGCCCCGAGACATACTTCTTCTTATCAAAGAAGGACTGCTCATCATCGTACGATATCCACTGGGTCCCCTCGTAGACATTATACTTGACCGTGGTTTCCGGGTCATAGAATGTGTGCACGTCCAATGAGTTGTTCCTCGAGCTGATCTCTGCATATGTTAGGATACCAGTCGTATCAGAGCAGGAACCCGGCTTGCCTCCGTCCCTGAACTGGCACTTGCCGTCCGGCTGGTAGCAGTTGGGATCGGTCATGGTGAACGAGCGGCCGTAAAAGGCAAACCCGAAGACGACGTTCGCTGGGTCGATGTTGTTGCGCCACAGGAGATCCAGGCCGAGCTCAGTCTGCGTGATGTCGGTATGACCCTGCAGGTAGGGACCGGTCCACTTGCTATCCTGATCCCACATCCCATGCAGGTCGTAGCTCATCAAATTGAAGTAGTCTACGTACTTTTGCATGCGCTCAACATCGAAGCCACGGAGATACCAGTAGCTGGTCGGTAGAGTGGCTGAGATCTCCCACCCTGGATTCTGCCTGTCAAAGGCCTCACGAAGCTCTGCGAGTAATGTCACATAGTTGGCGGCGTCTTGCGGTGCTCCACCGCGGTCTGATGCAGATGGATACTCCCAGTCGATATCAATGCCATCGAGATGGTAGTCCTGGAGGTATTTTACAACAGAGCTGATGAATGTCTGTCGGTTCTCATGCGAGCGAGCCACTATACGGAAAGTCAATATCACCTTCGGAAGATTGACATCAATGGGAGACCTGTGGACACTTACTTTGCGTCCACAGCTGCTGCGTCGGGGCATCACTAAATGCCCATCCTCCAACGGCGATGTTCACCCGCAGCCCAGGGTTGGAGAACTTGAGGAACGAGATGCGGTCCACGATATCGCCGTATTCGTCGATCAGCGTGTAATCAGCGCCAAAGTTGACAAACGCCAGGTTGATGTGTGTGAAAGGCTCGATGACGAGACTCTCGGGTTCAATCACGTTGCAGCGCTTGTGGATGTTGAACAGCTCATAGTACCCAATGCGCCGCTTGAAGGACATGGCGTCTGTATTCGCGGAGCATGTCGGGCGACTACGTCGTGCTCGTTAGCATTCGCCTCCCAGGTAGAGATAGAGACGAGGTTAACCTACTCTGGCTGGCCGCATCCGCCTCCGTTGGAGTTCTTTTGACAGCCATCGCCGCAAAACTCTGAGGTGACGCCGCAGTATCCAAACTCGCTGTCTGCCGTTAGCATATCTCCTGGGTCTATCTATGCCTCATGGCTGCAGCCGTACCTGCAGCAGACATTAACCGGGCAGTCAGATTGCCCTGGAAGTGCGTACTGCCCGCATTCTGCAGTTGCGTTGCAGTTGCTTAAGCAGCCAGCACCACAGTGTCCAGGCGTGAAGCCGCACGAGTAGTCCTTACTGCAGCAGCCCTGGTAGCATGGAACAGAATCCGAGCATGTTCCGCCGGGCTCTCCAGCTCCCTGGGCCATGACCCATGGGGATAGGAATGCGAGCGAGTAGATGAGTGCTAGAATCCTAGCACCCAAGCCCGCGGCTCTGAGCAGATGCAATGGGTTCATCCTGCGCTCGACAATAGCAATCTTTCTTCTTGTCGAAGAAACGAGATTGAGGAGAGAACTTATTCTGTCTCCATGCACAATGCTCCTGGACGGGGTTCCCTGGGTTCCCTGGCTTCTCTGACTTTCTGATGCTGGACGCCTGACAGAAATGCCTCGTCATGCTACCATTTAGTATGCAAGGGGTCGAGACTAGATATCCCAGGAGAGCGAAGAAAGGAATAATACGAGGAGGTTGTGAACCAGTGGCATGTTGGTTGAAACTGAGCGGATTCGACTGAGATCTCTAGTAAACAGATCTTGTTGTCGCATTGGATTTGTTGTGCACAAGAGAAGACGCGCTCTGGCTTCACTGATCACAATGTTGCAGGTAATTATAGGCGCCGTCCTTCTTACTGTGTCGTTTGGAGCAAAGCAGGCTGGTGCGCTTCAGGTCTGGCAGAGCCTGGATGGGATATCGACTGCAGTGCCGGCTGGCTGTCGAAATGCCCTGGTATACAATATCACTTGCGCCAACAATCTTGTTACAGCCCAAGATGCCATCAACGGAGCAGCTCTGGTAGGAGTCGCGGCGCAGGCCTACTGCGTCCAGCAATGCCATGAGTCTCTGCAGACATTTCAGAAGAATATCCACGCAAGCTGCGGGACGAATGAGTACGAGCTGTATGTGAATAGTACGACAAAGCAGTCGCCGGCAGTGGTCGCGGACGGTTTGATATGGGCTTATGGATTGACATGCATCCAAGATTCGTATGTATCAAGTACTAGTCTATCAAAAGCTGGAGCGGTGGCTATACGGAGAATCTGACATGCGAAACAGCTCGGGCTTCTGTCTGGCAGATCTTTACAACCACACCAAGGGCGTCTGCTCAGACTGCACGTTGAAATACGGCGCCGCGATGATGAGCTCTGACTATGGGCGCCAGCAGTTCCCACCGGCTGCCTATTCATCGCTTCTGTCGTCCTGCAGTGTTCCTGCGTCCAGTTATCCCTATACCTACACTCCCTTGCCAACCGCGTCGCCAACCTCGACGACTCCGACTGGGTCGACAACAGCGACTCCCACGCCCGCGTGCAGTGGAAAGATTTACCTCTCCCAGCAGGGCGATACCTGCGAGACGATCTCCAAGGCCAACTCCATGAGCACCGATCGCCTGGTCGAGGTGAACCACCTAGACTACTCCTGTTCATCCCTCACGCCGGGGACTCCGCTGTGTATCGAGGACACCTGCACGGTGTACACTGTCGACGCGAATCAGACCTGCCAGGACATTGTCCGCGGTCAGTCATTTGGGCTTGTGCAGTTGGTCGGCTGGAATCCGTAAGCTCTGCATATTTGGCTCCACGGAGAGTCTGTTTTTGACAGTTTCTGACATGCTGCAGGACGATCCACCAAAACTGTGACAACCTGGACTCCATGGTGGGAAGAAGCATTTGCGTCTCGTAGGTTGATTCAACAAGTTCTCTAGTGTCCTGTTCTCTGATTCTCAAACAAATAGACCCCCCGGGGGAGGCTCCTTCAGCATCTCTGGCAGCAGCAACTCGACCTCGACGGGACTCGCATCCTCCATCGTCACTGCTTGGATCCCTGGACAGACGGCGACATTGACAAACATTACAACCTTGTGGTATTCGCCTGTAATTGATCCCAGCTACAGCAGGTCGATCGTCACTTATACGGCCAACTCCACGTTGTCCAGCCTGTTAGCGGAGCGAACTCAGTACTGCTGGATTACCGACGAGGACTGGGATAATCTCTTCAACCCAGATGACCTTGCTCGAAACTGCCAGTCGCTCTACTCGACCTACTGCGACCCTGCACCTACAGCTCCCATTCCCAGTTCTTCGCCCGCTGTTCCTAGCAGCTGCACACCTGTTTACTCGACGTCTGTGCCTTCGTCCACGCCGCTGAGTCCTACTCCGACAAGCACCGGCGTTTCCACACCAACCCCAACACAGACGGGGATGACAGACGGATGCACACAGTTCCACAAGGTGGCTAAAGACGAGTACTGCCAGCAGATTGTGGATAACTATGGCATCTCCCTTACTGACTTTTACGCATGGAACCCTGCCATTGGGAATGACTGCATGGGCCTCAAGTACGACTACTATGTGTGCGTGGGCAAGGCATCCACCACAACTTCAGCACCAACGACGAGCTCTACATCTAGTCCAACTACCTCTACCGGCGCTACTCCAACTCCAACACAGACAGGGATGACAGATGGATGCACACAGTTTCACAAGGTGGCTAAAGACGAGTACTGCCAGGAGATTGCGGATAACTATGGCATCTCCCTTGCTACTTTCGAAACGTGGAACCCTGCCGTTGGGGACGACTGCATGGGCCTCAAGTACGATTACTACGTATGCGTGGGCAAGTCATCCACGACTCCAACGTCTACCACCTCAAATAAGCCTTCCTCCACTACCACTCCAACCCCAGTCCAGAGCGGCATGACGAGTGGCTGTACCAAGTTCCATATGGTGGAGAAGGGCGAGTACTGTTACGAGCTGGCAACCGATTATGGCATCTCCCTTTCAGACTTTGAGGCGTGGAATCCGGCTGTTGGCAGCGACTGTGGGGGTCTCCAGTATGGCTACTATGTGTGTGTGAGGAGATCATGATATGACTGCGCCGAGCTGGGGAGTGTCAGTGATGGATAGTCTGATAATGCAGTATACTCCCTTCTGTAAGTTATCACTTAATTCCTCTTCTTGTAGGTTGTTGTAAGTGTTGTAAGTTGCAAGTTAAAAGTAGTGACGCCAATCCAAATACGGGAAAACCCGCCGCTCCACAACGATAGAGAATTCGCTGTCATGACGATCGGGATCTTCGACACTTACACTAACCTTACCTCTTCTTCAATCCCGAATCAGAATTCAATAGTCGAAATGGCAGACGATGATCTCGACACGGGGGACATGTTCCAGGATCCCGAGGGCTTCTACGAGCCTGAAAAAGAGCCCACCTTTGCAGAACACCGCATGCTCTCAGGCCAAGTCGTGCGCGTGCGCCTCGTCGGCAGCCACCCTCTCTATGTACGCTCGCTCCCCCCGCCGATGAACACACTCCGTCGCTGACATCTCTATGGAGGGGAACATGCTTTGGAACGCCGGTCGCATAAGCTCGAATTTCATAGAAGAACGCGCCGCCACCCTAATCGCCGGCAAAGATGTCCTTGAGATCGGCGCAGCAGCCGGTGTCCCCAGCATTGTCAGCGCAATCAGCGGCGCTCGAACAACCGTCATGACCGATTACCCCGATCTCGATCTCGTCGATAACATGCGCCAGAACGCCGAGGCGTCGGCTTCGCTCATACCCACCGATCCTCCTTCCTCCCTCTACGTCACGGGGTATAAATGGGGTAGTCCTGTCGAGCCTCTCCTGGCCTATCTACCTGAGGAGTCGAGGTCGGAGGGGTTTGATGTGCTCATCATGGCGGATGTGGTATACAGTCACCGAGAGCATGGCAATCTGGTCAAGACAATGCAGCAGACTCTCAAGCGTGATCGCAACGCGGTAGCCTTGGTGATCTTCACGCCCTACCAGCCTTGGCTGCTCTCACAGACAGAGAGGTTCTTTCCCCTAGCAGAGCAGGGGGGGTTTAAGGTGACCAAGGTGTTTGAAAAGCTGGTGGATAAGGTTCTGTTTGAAGATGACCCTGGAGTATGTGCAACTGGAACCTATATATACTACTTGACTATTTGCTAACGCAGCTCAGGACGAGAAACTGCGCAGAACCGTTTTTGGATACGAGATTCGATGGGCCGACGATCGACTTCAATAAAGAGCCATCGAGCTATCTTTTAAGCTGTTCAATTTCACACAAACCAACTACTAGACTTACTATTCACCGGCATAGAGATATAAAAGTATAATGATACACTGATGATGACATGCATTTCCTGTCCACATCCCGAAAACAGCATATAAACCACGACAGCCTTGAGTGCTTCCAACCCAGGAACAGGAATTATACGAGATAGAAGAGAAATCCCGAGTGCAAATTGTAAATCCCAAGAGTGCCTCCTGTTGTAGTCGAATATCTGGCGCAAAGGCGGTCAACCACTCTGTCTGCCCCGCCATCCCCGCGAAAAATCAAAGTCAAATCAAGCAAATCCAGATCCAGATTCTAGTCGAGAAAGATCCCCGACAAGCCTTCGTCATGCCTGTAAGTTCCTCTCATCCTCGGCAATTGGGCCGCCAAATTGATCCCACTTTAAGCTCACACTTCTTTTTGACTCCACCAGCTCATCGTTCTCACCGGATACCCCTGTTCGGGGCTCACCTACCGTGCTCGACAGCTCGCGTCCCAGCTAGAAGCAGCGCAAAACGAACTCTTTGAGTCGGGGGTAATCCCCCCAACAAAACCTCGATATAAGATCCACATTGTCCCGACACACGATGCCTCTCATCCGCGAACAATGTACGACACGGCGCGCACGGAGAAGGAGACCCGGGGCGTGGCGTATACACGGGCAAAGCGAGCGCTGGGCCGCGACAGCTTCGTCATCCTCGACGGAATGAACTACATCAAGGGGTACCGCTACCAGCTATGGTGTGAAGCTAAAGCGCTAGGGACGACATGTTGCGTGGTATACTTCCCTCCCCCTCGTAATTGGGGATTTAGTTGGGCTAAATGAGAGATTCCTGTTTTTTTTTTTTAAGGTCCACGTCGGAACACCGATCGACCAATGCATCGCAAACAACGAAGCACGACTGCACCGTCAAACCCCGAAATCAGCCCTCTCATCTACATCAGAGCCGTCCCTCCCACCCCGAAAAGAAGAAGACCCAGAAGACCCATACCCAGCCGACCTCCTCAAAAACCTCATCTTCCGCTACGAGGAACCCTCCATGCACAGTCGCTGGGACAAGCCCCTCTTCACAGTCCCATGGGCCGACCCAGAGCCCCCAATCGCAGAGATCTGGGCCGCCCTAACAGGCATCCCCCACCCATCGTCACCCCAGTACCAACTCCCCACCACCACCACCACCACCGATAACGACGAAAGCAACCCCCTCGCCCATCTTACAACCGTCCTATCATCCACCCACCTCTCCTCAGCAGCAAGCACAACAACCTCAGCCACCCGATCCGGCACGCGCACAGCAGCGCTCCAAAGAGCAAAGATAAAACCACACCAAGCAACCGTCCTCCCAGCAACAACAACCTCCTCCGCACTCTACAACATGGAAAAACGCACCTCCGCAATCGTCCAGGCCATCCGCTCTTTCACCCTCGCGAATCCCTCCGCAAAGGCTGCCCTCGCCCAGAGCGCAAAGGACAATCTTCCTACTTCTACCCCTACAGTGGAAAATGGAATCTACATCCCCGTCCCCGAGGCCTCAATCGCTATCTTCATCCCCGCACATATCGCAGCCGCGAGCACAACGGATGACCTAGCTGCCGCGGGTGGCGTCCTGGCTCTCCCGCGACTGCAGCGGTTGCGCAGGCAGTGGATTGCGCTGAATAGGGCTTATGTTGCGGGGCCGCATGCCTCTGTCAAGGGTGGGTTGAGTGATGAGCAGATTGGGGATGCATTTGTGAGGTTTTTGAATGCGGATTTTGCGGATGAGGATGATGAGAGGTAGGTAACTTTTTTTTTCCATTCTTGTTTTGTTTTGGTTTTCGGTTCGTGACCTATTGAAAATTGGGCTGTTTCTTGGTTATCGTGGAATAGTATTTATTATAGACATCTTTTACCTAGCTAGCGACTATATGACTGACGAAGAGACCAAGTTTTGGACAATGGATGTCTATTATTATCATTATTATTATTGGCGTACTCAATCTTTCAAAGGAGGCAGTAGTCAATGTGTAGATTGATAAGATCCTGAAATTGGTAGTTCAGACTAAATAAACAAATCTCCTCCTTCTTCTTCCCTGCTTCATTCAAGATATCCCGAAAAGCAAAATATATCCAAAACTCGATGAAACATGGAAAGAACAGAATATTGACAGAAAAAATATCAAAAATATCACAAGGTCACAGATCAACTGACTGGCCCTCTGTACACACACAAAGGATATAAACAAAATAAAACAAAAGACTAAATACCCGAAATACCATCCGATCCGTATACACCCTATTTGATCTTTCACGGCCTGTTTTCCCGATCTCTTTCCTTTTATCCTCACACTTCCCCCCTTGGTCCTCTTGGGCGTTGCCCCTGTTCTGCGATTGAAGCCTTGCAGGGAGGCAGTGGACAACTTGAGGGGCTTGACACAATCAATACAGAAAAGTTTTATACAAATCCAACGCGATAACATGCGCGAGAAAATAAGATAAAAAAGGAAATAAAAAACGTAAGCACTTCTCAGGTGCTGTTTTTCTTTTTCTTCAAAAGCTTCCCACCAGTGGTTACTAGAGCCAACAAGTGCAAAGATGCGTGATAGTGGAATCTCGGCTGAAGACAATCCCTGGTAGAAGTCTGGTGTCCGATAGTGGATGTCAACAGTAAGGTACCGAGTTCCTATCCAACCTGAAGTTGATGTTCAAGTCCCTTGGAATATAAATAAGGAATCCCATCACAGCCTGGAGATAATTGATGGACCGATTCCGTCATCCCTGAATTTAGGAGAAGTCATTATTCTCATAGCTGATATCACAAGAATCATTTCCTGTGGCGGGCAAAATATCCTCTTTTGGGGGGTGTGATCCTTGCGGGAATGTGGATTGATTTAGTTGCATGACTGGCATCGAGTTCATGCAGGGAGACCATTTGCAATCTGTGCAGCGGCCTGGCTGGCCTGTTCTTGGCGGTAGCAAATTCCAAGGGTCATAAGTTCCTGGAGGCTGGCGTTGACTGTCTCATGAAGAGCGGCATCCTGAGGAGTAATGGTGCTGAGTTGTTCAAGAAGGCGTGCGCGGCATTCATAGTAAGTCCTTTCAGCGGTTTGGAGTTTCTGTCCATGATGCGCAAAGGTTTGCTGAACCGCCTTGAGGGGGTTGGTTTGAGACTGAGTGGACCGAGTGCGCTTCATTGCTTGTGCACCAGAGACGCCAGCAACCCTGCGCTTACGTCCCGAGGTTTCCTTTTTCTTGGTCGGACCAGTGGTAGGGGAAGCGTCTGGAGAGCTGGGGCGCTCAGAAGAGGCATAGTCGTGAACTCTCCTCATGTGGTCAAAGAGGTTCCATCTACGGGGGAAGCCGTATCCAGGAACAGATCTGTCGCACCCTTCAAAGAGGCAGAGATGAGGGTTGTCTCCGTGGCCGTGGAATCCGTGGGCTTCGCGCTCATGGCGGAAGAGGCAGGCATTGGAAGAAAATTGAAGCTGAGCATCCATACAGGAAGCGACCTTGCAACGGTACGGCTTCAAGTGGGAATCCAAGTATTTGCTGTTATATAATTAGCATCTAATTCTCTCGGTTGCAAAGAACTGGGCGATCAACTTACTGATAAGCACACTTCTGAGTAGTGGGAGGATGACTGCAGGGTTTGTCTCCATTGGTATAGGGGCAGTAGTATTTTCCATCGCTATGGGTTGGCAGAGAGTAGTATGGGTGGTCGCGCGGGTTTCGCAACTCAGTGCCTTCCTTGGACCTGGGTCGGAGCGGCTCCTTCGCTGGGAGGGGAGGGAAAAACTCGGGATCCTGTTTGACCTGTGGCAGGGTAGGGGAAGTCTGCAGGGCAGGCCTACGTGCATTTTTCGAAGGTCTGATAGTCCTACTGCATGTCAGAAAAGTATATTTCAAGGGTAATAATGCGTTAGTAAAAAAAGTGCTAACCTGTTGGGGTCCCGTTCATTGAGAGGTGGTGTAAGAGGGAAAATAGGGTCTCCGAGGTTTATGCCATGGGGTCCGACGGGAGTAGCTGTAATGTCCTTCAACATGGCATCTTCATGGGACATGAAGGAGGGATAGCCGGAGTGAGAGCAAGACGATGTGACAGACACATCATTGCTTGCTTCTGTCAATGGGGGAGAAACCGGAATGGGTTGAAAAACGCTGCCATTAAAGTGGTCCGCGGTCGATCCTTGGTAGTTTTTGGTGTCTGAGACAAGGGAGTTCCATGCTTCGCTTGTAGTCAGTTGGTTGTCATCCGTAGGAGAACCGTGGCTGATAGAGAGGCCATCATCCGGGGTGTAGGACTGGGCACCATTTTGGCCGCTCAAATCATTATCAAACGCAGAAAAATCAAAAAGGGAAGTGTAGTGGCTGAAGTCATGTGCCTTGGTGTAATCCAGTTCACTTTGGTCTGCAACATCATGAAGACCATGGAAATCAGACCCTGAGGAATACATTATATCGCTAGCACCCACTGCAGAGTGCAGCAGAGCATGCTGAGACAATGAAAAAGACAACATTTGGACCTCTGGGGATTCAGGTTTTGTTGATGCAATGGAGCCACTGTCAAGGGTGTCCACATCATTCAAGGTCCATGGCTTCATATCATTTGAAGTTTCATGAGATTGGGCTGTGCTGGAACACATGGAGAAGTTATCCTGGCTCAAAATATCATCATCCTGGGCTGTTCGGGAGGCCATATGAGAATTTCCTGGGATCAATTGGCTATGTCGCGGTTGGGAGAGGTGTTCCATGTTATGCAAAGATGACTGGGGTAAAGACATGTGCTCTGGGTCGGTCTTGATGGATGCCATTGTGAGTTTAATATCCAGCTAGGCCGGATGACATGAAAATCAGGTGATCACTATACATGAGGGTAAGTTAGTAAATTTACATTTCAATATGCGAAAATAATATCAAGATAAAAAGAAATGAAAATTTTGGCCATCCGAGATCCACATGTGAAGGTATGCCTAATAGCAACATTAGTGCCGCTGTCAAGGTGAATCTCAGGGGGGTAATCACAAACCGTCAATCCAGCGCCAGTAAAATGCAGGTCGTTGATGTTGTATGAGGTCCAAAGCCGGACGATGGTTATCCGGGATCCAGGGAATCAGAAACACTGTCGTCGAAAAAGCTGACGTAACACGCAAGAAAATCCTAAAGGTTCAGTTCTGTTTGGAGCTACACGCAGTTGTTTTGAGGCTATTCCAGGGCCTTCGGGGACTGTTTCCTTGAAGTCGAGATGTAGTGGGCTACAGTTCCTGGGGGTATATATAAACAAGTGCAACAACATTAGAAGCACAATTCGAATCCATTGTCGAGCTGTCAATGTGATCAACTAAATCACACGGGAAAAATCAATGCCGAAGTTTTCTGTAATCCAGGAATAGACACGGTTCTATTTCAATGAATTCGAGCAAAAGGTTCCACTCCGGACGGAGTCAAGTCCATGCAGGGTTTATCCACGGCAAAAATGTATCCAATCCTCTACTCCAGGTCTGGAGTAAAGGCGAGCATGAGGTTCCAGGGTAGGGTGGGTACAAGGTTTCGAAGAGAGTATGCAACATTAAGCAACACTCAATTGTGTCCAGTCTCACAGCGGCTGCTGAGGACAAATGTGTTCACGGCCATATCATTATCATAATTCTGGGCAACCGCACAGGCGGCACCATAGATTCCAGCAAGAAACTGACAAGAACAATTCCAAGGAGGGTCAAAAACGACCCGACTGAAGTTGCGAGTCGACTGAGAGATCCAGAGCGATGTGTCCAGGGCCTTTGGGAAGTCGTGGAGAAGAAAAAAAGGAAAGGGGGAATGAGAAACGAAATCAAGTAATCGAAGAGGGAACTACCTGTTGTGCAAAGATGCTTGCGCAGACGAAAAGCCTGGAAGTAAGAGGGATAGAAAGAAAAGTAAAACAGAAACGAGTCCTATCCAGGATATGGACTGGGATCCAATGGGTAATCCGGTGTGATTCTAGCCAGGGTCTTCTTTGTTTCTTTCTTTCCAAGATCCTCGGGAGTGCGATTGTTGGGCAGAAGAAAAAAAAAACAAGATAAATGGTCCTTCGGGCAGCAATTTTCAAACGGGATATATGAATAGATTTGACTGTGACAAATCTAGCAAGTAGCAGTAGAAAAGGGGGATAAGAGTCGAGACAACTGGGTGATAGTCAAGTGAGACAGAGATGAAAAGGGGATATAGTGGAGAAAGGCTTGGGAGATCCTAAGCTGATGATGATGATGAGCGATGACGAAAGGAGTAAGTTGTAGGTGAGATATCTTGAGTAAAGAGGAGAAGTCAGAAAGCAAGAAACCAGAAGAGGGGGGGATCACGCACCTTATAGATGGAGAGAATTCAGAAAAGCCCTCCCACTCCTCGATGGAGGGGTAGGAGAGTGGGAAAGACCAAGAGTCCAAGCGTGTGCCGGACTTGCATTCTGCAGCAGCCGGTTGCCTCACTGCCAGCGTCAAGCACGATGATTTGACCCTGCGAGACATGGCGGTGATATGGTGCAGAGACGCTGCAGCACCAGGTGGTGTTATTCGCACAACTTCTACCAATGAACCTCTGGCGCCGACAATCCTTCCGATCCTGACGTGGCCACGAGTGGATATCTCACTGGTTCCTCTTCAAAACTCTTGTTACGATATGAGTAGCGGTGAGAGTGACAGAGGCCTGATTGGACTGGACGACCGTGTTCTTGCATCGCCGGAAGACTCACAAGAAAGACGCTTCGGACAACATGATGCAAGTCTGTATCCGAATCACATCGATGATTGGACTTGGCTTATCGCGGATGGAACTCTGGAACGCCGTCCGGATCTACCCAGAGCCAGTGAAGTTAATGAAGTGACGGTCGCCCACTATTGCGTCCTTATTGTTTGGCTGCGATATCAACCACGTCAATCCGTTCTGTGTTTCGCGGAGACAGGGGTTTTCTATCCTCCTGCAGGCAGAATCATAGACTCTGGAGAGAATGCAGTCTCAGATGTCACGGTGTCAGAAATTCAGAATAAGTGTTCTTAATGACCCCGCTTCTCGCATCCTCCTCTTCCTCCTGCTGAGCCTTGTTTTGTGACAACAACAAGAACCTAATAATATCATCATTATCACCATAATTTTCCTGCTATTAATTCTCATTTCTGAGTCTGAGGCCGAAGTTTACCTGACGCTAAGGAGACTCCGAAGTGGAAACAATTTTCATGTGGTGGATTCCCAGCAAAGTCAACGTCTCATCACCGATAAATAATGAGGCATTTTCCACAACAGCGTCAAATGCTTCAAAAGGGGCAAATCGCAGGGAATAGGGGGATTTCGATGGTCAACTTTTCCCCTGGATTTTGAAGGACGATCGACTCTACTCCAGGCCATGTAAACAATTTTATTATCATGTCGTATGAGGATCATCCATGATTTATCGCGACCAGCATACCGAGTCTCGCAAGACCTACCCCTCTACTCTATAAAGACAACAGAAGGGTATTTCCAACTTCCACCTACTACCCCAGGGATTTTATCAAGCCGAGTGCTCTCAGTACTTAATATGACTAGATATAATTGTGCGCACAGTACAATAATTGATTCTATTGAATCAGCCACCAGATTTCTAGGAAGTTGTAATTATCCCTCATGACCCCTCAGTACAGCGGATTCTGGGAGGACTTTTCTGCATGCTCTTAAAGGGCGCAGTGACGCTCAAGCTCTCAGGCTATGCGCAGTTTTACCCTGCGATTATGTTACGACGTCAGCCGTATTTCCATATTTAGATATGCCAGTTGAACGTAGACAGCCTCGAAATCCGAATTCCTCGCAGCTTAGAACATATACTCCAGCTGCAGTAGGTGTCATCATAACAGCACCAAATCCTGAAAGGACGGGGTGCGATGTACTTTCTAAAATCCCACCTCGGTATACATCAATTCCAAAATAGGAAGTCCTCCTAATGTTCTAACCTGGGGATAACGTCTACGAACCAAAGTTTAAGCGAAATCGGTCGCTGGATCGAAACCAGGACGCGCCACGACCTTTTTGGCCCAAATTTTTTGATCGGATGAGTCATCAGACCCGCTTCCAACAAATTTTTCTTTCCCTGAAGAAAATCAGCTTCTTTTTTTTCTTCTTCTTCCTTTTCTCAACCTTCATTCTTACCAACTCAAGAACATGTACCGGAGGTGACAATCAGCATACAGCAACCCAAGTATAACTGTTATAACTGTCATCAATGTGAGTAGCAACTTTTCCTATCTCTTTCATTCACCATGGCCATTTCCATGATGATCACCATATTCATAAGCATAGTTCACCTGAAATCTTCGGATTGCTGAACGACAACCATATACCATCTTTCACCTTTGTCTGATATTTTGTTCTTGCCCATTTCTTACTCATATCAAGTGTTTATGTAACCTTGCTAACGAACGAATCTAAAGATAGGTAGTTTATCCCCTGAGTAGCGAAAATAGAGCGAAAATATATTGTTGTCCTGAACTTGCATCAGTATCAAGTTAGCTTTCAATCAAGGTACTGTCTTTTCAAAGATAGGGTGGTTACTGCTGCACTTAATCCTAATATCCGAATATATCTCTATTCTTCTTGATGGAATGATCCTGAATATTGAAGCTTTGTCCTTGGTAAATTTAACTATCAGTATATCACTTCTGTATATCTTTTATAGCCCACCGCGACGATCATGAAACATCTTAATGCCCTTTCTATTTGTTCTTGGCTGTCTTGTCCCACCAAATCAAAATATTTACTATAATATGAACCTGGCTTTGAACCTGATGATTTCCTACTTAAGGTCATTATGAAGCTGAATCATAGACTGACCATGTTCGCTTATAGCCAGTTTACTACAAAAATCCTAACCGGAATACGTGACGACGGCATATCTGTACATAGGATGTTATTGGTAAGTGATGCCAAAAGAACCTTTAGGGTACTAAGTATAAATGGGTAATATTCTAGTATTTATCGAGGACAACTGTGAGTATATCATTCTAATATCCCGGATTGTCAAGTGAGAAGCTCATTTCTCGGATGGAAAATTAGGGTAGAAAGGGAGCTTGGGTTCTAAACCTTTCGGGCTGGACGGCCATTTCCTCCTTGCAAGACTGGAACTTCCTAGAACAGAATCTTCAAGGGAAAAAGGTTGACCGAATATTTTCACTGGAGACATCTGTTGCTCTTTTTCTTTTTCTAAGGAAGAGAATCCCAGAGGCTCGTCTAATGTAGGCGGTATAAAAGCCGAGGATTCGAATATCTGGCTCGACTCCTGTAAATCGTAATATGATTTCACGCCAGAACCAACATCCGGAGTTGGGATTGATTGTGAATGCGTTGCAATGTCATTGAAGCGATCCATACTGTAGATATTTCCAGCCGTCTGTGGCGAGGATGGTAAATAACTTCCAGAACCCCTTGTATGGACAAGCTGTTGGGTCGGTCTTTGTGTAGCCGGGGAAGAGAGAGTAAATCTGCCTTCTCTATCGGCAATCATTTGGTCGTCAATTGTAAAACGTCTTCTTACTGGTGACTCAGGCTGAGGAATGATTAAACTGCTGCCGTTAGACTGCAATGATTCCAACCTAACATCTTGCGAGAACCACGGTGTTATAGGGGCATTTCGTCGGGCATCTGAGATCGCATCGGCACTTTCGCAGTCATACGATATCAACTGTAGCTTGGAATCATTTGAAAGCATTGACAGTTCGCTGGCAACCCTCTCTGCGCTGTTTTCACTGACACGTTGGGCTCGGACATCTGGGTTAACATTGGAACAACTTAATTCCTCATGGTCGAGAAGCATCGATTGTGACGATTTATCTTTCGGAAGACTTCCTTCATCTATACCTCTGTCTCTTCTGCGCGGATGCATTCCGTTTATTCTAATTTCCATATCTGAAGGGATCTCCCCCTCATACGGTATCTCTCTCCTAGGTTCTGGGTGTGATATTGAGGATAATCTCAGTCTTTCACGGTCGTCCGTTGTCAGTCTTCTTCGTTTCCCAAACCGCTCCATATCGGCTGTTGAGGTAAAGGAAATACTCAACGGCCGCGCCGCTGCGACGGCGCCCCAGTCTGCCGTTTCGAGCAACTGTCGTTTCAGATGTGCTAGTTTGTCTTGTGATTTCAAGGAGGTACGTGTGTCGGTAGCAAGAGAGTCATTAGAAGAAGATTGTTGCGTAGGTACGATGAGACCGGCCTCCAACAGAAAGTTAGCTACACTACCCAGTACCCAAGTATGTGCTTGGGATAATGATGTCTTACCTGCTCATCTGCACTCTTGGTATTGGTCCCTTCGAATGGCCCAGATTCCTGCTCGCCATTCTCTCTGTATTTGGTGAATAGGGTGATTTGACTAGGGCATTTCCTGTCCGACGTAGTCGACTTTCGAAAGGCCTGCTTCCGAGATTTGGTATTGATTTCTGAATGCCGTCGAAGGCGACCTCCTGTCCAGTTCATGCTTGATAGGTTTCTTTGATGGTAACCGCAAGAGTCGTCGAAAAGGACGGAGATGTGACTTTTTAGGCAGTCACCTATGTCAGATGATGGTGACCGGAGACATCAATCTGGACGGTCTGAATATTCCTGCTTCTATTTCTAGCTATACAGCATTCTACGGACCCTGTATATAATAAGACGTAATTGAGCTTTACCGGATAATGTATATAAACGCGTTTATGAGTGGGCCAACAACGAGGACGAACTAGTTCCCTGTATACTTAGTGACTCAGGACATGCATATAACCACTCGAGTATCTCGTGAAAGTCCACATTCCTCCTATCTAGACCTCCGCCGTTGGATCAAATTCAACAATCTCTGATGCTGCTAAAAGTTGTACTGATATCTCGAGTCGTGGCAGGCTGCGAGTATTAGCTAGCTCCTTCGATGGGCTAGTTACGGTCAAGCATTCGTAGGTCCTGATCTGAGACAGGAATTATATCGAGGGGCCTTTAAACGTCCAGAGAAACGAATACACATGTAGTGAAACATTTGATCTAAAGAAGAATAACACGCAAGCAAGTGTACTGAACTGCGAGGTGTTGGTTGTCTAAGAAACAGCCATGTCACGTTGTCAGCATGTGATCTCCAACATCTCGGCCTCGACCTCCCTGGGAGCTCCATCTACAGAGATACAACCTCACTAACTAGTCCGATAAAACCAAAAAACCAAGACTACTTCCACCACCTAAATAACCCAAATGCGTCACCTCACCCATTTTACCTTCCTCGCACTCCCCATCCTCTCCACCGCCCTCCCCACCGACACATCATCCGAGCTCACCCCCCTCCCACTGGTAATATGGCACGGCCTAGGTGATGACTACCTCCGCGACGGAATGAAACAAATCGCCACATACGCCGACCAAATCAACCCAGGTACATACGTACACCTCATCCACCTCGGCGACTCCAGCAGCAGCGACCGCCGGGCAACCTTCCTAGGCAACGTGACAGAGCAAGTAGCCGCCGTATGCGCGCAGCTGGCCTCCGAGCCGATCCTCTCAACCGCGCCAGCCGTGAACGCCCTGGGCTTCTCGCAGGGCGGCCAGTTCCTGCGCGCCTACGTCGAGCAATGCAATAACCCCCCCGTGTACAACCTAGTCACCTTCGGCAGCCAGCACAACGGCATCGCCGAGTTCCAGGAGTGTTCGTGGGGGGACTTTGTGTGTCGGGGTGCGGAGGCGTTGCTGCGTGCGGGCCGCTGGTCGGATATTGTGCAGTCGCGTCTTGTGCCAGCGCAGTACTTCCGGGATCCGCGGGAGATGGATGCGTATTTGGAGAATAGCAATTTCTTGGCTGATGTGAATAATGAGCGGGAGGAGAAGAATGCGACGTACCGGGAGAATTTGGCGCGGTTGAATCGCTTTGCGATGTTTATGTTTGAGGATGATACTGTTGTGCATCCGAAGGAGAGTGCTTGGTTTGCGGAGGTGGATCAGGAGACTGGGGAGGTGACGCAGTTGAGGGAACGGTCCATTTACCAGGAGGATTGGCTGGGTCTGAAGGAGTTGGATGAGCAGGGGAAGCTGGACTTCGAGACTATTCCGGGACAGCATATGCAGCTGTCTGATGATGTTCTGGCCCTCGTATTCCGCGAGTACTTTGGGCCTGTGGAGGTTGATCTTCCGCCGAGTCAAGTTCTTCTTAACCAGGGGGATTATTAGTCCAGCCCAAAAGTAGAGGTCAACCTGGTTTATGCGATTATGGGCATGTAGGATTAAAGCTATGACACATATTCAGTACACATTAGATACCCATGCTAAAGCGGCCTCAGGTATATACACAAGGCGTCCCAAAGAAAATAACTAAGACATGATAAGAAATAGATTGGATACAAATCTATGGAATATTCATATACTGGTCGCGACCAACACAAGGGAATTCTCAAAGTAAATGAGCTTAGACACAAAAGAAATTCTAACAGTGCAAAATACAGCACAATGAACGAAATCCACAGGAGGGACTAGGGTGAAGACGGAATCGAAAACTATGTGCATAGGCCTTGAGACAAAAAATTTAAGAAAACATGACTGCTAAAAGAGGTCAAGAACCTGGGAAACTAGAAGAAGAATTAAAAAAAAAAAAACAAAAGGATGGGAAGAACTGTATAGGTGCACCTAATAGGGTGGACGTCCGATCCCTCCTGTCGCACTACGTCGACCAAGGTAACTAGCGCGAGCTCTTCCTGAATAACCAGACTCTGCACTTGACGGCGACAAAAACCCGTCCAAGAGTTTCTGTAGATCGCGTCGCTGAGCAGTATCTTCAGGCCCATAGGATTGGCCCCCAACATATTCGTTGTTAACGACCATCCCAGGTACTTCTGCGGCACTTGCTAGTCCAGTACTAGATCGGCTTTTATGTTTTTGAAGCGTTTTACCATGGTTAGGCGCAGCAGCTAACTTCCCGTTCGCTGTGGGCTGTTTACGCGATGTAGGAGCAGTTGAAGGACGATCAACAGTGGATGCCAATGAGCGCTGGGAGTCGTTTGGAAAGCCACCAGGGATAGATAGGTCCTGCGGGATAGGTGGTACTGGAGGAATGCCGTAAGAGGATGCTCGCGACATTGCAGGAGGTTGCGAAAATTGACTGCCATTTGTCATCACAGCCCTAGGGGTTTCTGTTCCATCGCCATTCTGTGGCTCATATCCATCTCGAGTGGACTGAGGACGAATTGACCCTCCATCTATGTCAAATTCGGACGTTGAAAACCCACTAACCATGCTTTCGCTGCTAGACGAGATGACGCTGCCATTAGAAGCATCAAGTCGGCCGCGCAACGGACTCAACCGTCGGTCCTTATCCGGGCCGTTTACTGAGAGAACCCTCTTCAGCTCATTGACATGAACCGGCGACTCTCGACTTGAAGTATGGATCGGCGTTTCGGGAGTTTCGGGCACACTCCTGCGGCGAGAGTTCTGCAGACCTGCAGCTCCTGGGGATATCGATGTAGGTGAAGTAGTCATTGAGAGAGAGCTACCTCCGTTGCCATTGGTGTAGATTTGGTTGCGGATTGGCAAAGTTCCTGTCTTAGACCCGCTAAGAGACAAAACCTCTGCCTTTTCCTTTTCGGCAGCCTCCAAACACAACGTCTTGGACCATGGAGACAGCATCTGCTCCCTAACCGCTGAGGGGAGAACATCACCCTGGTGGAAGTTTGCTGGAGCCAAATTTCCTATCACGGGCTTCCCAAGACTTCGTCCCGGGGAACCAGGTGGGCTATGAGTAGACATTGACTGATTATACGACTCTTCAATCCGACAAACCAATTCCTCAACCCCGCTCTTGAATGGGGTCAGCATTTTTGTGTCCTTGGCGCTCTGGGCGGTGGTCTGGCCCTCATTGTCTTGGATGATGCTGTCAAGGCTAGCGGGCGAGAGGCTGATCGTACCCAGCCAAACGCCGCTAACCTTGCGTTTGTCGATCTCGGTAAGGATTTCTCTGCCAACCCTATAGGTATCCAGGTCAAAGTGCTCAGACAATGCCCATAGATAACCATGCACCAGGGATCCAGTATTAACTTTCGCTGTTGGAGAACTTAAACTCCCGACGTTGGCCATATCGTCCTGGAGTCTTAGTATCATCGGCAGTCCAAATCTCGCAGCATTCACACCGAGGTTCTCAACAAGGCTGGCAAGGAGGAGGTGAAGTATCCGAACTTCAATTTCTTCTGTTGGGCATTGGAGAGCAACTTCGTAGACAGTTAGATGGAGCAGACGGAGGAAATTTGACTGAGCAACGATAGCGGCCATTTCCCTCTGGTGCATTGCTCGACGCCCTGTTTTCTCAGAAGGATCGGAAAATTCACGTTTTGGTGAGATCTTGGTAGCTCTAGTTGACCTGTATTTAACCCTGAGATCGTTTTTGTTGGTCTCCAGTTTCAGCCAGTATAAAAGGGCATCAACATATGCATATCGGACTTCCCTGTCTGGGTCTTGCAGAAGCCATTGGGTGCCCTCCCAAACGTGAATACCAACGGGGTTTCTTGACTCAACGCCCGCTGCCGCCACAGGCCGTTGGGAATTAGCTACTAGTAAAATATTCTTGATGGCCTTGAGAGCACAGATTTTGGCGTTCACGCTTGTGAATGACAGCGGATTTGCTTCCCCAGGGAAGGCGGGCCCTTGAGAGCTTGGCCCCATGACATCCGTTTGATCCAGGCCTGTTGAGGGCCCGGGCTGTTCCTGATCAATTGCAGGTTTGAGACGAGTCAGGATCGCTCTGATCATGTCGACAACCTGATCTCCGTAATATATATGCGTTGTGAGATCTCCCATGCACTTCTGGAGGAGTAAAAGCAGTTCTTTCCTCTTCAGGGAAAGCTCGTTATTGTAGCCAAAGGGTGACTTTTCCTTCTCAGTTGAATAATCCTCGACCCCTTTCTCAGGAGCGGGTGATATCAAAAATGACATGTACTGCAACAAGCCTAGGAGGATGTCAATCACACTAAGTCCAATCATGTTCACCGGAGACTTAAGCAGCCAGTCAATCACATAGATGACAATAGAAGCCTTGTCGAGGGCATCCTCAGTTGGAGGAATCTCAAACAGAACCTCCATTGCGACTGCTGAGATAATAAAGCGTGCCTGGACAGGGCACCACTTGGCCACAAGTTCGATCAACGAGGTAGCCCAATTTTTGTCAGTGTCTGGTGCAAGAATACGGCCGTTTGATCGTCCCTTCCGCAAAATAAAATCCAACACAACTCTGGTGGTAAAACGGATCTGGCCACGACTGCTGCCGTTCACGATGATCTGCTCGAGGCAGCGGAGGGCAAGTAGCCTCATATCCAGTTCAGCCTTCCTGTCTACATCGGCAATATTTTGAGATGCCAATGCCGGGTCTCCCTCTGCTGTGTCGACCGTTTGCACGGTGACGGCGCTGTATCGTCGTCGGACCGCGGAATCAAGCTCATGTCTGTCCGCTTCCTGGAGATTGTGTTCGAGAGAGGCAAGTAAACTATCATCCCCATTGTCGAGATTTTCCAATATAACCGGCAGAATTATTTTGAGCGAATCCCCGCCATCTGCTGCCAAGCCAGCCTCAGAGCTAACCACGCCCTTAATGGCTCGTAGTCCCGCATTCTTCCATCGAATTGCCTGGGGAGGGCTTGGGACGACCTTGGACTGGGGGAGACGCTCGTCATCAGCAAAGCTCGCATATATTCGCACAACCTCCCGGTATCGATTTGCAAAGTCCTGTTCAGCAGATAAGGCTGCCATGTCCTGGTGCCGGCAAAAAGTCTCGAAGGTCGCAATCGAGTCCTCGACCATGGAAATATCCTGGGATCGTAAAACTGTTTCAAGAACCGTCAATACCGACCGTGCGAAGATGGGGAGATCGCGAGGAACTTTTTCAATGAGCGCGCTAAGGATCTGAAGCGTAACTTGGACATTTCTAGGACAAACAGAGGAAGTATTAGCAAAGTGCGGCTCTTGCTTAATCCCCAAGACAACAAACTATGATATACATCTCGCAATGCGTATCTTCTCGCGAACTCACCCGATTTTCCGGCGCCAAACATCTCGAGCTGCCCTTTTCTCCAGGAAGGCACTAACCTTCGGGAGCTTGCTGCGGCGCGTGCTGACGTAGTATAGGAGGTAGGAAAGTTCACTAGAATTTGGTTTCACGTCCTGCACCCCTTTCTGGTATTGAGGGTAGCATTTGAGGACGAGGACCTGATGCTTCGGCCGGCATGACTGGCGTACACTTTCCATAGGCATGGTGAGTTCCTGAACCAAGACTGGTCCAATTATGTACGTATAAGTAGGATCGCTGCTTCCGCACCAGTCTGAGGCCAAAAATCCCCCAGAGCCAGGAAAGGAAAAGAGCGAAAGGAATACGAAGAGCGCGGAAGTTTAGATGAAGTATCGACAGCGGATCATGGGGAGCGGCTTTGAAGTCACGTCACAGCGGTGTTCGGCGTGAAGAGAAGTTCCTGGTTCAGTGCTGTCACTCAAGGCGGGGAATTATCCATCGGCAAGAGGAGGTCGGGGTGGTCAAGATAGGAGAATGAATCCCATGCAGGCAGAATTGATGGAAACTGGAAGGCTATCGAGAAAGGGGGAATGGATGATGTCTTCGGGGAGGGATGTGGGAGAGGCCCGAAGGATGATCGATAGAAGTAACTAATTTAACCCTCCAAGTTGGAAACGGGCAACTAACGTCAAGGTCGGCAAAATCATCCACTTGGCGATAAACAAGAGAACAGGGAAAAGAAGCCACTTTAGAAGAGGGGGGAATTAATTTGATCGAGGAGATTACGCTATTATTTATTATTTATACAAAGAATAGTACATTGGTATTATTATATTCTTCTTCTTCTTATTATTATTATGACCTAGGTACTATTATGGTTCTCAGTGCACCATTTCTCCCCCTTGATATCAGAGTATTACATACACCCCCATTAAATCGCCATCTCGAAGACGAACTCTCCTGTAGACTGCCCACCAACTTATCAGTATAAAGAAGGGAACAACGAAATACAGGAGCTCCAGTAAAATCTTCTATTACCAGAAGGCGTGTTCGCGCGATGAACCTGATTTTCTTATCCACCCATCCAACTCACACGCGGGCCCCCGCATTATTTTTTGGTGAGATCATAATGAACAAGGATGCCCCCCTCCAACAAGAACCTCGCACAGTTCGCTAGTTGATGTTCATCGAGATCTCTATAATAGCCGATAACGTGGACAACCATAGAGAGCAGAAATGGCGGAAGGGGGGGACCTCGGTCACACATGACGCTCCAGGAGGTCAAAGAACAACAGCGCCAGAGCACTCCAGATCGACATTGAGGTGGCCGATACACCTTTGCAATGGAAAGTCACGGACCCATATCCCAGTGTAGACTTGATATCTAACCCACAGTCTCTGCACAGATATGAAAACTTTCGATCTCCCCGCTCCATTGATATTGTCCAAACCAGTATCACGTTCAACAAAACTGGTTGTGCTGACATTGAATAAATCCCCATCCTAGCTATGAGCATCAAGTCTTGGTGTTATTGTTGTTTTCGCCATCCTCCTGATTTTCTGGATCCTTTTTGCTTTGGTCTCCCTCTTCCCTTCCAGGCTCCGTTGGGCCGTCTTGGTCCTGGTTGAGGCCTATCCCCGCCAAACCTTCAATCACTTGAGGGCGAATGATGTCACGACGAAATGTGTCTTCTTGGAGGAGCCGTAGAGCGCGTAAAGTTGCACCGGGATGAGTCAGGAACTGAGCATATTCGGGGGTCTTCCAGTAGGAGTAGAGGTAGCCAAGGTACGCTGCAAAGGCCTGGGCGTCAGGATCTGAACTGTCATCGTTCACGTCACTTTCGTCACGAGACCCTGAGATTCCCAGTAGGTTTGGATAATTGACTGCGAGATGCGAGAGGTAGTAAGGGTTCGCTAGGGAGGACACAAATTCCAGCTCGAGGGTAAAGCGAGGATTCGTGAGAGTCGCGGGGGGTGGTTGCGTTTGATCTGGCTGTTGTTGGGCCATTGTTGGACATCCAAAGGAAGGGAGGATGCTTTGCAGATGAGAGTAATTACCGCATAAATGGGAAAGGAACCAGCACGATCTTCGGAAAGGATATGTTAGGAGAGGAACTCGTGGTGATGGCTGGAGTGGAAAGAAAAGCAACAAGTCCGAGAGCTGCCAAGACGCCTATGAATAAATGCGCGCGGGCCGCAAAGACGGCTTCATTACAGTAACCTTGGTAGCCTCTCATAGATTCAGGTTCTTTGATCACGTATTGTCGGATCTATATTTATTCTATACTTTGGTGTACTCAACTTTAACTCCAAATCCTTCCTACCTGTGTATTACGACACCTTAATCGATCAGAGTGCCCCTCAACATATGTAAGCTGATCCATTCAAGTACAGAACGAGCTTCGAATTCCCACATGGGAACAAATAAGGACTTGGCTGCTGCCTCAGATATGTATTTAATAGAGTAGAATATGCCCTTGGAATTAAAGTTATTTACTTCACTGACCATGTTACCCTGACAAATCAATGCAAGTTCCGGTCAATATATAGTCTGGAGATCGTCTGAAGCAAAATTGAATAGAACCATGAGGACCTTGAGAAAAAAGCCGACAAGGATTAAGATAAGCTTGAACAACAAGCTTTGACGGGACTTTATCCCTATTTAACGTTTAATTGAGAACTGCAGGCCAATTTAATGCGAACGATGGACTACTTTTGGACTCGTAACTTCGGGTTAGACGTGGATGGGCTGGACGTATACTTCCTACCTAGTAGTATATATACATGAAGTTGCACGACGAGGGACAGAAATTCTGTTGTGAAGTTTAGTGATCATGACCATACATTCATTCTAGAAGGATATAATGACGAGCATTCCATCGAGCATGCTGTAATAAAGAGGTGTTCCTGGGAAATATAGAAGAAAGTACATTATGCAATGGGCCATATCATTCCTAAAGCTTGGAGTGGAATAAGCATAATATCGAAATGAAGACAAGAAAGCAGTCTAATTTAAACTGGAAATATCAACAAATGCTAGGGTGCATCTCGCTAAATAATTAACTGCAACGGATTAGTTCTCCCAAGTCTACTGGTGGCATGACCGTGTTTTGGTCGTACACTGACTGAATACTCTAGATGTCTAGTAAATAAGAGAATGAATATGCTGTTTACAATTCCATTTGACCCAAAGCCGCAGACAGATGCAACTGCGAAAAAGAATAGTCTAAAGAAGGCACCGCTATAAGAGCTTTGAAAAGATCCTGCCATTACTCACTTTGAGGGTACTCTGTAGAGTCATGGACGGCTGAAGGAAAATTCGGGAGGATTGTTCATCAACCGGACTAATCCCTCATGGCCGAATCATTTGGAGAAGATCATGGCCAGATTGGCGTCGGAAATTGGATGGTGAGACACAGCAAAGACCACAGTATCTTATGATGAGGTAGTCGGTGGCAGCGTACTCGTAAATGGGTGATGAATCTGCTGTTTCTGGGGGGTTTTCCACTGGTTTGCATTCCAGTCTTCCATGCCTTACTGGGCACACTCCACTTGGAGATGAGAGAAGTTTCCGAGGTCAGGTCATCCGTGCTCGGGGTAGACAGCATGATAATAACGAATATATTGACGAGACTCTGCGACTTTCCATTGTCACTCGCTGGCCCTCGCACGTGTAGAGCGAACGATACTTGGCGTTCTGGGCATCGCCAAGATCATCACCTCTTGGCACTGGGCATGATTCAAGTTGATCCAACCCAAGCCTCATGGAACTCACTAGCATCTACACGTGGAGGTGACGGCTGTTTCCCATTTGCTTTTGGCTGAGGGCTTTTGCGATGTGTAGTAGCATTTGCCAAGCCTGCTGGACAAGGGCTTGAGGCTTGAGGCTTGGGGCCATGGATGATATCGGCGTTGTTACGAGTACCTGGGCTACCTATGGGGGTTCCGCCCACAGTCAGATGCTGTGCAAATACGACATGTCGTCGGAGATTGCTCCCTTCCCGGCTCTGTTTGGAACAAGGGGAATACATAGATAAAAGGGCCTGACTCCCACCTTTCCTGCAGGAGAAGAGTTGTTGCATCACCATCGCCGGTCTCAGACCCCTGTTTCCAGGTAACCGTTCAATATGAGGGTGATCTCGTTTGCTGGAGTGGCATTGTTTGCCTCTGGCGTTTTTGCCCAATACTTCCAGCGCCTGGGCGGTTGTCCTACTCTGGGCTGTGTCTTTCCTCCCGACCAGTAAGTCCAAGCTTCCTTCTTATACCTAGGCAGGGAACGAGAAAAGAAGATGGGCCAGTGATTGATCTGTGAATGTTTTCAGGGCCGATTTCTTTCCCGGACAATATTTCGATATCCGTCTAGAGGTCCATTCTCCTGTCAATGGATCTGAGGCACGCGCGGGTGTCCCTGATCCTGATTTCAAGTTCACCATCGCCAAAAAGGCTGGAAAGGCTGTTGCTGCGACCAAGTTCTTCGACATCAAGGAGCCCGCGCTTGAACATTGGAACTTCACGTGGTACGAAGGTAGGACTAGGCCTTTGGATATGAAACAAATCTCTGCTTTGCATCGCGGGAAGCTGAATTGACTACCATAGATCTGTTCGCCGAGGACGCCGGTACCCCGTCCCTTGTCAATGTAACCTCCAAGGCCTATAGACGTGTGGCTCTTTATGAACCCGGCGAGTACGAAGCTACCCTGACCTACTACGGCAACCAGACCACTGTTGCCAACTGGTATGTCCGTGACGTGCCGACCAAGCGACGTGCGAAGAACGTTGTTCTCTTCGTCGGTGATGGAATGACCACAAACATGATCACTGCTGCTCGTCTGATCGCTCACCGTAGTATCAATGGAAAGTACATGACCAAGATGCAGCTGGATAAGTTCCCTGTCTTGGGACACCAGATGACTCACTCCATGGACTCGTTTATTACCGACTCTGCCAACTCTGCGAGTGCTCTGTACGGTGGCCACAAGACCACGGTCAATGCTTTGGGTGTTTATGTGGATTCTTCAGAGGACCCCTTTGATGATCCCAAGTTCGAGACTCTCCCCGAGATTTTCCGTCGTCAGCACCCCAAGGCTGGTGTTGGTATTGTCTCCACAGCTTTCCTTGCAGATGCCACTCCTGGTGCTCTGACTGCCCATACTCGTGACCGCGGTGAATATGATCATGTCATCGGCACCTTCCTAGAGGGATTAGCTGACTATAAGTGGAGCGAATGGGATGGCCCTGATGTTCTTTTCGGCGCTGGTGCTGAAAACTTTATTACCAGCGAAGACGCTCCTCGGGATTACTATAAGCTGTTTTCCGACAAGGGCTACAGTTTGAGCTTGAACAAGACGGCTCTGGAGGCAGCGTCCAACAGTTCAAGAGCTCTTGGTGTTTTCTCACTCTCCAATCTGCCCACCTGGCTTGACCGTAATGTCTACCAGTCTAACCTGCAGAACCAGAGCAATTACCCTGACGGCTCTGGCCGGGATGCGGACGACCTCCCTGGCCTCAAGGAGATGACCCTGAAGGCAGTTGATGTGCTTAATGCCCGTCACCGCAAGGACGGCTGGTTCCTGATGGCCGAGGCGGCCAGTATCGACAAGCAGATGCACACCCTGGACTATGACCGATCTCTTGGAGAGCTACTGGAGTTGGACGACACCGTTCGCGCCACCATTGAGAAGCTCGCCAATCTCGGCGAGCTGGACGACACATTGATTCTTGTCACCGCAGATCATGGCCACGGCTTTGACGTCACTGGCGCGGTCGACACCGAGTATTTCAACCAGCAGACCGATGACCGCGACAAGCGCAAGGCCATCGGAATGTACGAAAATTCAGGTCTTTCACAGTACACAGTGGGAGGTGCCAATGCCCTTCGCTACTCTGAGGGTGTTCACTTCCCAGCTCGTTGGGATCCGCGCTACTCTCTGCACGCCGGCACCGTTGCCTTCCCTGACCACCGGGAGAACTACCAGGTGCACAAGGAGGGCCCACGCACACCCGCGATTTCCCTCGAAGGTGGCGATGGATACTATGCCAACTATAAGGATGCGGTCACGGGTTTTACTATTAATGGAACGTTGGCACCTGATGCCGCACAGGGTGTGCACTCATTGACGGATGTGCCCGTGTTCGCCAAGGGACCATGTCAGGAGTTGTTTGGAGGAGTTTACAGCTCGATCGACATCTTTTTCAGCATGGCTGAATGCCTGGGATTGGCTGAGACCAAGGGAGGACATCACGGAAAACCTGGCAAGGGCCGTTAGTGTTGACTTGTATTTTTTTTTTTTCCATTTTCTTTTTCTTTTTCTCTTTTTTTCCTTTTCTTTTTTGTGGCAATAATGCAAGTCTTTTATAAACAGATACAATACTCTTAGACTCGAGTCGGGACTGTACATTACCTATGCATAGAGTACATACATATTATCTCCGTTGTTCTTGCCGAAGGATTCCATTTTAACAATTTTATTGTTCTGCATTGGTACAAATAAAACCGGCTGAGAATGTTGCCCGAGCATGAGAAGAGAATCAAACAAGTAATTCAACACAATTCCAACAAAAAGCTTCAAAGAAGAGATAATAATATCCTGCTAATCTGTTACAGAGCACCAACCTGGCCAGAGTATGCAGGCAGGCAACACAATGCATCTGCCCGTGCCAAGGCAAGCAGAGAGAAAGACCAACTGGCAACATTCCACAGCAACAAGGCAGGGAGATTGATGGATTGATTGATTTGGTACTTTTCAACTTCTAGTTTTTCTCTGAGTAGATGGAAAAAGAAGACAGACAGACAGACAGATAGATAGATAGATGTAAGAGTTTCCGAAGAGGGAAAATGCCGCCGAGGGACAGTAGAGGAACATGCCGATCGATGGTTGGAACCTGGAAGATTATCATTACAACTAGAGTGTCTTCTAACTTCAGGGAAGGGAGAGTTCCTCCTGCGAGGATTACAAGATGGATGGATGGATGGATGTTTGCTTTGCATTCCAGAGTACAGGTGATATCGTGGTGCTGACGTATGTTCTTATCCTTGACCATTCCATGATGACCTGTGTATGATGTCTATTATTGTTTCTGTCTGGAGATTTAGAGTTATAGAATAGATATAGTGGATATAGTAGATGTAGATGTAGATGTAGTCGAAGTAGATATAACTAAACCTCATCCTAGTAATCGAGAACTTACCTATCGTCTGTGCTCCCTCGATGAACATAGAAATTGTGATAAACACATCAATGAATTCCACCCCTGGTTCATTAGAATCAGAATTGCGTGGATGTTGTCGATCTCTGGATTCGCTTTGATTTTGATTCTGGCGCTTCGACTGCTTCTTCTTCTTCTTCTTGTTCTGCATCGTAACCATACACTCCAGCACTAAGTCGCTTGTTACTACTAGTATTCTCCAACCTGTAATACTTTTCCTCATTTCTACGACTATACTCTACAGACTACAACATCCTCAAGTCGCCAGGTCCCAGGAGAAATAATCCGCGGAACAAGAAGCTAAACTAAAGTACCCCATTTTCTCCACTGGCCACCCGCTTTGCCCGCGCTCTCCTTTAGAAGAAGAAGAAGAAGAAGAAGAGGAAGATGAACGACAGTACGGATGGTAATGGCGGAATTAATAATATTAGAATCTCTACGTAGCTTGTAGTCATAGGAATAGGAATAACTAGTAGGAGTAATAATAGTGTAAAGGGGCCTCGTGGTGGATTGAAACTCCGTCAAGCATAATTCGCCCTCTCCAGTCCGACTGTCCTTTTCCTTCCTTTCTTTCTCTTCTCTCCTTTCATCTCTTCATCTCTTCTTCTCATCCTCCTCTCATCCTCCTCTCATCCTATCAACTCGTTTCTTTTCATCTCTCGTCCTTTCTTCGAAATACGGATAAAAAAAGTAACCTCTAGTCTAGCTGGCACCGCAGTCCCAGTCCAAAACCCCGCCACGTTCTCCTCCCGCTTGGTTCCAAGTTCCTCCTCTTTGCTCAAGGCTTAATCCCCCCTCTCTTTTCCTCCTCTTCCTCCTCTTCCTCTTCCGCATCCAATTACCAGAGCTCTCTTTCGTCTTCCTCTTTCTTCCCCCTGACCTGATCTGGCCCCGACCGAATATCCGCCGCATCGCTGTTTCATCAACCCGTTGGCCTGCAGGCTAGTTTGCCGCCTGGCCCTCGATTCTTCTTGCCAATTTGCTTCTTCTCTCTAACCCAACCCCCCCGCCCCTTTGCGTTTTCCCTTTTATACTACTCCTTTCATCTCCTCCAATCGTCTTTCTCGAGTCGGCATTAATCGTCGCTGTATTGCGTATGCTGGCAAGATGAATACCTCTCAGCAACCAACGACTCTCTCTTATCCTTACCCACCCGGCGTCTCGCTGGGCCCGCCAGGTGCGTCATCTCTTTGATATCTTGGTGTTTTTTCCTGATTCTTCCCAATGTGATTCACCCATAAACTGCCTCTTGTCTGTTTCATGTCCGGCGGATCCTCCCTGAAGCAAGATTGCGCCTCTCTCCTCCTTCCCTGCTGTATTTGACTCGATTTATCGCCCGACTTGATCGCTCCTTCTCAAAGAAACTATTCTCATATTTATTCTTGTCTCCCTAGTCTCCCCCGTTCCTCAAAACGCGCCGCAGCTGTCGGTCAATCTTGCCTCCAACAACCCCTTCCGAAGCCGGGCTTTGTCTCCTTCCAGCTCTATCACCTCAGGCGGCCGACCCGAACGTCCAAGATCTACGAATCCTTTTTTGGATGATACAGATCCCATTTCGCCGCAGTCTGCTCCAGTTGGCACCGTTTTTTCCCCGATAGACAAGCAAAACATGACTCAGAATACACGCGACCTTTTTGTACGTTCTTCCTCCCCTTTCCATTTTCATCTTACAGCACGGGACAGTCTAACCGATCGCAATCCCTTCGGACCAACAGGAAAACCTCTCACTGAATCCCCCGACCAAGAGCAATGGCCCCAGACCAGCACCCCCGCGTCCAGAGAAGCCTTCTCAAAATGGGCCTCTAAGTAGCCGACCACCTCGACCAAGAGAGCGCTCCGATGGCCGGTCTAAAGACCCCTTGGACATCTTTGCTGATCCGCCAAATAAATCGAAGACCAGCGCGTCAAGGCCCAGGGATCGGGAAAGACGACCCCGTCGAAACTCTGAGTCATCCGTCATGGATAGGACGCCAAAGCTCCTTGACGACGAGGATGAGAAGAAGCGCCGCGAGAGACGGAGAAAAGAGCGAGAGGCTCGCCATCGGGATGGCAAGTCTCGCTCTAAACGCCCTACCTACGAGCTGGACATCATCGATAAATTGGATGTGACTAGCATCTATGGTACAGGAAGTGAGTACACATAAAAAAAATGCGTCTTTAGTTGCTCTTGCGCTGATTCGTTTTCTACGTAGTGTTTCACCATGACGGACCTTTTGATGCTTGCAATCCCAACCGTAACCGCAAAGGCTTGCGAGCCGCCCCCATGCAGGCATTCCCTAAAGATTCGAGTAACATGGCTCTTGGAGGAGCGGGACCAAATAATCAGAAAATCGACTTGAATCTATACCACGGGACCACGCAAGAGGGGTACAATGATTTCGCTTCGACTGGTGCGGCAGAGAACCACAAGATTGAGGGAGTCAGTTTCGACCCCGCCTCTCGCATCGAACCAGTTCACGGAGCGCAAAGTTTGGGCCTGGGCACCAGCACATTTTTAGAAGGCACTCCCGCTAGCAAATCCGCTATCCGCGAGGTAGAGACCGATATGCTTGCTAGCAATGCAGGCCTGCAACGCAAGAAGAGCTTGGCCCAAAGAATCAGAGGAGGGATTAATCGCCCCGCTGGTCGTATGGTATCTCCACCCGGAGGGTATCATGCCTCAATGGCTTCTAATAACACTCCCTCCCCACGAAATGAGAAGAATCCATTCTTCCAGGATTATGACGATGCGTGGGATAGGAAAGCTGCTCGAATTAATTCCGCGGAGGAATCACGAAGTTTTTCAAATGGTGGACGGGTTCGTTCGTCGAGCAGTCCCAAGCAAAGCACTGGTTTGGAAAGAAGGTTCACGAATGGGCGCTCCAGTCCTGGATTCGAAGATAGTAGGGGTGCAGTGGCTGGTGGTGGCTTTATCAACCGGATGAAGAGCTTGCGGAAGCCACGACCAGAGAGACGGGTCAGCAACGACTGAGCTGTTTACAGTCTATCTCTAAATGATGATCACCTTGTGTCGCTTACATTGCATCTTTTTACTTGACTGTGGAAACCGGAATATGGGGCTGAAGGGGATGATGCTGAGAACGATGGTCGAGGAATTTCCTCAAGGCGCTAGCTAGCCTCGTGCTAGGAAACCCAACGTTTATGACTTGGCCAACCTATTTATATGAGGGTAACCTTACATTCAGGTCCGTCTGTCCTCATCTTTCGCGGTATGTCCCGAGGGCCTGCGCTGGGCAACACAGATATCAGTTATTAGCAGTGGTTGGACGAACAACTCCCAGGTCATGTACGATGGACAGCGGCTCTGGTGTGGTGTGAGGGATGATGGGTGTTTGGTGGCGGAGTCTGGCTCATCTCCTTTTATTTATTTTTTCTTTTTTTTTTTCCCCTTTTTTCCCCTTCTTTTTACTCGTCTTTTTTCATTATTGCTTTGCGGTTGTAAACAGCGCACTGGATGCCAAAGGATCAGGCGTTTTTTAAATTACTCGAACATTTGATTGCTTGTGGTTGGGAATTCGAGTATGAGCCGGACAAGTTTTGTTCTCTTTCAGTTTAGTTTTGCGAGGTCTCAGGTACTTGCTGCTAACTTGCTACTATAATATCCGTTGAATGCACACGTCAGATTTGATGTTGATGGTTTAAGCAGTAAGAGTAGTTAACCATTATAAGATAAGATTCCTATATCCACATCCAAATCTATTCAATTCCCCAGTACATAACTTACGAACAGCCACTAATAAAAAAGTGTCCATAACCCCTAGACAACCATGAGAAAAAGGAAATAACAACATAAAACCGTCATCCACTTTGCCTGTACTACTGAACTAAGTTCCAAATCTCCATATCGCAACAATAAACCGACAAACAAATAAAGAGCCAATCAATCGATCAAAGCAAGCAATCAATCAGAATCCATCCAGCCTATCCCATGCTAGAAATAACGAAATTAATGTGCATCAAAAAAGGCGTTAAGAGGTAAAATGCTGTATTTGGGGAAGTAGTTGTAGTGTGTCAAAGGGAAAGGGGACCCCAGGCTGTTGGTTGGGGGGGGGGGGGGGGGGGGAGAGGGAGGAAGAAAGAGGAGAGAAAGATTACTGCGCTCTTTGCGAGAAGCGGCGCATGTCGAATGGGTTCGGGGCAGGGATGCCTGCTTTGCGCTTGGATTGGGGTTTGGGTCTGGAGAGGGTGTATCTGTTGAGGCGTGGGTGGGTTAGTATTTACTTTTTTCATTTTCACTTCCATTTTCACTTTCATTTTTCTTTGATTATGGTGTAGAAAGTGGGGAAGATAGATGGATAGAGAGAGAGAGGACGCACTTTGCAAAAGCCCTTGAGAGAGCCTTCTTGCAGCTGATCTTTTGGCTTCCAACGAATGACTCGACGGTGACCGCGATGGCACGGTCGATGTCCTGCGCAGAGCAGTACTCCGAAAGACGCATCTTGCAGAAGGCTTCAGCAATACGCATGATAGCCTCAAGGTGACGGACCTGGAGTAGGAGTTAGCTGGGCACACATGGCTGGCCTTTCGTGGGGATCCATGGTGGTGGAGGATACTTACGGTAATTGGGTATGCGCCGGTTGCTAGTGACTCGCGTCGCATGTCGGCAAACAGGCGGGCGACCTTGTCTTGGTCGATTTGGTAGAGCTTCGGACGACAGTGTTCTCGTGCGTAGAGAATGTACTTTCGGAGAAGCTCCTGGGGTATCTCGCCTTCTTTTTCCTCGGCCTCTTTCTGGTTGGCAGTTGCGCGGGCTTCGACCTCTTCGGGGCGGAGGGGGAGGCGGTTCCCATCGCTGTCAATGCGGTAGCCGTCATCATCGACGCGCTCTCCATCGGTGTTAATCAAGTGTCCATACTCGTCCTTTAGCGGTTTCGTGGGATTTGCGCGGTGATGAGATTCAATTACAAAGCTAGCAAGTCGCTCGTCCTCGCTGGGATCAACCAGATCGCGGACAACACAGAGAATGTCGAAACGCGACAAGATAGGCTCAGTGAGTTGAACGTTTTGAGAGAATGGAGCGCTACTATTGTAGCGACCACCAATGGGGTTGGCCGCTGCAACGACAGCACAGCGGGCCTGCAGGGTGGTAACGATACCTGCCTTGGAGATAGAGATGGTCTGCTGTTCCATAGCCTCGTGGATGGAAGTCCGGTCTTGGTCGTTCATCTTGTCGAATTCATCGATGAGACAGGTGCCACGATCTGCGAGAACGAGTGCTCCTCCCTCCAATGTCCATTCACTGGTCAAAGGATCACGACGGACACTGGCGGTCAGACCGACAGCACTCGCTCCTTGGCCTGTGGCGAAGACTGCACGATGGGCAGTTTTTTCGACATACTTCAGGATCTGCGACTTGGCCGTACCAGGATCACCGAGAAGTAGCACGTTGATATCTCCACGGATAGACATCTTGCCCTGAGCTTCTTTGCTGACTCCACCAAAGAGGGACAGAGCAACAGCAGTCTTAACGTCTTGATGACCATATATACTTGGAGCAACGGAGCGGATAATTTTATCAACAATGTCTGGATCGCGCGACAGAGCACGGATCGCACGCTCATCTTCCTCGGTCAAGTGGAAACCAGCCAGCTGGTCGTGGGACTTGACTACATAATTGGCCTCAATAATAGTTGCAAATACGGGGAACCCGTTCTTGTTATTGAGCTGCGCATCATAGCTGTTGCGATAGATACCTGTAACTTCGATTTCATCACCCGGCTTGGCCGAGTCAATGAGATCTGCAAGAAGGATAACCTCACGCTGTCTGGGGAGTCGACCAGCAGGGACGGATCCTGGGGATTCCTGCAACGTAAGTTTCTGGTAGTTTCTGTAAACAGTCTTCTCCGAGTTCACAGTGAAGGGCCCTCTAGATTGGCAGTTCTGGCAGTAAGAGATCTTCACCTCGGAGCTGCTTTCCTGCTGGAATGGACCCAGAGTGATGTTACACTTTTGGCAGATAAACATCACATATTTCAGTTGAGGGAACACACCCGTCCGGCGGGTGACGACTCCACTAACACGGACAAGACAGTTGAGATGTGACTGGCGTAGTTGTCGGAGGGTATAAACAATTGGGAGATCGGTAATTCGCACATGGATCTCGTTATGAATATCATGGTATTGTGGGTAGTGAAACAAAGTGACATCCAAAGCCACCTGGTCAAAGACTTTGAGAACCTCTGTGGGCTCGTTGGCAAGGAAGTATCCGAGAACAGCCTTAGTACTGCTCAGGTGGGCGTAAGAGACTTCAAGCGAGGCGGAGTTCACCTCACCAAGTGTCTTAATCTTATTTCCGTAAACGGAGCTTCCAGTGGGATCGGTGAATTCTGTCAGGAAGGCCTTGAATTCGCGGTAGATGGAGCGGAGAACTTGAGGCTGGAGAACCCATTCGGTAATATTTGATGATTTAACATCAACCAATTCTTCCAATGTGAGCTCTTCCAAGCCATCGTCAACCATCTCGATATCATCACGGTCCTCATCGTAGTGATGTCTGCGTCGACGTGGTTGTCTGGTGAGGTCAATGTCACCCTCTTCGTCGTCTTGCAAAAATGCAGCGGGCATGCGACGACGACGCTCCAATTCGCGGTCTCTCCTGTCCAGGCGGGCTTCTAGTTCACGACGAGTGGCAATATCAAGTTCCTCTTGGTCGTCGTCATCGTCAATGTATCGCCCTCTGTAACGGTCATTTTTGGCGCTGCGATAGTCTCTGTCGTAGGTGTCACCGAAAAGATCAATTCCATCCTCATCCTCTGCCATTTCCTCAATGTCGTCAATGTCCAGCTCCGCTTCTTCGTCTCGCTCGTCCTCCTCATCATCGAAGGGGAGCATGGGAGGGGACGAAGGGGGCGCTAAACGAAGACGTCAGTCAGCAAATTCTACAGTAGAACTGCTTATCAACAATATAAAACACTTACGACTTGAAGGAGGAGCAACAGATGATACATCGTCATCAGGCTCTCTGGATCTTTTACGTCGACCCAGGTTTCCCAGGCCGCGATTGGCAGCAGAAATGCTGGGACGGAGGGGTGAACTGGACAGATGAGGCATTAGAACTCGAAATTGAGTAAGAAATGATGCAAAAGGAAATATGAAGACCTACCTCATTGTGGATGTATCTTGTTCTTAGTCACACAGTCTGATCTGCCCGAGGAATGAACAGACCGAAGCGAAATCACACTGATGAAGCTGTTTTTTTGTTGGCAGGAGAGAGAGCCAGCGAAGGACTCCGAGTTTGCTTGGCGTTTGTTGCAGCGCGGCTCAGACGCGTTGAAGCGCGACAACACGCGTCCCTGTCAATTATACCGGATTGGGAAAGATGGCTTTCCCGCATCGCAAGTGCAAAAGATCCAACGTCTGTAAATATATCTGGATTGTAGCTGAGAGATGTGCTAACTATGAAGGATGGAGTACTTCTAGTAGAGATTATTTGTTGTTAAATAATGAGACTTGGAGTTTTCCATAGTTGTGCAGCTTTAGTCACATGATGCCATGTAGAATGGAAGCACTATGAATCTAGAATATCACATTTACCAAGCTATGTAATGAATGCCCTTAGCTCCCTAAATAGCTACTTTTTTATAGAAAACAACAGGTGATAGACTCAATTCAAAGGTTATTCTAGTCAGTAAAACAAGTGAGTGAAGCCAGGTGAGAGCGAGCAAAAGATGCAAACAAGACAAACCCTCAATTAAAGTGTATCGCGCCGCAGCGCGTTCGTCCCTTCGAGGTTGTGCAGGGAGTCGAAAACCGCCCTTTCATTACATCTCCGTCCCTTTTCATGTTTATCATATTCCAGTTCTAAATCCCTGGACTGTCATATGAACGTTGATGCTTATCGTTTGCAGCCAAAATGAGCAACTCTGACACTGTCGCTCCCTCTACGACTGCACAGGCGAAGATCGAACAAAATGTCGTCAATCGCCGTCCAAGCTGCAGCTCTGAGAACTCTCAGACTGCGAAAGAGTGAGTATCTACCTTGATCCTCTTTTACGACACATCGCCAGATAGTTACATTTCTGAGACATTGATTCCTTGTCTAACCTGGCTCCTTTTTTCTCTTTCTCTTTCGCAGATTCATCGAATCTCAAATGCGCCTTGAGGCTGATGCCCGCGAAATCCTCCCATATGTAAGCCCTACCTTCCACCAAAGTGAGAGTCAGAGAAACAACTTTAAAACTGACAAACCAAGTCTTTCGATTCATGCACACAAACTCTAGGCCCCCTGCGCCAAAGCCTCTTCGCCTGTCTGACCTGTAATCCTCCGCCAACAACCCCCGGTGCGCCATACACTTCGGCGGGTGTCTGCTACTCGTGTTCCATTGCCTGTCATGGAGAACATACGCTAGTCGAGCTATTCAACAAAAGAGGCTTCGTTTGCGACTGTGGAACAACCCGCATTCCAGCCTCTGCCCCATGTACCCTTCGAGCCGACCCTAAGACTGGCGCAAAAGGTGTTCATTCCCAAGAGCCACACCAGGGCAACCGATACAATCACAATTTCCTAAATAAGTTCTGCGGCTGCGGTGAGGACTATGACGCACACCAGGAAAAAGGTACCATGTTCCAATGCCTTGGCCTGGGGACGGTTGAGACCGGCGGTTGTGGTGAGGACTGGTGGCATCCGGAATGCCTGATCGGCCTTCCACGGACTTGGTATAAAGACTCGAATAAAGGCAAGAATGAGGATGCGGACAATAATACATTGGTTGAACAAGATGATGACGATGAAGAGACACCCCTCCCTCCTGGCTTCCCAGCCGAAGATAATTTCGAGACTTTCCTGTGCTACAAATGCGTTGAATCAAATCCCTGGTTGAAGAAATATGCTGGGGCACCAGGATTCCTACCTCCCGTATTTAAAGATGGAGGATTGCAGAAGACCCCAGAGGGAGACGAGTCTCCTGTCCTACCACACCCACCGACCAACACAGAAGAACAACCTAACGACAGCCCAAAGAAACGCAAAGCAGACGAAGACGACGAAGTCGATGAGCCCGCTCCAAAGCGTCCCAAAGAAGACACCGAAAATCCATCAACCCTTGCACCTCCACAACTAAAGTCAGAATCTCAACAGCCAGAAATCCCAAAACAAAAACATCAATCTCTCCCCCAGACCACTCCTTCAGGTACCTTTTCTCTCTTCCTCAAAGAGGACTTTCGTGACCACTTCTGCCGCTGCCCCGACTGTTACCCCAATCTTGCTCCTCACCAGCAACTCCGCGAGGAAGAAGATACCTACGAGCCTCCATTGTCAGAAGACGGTGATGGCGGCGGAAGCACGGGAACGGGAAGTATCCTTGACCGTGGTGAAGCCGCTCTGAGTAACATTGATCGAGTGCGCGCAATAGAAGGGGCAATGGTCTACAATCACCTTAGAGACAAGGTGAAGGAGTTCCTGAAACCGTTTGCGGAGAGCGGCACTGCTGTTGGAGCGGATGATATCAAGGCTTATTTCGAGAAGCTCCGAGGTGATGAGCAACACATCAAAGATGCTGCCGGAAAAGCATCTGCATCATCTAATGGGGACGATAATGTTAAATGATAATAACGGTGGTGACGGTCGGCGTGAACAAGGTGGTACGTATTAATTACTCGGTGTCAATTCTTGCCTTACTAGTACCTTCCTATAAAAATCCACCGCTAACATAGACCAGGTTATTGATTGTCGTTCATTTTCTCCCGGACATACTCGGACGATCTTGGGACTCTTATGACGAACTGGGTTTTAGGACTTTGTCTCGTCACCTATGGGTGCAACCAAGGAATAATGAAGAAATATCAACGATGTTGCGAAAACTTTAAATTTGATACCACCCATGTATCCTCTCAGTCAATATTTTATGCAATTGATATAATGAATAACTTTCACATATATCATATAGTTACCTCCACACCCAGATATATTATAGGGATGTAAGTATATACCTCTATATTGCGTCTAAGCTTCTTTGAAAGAAAAAAAAAAAAGTGCCAAACCCCACGCTGATAACCCAAATTTGATACTCCTATATGCAAGTTTAACGCTGTTTGTATTGTAAATGCCTTAATAACGAAAGGATGGAAGAACGGAAGACGGGGCGCGGTCACTCCTTGAGACGTTTTGTTGCCCGTCCTAGCAAGCTCTCATCAGGTAACCCACTTCGTTTCGTGCCTGGTAAGCTTCCGGACCGGATATCGTTGTCATCCTGGGTTACACGCCGGTGTGGGTATTTGCCTTCGAATCCCTGAAAACAGTTGGACGGAATGGGTCCACCATTCTTAAAATACGGATGCTCCAGAGCCTCGCTAGCAGTTATCCTTTTCGTTGGATCATACTCGAGTAAACGTGATAGGAGGTCGAAACCATCATCACCAGGAGTCCCGGCATTGGACGTAGGAGAATAGCCGCCATTCTTTAGGCAGCTCTGGTACCAAACTTCTAGGTTCGATGATCTGCTAAAATGGTTCGGGGCACGAGACATCGCTAAGGACTGAAGCTGAGAATATTCAGGCATTGAAACAATACCAGGCCAATTGTCTTTGTGGGGGAGGCCCATGATATCGATGATCTTCATCATTTGATTGCGCTGAAAGGGTACAGTTTTCTTGCTGTCCATTTTTGCTTCTTCTCCTTTGAATATCGGACGGAGTGAAAGCAATTCCGCAAATATGCAACCGACAGCCCAGAGATCGACAGCAGGGGTGTAATGTCGACTACCCATCAGCAATTCGGGGGCACGGTACCAGATAGTAACGACAACTTTATCCCCGGAAAAAAGTGAGTTGAGAGGCTTGTAAAAAAGACGGGCGAGTCCTAAATCTCCAATGCGAATAGCACCGCTCGACGTCACTAATATGTTGGCCGGTTTTAGGTCTCGATGCAAAACCCAGTTTGTGTGAAGATACAGTAGCCCATTGAGTAGTTGGAATAAAATAGACCTTACCATAGGGGCAGGTATAGGGTGTCTTTGTGGCTGAGTGTGGTGGTGGATAATTTGGAGCAGATCGTGCTCTGTATATTCGAAAACCATGAAGATGCACTTATCTTCCAGAATGATTTCTGCCAATTGGACTACATTGGGATGATCTAGCTCTGAGCACAATGCCATCTCACGGATTGCAGACTGTGAGAGGCCAGTATATTGGATGACTTCACCCTCTTTGTCGGGTTTGAATCTAGTCAAGCCGTCAGTACCTAGTTAGTTGAGCGCTCGAGGCTTAAACCTACTTTTTGATTGCAAATTCACCTTTCTGGCCATTTTTGCCGATGGCCTTGTAGACTCGACCGTAGGTACCACTACTGATGAAACCGACGATGTGGTACCTATCTCGCACACGGACTTTGCTGGTATATCCAGACCCACCCGACTTTCTCGAATTTATATTCTCTTTGAATGAGAGAAAAAGGTTAGCGCCAACTAACCACGTAACGTCATAAAATCCTGGGTTGGACTAGTCATGGGAAAAGGGAATGGAAGACGTGTGAAGTAATAGTAATGGGGACCAAAGACAAAGATCCAACGGCTGGATGCACAAGATGCGTCAGGTTAGACTCTCGAGCTATTAGCCTGTTATGAGAGACCAAGGGAAAGTTATTACCACGTGGATAAAACCCTCCCAGAGAGTTGAAAAACGGGAAATTCCTTCCAAGCATGATGAAAAGAAGATACAGGGAATCAATTTGTTGAAACCTGAGAACAAGTACCGAATGGAGCCTTTCAATTCAGAAGGAACGAAGACAGCGACAGAAACTTCTCTAGCCGGGGTACATGCTAGGATGGAGAGCGGTGGCAAGAGACGGAACAGTGACAGGGATTGAACGTAAATAAGTACTAGTAAGTAGTACTGGCGGGGAAAAAGAGAAAAGGGAGAAAGGGGGCAAGAACAGTAATAATATTAATCGGCATTACCCTCGACAACAGCCTGCAGGCTCTTTTTTAGAGACAAACTCTGGCTGACGGTGGCCGCTGCGGGCCTGGAGGTTGCGGTTAATGGGCCGGATGAGGACGGCGGGTTGGTCAGACTCATGGAGGACAGAAAAAAGGCAGCAACGAATGTGGAATAAATGGAATTATGGAAGTGGTGGAGAGGTGGAGGCAGCCGATGACTAGTAGACTAATAGGTAGCTGTCAATCAGAGCCGGGAGGGCACTCGGGGCCCGTGGAAGCAGCTGTGCGAGGCGCGGACAGGGCACGGAGAAATAGATCTCCGCTTCAAAGTAATCTCTGTAGTAATAATAGTAGTAGTTAACATCTGCAGGAGGAGTAATAATATGGACGACGACAACAACGACGATGATGATGATGATGGTGATTGATGGATGGATGATGCAGGCGATCGTTGGCGGTGGGAGGAGGAAGTCCGATACCTCAGCCTCCAAAAGCCTTGGACTTCGGTTAGTCAGCATCTCTTCCTCTGTACAGACTCCAGAGCACTTGTTTACTTTCCCCCTACTTGCAGTTCCAAAATATCAGGGCCATTTGCATTCACTATTAGTCCATACCTCTCTAGACCTCTATGGACTGTAGTCGTAAAAACGGGGTTCTGGCCAGAAAATTGGGCCAAACTGGGTCCAGTCCGATGCATCTCCGAGCACTCCGTAGTCCGTAGTCCATAGTTAATCTATACAAGAATAGAAGTCTGGTATATTAATAAAAATGGGGTACAGTAGGAGAAGATCCACTCTGGCATACGGTAACGGAGTGATAGTTAAGTAGGGGCCAATCTTGGAAGCCTTATCATCACTAGATTGCTGGGTGGAATTGGGCATTTAAAGCATGGAAAACAGTTTCTGCAGAATTCCATGTACTCTTGCAAGCCAAATCATTACTTATTATTCATCATTCATCATTGATTATTATTATAGTTGTTGTTGTTGTTGTTGTTGTCGTCGATTCAGATATACCCAGTGCAAGCTCGCTAACACCTTTTGGCCCGATAAGACGGACTTAACTAATCCCGATAACGCCTGCCTGCTGTCCTCTCGCAACGTCATTTCAACGCCTGTAATAACCCGATTATCAGCCAACAACAGGGGGGCAGGGTTAATATATTCAACCATCAGCGCATTGAATTGGACGGGACTAAGCAGCAGCATCTACAGAGTAGTAGGTAGGCTGACTGTCAGGTTTTTTATTTCATAATGGCACCTGGCGATGTGGCCAGACCGAGGGTCACACCATACCTCATCTACCTCGTGTTTATCACTACGTTAGGTCCCCTCCAGTTTGGGTATCACTTGGTAAGCACTGAGAACTCCACGGTTAGGGGGTCGCAGGATCACAGCTGATGGCCTGATCATCACTAATGGCGGGTTACAATTATAGGCCGAGCTCAATGCGCCTCAAGCCGTCATTACTTGCGAACGGAAGAACATCCACTCCTCTCCAACCCAAATCCCCGAGAGCTTACCGCAATGCATCCCGATGAGCCCTTCTCAGTTCGGCCTGGTGTCATCGATTTACACTCTTGGTGGCCTTTTGGGGGCTCTACTGGCAGGCCCAGTCTCAACAAAGCATGGTCGGTTGTTTACCTTGCGGGCTACGACTCTCTTCTTCATCTTAGGCCCAGTGGCTGAAACGCTTGCGCCGAGTATACCAGTACTCAGCCTTGGTAGACTGTTGTCTGGAGTCGGATCAGGTGCAGCTATCGTTGTTGGACCAATATACATTTCCGAGATTGCCCCTCCTAGCGCAAAAGGCCTCTTCGGCGCCTTCACTCAGGTTATGACAAATGTCGGTATTCTATTTACCCAGTCACTGGGTTATTTTTTGAGTGAAGGAAGTATGTGGAGGATTATTCTTGCAGTTGCCGGTATTGTTGGGGCCTTGGAGCTTCTCGGTCTCACACTGGTCCCCGAAAGTCCTACCTGGCTTGCCGAGCATCAGAAGGGAGATTTGGCCCGGCGAATACTCCAGCGGATACGCGGGAATGGTGCAGATGTCCACGGGGAACTGGAAGGCTCGAGGGGTTTTGCAGGACCTGGAGATGATGCCGGGGAAGAACAATCACTGCTTACACCTCCATCAAGCAACCTCCCTCCCAAGCAGCCGCCAGTAACAATGGCACGGGTTTTCACGGACCCGGATCATCGCCCAGCTATCATTGCTGTTGTCGGGGTCATGATAGCCCAACAATTTACTGGTATAAATAGCATCATCATGTACAGTGTCTCTCTTTTGCAGAGCATTCTGCCCACTACTGCAGCTTTGCTGTCTGTGATGATCTCCGCCATAAACCTCATCATGACCTTGGCCTGCTCCCCTCTACCCGATAAAATCGGTCGGAAATGCTGCCTCTTGCTCAGCATCAGCGGCATGGGTTTCAATTCTGTCTTGCTAGCCCTGGGCATCTATTTCAATATAAAGGCCTTGTGTGCAATTGCTGTTCTACTCTTCGTGGCTTCATTCGCTGTTGGTCTAGGCCCTGTGCCCTTCATTTTGGCCTCTGAACTTGTCGGCCCGGAAGCCGTTGGAGCCGCTCAGAGCTGGGCTTTGGCTGCAAATTGGACTGCAACCTTCATTGTAGCACAATTTTTCCCGATGTTGAATGATGCCCTAGGCGGTCGGGGTAAAATCTACTGGCTATTTGCTGTGATGGCTGGTATCTTTGGGAGTTTCATCTACTGGAGGGTGCCTGAAACGAAAGGTCGAAGAAGCGTGGACGATGTTTGGGGAAGAGAGGACCAACGGAGACGGGATTAAATTAGACGGTATCCTGTGTCTTTTCTCTTTCCATCTCCTCAACCCAAGATCTGGTTCTATTTCTATTTATCTTCTATGGCCCTCTTAGATTTTGGTATGGTGCGAGTCTGATTAATAGTTTACCGAACGGATCGAGATGTGTTGTAGAGGAAGGACGCGTTTCATGGACGCTATTTGTTGACCCAACTCTTCATACGCAGGCCTACATTTCATACAACGAAGGTGGACAAGGCACACTAATCATCCCATTTGTTCATCACTTACAATTGACGCCTGCGTAAAGGAACTCTGCGGAGGGGGGCGGAAGAAGTAATCGTATAATGTTATGGGCTGCACTATTTTAATAGTTACATAAGTCTTACCCATTATTACTATCAAATTATTACTACTTATTATTATATATCAAGGCAAATCCAGAAACATCCCTATGTTCATTCAGTGCCATCCTCCCTAGTTCTGTACTCTAGTAGAGTAGAGGTAGTTAGTGGGTGGCCACACGATTACATCATGGGTCATTGAATAGTTACTACCTTAATACTACTAGCAGGCAGAAGGAATATCTCTCTTACAGAGTATCATGACATCCCCAACTTTAATTCCAGATGTCCACCGTGGTGTGATGCACTATGTATAATGATGTATGATGTATGGTGCATCATTATCTAGGAATGTTTCAACACGGATATCCACGGGGCAAGTAAGATTTGTAGGTGAATCCGCGGTCATACCTGAAGCCCAACTTTAGATCACTTTACCAGGGCTTCATCTACTAGTACTACCTACTTCGTGAGTCTGTAGTACGTATCTGTTATTTTAAGGAGAGGATCCTGTCTTTTGGAGTGAGTCTGTCGGAGTGAGTTTACTCCATAAGACGGCTCCACCTGGTATCCGTGATAGGACTGTGATATGTGCTGTGTTTATTGAGTACATTGGATGTATATAGGTATATGCTCTATATGCATGTACTCTGACAGAGGAGTAAGTAGAACTACCTAGTAGGTGGAGGGATGTATGTACTACATCATAGCCTTTATTCATATCACCATGAGGTGAGCCATGAGCCACCCAAGCAGACGGCAGACGGAATCGAGGGGAAGCCAAGCTGCGGGATTTTCGCACAGAGAGGGGCGCCCGGGGATCCTCCAGAATTACTCGAAACTTCACTGGCGGCTGTGGTAGAAGTTAGTTGGAGTGCAGTGAGTGGGGAGCCGTAATTTTACATAGGAGAGAGTCCCGACTCTCTGTATCCTGCAGAGAAATGACTCGCGAGTCTCGACAATGACTATGTAGTGTGTGTTATGTATGTATGTGTACTCTGTACTCTCTAGCCACAGCTTCTTCTTGGCAGAATAGGCAGCCGCTTCTCGTTTCTTGTCAATGGTCATCCCCAAAGCTCACCCTGGGATGCGGCGTTGGGTCAGTAATTAGTGCCCAGTGGGGATTCTGGTGGATCAACGCTTAACCAGAGACGTTTCCGGCCTCACGTATTATTGTTGGGAGTCGGACACGAGACAGAAGAAATTGGCGTCGAGGATGTAGCCGGGGAGTTCCATGACTATACTATACTGTCTACAAGATGCAAGTAATGTTGATGATTAGTTATTTATTCTAACCCTGTTACTCTGTACGACCAAGTTTCCCTTAATTTTTTGATTTTTTTTATAGAATCAGGGGCTTGAATAGGAGAGTCGATAGGATACGAGACCCCATTCACTGCCTCAGAGCTATGGCTTAACTTCCCAAGTCAAAATAGTAATTGTCCGCAGTATTAAGTAGTCAACTAATAATGGCTGTTAAATCCTACACTATTTGCAAGTGAACTGACTGGCTCTTACTCAGTCTTGGTGTTGTTAGTGATTCCTCCTCTGCTTATAACTACTGCTATTGCTGCGATCCACACCCACATATTAGAACTACCTGATTTCCCACTTCTCTCACTCAAGATTATTTTTACTTATTTTTACTTCTGGTTCCCCGTTTATTGTAATCCCCATAAGGTCAATTGTAGTAGAAGCGACCGTGTCTTTCCTTTACTCGCCCTCCTTTGTTCTCCGGTCCAGAACGGTGACTTCATTTCTTGGTTACGTTGGATCCTCCCGAGCAGATCTTAGATCGACCCAACAGCAGCCGACACTTCTTCTTCTTCTTCTTACTACGTAAGTTGACAGAACGACAAGCCGGCCAAGGCAGCCACACCGCGACAACTCTCCGTCGCTGGGGGGGAGCTTTCAGCCTACGCGCACTAAGTCTCTCGGCCATCCTACTGCCCAAATTTCCCTCAATTATATTATTCCCTTACCTTCTATTATTTTTATTTCCTCAGGCTGTTTCTCAGGTATCGACTTTGTGCTGTTGGCGCGACCTCGTCCACGGGCTCCGTCTACCCTGCTCCCCCGCACTTCCCGGACGAAGCATCATGGTGCGGCTACCTTTGCCAACACGTCTCAGCTCTCATTTGAGCACCAGAAGTAATGCTTCGACTCCGGGTCAGAGTAGAAGCACCAGCCCCATGAGGTCTCCCGACCTTAAGTCGTTGGTCCTCAAGGTTTCCGTCATACGCGTAAGTGAGAGTCTTTGCGCTGATATCCTCATCTTGGACTCCGACCGTTGTTCATCCTGCTAATCCTGTCGTGTATAAAATTAGGGGAGGAATCTTGCCGCGAAGGACCGAGGAGGAACAAGTGACCCAGTAAGCTTTCCCTGCAAAAAAGAAGAATATATACAATAAAAACGTGAATGAGGAGTGGAAACCAAGCAATATGCAGAGAAAAGAGGGAAATTAGAAAAAAAAAAAGTTAAAAGAAAAGATGCGGAGAAATCGGATACACGAGCGGTCCATGATGAAACCGACTGACGCTTCTCCAGTACTTAATAGTTACCCTCGGAGATGCCAGGCAATCAACACCCACGATCTTTAAAACATTGAATCCGGAATGGAACGTGACCTTTGAAATGCCAGTGGTCGGCGTGCCACTGCTGGAGTGCATCTGCTGGGACCACGATAGATTCGGCAAGGATTACTTGGGCGAGTTTGACATCCCTCTGGAGGACATATTTGCAAATGGGGACATTCAACAGCAGGTGTGTATCAATTGTCACCCTTTTCAGCTTTTTATCTCTGGATTTGGGCGCTCATCGATATCGCAAGCCGAAATGGTACACTCTCGAGTCAAATCGTAAACCGGGCAAGAAGAAGGACAGCAACATCTCCGGAGAAATCCTTCTACAGTTTTCCCTCGCCGACCCGTCGAATCCTACTGCGTCACCCACCGAGACATATCAGAAGTTCAAAAGCCTGGTATGTGCGGGAGAGGAGGACGATTACTTCCCTCCTGTCTCTTCAACACTATTAGATGAATCAGGCGATCGGGACGAAGAGACATCCGATGAGACGGATGATCCTACAAAGCCGGAGATTGTAGAAAAGCGGAGGAGAAGGCTGCGTCTAAAGCGTCTAAAGCGCAAGTCATTGGCTGCAAGGGCATATCAGTTTTCTGGTGCCGGAAATGGTGTGCAAGGTATTGTGTTTATGGAAATCATCAAAGTCACCGATCTTCCACCAGAACGGAACGGTAAGTATTCCTTGTATCCTAGCTGCCGTGGACTACATCTCATCAGTGCCAATAGTGACTCGTACTTCGTTTGACATGGACCCGTTCGTTGTTACTTCTCTTGGACGCAAGACTCTCAGAACACCAGTAATTCGCCATAACCTAAACCCAATATACAACGAGAAGATGGTATTTCAAGTCATGAAGCACGAGCAGCTATATACAATGAGCTTTACTGTCATGGACAGAGACAAGTTTTCAGGAAACGACTTTGTCGCTTCTGCAGGCTTTCCTCTCCAGACTCTTATCCAGGCCGCTCCAGAAGCAGATTTGGATACTGGACTTTACAAATTTTTGGAGCCGGCTGTCGAATCAACTGTACTCGATGATTCCGGTTCAACCGCAAGATCAGATGTTAAAATTGAAGTTAGCCCGTCTCCATCATCGACCAGCTTATCAAAATTATCTCGACCTTCGATGAGATCAAGAAGCTCCACGGCGTCTTTATCGGCCCAGTCGCAACAGGATCCAATGGGCACACTCCCGTCGTTGGCCGTCCCTGAGGGAGATGCCGGTGGTAGCATTTCGGAGGCTTCCACGGTCGTTAGTTCTGGCCTTAAACCTGTCTCCTATGAACAGGATGGCCTCCAGCTCTACAAAATACCCCTGACCTTGAAAAACAAGGACAGGTGGGAGGATAAGCACTTTCCTCAAATCATTGTGAAAGCAAAATATATGCCATATCGCGCACTACGACAACAATTCTGGAGGTTAATGCTCAGACAATATGACGCTGACGACAGTGGTCGCATCGACAAGGTTGAGCTGACAACGATGCTGGATACGCTTGGATCAACGTTGAAGGAGTCAACGATTGATAGCTTCTTCGAACGGTTTAGTGTAGAGAATGAGCCAATCGACACTATGAGTCTTTCATTCGATCAGGTTGTGATGTGTCTTGAGGACACCCTTCAGGCATTGCAAAAAGACGCAGGGATGCTAGACAAAAAGAGCTCCCCGACTCCATCTACTGGTAGTCAAGAAAGCGAAGATCAAATGAGCGGGGATGAACTCGGAGTCGAGATCGGCGTCTCCACGCCGCCAAACGCCGGCAATCAGGCCACATCTGTTGGGACATTGTCTTCCATGGACCAATTCGCTTCAGCCTACGAAGACCTTCACCCAGACGATCTGGGTGACGAACGTGGCGAGGAGCATGTTATCGAGCTTCGAGAATGCCCTCTCTGTCATCAGCCACGGCTCTCCAAACGCTCCGATGCGGATATAATCACGCATATTGCTACCTGTGCCAGTCAGGATTGGCGACAGGTAGACAATCTTGTCATGGGCGGCTTTGTGACTTCAAGCCAGGCACAACGCAAATGGTATACCAAAGTCATCACAAAATTATCTTATGGTGGCTACAAATTAGGTGCGAACTCGGCCAATATTCTTGTCCAGGACCGTATCACCGGTCAGATCAACGAAGAGCGAATGAGCGTGTATGTGCGGCTAGGCATTCGACTATTGTATAAGGGCCTCAAAAGCCGGGATATGGAGAAGAAGAGAAGTATGGATTCATTAAAAGACGCGCGCGCGTGTGTGTTTCCTGAAGCTAACGAGCATGTCATAGTTCGTAAAATCTTAAAGTCCCTTAGCGTTAAGCAGGGCAGGAAGTACGACGACCCGGATTCTGCTAGTCAGATCCGAGACTTTATAAACTTCCACCAACTCGACCTGACAGAAGTCTTGCTACCTCTGGATCAATTCAAAAATTTCAATGAATTCTTCTACCGTGCACTGAAACCTGGGGCGCGACCTTGCTCAGCCCCGAATGAGCCTAGAATTGTTGTTTCTCCAGCCGACTGTCGAACAGTAGTGTTCGACCGAATAGACGAGGCAACCAGCGTCTGGGTTAAAGGAAGAGAATTCTCCATTAAGAGGCTCCTTGGGGATGCGTACCCGGAAGACGTCTCACGGTACCAGAATGGGGCGCTGGGGATCTTCCGCCTTGCCCCTCAAGATTATCATCGGTTCCATATTCCTGTCGATGGTATTATGGGGACTCCAAAAACCATTGAGGGTGAATACTATACGGTGAACCCGATGGCTATCCGCTCCGCACTGGATGTTTATGGCGAAAACGTTCGAGTACTTGTCCCCATCGATTCTGTTGCCCATGGGCGCGTCATGGTGATTTGTGTCGGTGCAATGATGGTTGGAAGCACAGTAATCACGCGAAAGGCTGGAGAAAGGGTATCTCGAGCCGAAGAGCTGGGGTATTTCAAATTCGGTGGAAGTACTCTTCTCGTCCTCTTTGAAGAGGGAGTGGTCAAATTTGATTCTGACCTGGCGGATAATTCAAAAGGACGTCTGGAAACTTTGGTAAGCGAAAGCAAATTAACAACCATCCCCTCCTCCCCCCTCCCCCTTGCTGCCTCTGGCAACTGGGTTCGCAATTTTAAACTAACTTCGCTCTTAGGTCCGAGTGGGTATGTCCGTGGGCCATAGTCCGGAAATCTCGCAGTACGAACCTGACCTTCCCAAGAAGCCGGAAAACGTCAGTCTTGAAGAGATGCAAGCTGCCAAGCGCAGGATTGAAGGCAGTTTGGCTCCGCGCTCCGGCACCACAGCGCTGCCGGAGATACGGACTGAGTAGTATAGACTTCTTCATGTAAAGAGTGGATACGGTCCTTTGAGAGGCGTTACGGTATGACTTTGCAAGGCCAGGAGCCATTAATAGCGGCATATTTAGCAGATTATTCAGGCTACTCGTATCCCATTGTTGGATTTTGGAGGGCGCACATGCATACGCACATTCATTCATTCATAGATAGTTGAGGTTTGCATAGGATTACCTCGTGTTTTACTAGCTTTGGCTAATGAAAGAGCCCTGTACATATAAATAACAAATAACATTGCCCATAATCCCTTATTTTCTTCTCTCATTCAGTCGTTGTTTTCTTTGCTGCGACTCTTGCTGGAGCAGCTCCCGAAACGGACTAGCGCCGTCCCCACGCGCCACGACCAAAACAACCGCGTGCTACCTTAATCCAAGACCAAAATCCTCCTCAAAAGCCAGTCCCGACGCCTGATTTGAGCTCCTGCTGCGCAAGGAGTGGCTTTTCGACATCCGCCAGTGCGTATACGGTTCTTTTTCCCTGTCGTCGACTGGTCGCCCTCAATTGCGGTTCTACGAGCGCCGGTCGTTGAAAGCGCGACCGGGAATTCATCAACACACGTCCCTCGAAACCACATCAACCCCCGTTTCCCAAGTTAAAGAGTATCGAGCTCCCCCCCGGCGAGTCGCGACCGCGCAAAAGCAAAGTCACATCGGATACGACGGATAACCCACCACGCCGGAGGAGGCTGTTAAATTCGTGATCTACTGATCGAGTCGACCGCATCTGTTCTCTGTCTAGTCTGGAGGACCATCGGAACCGTTCCCAACACATCACCAATCCTGCGGGAGGCGAAGAAGATTCTTCGCGACAGAGACAAAATCATCCTCTCCGAAATCGCACGATCTCACTTCGTCAATTCTCACTCTCCAGCTTGAAGAGCGGGAACCGAACCGTCAGGCGGGATAAATTGGCGTTCCCCTTGGTGATCTGTCTAACGCATCCTCGCCATCTCTCGGTCCTGACATGACCGTCACTGTTCTAGCCACTTCTACAACTCAGACGAAGCGTCGCGATCCTCTGAGGGCTCTTGATATGGCAACATCCCAGGCGCGGGCGCGTCCTGCGTCGTCCGCCGTGCCTGCGTCGTCCGCCGTGCCTGGCAGGACTCACACAGGAAGAGGGAGGAAAGCGAAATCGGTGTTGGACAAGCAAGATGGTAATGAAGAAAATATGAACGCGATGGAGAAGAAGCGTAAAGCTGGTAAGTTTCTCTTTTCCTTCAACGTGTGTTATCGGTTTTCTGTGCTTTTGCTGGATATAACGAGGGGTTTCCCCGAAAGGGGCTACTAACGCCGCTAACTTGATGCGATTTTAGATGTGTATGATGAGGACGTCGAAGGGTTTCAGTTCTCACGCATTACAACTAAGAAAGCGAGGCCATCAAAAACCGCTATCCCCGAGGCTCCTATGCCGGCTTCAGAGAACCCAGCCCCGCAACAATCGCCAAGGAGGGGTAGGCCGCCGAAGAAGCGACCTGAGGAGAAGCCGGAAAGCCTGGCGATGCCAAAGAAAACCTCCAGAGAGAGTACGAGTAAAAGGCAAACGCGAGGGAGTCTGAAAGCCGCGCCCACTGAACCGGAGGCGCAACCAGAACATGCTACACGCTCGACACGAAAACGAGATTCCGGTGAACATGTACCGACGGAGAAGAAGCGAAAGAAGGGGAGGCCAAGCAAATCACACGAGGAGCAACCGAATGGCTTTGCATCTCCAGAACCACCACCAGCGGGCACATCTACTATTGCCTTGCCGTTGGCCGATACACCAGTTATACAGCGAAACCGGGAAATGAGAGGAGCAAAATCGGCGAAGGGCAATAGGCGCAGCAGTCTAGGCATGCGGGGACGAAGAGCTAGCTCCCTGATTGATTCGGGGGCTTCAAATGGTGCGAAACAAAAAAAAAAAAAGAAAAATAATTCTCTACCTGTGAAAGACTAGTGACTAATGGTGTTTTGTTTATACAGCATTGCCTCATGTAAAGGTTGATACGGTGGATTTCTATAAACACATCGCGAATGACGGTTTACCGGAGCCGCGGAGAATGAGACAGCTTCTGATTTGGTGTGCTACACGTGCAATGGGGGACAAGCCATCAGGTTCACGCTCGGAGGACGAGAGCGCCCGTCTAGCAGGTATGTATACTAGATATAAAGCATATAGAGGCTTAATACTAATGTCACTAGCGCGCGTAATCCAAGAGGAGCTGCTCAAGGAATTCTCCGGCAATTCAGAGCTTTCCAACTGGTTTGGACGGGAGGATGCGAATCCTCCAACGCTCGTTGTGAAGAAAGAGAACCCGAAGAATGTACAGAATCAAGAAAAGATCAAGGAATTGGAGGAGCAAATACAAAAGTAAGCCCGTCCCCAGCCGATCATCTCAGGGGGGGGAAATACTAATATTATTTCATAGGCTGCAAAAGGAGAGACATGCTCTTAACGCGTTGCTGCGAGCTCCTTCGATACCAAGGGCGAATAAAATACCTCAACATAAAGACCAAATGCCGAACGGGCAATCAGACAATCCTCACTCACAAACTGAACCTGATTCAGGGCAACCATCACTCTTGGATGACGGACCGATCGACCCGTCAGTATTAGGCCCTTCACAGCAGAGGATTTTAGCATCGATAGACCCGGACGCGATGAAACAAAGTCCTAAAGACACAAAATCGCAAGAGCCGGAGCAATCAGTCTCTGAAACCAGCAGCCTCCTACCGATGACCCCGTCAAGCGTATCCACACGTCTCTCTCGTATAACCAGCAGGTTAGCCCCAACAATCGACTCTCTCGCCGCAGGAGTCCACGATATCGAACTATACCGGTCTATGTCAGACACGGTCTCAACACAGATCTTGCGAATCTGTGCAGGGCGCCTAGAAGAGCGCGACACACAGAACGCGCTCCGACGACTTGCAAAGGCCGGAGACGACAACAAAAACCGGAAAGACATGGCTCTACGACCAAGATCTAGGGAAGATCTAGGGTTAATACTCGGGGCATTGAGCCGAGTCGAGAGACGATGACGCATACACTTTTTCTCTTCTTTCTTTCCTTTTCTTTTCTCGTTCTTTTTCCGTATTCTCTTCTCTTTTTGAGTGTTTTCGCTGGCCCTTATGACGGCCGTGGCTTTGGGATTAGTTCTACGGCATACAAGCAATGGAATTGCAAGCAACGGAGTTGGGGTGTTGGTGTTTCTGATGAGGATGATGGCGGGATGAAGTTTAGATTGCCGTTTTATATCTGTATGTACTCCGGTATGTACATACAAGCTGGTAGCGTGAATCCGAGCAGAGATGTGTATGTACGCAGTACAACATGCAGAGCCTAGTAACGCCAGTATATCCAACGTAGATATCAAGTCGGAGACCCAGTAAGAAGCTACTAAGAGCCTCTTACACTGATATTACCCAACACCAACACCTAAAGGTAGTAAGTAGTAAGAGTACATCAGCACATCAAGACCAATCCAAGACATTACAATAGAAATCACCCAACACAAATCCACATGAGAAAGAATAGATAAAATTCCCGAGACCCTTAGGTACCTAGTAGCTAGCAGCTAGAGCGGTAGCTACGGTGTAAACTAGACTGACGACCAGGAAGTGAAAATTTCGAGAATCACGCGAGGATGAATAAGTGGGTTCGGTGAGTCTAGATCTCTCTCTCTCTCTCTCTCTCTCTCTCTCTCTATTCTACTACTGCTACTCTTGATCAGACAGTCGGACTCGGACTCGGAACTAGGTAATAATAATATAATAATTTAATAACACTAGGTAATCCAACAAAAGATAAGAAACCAATTACATGGTCGGCTTCTTCCATGTGGTGAGGGATAGTTAATCATCGGTATCTAATCTTTAGGTAGGTACTTAGTTTCGGGATGCGCTTTCTATAGCCTCATACACAGACAGTACCTACCTACTACTGTAGTAGGTCGGATTATTGAGTCATGCTCTCTTATCGGGATGTAACCGAATTTTTTTATTTTTATTTTTATTTTTATTATTAGGTATGCACTAACACTTCTGCCCAAGCCCCCACCCACACCGTTGGGTATTACTTATGGAGTTCTTTCTACTCTAGAGTCTGTCTACATCCATTATACTACTTCCTACACTACCTTAGGTAGGTGAAGAACTAAGAGGATAAATCTGCCGACCACATGATCGGTCAATTGGTCGGCGGTAATTGAAGGATACTACCTAGTAATATACTGGGTACCTTAGGTAGGTACCAAAAGATGGCTGGATCCATCCATGATGGCGCCGAGTGGAAAGCCTTTCTTTTCTTTTCTTTCCCCTTTTCCTTGCTTAGCTGCAGTCTGTCTGGCTTGGAAGTTGGAGGAGAGGGGGGGTTTTTTTTTACCGAGAAGAGAAGGTCGCCGGTTGTCTAGACTCTACCTAGTAGAGTGTGATCTGAAGCTTGAGTGGGCTGGTGGCCAAGTTGGAGGTGTTTGGAATTATTCTATTACTTCCTATCTGGCGTTGCTGTAGGTTGTAAGTTGTAAGTTTAATAGAGGAATATAATTGGGGGTGTGCTGTGAGGGACTCGGGAGGTGATAAGATATCAACGTTTTCCCCTGCAGGTTGACGAACAAAAACGATCCGATATTCTGATACTACTCCGAAGTAAGCTCTTGGAGGGAAAAAATCTCTGCGATGCTTCGTCAGGAAGACAAGAAAAAGAAAGAAAGAAAGAAAGAAAAAAAAAAACTAGGAAATAAGCTCGGATCCACCGCAAGGGTGGTTTCCGGCTTATTATCATCATCTATGATCTAACTGCCTACGGAGTAGCGACTTTTACTAGCTACCAACTTACTAGTAACTACTGCTGGGTAGGCTGAAAGCTCTACAGAATGGTTCCGGGAATGACAGCTGGTACTGCTCGTGGAGAATTTCCACCTCAGAAGTCAAGACTCAGGACCTCGGCGCCTTCTCAAAGTCCAGACTCGTTACAGCCCAGAAGTCCAAAGTTCTAGACTTTAGGCACGAATTTATTTCCTTTCGAGTCTTGTCCGGGCTTCTCCCCCGCCCTCCAGATTTCGCCGTTGCATACCTTACCTAGGTGGTATTTCTTTTGCTATTTTGGGACCCAGGAGTTGTTGTATGTTGACAACCATCATGGAACAAGGACACATACATCCGCCGGGTCGGCTCCCTCGCCTCCCCGGTGTGACGGACGAGGCAGAGTGCAGGATGGCCAATTTCCCTCCTCCCGCGATCCCCTCCATGCAGAATTAAGTATTGGTCCCTGCGTCGTTGTCGGTCACACCGTCATCCTCGGTAACTCAGCTCAGGCCTTGCGCGGTTAGACGAGAGAGGAAGCTGGATCCGTGATTGAGTTGCACAGGAGCTTGCTTCCAGGTTGTGGTGGCCGTTGAAGGAGGAGGAGAGGTTTCGTTTCGTGGATTATGAGCGTGTGTCTGCATCTCAGCTTCATTGTTCGTAGTATTATATAGGGTAGTAAGTTGGATTTTCAAAGGACAATTCTTTTCAAGGGACTCTCGGTATGTTGCTACCTAGAAGTAGGGTAGTAGTAGTAGTAGTAGTAGTAGTAGAGGATCCGGAGACATGGAAGTCGTTGACATCATGGGATGGCAAGTGGGCCACAGGGAACATTAGGAGTTCAGATAGGGATGGGAGTGATGAGGTGTAGTTGATGTAAGTGCCATTCCGTCGTTCTGGTTCTGTTCCAAGAAGAGATCCTCCTATACGCATCACAAGCCACGCACTCGTTCTGAGAAATGGTGGCGGGGCGGTCGCACTATTTCTGCCTATCACGTAAATCACGAAGATCAGGAGAAGGGAAGTTTAAAACCACCTCTCGGATAGCAATTATTAAATCAATCGAGACAGTTTACTCAGAGTAATTACGGATAGAGTGGTTTTGAAACCCGTTATTGAAGGACCGTATCAGAATACAAGATAGCAAATAGAGACTTTATAGCTGCTACTACTGCTATAGTTGGTTAGTTACTAGTATCTGAGTAGTAAGTGGATAACGGCATCTCCCAATCGGGCCAGCCGCTGTGTTCCTACATATTAATCACCCTAATTATAGCTTACTGCTATAGTTCGTATGAAGCTCTGCAGTTATAGTGTTATACTCTGTAGATCTCCAACTGCAACGCGTAAGCAGGCCATATTCTGATATTAGGAACCACTGCACGCAGGGGGTAAGCATCTAAGGGACACTGATGTCTCAGGCTCTTGAAACTTGAGCTCTACTGCCTTCTATATGCAGTTGTATATTCATATGCTGCATCATTGTTTCTGACTTGCAGCCCTCATTACTATTCTTATGGCTGTAACTATTCATGTGATATTCTGTGGAAATCGCCTTGTAATCTATTCATTCTTCTCCTTCTTCTCCTTTACCTCACTTCTAAACCACATCCACCGATTATACCAGGTACACTACTACTACTACTACTACTACTACTACTACTACTAGTGTTGTGACCCCACCTTCTCTTTTCCAGCTCTCCTGTCGATGACGGGATGGACGATCGGGATGAGCACTATCCTCCTCTGTCTTTCTCGTTGACTGATCGATGGACAATAAGGTACTTGACTTGGTTTATGACGAATCAGGCGTTTTTAGCTTCTTTCGCTGTGTCCAGGCCGTTGTCAGCTTGGTTAGTGGTCCCTGGATTTACTGCACTCTGTTGGAGTCTGGCGGTCCAGCACGGGCGCTAAAAGGCATCAGTAGCTCACTAACTACTACTGATCAAGTGGTCCACTCGGGATTTTGCCTCTGAGATAAAAAACAAAGCTATTTTTTCTTACAAAATACTTCGGTAGGTAACTAAAAAAAAAAAGAAAAGAAAAGAGAAAAAGCTCTGGTTGGAGGCGTTCGTCGGCGATCCGTCCGTTACCGTCCATCATAATCATCATCCTCCCGACCAATTCAGGACCCATTATCCTTTCCACCTTGAGGGTTCCAGAAGGAAATCTAGTTTGTTCCATCGGTGGTGCCCCACGTCCTCATCTACAAGCTCTCAATTCTCTCCCAAATCAAACCAAGAGGGGAAAACGAATCAGCTCTGTTTCTCCATTACTTCCCTCTCTTACTGCTTCTCAAGGACCAAGGTCAATGTGACTCCCTTTTGGCCCACGGTAGTACCACATCGTGGAGCCCGTGGAACCAGTTCCGTGACAGATACTCTGTATACTCAGCGAGAAGAGAATACTAATTAGAGAAAGGAATAGTGTGAGAGAGAGAGAGATGCTTGGGCATGTTCTAGTCCTCGGGGTTGGGTGTCACCTCTCTCGCTGTGACTTGTTTTGAATTGAATTGGATTCTGTTATCATTGGGATTATTATTAAATATTATTATCATTTTCCTTTTCTATTTCTATTTTTTTTTTTTTTTTTTTTTTTTTTATTCTCTTTAGTTTATGGATCCTGTTGGCCGAATGTCATCGAGCCAGAAGGGTCTGGACAGCTGGATCTCTCACTCTCATTCATTGCAAGAGACTTCGATTTTGGGTCTTCCCCGCCGGTGATTCATCCTTCTTCGTCTCTGACTCTCTAGTCTCCCTCCCTTAGACTGCTTGATGTCAGTTCTGTCTCCATCTCCTGATTTATCATGTGGCGAAACCGGCTCCTACTCTGATACAAAACTTCTCCGGCCCTGCTTCCTTCATATTCCCGCCCTACAAAATAATATTAGGCACTGGCTGTCAAATCTCAGGAGAGAAAAAGAAAGTCAATCCCAGGAAGATATATTCATTCCAAATTATTCCGCAGACCAATCCTCCAGCTTCATTTCTTCATATGATCAGCGTTGTGCGCTCAGAAGCCGTCATTGGACCTTAGCTGTCTCTATCCAGGCATCTTTCTTCCCAGACTCGGCTTCTTTTATCTATCAGACGACTCTTTTTCCCTCTCTATTAATATTATTATTATTATTTTACTCGATACAAACACCTGCCTTGCTGCCAACTTCATTCCCTTTTGGGGAAACGATATACCTGATACTCGCCTTCTCACTTCACCTCCTTTCATCCTCTCTCTCTCCCCCCACTCCCCTCCGTCTATTTCCACTACCATTCTCCCTTTATCGTTTCTTCTATCTTGCAAAAAGAAAAGGGTTCTTTTTCCCCCCTCTGGGCTTTATAGCATACGCCAATACTTGACTATGTATCGGTGACGTATCATCATTCTTTGGAGCGGGACCTTTTACCCCTTCCAACCCACCTGTCCAACAGTTGGCTCCGCGGTGGTTTGCGTCGAAGGTACTGCTACACACACTGATTATACCGTCCGTGCCTCTACCGGCTGGTAAATTTTGTCCTTGGCACAAATTCTATGAGGTTCGTTGTAATCAAAACTCGGCTGTGACTCTCTCACATGGTCATTGGGTTCACTGCCCAGATATAATGCAGCTTGATATCTGACCCAGCTACTAGGCTACAGCATCAAACCGGCCCCAGAACCCGTATCTACGACTTGGATTAATTATTATTCTTATTATTATTACCATTAATCTTAATAATAATAACAATAATAATAGGGGAATATATCCCTCCCCAAGAGGGTTGTCAAGAAAGCCCAAAAGAGGTAACACAGACAGTACCTCACAATCCGAGTGTTGGGACCTAGCTGCGTCATTTCCGTAGGGGAAACCCAAAAAAAAATGGCTGGCGGTTATTTTGATCTACCTATATCTTCCTCTTCCAAGCGTTCAAGCCCGAGCCTTACTGATGTATCTGGAGGAGAGAGCAGATCTCCTCCAGGGCCGCGTGTATCCCCCCTGTTGACTCCCAATGAGAATCTGCAAGACCGGCCAACGGATCCCACCGGAGCTCAGGGCAAGCATCGGAATGCCGGTATTCTCAAGAGTGCCAATCGCGTCAAGTTCACTGTGGGTGAGGCAGGGATTCACGAGAGCACGGCCCTATCAAGCTCTCAAACCCGGGCTGAAGGAAGGGGTTTCTCATTTCCACAACGGCCATTGCCAATCGCCAGCATTCCGTCGTCAGAGAGAGTATCGACAGATCCCCACTCATTGCCATTAGTGGATATCAGCTCAGGTTCCCCTGCGGGTGTCACAAGTCTTTCGAGGGCAAGCTCCCCGGGGATCACTGCAGCTGATGAAGTCAATAATGAGAAGGGTAGGGCTATCCATTCAGCACAGGAGAGAGCCCAAAGATTAGCATCTCTACTGGGCCGTTCCAAGTCTCCCAGCCTGAGCCCATGGCCAAGCGTGCCGTCATCTGTTGCATCGACTCCTACTGAGTCACAGCCCTTTGTTGAGGATGGTGATGACATTCCCATGATTAAATTGCCTGAAAAACGATTTGGAACCTTCTCCGACGAAGACGAAGACGAAGACGAATATGGTTCAGTAGATAGGCAACAACATACACTCACCTCTGAAGCTCACCAGCTTGTACGCCAAATGACTAGAAAGGAATTTAACATTTTGAACCGAATCCGTGCCCCCTCCCCTGGACTGCGATCAGGACTAGCCACTCCTGTCGAGGAAAGGGATCCTGACGATTACGTTCAACGCCCTACCCACTACCGCGGCGGTATACTGTCCTCCCTCCTTAAACTCTACGATCAACCAACAAACTTCTCACGGGGCCGTTATGGTCATTCGCGCCAGAGTAGCTCTGGGGATTTGAGTGGACGCGGCCTGTCCCCAGACCCGGGCTGGCGCTCTCAGCGGCCGAGGAAGTGGTACGAGAAATCCCCTAACCAGTCCAACATCTCTCTAGCCGGCTCCACGGCCAAAAACTCTATGAGCTCGCCTATTGCGATGCTCAAACGCTCCCGTAGCAGCGGGGCTATCCCTGGGGTGCCTAAACGAATGGGTAAACCACAACTCGAGGATGAGATCCGCATTACCGTCCATATCGCCGAACTACTTTCTCGTCAACGGTATTTGATCAGACTTTGCCGAGCTTTGATGAAGTATGGAGCTCCCACACACCGGCTGGAGGAATACATGAAGATGACGGCTCGTGTGCTGGAGATTGATGGCCAATTTCTATACTTGCCGGGCTGTATGATCATTTCCTTCGACGACGCGTCCACCCACACCACGGAAGTAAAGGTCGTTCGCTCCACGCAGGGAGTTGACTTGGGGAAGCTGTCCGACGTGCATGTCATATACAAGGAAGTGATTCATGATGTTATCGGGGTTGAAGAAGCCATCCAGCGGTTGGACGAGATCATGAAGAAGAAAAATAAGTATCCTGTATGGGCTCTTGTTCTCCTCCACGGGCTTGCCAGTGCGTCTGTTGGTCCATTTGCCTTCAATGCCCGGCCTATTGACATGCCTATTGCCTTCTTGCTAGGGTGTCTCTTGGGTACCCTCCAACTTGTTCTATCACCACGATCCAACATGTACTCGAACGTCTTTGAAATATCTGCTGCCGTCCTCACCTCTTTCTTAGCCCGAGCCTTTGGCAGCATCCGCTACGATGGAGGCCGACTGTTCTGCTTCTCTGCTTTAGCCCAATCCTCCATTGCCCTCATTCTCCCTGGTTACATGGTACTATGCGCTAGTCTGGAGCTGCAGTCACGCAGTATCGTGGCTGGCTCTGTTCGTATGGTGTATGCCATCATATATTCCTTGTTCCTTGGGTTTGGTATCACTATAGGAACCGCAGTCTACGGGCTTCTGGATTCCGATGCCTCCGCCGATTATACATGCCCGGCCAGTCCAATTAGGAATGAATATCTTCAGCATTTTCCTTTTGTCATCATCTTCACCTTCTGCCTCGCTGCCATTAACCAGGCAAAATGGAAGCAAATGCCCATGATGCTGATCATTGCCTTTGCTGGATACGTGACCGACTACTTCGGCGGCAAAAGATTCTACTCTAGCACTCAAGTGTCTAACGCTCTTGGTGCATTTGTCATCGGCGTGATGGCGAACCTCTACAGCCGACTGCGACATGGGTTCGCAGCGGCAGCCATGTTGCCCGCTATTTTTGTTCTCGTTCCCTCTGGCCTGGCTGCCAGTGGATCGTTGATAACAGGAATCACGTCTGCAGAGCAAATCACCAGCCATCAGTCTCCGTACTCGGTGGTCACCAACGGCACGCAAGGCTTTGTCGACGCTGCAAAGAATATGACACTGCAACAAGACTATTCCCATGGGGTCGCCTTTGATATTGGATACGGAATGGTGCAAGTGGCAATCGGGTTCACCGTAGGCCTCTTCCTCGCTGCTTTGGTAGTCTATCCATTTGGAAAGAAACGAAGTGGCCTTTTCAGTTTCTAATATTAGCACACCTTCTTCCCTCCCTCCCCCTCCCCTCCGACTCCTCCTCTCACCATATCATCACCCTCTTATACATCTCTCCTCAATGTCATGTTTCTCTCACGCCACAAAGATTGTTGTGTCTTGTCTTTGATTGTCACGAAGCGGATTTGTCGTGTTATTTGAGCGTGGGTTCTATAATTTTGTCTATTCCAATACGCATACGTATATCCCGATGATGTTCCTTTTTTCCCGCTTTCTTTTTTTGGCCTTAAAATTCTCTTCACTTTTCATCCTTATATGTACCTACTATTCTTGCATATATTACTCCCCTTTTTTTCTTCCTTCCTTCCAACAACGCAGTTTCCGAAGGATTCGATTTCGTTTCATCTTTCACCCTTCGGCGACGGTGGATTTCTCCTATCCGGGCTGCTTACTTGCATTTTTCGTGCTGCATTTTGATTGGTTTCTTTCATTTCAGTGTTTGGCATTCATCTAACTGCCTTTTGATTGAGTTTATATGTACTCCCTCGTCCTTTTTTTTCTATTACTCGCCTCACCTGATTTTATATCTACTTATCTATATTTACATCTACATCTACTTCAATACCTGGATCTTTAGAGGGGGAACGTACCTCTCCCAACCCAGAAAAATGAATCTACCCACCTATCTACCTCTATATTTGAATAGTACAAGTACAATACGATCTTACAAGTTACTACCTAGGGATCTTAAAAAACTCACTTTCCTCATCCATCCATTCTTCCTTCCTTCCTTTCTTCTCAGTTTGTTCCAGCATTGGTCTAAATGATCATGATCACTTTTTTCTTTCTTTCTTTCTTTTTCCTCACGCTGGTTTTTCCAAAGGGGATAATTATGTACTTCAATGGGTACTGGGCGCATATATACTGCGGATTCGCAAGTCCAATCTTCAACGAAAACCACTAACAACACTGCGATAATTGAAGGGTTCGATTCATGGTAAGAGATATGTGTTCGTTGGCAACTTTCTAACAATACAACAGAGGTAAAAGATTTATATAATATGTAAAGAATCCAGTCTGTCGCTCTTTCCCGCAACGGTCCCAACAATGCTTAGTACCTACATTGGTATGGTATATTAGGTAATATTAGCTAGTATGTAGTTAGTAGTAGTTAGGTAGACAATGCAACAATAGACTTTCATCATTAGTATTGGGGTTTAAGTGGATTGTGGACTTGTATATATGTGTACATGTTGAATAGGATATAGCTAAATCTTGTAAGTTTAGGGTTTATAGATATATATGCGAGGCTTGCAATGGTGGTGGATAGCTTAGGTAAGAGGCGCAACTACGAAATACATTACTGGGATTGGACTATCTACTGTTTTCTACGATTTCGATACCCCAGGGCAATAACGCTCAAGGTGGAATGTTCTAAAGTAAGATACGTATCCACATGCCAGATGTACATACATACATGCATACAAACGAGAAAGGAATCTCGAAGGCGCGAAACTGGTAGAAGACCGACTGCCTTTGTAGCCAAGTAAGAATCCGCTAGTCTTGATGGGAGATTTTTTGGTTTCGAATAATTTGATTCATGTTTCATCAATCAATCTGTTGATAAGTAGGAAAGGAATAGTGGAATAAGAGAGGCGTATGGAATAATGGGAATTCAAAATGACAAAAACACAATAAAAAAAACACTTCAATCCATCCAGCCAGGACATGAGCGATGAGGCCAAAATATCATTGGTTGATCGTCAAACCCTGGGTCTTGAGTGTTCCAAACAAAGTTGGCGAGGAGAAAAGAAACTGGCAGGATCTGTCTCAAGATCCCGTCGTCATTTCAAGTAAAAAAAGTCGTGCTGATTTCGGACGGCAATAAGTACTGTGGATGCCTTCGAAGAAAAGAGATAAAAAAAATAGAAAAAAACGCAACAATGACAATCATTCCAGTTTGCAGTCCGTTACGTATCGGGTCATATTATGTACGACGTTCGCATTACATGATCGGAGTCTTGCGCTTTTCGGCGCTAGACAGCACAAGCATTGGGGTCTTGCGCCTTTCCGTTCCCTGGGCTACCGTCTTCTGGCCTGCGACGACAGCAGCAACTGAAGGTGTTCCTGAACGAGGAGAAGTCTGTTCTCCAAACTTGCCCCCAAAGACGCTGTCTTCGCTGAGAGGTGTGGTGTTGAATAGACTGTCCTGCGATTTGCGCTCCCGGGAGGATCTCTCCTTTCTCTCAGAGCCGATAGCTCCATTAGCAGCAGCACGTAGACTTCCTAGGCTTGGCTTGCTGGAAAGGCTGCCACTGCGGACTGTAGCATCATCGCCATCGGAAAAGGTGAACTCCTTTTCGCTTGCAGGGGTGTTCGTACCACCACTGCTGTGGCATCCCAAGCTACGGGTCTCTCCGCGACGTTCAATTCCTGCACGCACCAAATTATGAACAGCGCGGCGGCGCTGACGGGTGGCAAAGTTCTTGCTTCCTTCGTGTTTCGAGGTTGGTTTCGCAACGAGCTCTTCAAGTGACGGTGGGCCACGAGGCTGGCGTGCGGGGTGCTCTCCAGCGCGGCCTTGACCCGGACCAAACGTTCCAGTGGCTGGAGTTGCAAGCGGAGCAGTCTTTGGACCAGCAGTATGAGCAACGCTGTTGGCCTTGTTTGTGTCAATGCCTGTTTTGGGTGCCGGCCCGAAGGACATATTTTTCTTGTGTGATCTACGGAACGCATTTGCCGATGGAGGAGGAAGGGGAGCAATGTCATCCTCAAAAACTGGGCTATCGTTTGAAGACACGTTCTCTGACATGTTCACAGGTGAATCGGTAGACTCCGGAGGTGGGGAGACCTCGGCACGGAAAGGAGGAACATGCATGGCGGGAGACTGGATCTCTTCCTCAGGGTAATATGAGGGCGAGAGATCATGCTGGACGCTGTTATCATAAACATAGTTCAACTGACCGGTCAAGGGATTGTAGACAGAGAACAGCCCTGGTTGGCCAGCGACGGGCTGGACTACAGGCTGGACACCCTGCTGGAGCTGCTGCTGATAGAAACCCATACCCGGAACAGAAAGAGGCGAGTAGTCATGCTGCTGTTGGCCCAGAGTCATTCCAAGGCTCAAGCCCTGGAACTGCTGCGCCGCAGCAGTGACGCTGATCAGCTGCTGTTGCAAGCGCTGTTGCTGGGCAGCAAGGAATAGATTCGTAGACATCAATTCTGCATACACACTCTCATCGATGGGCATGTCGCTAGCAAGCTCGATAGCCGGAGGTGCGAGGACCTGCTCCGGAAGAGTGTACATAGGACGACCCATGTTCATATCGAGTCCCTGATTCATGGCTAAGGAGTGTCGTGGGAATCCGGTTCCCGTTGCAGTTTGAGGAATGTTGCGTTCAGAAGTGCGATTTGAGAGGTTGCCATACCGATCTCCCTCCAGGCCGAGATGCTGCCGGCGCTGAGTGGCAGAGGGGACAGTAGCTGACTTAGGAGCAGTTCTCAAACCCGCCAGGAGGTGTGAGCGGCTGGTCCTTGGGGTGGCAACCGTTGCAGACGCCTGGGACTCATCAATGGTTGAGATGTGGGGGGGTGGCACACTCAAACGCTTAACATTGGGGCCCTTTCTCCGGGATCCAAAGCTAGATCCAGGAACACCCAGCGAGCTGCCATTATTGAAAGACGGATTGTAAGTCATTTGAGCAAGACCGCCAGTGTCCATACTCGTAAATGTAAATGTTGGTGTATAAATTTTGTATGTGCAATGGACGAATAAAAACAGTTGTGGTATCTCAATATTTCAAAAGGAGTTGCGTGGTCGGTAGGACAGAAATAGTTTCGCCGAATTAGAGTATTACGATGAACTCGGGTGAAGATATGTATCACCAAGAATGAACAAACTCCGGTATGGGGCTGATTATGCAACGAGTGAAAACGACACAAGTCTTCGATCACTATAAGAGCAAAAATTGGCCTTTACCGAGGTTAGCAAGGCATGGATAACCAATCAACGAGTAGATAAACTTACTTGCTGAAATGAAGGAGCGAGGCCCGAAGAATAATTAGTAGCCAAGTGTACAATTAAGAGATGCAAGTGTCCAGGATCAGTATGTGCGAGGTAGCTTGGCCTAGCGAGTAGAAAGTAAAGGATAGACGGCAGACACGATCGAACGAGGACGAAGGACCGGCTGACTTTCGAAGTATATGGTGGTCGGCGTCTCTTGCAATTAAAGAGGGGTTGTGAAAAGAGTATGAAAACACTCAAGAGATGCTCTGCAACTCTTAAAAGCAATGGAAATGATTTCTTGGATGTGGAAATGCAGTTGTTAAAGGCTAGAGTGGTCGATGTCCCTCGAGCGCCTGGACAAACAGTAGTGTCGGGATGAGTTGGCGAGAAGAGCCGCTTCCGTTCTGCTGTAAGGGGGGGATTTGAAGGCGATAATTTTCCTTTTTTTTCTTTCTTCAACCTTGAATAGGAGTAAGAGGGGTTTATTTTTATTTTCTGATTTTCAATCCTTTTTATTTCTCTCTGAATTCCCAAGTCTGGGAGTGAATAGGAGGAGACACGAGTCTTGACGCCGGGATGTTGGGTGTGTTCGGGTCTCGGCGCGTTGGCCGTCTTTTTTCCCACTCTTTTTTCTCTCTTCCTTTTCCGAGCGTTTCCTCCTGATTCCCGCGGTTATGCAGGAGCAGAAAGGTGACTTAGGGGGGACCAGAGAACTTTTGGTTTCTTTTATTGACTATGGCTTTTTTGGATCGAAGATGAAAACCTCTGCAGGAAACGAGAGGGGGGTGGAGCGGTGGAAGGGTGGAAAAGAAAGTAGGGGGAAAAAGAAATAATATGAATTAAGAAACGAAAAAGAAGGGGAGACAAGAAGAGAATAGAGAATTAGGCAGAACGAAGCTGATTCAGAGGAGGTAGAAGAGAAGAAGAAAGGGAGGAGACCCAAAGGGAGGAAGAAAGAGGAGAGTGAAGAAGAGAGAGAGAGAGAGGAAGAGAGAGGAAAGAGTTTGGGTGTTTGGGGACGGAGGGTTAGTGTGTCTGGAGGTACTGCCTGCTGGTACTAGTAATACTAGTAGCTAGTAGTACAGGAGTGCCTTCAATAATCGCAGTAGTTATACTAAGATACAGTAATACTAATACTCCGAGGTAATACACTAGATTATTTCAGTTCTATATCTTGTTAATAAGAAGAAGAAGAATAATAAACCATCACAAATTATTATTGGATATTATTAGGTGTTTTATTGTGAACTACAAGACTCAACGACAACTCTTTGCTGGGCCGAGATCCCTGAGGCACCCAACTGGCTGAACTGGGCGATGGCTGCAGCATCTTGCACCCCCAATGCGGTTAGTGGATGGAGCTGAATGGCCGCTTCTGGCCAGTTACGCGGTCTGATTGGCTGTCGCAGCTACAATTTCGGTGCCTGAAAATACAGGATATCTCTCAGTTCCTACCAGTTGGTCTCAGTCTCAACCAAACAATACTGCCAGTGGTACCTAAGTACTACCTAGGTACTATAGTACCTACAGATGGTACTGATACTGATCATCTTACAGACTTACAGAGTAGGTATCATCATTCATCTACTGATACTAAGTACTACTTACTACTAGTAGTAGTACTACCCACCTGCCTAGTACTTAGTTCTTCTAGTAAGTAAGAGGTACAGAGTACAACTTGAACTCGAAAGTCCGTAATATTATTATTACCTGCGGTGGCCACAAAACAGCCGCTGGGTCCAACCAATCCGACCCCAGAATCACCTGCTCTCTTACAAGCCCCGACCGCAGTTACAGCTTCAATCCACCCACACAATTGGCCCAAAGTGCTGCTCATTCCCTGAACCATTTCAACTTAGCGCCTTCAACGTGGCTTCCTTCGCCGCCAGCCAGTCAACCGATTCCGTCGCCAGATTCGCTCAGGAAACGCCGTCTCCATGACTGGCTGTTGAATTTGGTTGGCCCTGGGTTTGTGGCGAGCTTCGACTACCACTGCTAACTAGTTATTAGTACCTGTACTTAATACCTAATGATGGTGGTGGTGATGGTGGTGTGGGAGAGGTAGCGTCCTGAGGCACGGTCCTCTTTCTATCTTTCCCCCTCCATTCCCCCCAACTTTTCTTATTCTTCCGAACTCGTATACTCTGCTGGGTGATGCAGGAGTATCTGACTAGTCCTCTGTACGTCTACCTAAATGCAGCTTGGAACAGGTCATGGGGTCTGGGGACGAGAAATAGCTCAATCAGGTTTGTGCTGAGTGCCCAGATCAAGATTAAAAATGAAAGTTACCCACTCCCTAGGTAGTACTACTAGTATCTGTCGTGTTAAAAGAGATCTCCTCGAAGTTTAGATAGGTTATTATTCTGATCCATTGTACAGACATGTGCTCATGATGAAATATTGCATGAAAGTTTCCTATGTACATTATAGATTTTACAACCCTGACATACATGTAAATTAGAGTTAGGTAGGTAGCTTGTGGTACAGCACACCCCGACTCTTCGATATGACTTCATCAGTTGGGCTCGAGCGCCCTGAAAACGGTCAGACCAATACATGCTCACTTCGCCAGGCACTTGACCAAAGAGAACACAATACGCAACATGGAGGGGAATGAAAATGACTGGGTATCTGTTGACAAGACAGAATATAACCTCATATCGCCGATCAACAAAAAAAAAGATACCACCATTGCAATCAGGCAAAAAGAGGGCATCCAAAATATGGAGCGAGATTAGAGAGATCAGGTATGGAGAAGGCGATTAGAAAGTCTATGCCAGAGAGGTCATGCATGAAATAGTGAGGTCCGTTCATAGCCTAAGCATCCACTGATACTACCGGGCCGGAGAAAGGTAGCGAAGCAGATTCTTTATGATCGACATCCGGAGATTCTGCTCCTGTGCCCTTCCCATTCATTCGATCGAACTCCAGAGTCTCGGCCAGCTCAGCTGCCATTGGGTCTAAATCTTCTTCTTTCAAACCGGTTGCAAGTGCCACAAGCTTGCGATGAACGTCAAACTTTGTGCTGACGCCTGCATCAGCGGTCTGTTGAGATAGATCCTTGACTGCCATGCGCCTCGTTTTTTGCTCTGAGAACAGTGTCCTAGCTAATTGAAAAGTGGTCAACAGTCTGGAGTGATCAGTAGACGCCGAGGTCGTGACCTGTGCTGGGAATGGTGTAGACGCTATTCGCTCTTGTAGACGAGCATGTTGGATCTGCTCCAGCAGAGACTCGTAGCTGCTTCTCAAACGCTCATATCGACTTAGTTGTGCATCACTGGGCTCCTCCGCAGCTACTTTCGCGGCCAAGGCAGCAGTCTGCTTTTGGATTTTCTGTCGATCCAACTCTAGTTGTTCGTAAAGGGCCTCTGGGTTTGCGACATCGTCAGAATCCTGCTGACTTGCTTTTGCACCACCGTAGTTCACAGCAAGTTTTTTGCTCGCTTCTGTCATAATCGCGCCGATTCTAGAGAGTAATTGCGAGGTGGCAGGAGATGTTTCGTTAAGCACAGTCAGAGTCTGTGTGTCTGCATTTGTGGAAGTGCCCAATTCACCATCTACCTGCTCGTTGCCTATAGTGATGGACGAGGGAGGAGGTGGGATGTCTCGTTCAGAAGGATGCGCTCGCTGGAGGATACTTGCTGCAGTTTCTCCTTTCTTATTAACTAGTTCTCCTGCCCTTGGGCAACGCGAAATAAGTAAATCGACCAAGCGGAATGCCCCATTCCGAGCGGCAACTAAAGCGGCTGTATCTCCGTTCGCATCTTGACAAGACAGCAGCAAATCAACTTCCTCTGCAGAACAAGTGGTGCGCAGTCTCTCTAGTGCCACCTCGCAGTAGTATCGGGAGCTTTTCCATTTTCCTTTGCTTCTGGTTGTTTCGGCTATGTGATGGAATAAGGTAGCACCAAACCAGTCCCTGAACGAAATAGTGTCCAAAAGCAATTCTAGAAGCGCTGGAAATGTCCGTTTCTCATAATTGTTCGTGAATAAAACAGCACGCACCAATGGTGTTTCCTCATGAATTGACAACGCTTTCATGTCCGCTCCCCTGCGCAGTAGGTCTTTCACAATCTCTATGTCACCCATCGCACATGCCCAATGGAGAGCGGTATTACGAGTATCATCAATCGGGCGATCCACTTGGAAGTTGGCTGGTGGCTGTGGAGGAGGGACGCGTGTTGCCTCCGGAGCATCCCCCACAGTCATAAAGTAATCTAGAAGCTGGTCCCCGTAGAGAATATGCTCCTGCTCGCTAATTGACATGGCAGGGACTTCATTCATTCCTCGTTTTCGCTTCCTCGACGAGTACGCTCCGTTTTGGGACATCGATATCATTTCCTCATCTGCTACCATGGAGGATGATTCAAGTGTGGTCTGCTCAATAGATTCATCTTCATCGAACCCGGGGTTCATCTCATATTGGTCGTGAGTAAAACTTGGCGGAGCCATGTTTCGATGGGGCTGAGCAACACTGAATACATCCTCTTTTGCAGCTCTTCTGTTGCTATTTTTTTGAGCTCTTGGCTTTGAAGAAGCCGCTGTTGTATGCTTCGGTGCAGGAGGAGGGCTGCGGTCACCGGCTACATAGTCAAATATCGGTCGTAGTTTGTCAATTATGTTATTGCGTTCAGCAAGCTGGCGGCCTTCGGGAAGGGGGATCCATGTTCCTATGAAGAGGATTAGCCGTGAAAGTATGTCAGGGGACAGAGAGCTGGTGTACCTTGATATTTGCCATAGCCACCCTGGACCTTCTCATGTAACCCTTTCTGTACCTCACGCTCGAGGATCCGTGTTCTCGCGGGCTTGTCGAACCCTGCGACTTTAAGTATATGTGTTGCATTTATCCAATCATCAGACCGCCTTCGCATAACACTTTCGCTATCAATCTTGAACTCGTATACCGGGACCTAGTTGGACAGGGTTAGCCGAATCATCTTCAACCTTTGTCGAAGAGGTAATTGCGCAAAAATTGACAGATTGATTGAACGCAAACGGATAGGCAACAACTTACACTACTGTAAGTAGCAGAGTAAACGTTTGAGAAATCCACCCCCGCCATGATGTGCGTCCTCGTAAGCCGGCTCAATTCAGCAGGTTCCCGAACGAGTAAGAGGATGTGTTGGTTGCGGCTTCACACTGGAATCCAAGGACCCAGAGTCACACTCTATCTGGCGTGAACTGTGGTCTGTAGTACTAAAGCCCAGGGGTCTATCGAATTCATATATTGAAGACAAAAAAACGCGAAAACAGCCACAGGTGGCTCAATGACATCTCATAAAACGCGGTGGTTTGCAGGACTGGCTGAGCAAGACGCGCCCTGGACTCAACCCGCGTAAAGTGGAATGCTAGCCGCTAGTCCTATTTTGATGTTATGTCACGTGGTGTCACGTGGATCGGCCGGGAAGGAAGGAACAGCAACCTTACGCCGAATAATAGCTGCAAACCTCACCGTCGGTCGTCCTTTATCGAAGAAATAACCCCCCATTCGCACCGCTCCCGTTTCTCAATATGACCGTCGCCGAGTCGGTTAAGAGCGCCGTTGGGCTTGCAGATACCCAGGGTATGTTTGTCGCCCAATTGTCAACCATTCCCGCGAAACAGAAGTGATTTGGTCACTGGGTCTGAAATTGGAGATTGACTGTATGATTATTTAACAGCTACCCGAGAGGAGATGTCTGCTGCTCGTCTTCCATTACAGTACCGTGATTCTTGCGCACATCTTCTGATCCCATTGAACCGATGCCGACAACAGGAGTATTACCTTCCTTGGAAGTGTGAGGTATGGTTTGGGCAGGGTTCTCATTCTTGACTGAACTCCAGTGATCGACTGACTTACGTTTCCCTTTTTAGAACGAGAGACATACCTACGAGAAGTGCCAATACGAGGAATTCAAGAAGCGTGTTGCGAAGATGGATGAGCTCCGAGCTGCCAAGGACGGTGCGCGGAGCAATTGATACCAATACACCAATACATCTGCAACTGTATTTGAACCAAATGAAGCAGCGGGTTATGTAAATAGAGATTCAAATATCGTTATCCACGGACCTACATCGGCGTTGGGTTTGAGATCTGGCTCGTCGATATTGTACTTTTTTTCGTCATAACTACCTATGGGAGAGACTAACCGACCAATAGTCGGATGTCCTTGTAATTGATGGATTGTTACTGGACAAGTTGCAGTCTAGTCACTCTAGGTACCTACTGCAGTTCAACTGCCTGTACGGCCACCTCCTCGCTAGCACCTGATGCTCTCCATAGGTCTGACTAGATGCATACTTTTGCCACAAATCAAGGCTCCTTCCAGATCTACTGATGTTTACTCAATTCTATTACCTAGGTAGTATTGAATTCGGCTCCTCTTCTTCTCCTTGGAACCGATTTTCAGTAGCTAAACGTGCAAGAAGCGCACTTGGACGTATCTGACCATTTGTTACAGCCCCTCCTGCTGTGATCTGCACAGGTAATCTGTATTCTATAAATTCCGCATGATCAACTTTCGTTTCCCCCAGACACCAGACATATAAAACAAGCCCGGAGAGGGTAGGAGGTTGTAGGGGCATCAGATGAACTCGTAAAGCTGTGTACAATACCTCGTATGGACCAGCATTATCAAGAGTATCCTCCCATGTCCTCATTGTAGCTGAGTATTGTGCATGCAGCAGTAGCAGTAGAGTAGTCCTCGGCCGACGCCCTATAAAAGCGTCACATGATCTGCCACTTCGGCGGTGCTTAGAAATCGGCGACCAAATTTTCTGCCGCCAACTGCGTTATCAGCGACAAATGCTAAGAAGTCTAAGAACTTAGAAGTACCTTAGAGAAAAGCCCCGCTGCAAAACGACCGGTCCCGCCATGCATGGTGAACGGCCTACACCAATAGGCGATTGAGTCTTCCGCTCCGAAGAATCGGCGAGAATCTCAACATATGGGAGAGTTGACGATAGTTTTTGTCAGCATTCTCCTCTGTTAAAACGCCCCTCATTGCCTGTTCCAATAGTTGTTGTTGTGGCAGAGGCGCCTCTACTATTATTCCTTGCTCCTAGGACCTTCGTCCTCTAGCCCGGCAGGCTGTTCAAAACGCACGAGGCGCAATAGGGACGACCCCTCATCTCTGCGGGGCAGTCGGATCAATAAAATCTCGATATTCCCCCTTCATCCATTCCTACGAAATCCTTTTCCCTTCAGCTAGTGTCAGTCCACTCACTAGGCATTTGGGTATGACACTATGGGCCTGCTGTGCGTCAAGAACCTTTCATCCCCATTATATATTCGAAGGCGCAAAAGTACTAACTTTGCTGCTTCGCAGAGCACTCGGGACAGCTCTTGAATGGACAGAGGCTAAAAAGCGAGCTGACCAGGTTCGCAAATGGGGAATTGAGGTTAGCTTCAATCTGACTACATTCTATTTCGAATGTACTAGATCCACCGGGTCTCTAAATTCAAGCTAACCTATGCCAGCAATTACTCGCAAATTGGCGTAGAGCCAGAGGAAAAGAGCGAGATGCCCTTCTCTGGGGTGATGAGGTAAAAACCACCCCACCCTTCTCGCAAAAGTGAGAAGCATAATGTATTAATCTATGTGGTTTCCTTTAGGTCGAATACCTCGTCGTGGCCGTTGATGATGAAGTGAAAAAGGCTCGTCTCTCGCTTGCGCAAGCCGAGATTCTCAAATCACTGGCTAGGGATGAGGCTCTTTGGAAGGAGGGTGCATCTCCGTATGCTCAAAATAAGGAACAGTGAGTTGGTTTAAATGGAAGTGGTGTGACGGTATCTGATGCTTCGTAGTGAGGGTGAAGAGCCACCTCACTTCCACCCTGAATTCGGCCGCTTTATGCTGGAGGCAACCCCTGGGAGTCCATGGGGGATCGATTTCAAGGACTTGCTCAAGGTAGAGTCCAATATGAGATGGAGGTACTTGCCCTTTTCGGAACACTTCTACACATATTTACTGATGCTGTTACCACCCCCAGACGAGAGATCGCAAAGGCCCACATGGCACCGAACGAATACCCCATCACTCTAACAACATTTCCTAGATTAGGGACAAAGGATGATTACATACAGCCATATTATGCTCCCTCTGGGCCCGCGCTGCGGTCACAGTTTGTCCCCGACGAGATTGCAAATCCTCACATCAGGTTCCCAACACTAGCAGCTAATATTAGATCAAGAAGAGGGCGAAAGGTTGAACTCAATGTGCCAGTATTCAAAGATAAAAACACTCCTGAACCATTCAAGGACCCAACGGTGAACTATGATCTTCATAATTGGCCCGAGGACGATGATGTCAGGAAAGGGGCAGTGAAAGAAGGCCATGTGTACATGGACGCAATGGCTTTCGGAATGGGCAGCTGTTGTCTCCAAATCACATTCCAAGCTAAGAATATGACCGAGGGAAGGAAACTATATGACCAGCTGAGTCCATTGGGGCCAATCCTTTTAGCACTTACCGCCGCAACTCCAATCTATAAGGGATTCCTTGTCGACACAGATGTTCGCTGGAATCAAATCGGCAATGCTGTTGATGACCGAACAAGAGAAGAACTCGGTGAAGTGGTGAGTTTGGCTCTGTCATCTCTTTCTGAATGCAATTTTAACATACTTTAGCCTCTAAAAAACGATAGGTGGAGGATCCCAAAATCAAGATACGCGTCAAACTCCACCTATATCTCTCAAGATCCCAGGCTACGAAAGGAGTATTTAGATCCGGACTTGATTGTGGATGAGGACATCAAAAAGCGTTTAATGCAAGAGGGCATGGATGACCTCTTGGCAACACATTTTGCACATCTATTCATTCGTGATCCGCTGGTCATATTCTCGGAAGACCTTGAGGAGCTAGACTTGAGCAAAGCCGATCATTTCGAGAATCTCCAATCCACCAATTGGCAACACATGCGCTTCAAACCACCACCGCCCGATAAGGATGATATTGGCTGGAGAGTCGAGTTCCGGTCGATGGAAATCCAGATGACTGATTTTGAAAACGCTGCTTTCAGCATCTTTATCGTCCTAGTCACTCGTGCTATATTGAGCTTCGACTTGAACTTCTATATCCCCATCCAACGAACTACCGAGAATATGGAAACGGCACATGCTCGCAATGCAGTTCTAGACAGGAAATTTTATTTCCGCAAGGACCCCTTCTCTCGCCGTACCTACAGGCAGCATCAAGCTTCTTCTAGTGGTAGCAACTCCTCATCAGTCATGTCTTCGGAGTATAGTACTCCTCCTCCTTCTCCCCCACTTGATCCGGTTGAGTCAGAATACGAGCTCATGACTATCTCGGACATCATCAATGGCTCTTCCGACGGATCGTTCCCAGGATTGATTCCTCTCGTTGAGTCCTACTTGAACAGTGTCAACGTAGACGTTGAGACTCGATGCTCACTAGCGAGATATCTCGATCTGATTCGGAAACGAGCGAACGGAACTCTTTGGACTGGAGCCAAATGGATCCGTGAATATGTTGCATCCCATCCAGCATATAAGCATGACAGTGCTGTGCCCGAGGAGATATGTTATGATATAGTGAAAGCCGTTGAGGAGATGAGCGTGAATGAAGGGAGAAACGGAAGCATTGGGTGGGAGCTGCTTACAGGCAAAAGAAACTGAAAAAAAAAAAAAGAAAGAAAGAACGAAAGCATACAATTGAAGGCATAGAAACGGGTACGCCACATATATATATACCCAGCCCAGCATTTAGTTTTTCAATAAGTTAAGTAGATAGCACGTCGATTATACGTCACACTTTGAATTGTTGATACTCCTCTCCTCCAGTCCAGTCGTCCAAAACTTCTTCTCTGGCTTGTCTGTCTCCCATCATCTCATCATCATACTGCCAGACCTGATACATTATATTTAAAAAAGAAAAGTTAAAACCAAAATCAATACTCTCAACTACCCTACAACAACAATACCTTTTCCTCCTCCGTCGGCCGTCGACACGAATCCGCCAACCCAGTCATCTTCCACCTCCCATCCACCTTATGCAGAACAAACAGCTCAACCCCCACATGATCCACAACCCCATTAATCTTCGCCCGAAACGGCGCCCAAACAGCAGCCAGATTCCCCAACTCATGCACCTTCACCTCGGGATCCCAGATCCTCTCGTCGATATCATCCTCGATCTTGGCAATCCACTCCACAAAGGCGCCCAGTGTACAGAAACAGGGTCTCGTGGGCGCCGGTGGCCAGAGAGACATCCCGCCTGCACGCACGCAGTATTTTTCGAATTCTGTTGGGTTCTTCGCGCTTAATGCGGAGAGGAATCCTTTGATAACTGTGATTATGGTGTCTGTTTCGGAGGAAGGTTGGGATGGGCCCGGGGGCGAGGGCCGGGGTGGGGGTTGCGGTGGGGAGAGAGGGGAGAGAGGATAAGTTTGCGTTGGGGGTAATGTCAATTTTACGCCGTTCATGGCAGATCCAAGGAAGAGGTTTTTGACGTAGGATTGTATGAGCCACATTTCCTTTTGCTCTGGGAAGGTCTGGTGTTGGAATAACCCTGGGGAAAAGGGGGATGGGTGGATAGATGGCCCATCTTTCATATAACACCTGTGATATCCCAGCTAGGGAGGTTGGGGTACTCTCTCTCTCTCAAAACATACACACATACCCACATACCCAATAAGGGATGGAGGGACGGAAGGATCTATGCTTTTCTTCAATGCTCCGGGAATGACGGCCTCAAATGCGGATTTCCGTGGACTCGCGGGGATACACATATGTACAGTACGACCGTAGGGACTTTACTCTGGGGGAAGAGTTCATTTCCTTCTGTCCTCTCAATGGCTACGGTCCGTGGGAGGAGAAAATCCACGGCAGTGCACAGACTTGATCATGTCCAGACGCAGGCCTGGTCCTGGGGTAAATGAAAGATTATCGAAACTCCATCAAAGGTAATAATGTTTTTGTGGAATTATCTGTCTGTAGCCTTGTTGTTGCACCAATTCCCCGTCCGTCCGTCTGTCTGTCTGTCGGTCTGTCCGTCCATCGTCCTCAAAATGTTTCACATCGAACTGTATGCAACGGCCGACTCGTCCTAGGTACTACAGCCACATGTAGGCCATGTATCCTTCTACCTACCTAGGTACCTAGGTGCAAAAGAACAGGCCCCGGTTTGTACAACACAATCTGGAACCAAATATTACCGCCTACTAATAGCCAATATACGATTGATGAGGAGCTGGACATCACAGTCGCGCAGGATGATATCATATCTACTGTGGACAACAGGCCTTGCTTCAGAATAGCTTCTTTTACCCTAGTTTAGCAAACTCCTAACGTTGAACTCTTTTGTAACTAACTCTACTTTTTTTCTAGTAAATAGAAAGGAGACAGGATATGAAGGCCTTGTGTAACGAAACCTCTCAAGCGCAACTGAGGTGTGTATGAACGTATGTATGTATGCACATATGTATATATATAACCCCCTACTGCAGTCTAGCTTGGAGTTCTTGTACAACAGGCCATTAATAGGTATCTGTGAAGGCTACAATATTCTCTCTTGAGCCTGTCGAGCTAAACACTTCCTTGCAATGGTTACTCCCGGCGTTTCTGGCTGGATGAAATGATGTATTGAGGCATCGTTATCGCCGTGACACAAAAAGCAAAGAAAAGATCTAGACTGCTTGCCTGGCGTTGATCGAATCTACTGCCGTCATGCATACACAGGTGGTGGCCAAGCAACATAAGTCCTTATCAAGGATTGATCGGTTGTATTCCCTCTGGTCCTGCAAGTAAGGTGGGTGCAATGCAATGTCTCCTGGATCCGTCATGGTGTTCGTTCCATGGGAGCTGACGAATTGACTCGAGCTAGTGTACCACTCTGAATAATAAATCCGAATGCAGTAGCTAGTGGTTCAGAGTCATATCTGCCGATATCTAGATGTTGGAGGATGCATCGCTGATATGCACAGTTCCCTATGAGTCGAGTTCTTCTTTTGGCTAGTTGTCATCATATCCATGCTATTGGAAGTACGATCAAGTAGCTCTAGTAGACCTATGATAGGTCCTGAATCCTCACAGGTTGGAGACAAGGCACCAATATATGCAGATACATTAAGGGATTAATTTCACAGACAGTTCATCAGGCCACATCAAACAAAGTCTGCATAGTACATTCACTACCAAACCCTCGCTTGGGCTTCGAATAGTAGGCCACATTGCATGACCTACGCAAGATGCCATTTTAGGAACTCCTTGGAAAAGGGCATCGTCGTGGCTCACCAACAGGCTGGCGTCAGCCACATGCAAGCAGTTACAGTCCGATTCGTCGTCCCCTCACCCATTAACTCGTGCTCAGAAATGCATTCGTTGAGGACAGTACCATCGTCAGTAATGGGAGGATCCATGAGGGGGCAGATAGGGTGGCCAACGTAGAGCCCAAACGATATAGTAGTACATACTTGGGAGTCATCTTCGGAAGCAGAAGTTCATTTTACCTCTCCTGTAATTAAGTAATAATCGCGGCTTAAAATCTGCTGACGAGTCTGACGACTAGTACTGCAGACTGGAGGATACCTACTAGGTAGTCAGAAGCCTAGTCAGCACCTTGATAGCCAATAACCTCACACAGTCGTCACGGATAGCCCAGCACGGCTTATTTCTAGGCTCCTGGGTTGGACAGACGGTGATTGCTTGAGCAATGAGAGCGAGTCTCTCCCAGTCGCACATGCAAATATCGACGATCCGATGCAAGGACTACAAGTGTTACGGAGTAAGGATACAGAGATGCAGGTGCATCACAGGCAAACACACACCCAGTCGCGCCAAAGAGAACGGATTACCATCTGGGGTGTATTTTGCTTTCTGAAAGCAACCCTCCGTAGCAAAAAAAGATCACCGTGAGGACGTACATCCATAACTTGAACCGTAATCTAAGCTTTAGGTATTCCAGAGCTCAGCTGGGGCCTGTATGCAAGGGATCGGTTGTCACAAGCTACATAGAGGTCGACACGTGGCGCGGAGAGGGTCCAGCATATCTCGTCATCTAGGGTAGTGCTAGAGGATGGATCCATCACGTCATCTACTGTCAGTCAGTATTGGTCATTCTGCACGGTATGAACCGGCATGGATGGGAGTTTCAATATACCAATGCCATATGCCATCACGGAAGGACGGATGCCATACTAGGTATCTGCCAATATTACAGGGGGTGTCATTGTAGGTACTTCGGGAGACTGAAAGTGGGATACCTCGGTAGTAACTACTAATAGATGATCCCCCGAACGCTATCCATGGTATTGGGATACTCTAGGAACTACTAGACGAAGACGATACAGTACTCACGTACAATACACCAGGAACCCACCAAGTTCTGTTGGTAGAAGCATTGGGGAGATAAAAAGGAGGCATCAGGGGTAGAAAAAGAATGAGAAAAGAAAAGAAAAGAAAAAGGAGCAAGTTTTCGTCAGCCAGGACGAAAACGAGAGGCAGGCATGGAAGAGAACTGAGCCCGGGGGGGATCTGCTTTTCGACAAATACTGGGAAGGAGTATGTATCATAATTTCATCATGTATGGCCCAGAACAGGAAAGAGGCGGCTAGACCAAATGCCGAAGTCCCCATAAATCCCGACTCCCACTGATGGAAGAGGAAGGAGCTCTCAAAATGATCATGGATGGAGCCCTCTCCTGGACGACACCTGACCAGCGTTCCTATTACTTATTGTTGTACTATCATTGCCGTTATCGTTATTGGCGCTCCGTACCGCTTCTCTCCTCATCAGGATGAAGGTCGACTGGTACCTCGAAATCTTGGATAAAATGTCCCGTCGTACTACAGGTACTTTCCATGGAACCAGGTCGCTTTCTTCGGCAGCCGGGGATTAGAATTTTCCTGGTACAGCCTATGAAAGGCTCCAGGTTCTCCTTGGCGTTAATGGAGCCCGTGCCTGTCAAACCTGTCATCATTAGGAATTCGCAATGAAAGAGAAGTACAAAATCACTGTAGTACGTAGTAGTACAAAGTACATACAGGAGTACTACTACTACTAGCTAGTAGTAACAGTAGTAGTAAGAGTACCTAAGTATCTAGGTACCTTGAGTACTTCCTGCCTCGAAGAATGAGGTGGCCGGTCTACAGAGTATGGTTCAATCACTCTCTGATTCTGTTTGTGGTGCTTTGGCCTTTGAGACTATTTCCTCTTGGGTTGATCCTCTTCTTCACCCACCAAGTTTAGCTTCGAATAACGTCTAATAACGAGCACCAGGAGTTGGAGACTGTCCCTCGGTAGATTTCAGTGGTATATCTACTACCTAGGTAATTAATGGCCAGTCGACCCAGTGTTGTTGACCACACGCCACCTGATGGCCTACAGACTACTACCTACACTACTACTAGTACTCCGTAAAGAAATTAACGGAGCCTTCGAGAAACGCCCCTCCCCTTCCTCCCCGAGTCCCAGAAAAGCAAGGAAGACCCGACAAAATATCGCCCCTTACCCAATCGACCACAGGGAAGCACTACCTAATCTCAATGCTATCTCTGTTTAGGTATAGCAAGCCAAAATCTACTCCTTGCTGCTACTAGTATCACTCTATTATTCTTGACCTTCATTTCTTTTTTTTCCTCTCTAATTACTTTGTATTATTATCCCAATAATATTAATTTATTTTATTGTCGGTTATCGTAGGTTCAATCCACGTGTTATTTGGATCTAGTCTGGCTGTTCAACCGTGGGTTACCGACTTACCGTTCCCTAAATCTGGGTTTCGAGGCGTTCCTGGTAGCGACACTTAAGCGATTTACTAATCTTACCAAAACAGTCGACTCGAAGTCGTATTGGTGCTGTATTTCCAACCACTACTGGTAAAAACCACGTATTTCGTGCTTGTGACGGTCCCAACTTGCGATGGATCAGAAACATATTTTACACAGCAATTCAAATAATAACTACTAGTATTAATATTATAACTCGAGTACTCTGCTCAACCTTCGGCCGTCAGCTTCCCCCCGTATTATCGGGAACGGAGCCGGTTCGATAGTCGGTACACTCCTACTACCTATGTAGTATAGGTGGGTACTAAAGTAGTAAGTGTAGTAGTACTGACTACCTAAGTAAGTACTTGGTCAAAGCAACTTGAAGTTACCTCGCGTCTATCCCGGTGTACGTATATAGGTACCATTTATAGAGCGCCTAAGACAGTTCCCAGCGGTCGAAGAGTCCTATTACTCCCGCATATTCTGAACTATCAACCAACCCTAAGGTTCTTTTCTTTTTCCTTGCAAGACATACCTACTCCGTAGTATGTATTAGGTACGTAGTGCTTGAGGTTGACTCCATACTGCATGAACCATTGGGCTGACAAGGAAATTGGCCGAGCTGATGCAGTGATCCCCATGCATAGGCATAGTGGGCATTCGATAGGTTTAGTTGCAGAGGAATTGTCCGGTCAGCAAACAGCTGTAGTAGTGTGAACTTAGTATGTACCTAATCTCATATTGTTGTATAGGTGCTACATACAACTACAAAGTACGGTGTGCTGCTTCTGTGCCGTGTTTTTTGTGGAGATTTTGGGGGTTTCGCCGATTTGTGCGAAATACATATATATACCAGTTATGTTTATTAGGAAAAAGGCCTCCTACAGAACTACTAGTACTAAGGTAGTATGTTCCAGTGTCCGTATATAAGAGACACTAGGTAGTAATATGTAGAGTATGGCATGACTCAGGAGCGTTAAAGTCATGAAAATAGCATGCTCCGCAGTGCTTGTCTCAATGAACCAAGTGGTCTACGGAGTATACTAGGTACTAGCCGCGATTGTTCCTTGGTTGGCTCGTAAAAAAGGCTCCAGATGTTGGTCGACCCGAGAGCTCGAGTGGGAGCTTAGGTGGAAATGAGACAATGACTTTCTTCGGGTTCTTCTTGGCAGTCTGATATTATTATAATTATTATTATAATTATATTATTATTGTAATTATTATTATTGTAATTATTATTATTGTAATTATTATTATTGTAATTATTATTATTGTAATTATTATTATAATTAATATTATTTTTCATGATACAGCTTAACTAACATACTCTACTACAAAGTACTCTGTCCTCAGGATACTAGGTACTATTTCCAGGTACTGGAAACAGAAAGAGGAAAAATATAGACTCAATAATAATAATAATAAAAGCCTAATACTGATGGGTAGCGGTATCTAAACCCTTTCCGTTATCATCTCCGTGGCTCCTGTCCTTAATCTCGTCGGTAATTTCAAATTTTGGCCCTAGAATATTCACAATCATAATCATACGGCATGTTTTACCCCCAACAACCTGTCTAGCACCCCAACCCCAAGATCCGCAATCTGACTTTCAGCTTCCATAGTCAAGGACACGACATCCACTGCAGACTAGTCGGATCACCACATCCATCAGCCGTTGCTAGGTGTGCCACACATGCTCCATTCTTACCAGGAGAGGAGCCTTCTTTATGCTGTTCTGGAAAAGGATCAAGCCCACTTGATGTACTTGCTAAGTTGCTATCCATTTAATTTGAAGGTCCCTCACCTAGGCGGTTCTAACCTCTAGCTTCTAAGTTCGAACAGCCCTAAAAAACAATGCGACCGACTCTGTTATGATTCTTTGCCAGCCACACACTATATAAAAGGTAGCGGTGAGGGTATGGACTACAGACTACGGAGTAGGTACGTAGTCCGTAGTCGTACCTTCCTTCTCCATTACTGCTAGTTATCAGTTAGTAGTTTACTTGCTGAAACTTAGGAGTTGAGACTAAAATTAGAGGCTATTTTATCAAGCTCCACCTCGTTCATTCAACTTGGTGTTGTTACCTAGGTAGTAATATGTTATGTTGGATTCTAAGAGGCACCTCAGCACTAAGCGTTCAATACGCTGTCTCCTCAACGGAATACGGACTACGGAGTAGCAGGACGGAGTAAGCACTGTAGCTACCGAGAATAGTGCCCTCCCTCCCTAACCCTTCGATCTTGAAGTGGATCGGAGCCACAAACGGAAACGGTTCCATAGATGATAGATAGACATGCTGGGGACTACTAGGTACTACTCAACAATGACAAAAGAACATTAGCACTACCCTCAAGCCCTTAACTCTTGAAGTAGCTAGTGCTGGTAATTTACTCAGAGAGTCTGAGTATACCGCTGGTTCCATAGTCCAAACTCCGTACTCCAAAAAAAAAGTGTGTTGCCTAAAAGGGAGGCAAGGATTAAACGCCTGTAACAAGGCACCTGCCTGTCTGCCACGCTACTACTAGTACTCTGTACTACCTGCTGCTAAATAGGATCAGATTCACAGCTGATCTTGCAGATTAGGAAGAGGATGGAGGGTGCACTGTATACCTATATCTCTGTTGTGTGGTATTGGTGGGTTGTTTTCTTCCTGGTGGAGCTCCTACCTACCTAGCTATATCATAATTAATTCTAGCCAGCTCAGTCCAATCATAGATGTTTTCATATTTGGGATTACAGAGTGTAACATGGACTTGACCAAGCCCTCTTGCTAAGTAGCTAGCTCCATATGTAGTGAAATAAAACAATTACGCGGCAGGGCTACCGAGGACCCAAAAGAGAGAACAAGAGAAAGTAGAACAGAGAAGATACTCAGGTAGGTAGAGATTAATACATTGTAAATTATAGCCACAGAGGAACTAAGTTATATAGCAACTAATAACACTACCTAGGTACCTAGGTACTTATTCTGACATAGGGAAAAAGGAAAGAAAAAAAAAAAGGACTCGGCCGGGAACACACATGCTGCATGCAGCCTGATCGAGACTCTCCCCAGCAATAATAATACTAAGGACTACTAAGGTACTAGTAGAACTACTCAGGCATGTATGTATATATGTACATTCCGCATATTAATCGATCGTGCATGGTTACTGGGGGCTATCTTTGCTGCACGACGTCAACTTTCAAGCATGCAGGAGGAACTCGACTAGCTCGCGATCTCCGCGACAACTTCGCTGACGTTGTTTGCAGCGCATGAATCGGATAATCAGATTCGTCAGTTCAGACAGGGGTTCTCCAGTCAAATCTTGGTACACCAAATGCGGGAACCGGATAAGAGTACCTGGTAGTACTAAGCTCACTTTACGTGTTATATTGAGAGGGCTGGGATTTGAGTTAAAACTGAATAACTACGAGGAATGAGCGGCAGAACGGTGGAAAATTAGCTCTGTACATACAAATTAGTCTCCTTCCAAGTAATTAAAGAAGAGAATGTGAGTAAAACATGGATGTGTTTAATCCTTATCCACCTTTTCTCTGTCCAAGTCATGCTCGAGGGAGCGGGATAAACCTAGAAGGGAAGGAATAAGAACGGATAACCAAAATCGACTAGTAACATCTCGGAGGATAGACGAATATGGAGGGCTAGATGAGGGGCGCAACAGTAAATTAATGGTCAGTGCACCCTGTAGGTGTGTGAATGTCACATCATCTGTGTGTACCCCCTCCCTATACTTTAAGAGATATACTTTACAAGTAGCATTCTGTACCAAAGCATCATATGGACAGGGGGACGTGTAATTTTCTCTTCGATAATACTAAGTACTAGTAGTAGTTAGTGATAATTACAGAGTAAAAACAGGACTTCGTGTGTAAAGTGTAAAGCCGTCAAGGAACAGGCAAAGTTGGTGGATAACCTCGAATTACCTACCACGCTTCAATTCTCAATCCGTCTGGTTGCAGTAGTGAATTCTCTCCTCTGGGGTCCTCGAGTAGTGACTCGAAGTTTTTTTTTTTTTGGTTTTGTTTTCCCCTCCAATTCTTCAATTGCTGTTTCTTGTTTGGAGGAAACCCAGCTGTCAACTTACCGTTCTGGGACAAGGCGTCGGAGAGTTTACTGGGGGAGGTTCCACACATAACGTTCATCTGTCAACCTCTCCTGAACAGCTTTCTCGCTCTGGGCCCAGTTCATGTTGATCATTGCCCTTTTACTTCTTCTGAAATTTTTGCTTCTTCGCCACTGTTTTGTTCTACTGCTTACTCTTGAGCCGCTTCCCAAGAATGACCATGCAACTGGAACAAGGGAGTCGGAATTTAGAACAAACTAGAGAATGGTAATTACTCCGGCGTAACCTCGCGGTGCAATAATAGGCCCGTGTGGTTCAATGGACTCACCTGCAGGGGTGCATCTGAGATGTGCACTGAGCGCTTGTTTCTCGAGAATTTTGTGGTGGATCACGGACGGATGGGCTTCTCAATCTCCAATTTGAGTACGATCTGCACCATCATCACCCAGAAAACTGGAGCTCTCTTGTCAGGAGCTAATAACCTTGTACCTAGGTAGACTCCGGCTTCTGATGGGAGGATGGCTAAGGAGTACTCTGGCTCTGACTCTGAGTACTCTGTAAGTTGATCTCCGCTGGAAAATTACGATCGCATATGAGACTCTTTCCATATTGGTTGAGGCTTTGTCTGCCTTTGCCGTTTCGAGCAAACAATTATCTGATCCTCGCTCCACTTGAGACATCTCAACCCTCAAGTCTCTCACCTTGCCGAATGCCGATACTAAGCAGTAAGCAACATCAGTCCCAGCAAAGCGGCGGTAAACGGTCATAACGGTCATCATCTTCCTTCCATCCAGCTTGGCACCGTTGATCTTATGATTCCTATCCCTCTTCAGGACCCATCGCTTCCTGACATCCACCAGCTTAACCAAAGCTTTTAGCTTCTCTAAGATAGCTTGTGCTTTAAGCCAGAGTCATACTAAGTTACTAGTCTGTTTAATGGACGTCCTTCACTGGCCAAGTAGCTCCCATCAGACATCTGACCCAAAATTTCGGCGGTTAGGGATATCTATCCGCTGTCATGTTATGTTTTAAGATGCATAACTCTCAGCTTATGCATCATCCAGCATCTCAAAGGATGGGAGAATCAAGGCCAAGATTGGCTCCGTTGAGCTACCACACAGTATCAAGGAGAAATCGTCTTAAATATATGGCCGCTTTGTCCCTGAAGATTACATCGCTACCTCCTGGGTCTAGCCTGAAGTTGAGGGATACCCTAGTATTAGGTTATGAAGCGGAGCCGTTCGATTCCTGTCTAACTCTCATAGTCTACCATTCTAGCTGTACTTCAGAGGAGGATAAGTGAGAGCACATTTACTCTGAGGGGAGTCGTTATTTTGAAAAAAAAAAAGTGGGGTATTTTCGAAGTTGAGGATGGTTAATGATATTCTCATGTATCTCATGTTGGAGGTGTCGTTATCTCGGTGCTGTGTCATAGGAGTGACCTCAACCTTCAATCGATCGCCAAAGTCCCCAACAAAGTATGAGTGTCAAAAGGGAAGACGAGAAGCCGTATAGCTGTCTTATCAATGCCCGACAGAGTATTAGGCGTTTCTGGAGAACTTTTGACTGAGATTCGACGCTCATCACATCCGACTCAACCCCCAGGTCATTGGATCTGGACCTGTCAGATGTCTAAAAGAAATTGAGTCCTTGGCATGTCTAAAAGCTCACCGGGAAAGGTAAGAATTCAGTAGATTGTAATTAAGAATCATCATGCCCACTAAGCTTAGCCATGGCTGAACCTTGTGGAATTCAAGAAAGCATAATGCTTTTTGCGGTCTGCATTCAACAGGCCTCGCGGGAACCTTGAAGGCACCTCGAGTCTCCCTAGTAGTATACTGTCCACCGTATGTCACAGTTTCCTTGGATTCAGAGGTTTTCCGGGTGGATCGGCACGTTCAGGAGCCAATTTCTTGCTTCAATGTTGGCTCAAAATGTTACCTAGTAGGTACTTGAGATGTGCAAAGCAAAATATGTCCATGAATTGGAACGCTCCACTTGGGGGTCCATGACCAAAGAAACTGCCTAATCTGGCAATGGCTCTCGAGGTTGGCGGCCTTGGATTCAAGGCAACACAGGCGGCTCGAGAGACATATTTAGAACAATTAGATTATTTATCTCTTTCGAATATAACTATCGTCCGTAAAGCAGGCACCAGTTGATTAAGTGCATATAGTAAACTAACTAGTTAGCTAGTTATTCAGATGGATGAGGTCAGCTAGAGAATCGCTGTTTATTATTTTGGTTGTATGACCAGTTATTATTCAGCAAGATCGTGGCGGGAAAACGTTTCTTACCACTACCTACTTTACTACAGTTGTACTAAGTACTAGTAGTACTAGTCAAATTTTCGGCCGGCCGTTAGATCGATCCATCGCGGGTTGATGCTGCCACAGTGCCACTACTGCCGTCTTTGTCTTTGTGTACTTTGTAACTGGAAGAGGGAGGGGTAAAAGGCCAAGGCCTAGTGTTATATCCCACATGAGAAACATGAGAAACCTCCTCTTGATCAAAGTCTGCCAATAATTGTATCCCCCATGAAGAAGGAAGGTAAAGAATCCTGAATGATGTAAGATAGAGTGGCACTAGGAGGTTCTTCCCATCCAAACAGTATGAAGATCTGTAGTTAGTGCGATCTGTAGTTTTGATTTGAGAATCATATCATTCACATGCTGTTTAGCTTTCCAAGGATATCCAGCTTACTGCGTCTGGAATCTGTCCAATAGGGACTTGGAAATAATCCTCCGTAGACTGCGTAGTACCCAATGTTTTCTTTGGAAAGGGGGGAAGAGAGGTTAACAACAGACCGAGTCGCTGGTAGGTAAAGATTGTACGCCGTATTTATTGTTGTTGTATTGTTGACCTTTCCCGAGTCAGTACTAGTGATAGCGCCATCTCCTGCGTGGCGGCCTAGTACCTGTACTCCGTAGTTTACGGAGTACCCTAGACTGGTTAATGATCACAAGGCAGTACCTAGGTATTCTAGCTCCCACCGAGGAGAGGAGAGGAGGAGACTTTGCTGGTCTTTCTCTAGTCACAGCTGTGTAGTTAATAATAAGAGTGTTTTATATCAAACATGTACCCCAACTTGCATTGTGTAGCATGCTGACCACAGATTCTTGGAGCTCAGGCCTGTGTGTTACCCTTAGATGAAAAGGGGAGGGGTCAGATCATCCACCTCACTGCCACTGGGTAGTGGGCAGTGGGCACATGGGAAGAATTTGTTTGAGGATGTCATAGCGATCGCACCCATCATCCTTGGCTGACTGACAAGCCACCGTCCGCCAGCGTGGTACCACCCATTTTCGAAACCTTGCAGATTAAGTTAATCTCCATGGTGTAAGTGGTATGCGTGGACTATCGTCCAGGATGCAGGAAAGTGGCGCCGAGTGAAATTCCTGCGCGCGTCTGTCAAACCTTCTGTTCCGAGGAGATTTGGCCGCAGAAATTAAATCTGGTTGGAGATTCAGAGGAGAGTCCCACATTATTGCCTGTATTCTCTCTTAAAATAATTTATCTCTTTTTTTTTTTTGGTCAAGTAGTACTCTCCCATGATAATACACAGCCACAATAGTAGGTACTAGGTACTATAGTGGGAAGGAAACAACTGGGAATCTTGTGTGTAACTTGAGCGAGGTACGAGTACGACTCTCGGCACAAATTACGAGAAATAAGGCACTGGCACTAAGCTTAATCGCTGAGATCGAGAACGGGCGTACTAAGCACAAGCTGAACCGTTGAACTGATAAATCACATCGGTAATTTTACATCATTCTACAGATTAGTCAATAATCAGCCTCAGCTTGCTTGTTGCTGGGAATAGATAACTCAATAGTCTTCAGCTTGGGCTGTTTCCACCTTGCCGTGCCCCTCCAGACAACGTCTTACAATAATTAATACTTTGAAAGCACTTGGTTGAAAAACAAAAAAATTACCCTCACATAATACACATTGAGTGTGCTAGTAGTCTGTATGATTTGTATGTACCACTTACTGGGTGGAGATGCATACCTCCCATTCATCGGAATTTGCGCACGCTGCCGGAAAGGGCAACGGCCAATGTCTGGCCAACAGCCATCCATGACTATTCCTCGACGTCAAGCACATCCATGCTCCATACAAATGGGTTAGAATTTCGGGGACGCGTAGGGTGCACGGTGAGTCAGGGATATCTCGTTACTTGTTGTCAGCGCAGAGTGCCGACTTGGATGAATAGAGATAGTGTGTGTTGTGGCTAAGCTAGATCTTGAGAAATCTTGACTTGTACTTTGACCTTTCATCATGGATCCATACTGAGGAAGATGACCTCATCTGAAGTAGTGGAGACAAGACTGGCATTATTGACTACTTATTAACAAAAGAAGTACGAGGTATTGATGTCGCCAGTCGCGGCGCTGACCTTTTTGACGTACACTGTACTGTGGTGTTTTCTACTCCGTAGGCTGATTGCCCCTCCACATGGCTGGGATTGAAACCGCCGTTCAACTTAGAGGTTTGGGAATGCGTTTCACTGTAAGGGAAAATGGACGGGAAATAATAATGATAACGCAAGAGTGAAAATATGGCAGGAAAAGAAAACAGGAAGCAAGATAAGAGGAACACCCCTTCCGAGGGCCGCGAGAAACAAAGGAATAATAATGGGTAATTGGGTACTCTCTGTAAATAGCGATGATACCAGTGCCATCCATGAACGGCTATGCCCGAGATCTCAAGTAAGGGAAAGCGGGGAGCGTCAGCCGGAGTCTTTAGTTGGCCATGGGAGTCGAAGGGTAACCATGGAACAAATGGCTCAAGTATGGGGAAAAATTCGGTCCCAGGAACTCCACGCCTACCAGATCACCATAATAATAATGACAAATTGTAATAAGAATTACTTTGCTGATTTTTTTCCCCTCGTCAAAATTATCCAGCATTATATTTCCCCCTCCTTATTGTCGAACTTTTGGAGGGAATGGATGGAGGAACTGAAATGGGCAAGATCCGCCCGGCCCCTTCTTGCAGGAGGTGCAGTGCAGGAGGGGATCTGGCCAGCCTGCAGCCACTCCAACCGGACTCTGGATGGTTGCGCTGCACCATACAGAATGGGTGGTCGGATCTCTTCCAGTCGCGATTCTAACGGCGTATATTTTGGGGACTAACTGCAAGCGGCTATGAGCAGAAGTAGCGTGTGAGTGTGTTGCTGATGCGCGATCCAGGTTCTCCACTGCGATCGTTTCCAGATCTGGGCTACAGCCTACAGAGAAACAGTAATCAGAATAGGCTGACTTTCATCTACTTGGCTTCAGCTGTGTCTTTTCATGCGCGTGCTGAATGAAAACATCCTTTTCATTCTCGATCAACTGCCCGTGGACTGGATAATGGACTGGATAAGGAGGGGTGTGCTCAAGGATTATTAGGATCTTCGCTTTCTGTAAAGTATAAAACTAAATATTACTCTTTCTATAAAGTACAGAATATTGTTGGTTTTGTTGATAAAGTCCAAGCCAATGTACAAAGTAAAACCTTGGTAATATCTATCATGATATTTTATCATCACTGCTGGCCTTAATTCACTGGGTATGTCTGTGTTGGATTGTAGGTTAATTTACTTTGTATAATGTCCATGCTAGTTAGATATATATAATGGATGTGCTTTCAGTATTTGCGCCTGGATGTTGGAGTGTTTTGGCTACCTAGAAGCCTGTCAGTTCATCTCAATTCCAAGTATTTAATACCTACTATTTTATCGAGAATCTTTGAACTTGTATTCCCATTTATCATTATCGCCCGGAAAGAAGCTGCCTCAGGAGCGGGGGAATGGGAAGGAAATCTGCTATAAGTGGACAATTATATTTGTCAGGTATTGTACAGAATAAGGCAGTTCTCGAGCCCAAGATCTGATATTTATTCTTAGCTATATTACCAGTTAATTACCTAATTTTGCTTCTCATAGCCATGCCATTATTAGTGAGGTATTTGTGAGGGGGTTCAGTCAAATAATCCTAAACTAGATTATGAGTTACATAACTAAGGCTCTTTTTCGCTTCAATTTTCTTAAGTTCTCTTGCCCGATGACTTGGGCTTGGAAATTTACTCCACCAGAGTTACCAAATCCTTCCGTCGTCTAGTCTCTTTCTGGGTCTTTTCTTTTTCTCCTTTGAATAAAGTCTGTCGACCGTTCCCCTAATTCGTGTAGCGTACGATCTATGGATCTCGATGATTTCCTTACTTTTCCTGGCCCATGACTCACTATTATGGGTGATTAGTTAGTGGGAAGACTTATCGTGATGATTATTATTATTATTTTGCTCCAACCACCCCAAAAAAAACAGCCCCGCTCTTTCTGTTTTGTACGCCTTCCACTGTGTACCTCCACTCTAAACTACCTACGAAGTACGCTACACTATTAAAGTGATGGCGGTAAAAATAGGCAGTGTTACCAGTAATACTACTATACTACTAGTACTAAGTACTTAGTTAGTACACTGTGCCTTCATACATAGTACTAGTATCCCGTAACTTAGCTATGTGTCGTAAGCTATTCTAGGCTAACAGTGGATTTGTACTCGATTGTAAGTACATGTTCAATACAGCCAAAACGAGGTTGAGGCCATAATTTTAGGCATGACTATTGTTGTTGTGACACTCCATATCAGTCGAGCAGAAGATACTCTGTAGAGGATGGAGATTATTTACTTGGAATGAATTAAAAAAAACACATACATATCATTTACAGGCCAAATTTTCTCTTTAGTATGGATGGTCATTTACATTATCTATAGAATTACACGGTAATAAAACAATGTGAAATACAGATATTATTTCCTATACTTTCAGGTTTGTCTTCGAGGTATTTATTAATTTTGATTAGTACAGTATTTATTACTTACTGCTAGGTATTATTTCCTTCCCCCTCGGGCCAGGGACAGCCCGTAGTAAGGCTCCATCTCTCCCCACCAAGATATCCGCACATCGCCAATATGTCTATGATCCCAACTCACTCCACACTTCTTCGACGATCCGCAGTTCGCAGCCCGTAAAGCTTCTGTAATTCGCCGTAACTTTAAACTGGTCACGACCGCCCAGTGTCAGTAAGTATGATTCGACAATCTTGGGTAGTCTGCTCTGGCTCCTGTGTCTGTCTTTTATTTATATTATTTATTTTTATTTACGTTTATTTATTTATTTTTCAGGTCAATTCTGGGCCGACGTGTTGGATCTTTCCATATCTTTCTCGTGTGTGCGGGCCTGGCTGTGGCGGTTTTTGGAATCATCGTTTTTTAGGACGACCCCTCTGGGTAAGGTCACTAAGGTAGATTGCTGGGGGATTATTATTTATTTATTATTATTATTATTATTTTATTTTATTTTATTTTTATTTTATTTTATTATTTCATTTGCAGTAGTTAATTAATATTGCTGCTTCTTATTAAGATTATTATTATAATAACACTAGTAACTGTTGAATGCTGTTGGCTTTTTTCCCTTCTTATTATTATCGCCATCACCTTGGGGTTCCCTTCCCACCTTCATTATTATTATTATTATTATTTACCATTTGAAGTAGTAAAGCTACCTACTACTACTTACTACCTCCCTCTCGTCTTTCTCCTCTCAAGACAACTTTTGCATTCCAAACTCAAGAAGACAGATTCCTCTTTTCTTCCTGAAATATCCTCAATTCCCCGTCACTTTCCCCATTCTAAACGGCCCCTCACTCATAATTCCCCTTGACATATCTACCTATCTCCTCGCGACTACCTAATCCTGATCTGCTCCTTGACATTTTCCCTCGATCTACGGTTATTGACTCCCCCTCCTGCCTCAGGCAGAGAACCAACCACCATTACGAAGGGCCAAACTTGAACCGCCGCCCTTTCCACGCGACGCATTCATCTCCATCCCTTGCGTGCACTGCGCCTCCGCTGCTCTCTCCTCCCGCCCGCAAACTCAACATTGTCAAATCAACCTTTTTTGTTCTTGAAGTGAATCTAGGTCAAAAATCTGATCTTTAATATTTTTTATTTTTATTTTCAGCTCTGGTGCGCAAGCTTGGATTCAGACAGATGGTTGTTCGAAGCGCAGAAAGGGCCGTCCCGATCTGATCTGTTCTCTGCACGCTGCGGCAGGTTGCCGTACTTTTTTCGATTTCACCTCTCAAGGCCTAACATTTGACAACTGCGGGTATTATAATCGCGATCGCATCGCCCGTAGATTGCCTGATCTCTGAACGCCACTTCTTCCCACACAGAGATTTGGAACGCACTCTGTGTGAGTTTCAAGGCGCCGCTCTCTATCGCTTGCTCTCTTTCTTGGTCGACCCAGAGAAGCTCCGATTTCCCTCCTCGACTGTGCTCGCATCTCGTCCGATATAACCTTCTCTCCCTTCCCCCACAACCGCCACCACGCCAGACAAATCTGGTCGAAGGGGAGTGGCACTGATACTTTTTTTTTTGCTAGAATTTTCATACTTAATTCCTGCTTTACTTAACTACCAGCAGTTCCACGCTTTACTGGAAGTGGTGTGGTTGTTAATCAATCTTGAACTGGTTACACTTTTTTTTTGCCAAACTTTTGCTACGGCCGCCCGCCTTCACTGTTCGCCCACCTCCTTTGAGAAACGGCCTGACCTCTTGTGAATTTCGAAAGATATTGAACCTTCTTTTCAACAGTCGAAGATTTCTATAGTGGATGCCGCTGAGGACGGCTCACTGCTTATACGTTGAATAACTTACTGAACTGGAGTGATGGGGTCACTGGAAGCCGGACCTCGACACAGGTATTTCGAAACCTTTTTCTCATGTTAGTTTGGGTTGTCGCAGAGGGATTTTGCTGATCATTTTACCTTCTGCTCAGGGACCATCTCCCAGCTATAGGATTTTTAGGTAAAGACGGCGCTGGTTACCCACCGAAACATCCTGCGATTGCGAGAGGTCCTGCAAGTTCTCCTACGCCACTTCTAAGCCCGACTACGATGTACTCGAACCAACCTGCCCCTTATTCATACTCAACAACTCCTACAAGCGCAGGCCCTGGATATATCTCTCCTCCAGATTCGCGGCGTGCATTCGATGATGATAAAGAGAAACAGCCACCACGACAATCACTCCCATCCATCCATGAAGCGTTAGGAAACGATAACCCATTACCATATCCTCCCCCACCCACTTCAGCGCCGCCTCAACAATCACACAGCGTACCTCCCCCTCACTCCCTTTCTTCCAACCTTGTCGGTCGTCCTGGCGTAGAAGGACCCCCGGGCCCTCCGAATCCGTTTTCGAACGGAGCACCTTCAGGCCCATTTCTACAAAGCTCCACACTATCTCACCAACCACAATTGCAAGCGGAAGCGTCACGGTCAAGCTTGACATCTTTAAACACCCAAGAGTCTAGAAATCCTTCTCTTCATTCCCTCAGTTCTGGGAAATCGCCCACACAAAGCGCGAAAACCGGGATAACATCTATATCTGGCTCGCAGACAGGCTCTGGATACGAATATAATGCTCCTACTTCAGCGGGCAGCGTTGCTTCGCCAAACGGTTATGGTGCGTATTCGCAGCCGTACGCATTTCAGCCGCAACCCCCACCAGGGGCACCAGCATATCCGGCTACGTCTTACGACTCTCGACCCTATGTGGGCACGCGTGTTGATGATGTCAAAGGTGGACTCGCCCGCCCTGCCATTGCGGGGCAACCGCCAACCGATTCTGTGAAGCGCCATCTAGACGCGTATGATGTAGAGACATCACTTAATGAGGTACGTAACTTTTTTTTTTTTCAATTTGATTTAGAGTTCCTATTTGCCAACCGTAACAGATTGTCGACATGAGCACCCGAACTTTGGATTTTTCCCGACACTATGCTGCACGAGCACACCAGACTCAGCGCTCAGGCCCTGTGTTAGGGTCATTACCTTCTCTGCAAGAAATTGAGGAGATGATTAACATTCAACGCCGGAACCAGGATGCTTTGATGCGTATACGTACCGCCGTTCTAAACCAGGAACATGCTTTAGCGGAGCAGATGGCGCAAAGAAAGGCCTTTAAAGGTCATGAGGATGAACACATGGCGATGTATCAGGAAGACTTCAAGGGAAGTGGTGGATTTGCTGGTCCAGATTCGAAGAAAAGGCGTGGGGTATGTGTTGCCGTTGCAATTTTTTTTAATTACAATCTTCCGCTACCCGTTGTATGTTTGCCATTACTGACAGTCGGGTTACAGAAAGCAGCTCCTCCTGGCCGTTGCCACAGTTGTAACCGAGCCGAAACACCAGAATGGCGCCGTGGTCCAGACGGCGCCCGAACTTTGTGTAATGCTTGTGGTTTGCATTATGCCAAACTGACTCGCAAGATGGGTGCCAACAAGGCTGCTGCCTTGGGATCCAACCTAAAGCCTAAGACCTCCCTTGACTCTGTGTCGCCGGGTAGGTAGCCATTAGTATGTCAGTCCTATTTATTCACGTGGCGTTGAAAAAAAAAAGATTTTTTGGGATTAGAAGTGATAGGCGTTCCTGAGTTCTATTCCAGTTTTGGATTATACTCTCCTAATGCTGCTGGCTTTGATCTTTTCATTGGACATGATACTACTTTTTTTTTTTTACCGGGTATGGCATTCGTTATTCTTTTCAGACGGTTTCGCGGCTATGAATTTCTTCCAATAGTATGGGCATCTCATTTGTCTTGTGTCCTATCTGAGTCTGGAATTACTTCTTAATACCCCTTGACGTTGTGGGAAAAGGCATTCGGATAGACTTTCCCTGATCCTGTTCCTCTTTTGTTTACTGCAGCTGTTGGTTCTGTTTAGGATGCGCGCAGTGGATCATCTGTTGCCGGCCTTTTCTTTTTCTTCTCCCCCATGCTGCCTTTATTCCTACGCTTGCTGCTGTTCTGGTTTGTAATTATACCCATTTCTTACCCCTCCTCTTTCTCTTTCTCCCTCTTCTATTTCCTGTTTCCTTTCAGAGATGGGGTGAACACAAGAGGTATCATGATTTATCACGCAATCATGTCCAATGTTAGGAAATCACACAGTGCCTTGCTTTACTCAATGTGATGAGAAAAGAAAAAAAATTGAGACCTTTTGAGACATCCCTTGATCGTAACGAGTTAGACATCATTTCCATTGCCACAAGCCCAGAGTGTACAACTAGATGCTTCTTGGCGTCTTAGGGCGGCAACTTCTTTTACTAATCGCTTGGATCTCGAAGATCGGAGATTTAAGCGAGGTGGAAGTAACGGTATGACAGTCTGTAGAGGAATCTATCGTAGTAATAGTGCCCACTGGTGTTGTGGCGACTCTCACCACTCAACTGCCATTTGGCTGAAGAAAAATCTATCCCTATTAGTGGAGCAAGAGGCAAGAATACTACCTAGGTAACTATCTAGTAAACAGCAGTATCTAGATACGAAGACCGATCCTCTTAAGGCAAATTGGTTTCAATGGTTTCTCTCAGGAGTAGTAGTTACTACTAACTATTACCAATCACTACTAATGATAAAGCATGCATTATGTAATTTAATACTCTCCAGAGTCAGAGTACCTACAGACCTCCAGGCCGGGCTCCCTCACTGACAGTGTACTGCTATGTACATACCTTACTAGGTACAGAGGTAGTAAGATTGAAGAACCGTATAGGCCAATCGGAAAGGGAATAAACGAGCACAGTGATCCATGACGCCGCTAGAACTTTCCAATCCAGCCAGAACCACCGCGACGGATCGATCGTCCCGAGCGGCCAAGTCCCCTTGAACCGGACTTGAGTCTTGGGGGAGAGATCTGACCGGACACCGGAGCGAGAAGTAGTTTAGGATTCACACGAAAAAACCTTTAGTAGATAAAGTGAATTATTTAGTTACAACTGGAGATGTAGTATTTACAAAAGTAAAAAGGTAATCGAACTCAAGGTAGCGGCAGCGGCGAAAAAAAAAAAATAAATAGAAAAATGAAAAAAACACGCCAAATTATAGGTATACTTATTGAGGAATTACCTAATTAATTACTAGTATGAATAATAACTAAATTTGAATACAGATTCATACCTGGTAACTACAGAGGTAGTAGGTCTACCATTATTTTAGGCATCTAGTAGTATCTTGAACTATTGGATTTACAGCCGATCGGATCTCATCATCCATCTCATCTTACAAGTTGCATGACATTGTAAGAGCCCCGATTCATTGACTTGATTGGGCGCCCAAGATTCCCAAGTAACGCTGTGAGTGGTAACTGTCGTACACAAAGTTGATTGTGGTTCATAGGTGAGTTGTAGGGCTTATCTCACCGCTGGATCTTTTGCGGAGATCTCCGTTGTCTTGGGTAGGGATGCTAAATGTACTAGATACCTGCTAGTAGTGGCGCAATGGTGGTGGTTGCTTGTTGGGTAACTACTACTAGAGATAATATAAATACCTAATGCTGATAGAACAGTATGACTACAGAGTATACTATTAGATAACTACTAGATAGTAGTAGTAGTGTTCCCCACCTTGTCTTAAAAATTGTTACTGTTCTCTGCCGTTCCCAAGCGAGTTTTCATGGGAAGCACAATGCACTACCTACAAGTAGGGGGCGCGGGGTCCTGAGTATCGGCAAAATTTCCTCTTGGTGGCCATTGAAATTAGAATTTTTTGCCGCTGTATTACTTGTAGTACTTAGACTATGTCATCAAAAAAGGTTTTATTTTTTTACTTTGAAGTTATTGTGATGGGTTAGGCTTAAACTGATCGCCTCCGTGCTACTAGTACCATGTACCTATAGACTGTGTATCCTACAGACTACAAGAGATTCAGATCGAGATCGATTTATCGGCCGCTGGGGAGTCCGGACCGATCTGGGCTGGTGTTACACTGCCACACCGCCTATAACCGGGGTGGCATGGAGTCGCCCGATGGACTGGAGCCGAATCTCGGCCGGGGAATAGGATACTCAAGTCTTTCCATGGATGATGAAATTTAGTTCTTCAGGCGAAAGAAAAAGAGGGATGTGAAAAATTCTAAATAGTAGTAATGAGATCACTACTGACTATTACTTCCTAAGTTACTAGGTACTCTGTATGAAAGTATGAACGTATGGAGAGTACTAATAGAGAGACGGACGCTTGGCACGGGGATATGTTGAGTTGGCAGTGCAAACAGTACATACATCCATGCATGGACCCACTGACCCAGCCTGTCGGGCTCCCAAGCGGTGAAGCCTGTGTTTTCCCAAATCCCAGCCCACAGATAACTACTACTGGGACTAGTAATATTTAATCACCAGAATAGATCCATAATCCCAGCAAACTAAGTGATCTATTAGAGTATCCCTTTCGCAACTTAGTATAAGATGAAGACCGGATGGCCTATGATGATCCTTTTTTTTTGGGTAAGGAAACCCGTATTCGGATCTTAATAGCTTACCCAGGTACGCAAGAGGGTTAAATGGATTATAAACTAGGTCCCGTGCCCTGCCTTTCTCTTTTCACGTTTTCTTTGTTAAGATGTGGGGTTTCGGGGTTTCCCGCGCTTAGCTTACGAATCTTGATTATTGACTCCTGAAGAGGGTGCCCATTACTGGACAGCCTGTTGGACTAAACAAAGGCGTCTCGTCGCGCTGTACCTAGACGCTGGAACCTAGGCAGTTGGGGACGGATTTGTTGGGTCTCTATGGCTATACTCGGTTGCCCCTTCCAGATACAACCTAACTTACTATTTTTTTTTCATAATCTGCGTTGCGCGTTGTACTTCGCAGAGTACAGAGTAGCCACAAATGCAGGATGCATTGTAGGTGCGTATCAAGCTCTATCTAGTACTCTGCAGAACTAAGTACCTAGTACATATAATAGGGCTTGGACAGGGTGCAGACAGACATACCTAGGTAGTAATGACCTGTATATTGCAGCGATCCGCCCTCCATCTCCAGAAGAGAGCTCATTAAGGGATGGACATCGACTATCCACAAAATATTGATTGAGGATTGCCGAAAGGGCTTGCTCGATAAGTATTCATCTAGTACTCCGTTTACTTGTTGAGCGATCCTCATGTGACAAGCCAAAGTCTCACGAGGTCATTGTTGGAGATGTCCATGGTCCACCAGACCTCGGATGGAAGCCATTGTAAAGCGAATTGGCCCAGTCTCAGGCCACATATTTGGGTTCCTGTGGGCCACCCTAAGTGGTCACTATTCAGCTCCCTGGCTGAGGAGCTATTGCTAAATTTAGGTCGTGAGATTCAAAGAGATATCTTTTTCTTATGACTGGACTGGACGGAATATGGAGTCGCAGTAGTATGGAGAAAGGAGCTGAGCGAAAGCCCCATTTCCATGTCGAGATGTATGGAGGTAATTCTAAAGTACAGGGTGCTAGACTGCTGGCGCGGAGCACATATCCGGTATTTGCCCTGATCTTCGATTTGAAGTACGGAGTGGTAGTACAAAGTATATTACGGAAATGGTCGCTAAATCCCTAATTCGGCAAAATTGAGAGTTTGGGTTCCATTTGGCGCGTTGTAATTACTGTTTTGACTGGGATGATCCCTGTTGCATTATTACTACCATGTCTACTGGCAGTACCTACTAGTAGTATAGTAGTAAGTACTAGTAGTACCTGGGTATAGTAACACTGTAGGTAGAAAAAGACGATAGTAAACAACTACTAGTATTCTCCTTAGTTTACACTGACAGATGCCGAGAAACTAAGTTTAAGAATGCTTTTATTTACATATTGCTTGTTCTGAACTTCAAAGCCCGTGTACTCCGGAGTAGATCCAAGGTCTCTTTGATTATTTTCTTTTTATGCAACAATGGCAACAGGGTACAGGGTTGGTCTATCTAATAATAAGGCAATTAATCCTGCTGCAATGCACACATGTTGTGGAACATAATGATGATGACACACCTTTTTTAGTTTCTTGGTGGCTTTCCTCTTGTTCCTTGCTCTTTTGCATCAGATTACATACCAGTCCTCTGCACTTGCTGAATTGTTGTTACACAGCAGTAATAGCTGATGGTTGGCTTGAATTTGAAGCAGACTTGTTGTTCTTTCGTGCATACCCAGTCTCAGCTAGACGCAAGATTCTCGGTATGGACACTACTCTTCCTATACGACTAGTAGTACACAACAGAGATACTACACAACCTAGATACTACTAGTAAGTACCATCAATCAGAGACCACGTTCTATGTATGTACTAGAGTCCCCATACAAGTACAAGGAAATACTAGCAGTAGTTAGTTAGTACCAGGTATCTACGTAAGCACTACGTACAGACTACAGGAGCTTCGTGGCTCAGTTCTCCATACAGACCGAGCTCTGCATTATGACGATCAAGCAAAAAGCTAAACGCTAAACTGTATCTCTTTGCTATTGAGCGGGGACTAAGCTTGAATTGTCTACTGCGTGGTGGGCTGATAATTCCTCCGTTAGCCTATCGAGCCGCGATAATCGGTTCTCGGGACCCATTTTACATCTGAACCTAAGGCGTGTCTGTCCTGAATCAGCATGGCGCTCTTCAGCCCCTGAGACAAAAGCGGACATGAACACGAGGGGGGAAAGTAAAAAAAAAGAATAGGATAGCGAGAACGAGACTAAGGAATCAGGATTCGGAGGGATACTGAGTCTGCGAGAGGATGGGAAAAAGAGAGCTGGATGGTTGTTATGCAAGAATGCCTTGATTTCTTTTTTTTCTGCGTCTTCTTATTGTTGAGTGAGAAATGCAGGCAGCCGTCAAGAGTTGAATCGGGTTCTTTTTTCCTTTTTGTCTGTTTCTTCATAATTAGTGCAGTTATAACTTGGTACCTACTATCTCCTCTGTAGTATTTTGGAGCATTATTGCCGAGAGCAAAATACCTCCATACCAGTCTTGACTCTTGGGTCGAGGATCCAGCAGAGTGGATATTCCCTTTAGTAGTTCTATAGTATCTCTAGCTACTACTACTAGTAGTAAGTCCACGGTACCACATAACACCAATTAAAGAGGGTATTTTATCTAGTTCAAGTGAAGACCAAGTCTGTAAACATGATAAATAAGTGCTTCGTACTATTAGTAGTCGTCCTTGGTAGTAGCACGGATTGAATTACCAGAACATATTGTTTCAAACGCCAACCTGCCGTTTCTCCGCGATTGTATACTCGGAGTATGTTTTCCACATGAGACTTGATCCAAGCGCATGATCTCCATTGCAGGTTTTAAAATCTCACGTGTTTCAAAAGGATTTCGGGGGCTCGGGTCGTGGGTAGGGGGGGGGCTTTTCCAGGTCCTGCACACTCAGTCGTGTTGAAAAGTACCTATGTATGTTTGAAGGAGGAAGTGGTTCAGTTGAAAACGAGACTAATTATATCCAGGTGGCAGTGTACGAATAATTTGTATAAAGTACTAATATATTTGCTGGTGGAAATATTCTCTGGACACTGGACGCGCAAGGAGCCTATAACACCACTATATTATTAAGGCTCTTGGTGTTGTTGTAAAACGTTACAGAGTACTCCGTACTCCTGGAGGTACTCCCATTGCCAGGGCTTCCTTGCCAAAAAAAAAACATATCTGAAATGCGGAATAATGCCTACGGAGTACTCCGTAGACCTAGACTTGAATACGGGCTTAAAATGCGTAAACCCCACAGAATCCAGAGTGTCTAGACGCCTGTTAAAGACTGCAAGCCGGCCAGTCGTGTCCTAGATTCTAGAACTGTCCAATTTGAGAACAATGCCAGGTGCAGTGGATAAGGCCACACGTCCCTTGGGCAGACAATACGTTTATCTAGTAGTAATAGTAAATTATTTTAGCATGCTTCGCATTTATCGGCAGTAATGACCTAATTTAGAAATTTCTGTGTAATGATGATGCCCTGTACTATATGAACCTTATCTTACTTACAGAATCATGGAACCATTCCAGAAAATCTGGGTTGTATTAATTGGAAAGAGTTATTCTTCTTTTATTCATTGGTAGACCAAATCCATGGTTCAACTATTTGTTTGTAGCTGAATCAGTATTTTCTAAGCCTCGTGCTTTCAGCTTATTACTGCCAGTCAGGTTCCAGCTGAACATCTTCCCTTATTCCTACATAGGTATAGGCTATGGAAGCTGAGCGTTTTACTGGAAGAATCCATAGTTTCTCTAGCACTGACTTTCAAGGAATCTACTTCCAGGCCTATCACTCACCAAGACCAGGAAACAACACTGCCCGGGATCCATGGCGCAACATTTAACCTCAACCGGCTAGACACCAGGAACAAGGCGTGAGACATTTCATTAGTCGGCCGTGGAATCACGGGCTATCCTTCACCAGCTGAGCCCGGTCCAGCCCACTTAAAAAACCTGAAGAAAGAGTAGTTCGTGGAATTTCTGCTGGAAAGAAAGTTCAAGACAATTAATTTATCCCATAATTATTACAGTATAGTGATACTAGTAACTCAACGGAGTCCCCGAATCCCCGATATTGAGCAGTTTGTGGGAGCTGTACAGACTCCACATCGGCGCCGATTGGTACCACAGCTAAAATAAGGAGCTGAAAGCCGAAGAAATATTATTGATTGTAACATGGGATGCAAAGACCCGTCGTTCGTCGTTCATGACTCGATCTGAACGAGATTAGACAGCCTCGATGGGTGGAGTTTTAGCTTTCCAGTACATGGTGGATGTGGAGTGGAAATAATATTCCTTCCAGTCAGAGGTAGAAGATTCATCTGATGATCTTGATGGATGACGCCTGCAGGGAAAAGTAGGAAAGTTCTGGAGCCTTGCAGAAAAGGAATTTGGAGTCATGCAATTTGGAATTATTGGGAGGGGACTTGGGGAAGAGTCGCGGTGTGCGCGTGTCTGTACGTGGAGATTTAGGTTGCGATGGACGCGGCCCACCAGCGCTAGGAATGATTCCAAGAGTAGAATGAGATCGATCTCGATCGATCTGAGCTGAGCTTTTTTCTTTTTGCAATTACCCTCGATATTTTTACACGAGAGTAATTCCACCGTCAAAAGACTTCTGTTTGTATGTAATATTGAATATTGAAAATTCGGGACAGAAACGGCCGTATTCTGGGGTATCATCAAGACGTATTGGAAACTACTGACAGTGCCTCACAGAGAACACATATTCAGGTAGGATTGAGAGTCATAGAACGAAAGCTGTCATCATTGTGAATAGTCGTTCTCTCCCCGTCATTGGTCTCTTTTGTTTTTCTCAAAGAAGGAAGAAGGCAACAATGCAGTCGCTGCTTGTCTGGTTGTGTTACAGAAGCAGGACCATTTTTTGAATTAATACTCGATACACCAAAAAGGTGTGTATGAGTACCATACAGTAGAAACATGAATTTATCCTTACGGTTCTCAATCAGTACTCCTTACCAGTGCCAGGAGTAGGTACCTTGGATACTACAGAAGCCCAGCTTACTGATTCTAGGCAACTTAGTGACATAGTACCTACGCAGTATATATGGACCCGAATTGGGTAATAAGATGAGAGTAAAAGTTAACGAGCCCGAAGAGCATCTGAGAGGAGCTTCATGTAATTATCAGGAGGTTGTGACAGAGGCATCTGAGTGACGGATTACATGAATACGATAGTTGGGTATGATCACGCCTTGGATATTCAATGTATATTAAGGTTGTAAATTGACTTTGCTTTTATAAGGATATTGAGTTATATGAATACCGATATTTATTTGGGGTATTATGGATTAGAAATTATTATGATGCTCAGAGCCTCAGGATTGTCAGGTGTAAGCTCCACATATACTATTCTCACACTAAGCAAAATGTTCATGAAGTCTTCAAAAAGAATATCAGATGATGAGCCTGAACGAAGGTAAAAAGTATACAACGTAAAATAAACTATCGAGCAGTGGGAGCTCGAGGATAGGAAAGCAGGTACATCATTTCATTATCTCTGTAACTTTATCCTGTACCAGCAGTCATGGGTTGCCTGATAGCATGCATGCATGCAACTGCTGGGGCCCTGATGCCAGTTTACTTTGGGAAGATCTTCAAACATGATCAATCCAAAGGAATATGCATGAGGTCATTCTCATTCACAATGGGGCAATGTGAGATCAGAGATAGTAGAAGGTCGATGATGGATCCTATTACATGCATACGATCTATCTAATATTGTCAGATCATTGTACCCCACAGACAAGGATCTTGGGATAGAAGGAGGCTTTATTTAGTATCTGACACTCAACAACCCCTTTCAAAGCATCGAATATCGAATATTCATGGAATAAAGGCAGAGTAGCTCAGGTACCTTATTGAATACTTGCTGGTAATGATGATATCTCTGTAAATCACTGAATTTCTCGATTTAAGGTGGTGATTCGAGAACTCGACAGATAAAGTACAACCTTGGGATAGGAAATTTCCCAACGGTTCTTCTTCAGTGATAGGCAAATGAGCTGTGATATAGCTCTGATAGTAATATTGTAGACTTCCTTACAGTCCCTTCAGCCTTTCATTTCTAGTTCGTGTTACTTTTGATACTGGTTGTGATACGGATTTTGAATGTCATTGGCGATAAAGTTCTTATCGGATCATGTGTTATCACGTGCAGTAGGCTCCACCACTTCTTTCCTGGACTACAGAGGTAACAGCAAGAAGTTCTTTTAAGCAAATCTACCTTTTTACTCGATCAAATGCTTTAACGGGCTGAACTTGCTTATATTCCTGAGTTGCGGTACATCTGCTTGTCTGGTCCTAGTCCCATGCTTCCTCGGGCCTGGATTACTAGGTGTTCATACAGGAATCAAGCCCCTCCACCGTCACTGAGAAGGAAGATCCAAACATATAACATAATGGGGGATTCATACATACCTATCACAGAGATACCAACGGTTTCATTACTGTATAAACTCAATCGTCTCAATACTCGCGCCAAAATGCCTTTGATGCCTCATTCAAAACCCTTAAATGACACGATCGCGTTTATTCGCCATGACATAACTAAGCTGCAGTATGTGGACTGTGTGGTCAATGCAGCCAACAACTCTCTTCTTGGGGGTGGCGGCGTAGACGGTGCCATTCACCGTGCCGCTGGTCCTGCTCTGCTTGAAGAGTGTAACTCCCTAGATGGCTGCAACACCGGGAGCGCCAAGATCACGTTTGCATATGATCTCCCTTACCAACGGGTCATCCACGCTGTTGGTCCGATTTACGCATATGAGAAGCGCAAAGACGAGAGACGACCTGAGGCTTTGCTACGGAGCTGCTACCGCCGTTGCTTCGAGCTAGCTATTGAAAATAACATGAAGAGCGTTGCTTTCCCCGCAGTTAGCACCGGTGTATATGGCTACCCAAGTCAGCTTGCTGCAGAGGTCGTCCTTGACGAAACCAGAAAGTTCTTAGAGGAGGACGGAAACATCGGAAAGCTGGAAAAAGTTATTTTTTGTACTTTTGAAGCTAAGGATCAAAAGGCATACGAACAGCTAATTCCGTGAGGCTTCCTGTTTGCGCCCAACCGTATCAATGGGATATAAAGCTAAATGGTTTTAGAGTCTTTTTCCCTCCCGGAAACCGTTCTCAGTCTAAGGGTCGCGACTCGCCAACGAAATCGCCCCGGTCACCTAAGAACAAAGGCTCTAAACGGCCCTCTGCTTCTCCGGAAATTCTCGCGGCTAGACTTCCAGATCCACCAACCGCAGAGCCTATCTTAGATGGTCAGCCAGAAAGCAAAAGAAAGAAGACGAGCGCAGTTCCCGTCGAACGTGATGTCGGGGTTCAGAATACGTACGACACTGGCGTTTCCGATGATAGAAGCGAGGATGACTGGGAAGAAGTCGACAGATCCGAGGGCTTTCGCACGGAGAAACTCGACGATGAGCCAGTGGAGATCGATCGGCCACCTTCAGCTACTGACGTACATAGTGTCCAATCCAGCGGGATTATTGATATGGTCGAGTCTCATTCGACCGACGGTTTCTTAGAAAAGCATTAATGACTATTTTGTGGAATACGGCATGCCTTTCAAAAACGCTTGATTGAGAACCTGGCGATATTATTGGTGTTGATGTCTATAATTCGATTGTGCACATTGTGTTTGGGCTACTTCACTTTATACGGCGATATGGGGAATATGACATCAGACCAAACCCCATTGCACGGCAACACTATATTCATAGGACAAAACCATATATTACTTGTGAATTGCATAGCTAATATTCAGCTTCCTGCTAAATATCTCACCAGTAGGACAAGAAACGCTGTAAATGTTGAAGCTGGTGGCTGATGCACCGTGAAGCGATGCAAACTGAACAAACAAGCTTCCGATGTCAGCACATCTTTCGGGATCGATCAAGTTGACGGTCTTCGATTCTGCAACATTTTCCACCACAAGTAGTGAAAACGTACCCCGTCCTATTCAACCGACCATTTACAAGACAATGAAAACCAATCACACACAAGCATAGCCCTATCAAACCTTTGTCCTTCGAACCCCCTCCGAACCACCCCGAATCAAGCATACGGAGGGAACTAGGAAACCACCCAAAAGACCTTCCTTCAACAATGCAAAAATACACAGGATTCCGAGCTCTCTCCCCGGAATCAGCCAAAGCGCGATCATCCACCCCATCATCAAGCCCGCCATTATCCGCACCGCCCTCCCCCTCTTCCACCCCACACAATCCTCACAGTAACCCTTCCTCCAGGCCCTCTCTTTTCTCCTCCCTCCGCAGTCGCTACGCAGCCCTCCCATTACCAGCGCGAAGAACATTCCGCGTCCTTCGAGTCCTAGCCCCCATCATCCCCATCGGGCTCTTCTTCTCCGAACATGTCCTCCAAGTTATGTGGGTGCGCGGGCCATCAATGACGCCCTACCTCAACGAGGATTACGAACAGATGCACACGAAAAGCGACATGGTGCTGGTAAATATGTGGCCGTTCGACTGGGCACATTGGCCCTGGGGACAGAAGAGGAGGCTAGAGAGGGGGATGCTTGTTACATTTCGGTACCTGATTCCTTTATTATTCTTCTTCTTCTTCCAACCACCATCACCCTTCATCCGGAACCTTTTCGATTCTTGTTCTTGGACTCTTTTTACTAATAGTGTTGCCTTTTGTGGATTGGTAGGTCACCGGCTAATCCACGACATGTGGCGATCAAGCGTGTTGTGGGACTTCCTGGGGATCGGATCACGACGAGAGAACCCTGTATGAAGCCGTCGCAGATTGTGCCGTTTAACCATGTTTGGCTGGAGGGTGATGCGGAGGATCCGAAGAGGTCACTTGATAGTAATACTTACGGGCCTGTGAGTATAAGTCTTATCACGGGGAGGGTGATGGCTGTGTTATGGCCGCGGTTTAGACTGCTTGACTTTTCGGAGTGGGAGAAGGGTGTTGTGGAGGGGGATACTGAACGTCGATTTGGGGATAACTATCGTCAAGAGGTGAGGGATCGAGTGTTAAAGGAGGCAGTTAAAATACAACGTCCTTCGTTGGAATGAGCCTTGTATGGAAACTTTTTGGTTTAATGGACAGACCATTAATTGTGTATTTATATATTATTGTACATATTACTTATGCTTAAAGAGGGAAAGGATATATATATACATAGCAAATGAAAGACTCATGTGTGGACAGTCCAATTTTTCACAGAAGTCCAAAAACAATAGAGTGCTGTTAGTGAGATGAGATTAACCGGACTTCTTCCGGTTTGCCTTCTTGCAATTGATCAATTTCAGAAGATATACTCAATACCCAACGATCCTTTTCCACTCGGCTCCGTGCCTTGAAGACAATAGTCCGCCCATGGACACCGAGTTTGGAAACTTGTTTCAAAGACTGCCTTGTTTGACCCTTTTCCCCAAGCTCTCGGGCGCGGAAGAGATTCTTTTTTAGGGGCTGCCAAATCACAAACGTAATTGCAGTGTCCTCGTCACTACTTGTATAGAGGTCTGATGAGAGATATACACGGGGTAGCGTCCGATGGCCTGGGTGGTTGCTGTCAAAGGTCTGGTTCGCATACAACAAATCAGATTCTGTGAGTAACCCAGAGTAGACGTAACAGTTGTCGAGTTCTATGGTTGACTCGAGATTATGGTGGATATAAGGAATTTCAGTGCCATTGCGCCTTCTCAGTGAGCTATGGTAAATCAGGAGCATTCCAGACGTGAGCACAACATGGTATCGTTTGAACGTTGCATGACGGCGAGGCTTTTTATAGAGCAGGCCAGACATCTTCCAAACGCACTGCATTAGTTTTTATCCTTATGCTGTATCCATATATTGTAGACAACGTACCTTAATTGGTCGGCAGCCCGACAAGGAGCACATGTTATGCAATAATGGAGAAGCTTCGGCTTTTTTGACCTCCCATTTTTTGGCGAACTGCCCTATCACAGACTCTAATTCCTCGTCGATATCCAGAATATCTAGGTTCCGCTGCCGAATGGCTTTGAGCTCAGCTACATCAGCTGCCGTTCTCGCTTTCCAATAGCTCACCAAAGCATGCAATCTTTCCACCCATTCATTCCTCGTTGCGCTGTTGTATGCCTGGAAGCGGATAATCAGACCATTATGTAGAAGTATCTCAAACCCCACATCATTGTCATTTTGGCCTTCCGCGCCATCCTCACGACTGGTGTTACCTGTACCGGATGCGTTGATTGTGGACTGCCCATCTCTCTGGATGCCGGCTTCAGTCGGGGAATTGTTAAGTATATGTCGAACTTCCTGCACGTGGCACAGATTAATAAACCCATCAGAATGAGTGAGGTTGTGAATATTTCTGTTTAATTGTGCGTATGCTTCCTCGTCATGCCGCTTAAGGTTAGCAGTGTTTCCACTGGACAGCCATGAGATATTCCCATCTTGAATAGGAAATGGGTCAATATCATAGGAAAGTGGCATTTTGTCCAGAATTTCCTGAGTTGTAGGTATATCGGACTCTCTCGAGTATATCAGGGGGGCCGGTGGGAGCGCGTGCGATGGTCTACAGAAGAACAAATAATGGTCCTGGCAGAAAAAGTAGAGCCTTTTGAAAAACATTCTGTTCATTCGCTGATGGACGCCTTTCTGGGAGGTGAGACGTATCAAGAAACCCTCGACTGGGGTGGGCTCTTCTTCCCTCTTGCTTCCGTAGCTGATGAATGTATCGTAGTGCTGCCTTGGTCGTAGTTCAAGCTCGTGTGTACCCTGCATCGCTAGCGAGCCATACATTTTTTCCTCATTGAGACCATAGACCCATTCTAAACGATCATATCGCCTCCACGCAAGACCCATGCGCTCGGTACTGGACCATCTTTTCAATACCTCCGCCCACTCAGGACGACCTTTTAGCATTTCCATACATCGCTGTGTAATGGCTGAGCATGCAAATTGCTCGACTATTACAGATTGGGAAATAGCCTCACTATCTTGACTTTTAGTTTCATGGGACGCTCGCAGCTGCCCAAATGGGTTTCGTAAAACGAGAGAAATGTCAAGGTCTGGAACGTTGATCAGGAGTGAAGCAGGCCGGCGCCTGCCCAAAGTGTGAATGAGAAATGTATACCACTCAACTGCGTGTGCGGTAGATTTTGGTCGTAGAATGTAGATGTTAGTTCCTCTCTTCGACTTGTTCCATATCACAATCGTTTTATCCAGAGATGAATAGAGATTTACTTTGGCAATTCTCCGGCCTAGGAAAATCTCGTGGTGAGGCGAAACCTTCCGGCCTTCCTTTTGTATCTCTGGAATAACACGCGTTTTGTACATCTGTAAAGTATATGGCGCCTTTTTGTCCGAGGTTGAACGACAAACCACAAGAAACTCTCTCCAATTATCCTGGACGCGAGTTTCCATCCTCAAGCTGTCAAATTCAGTATAGTCATCAGGCAGATCTTCTTGCATGGTCTCGTCAACACGGACAAGCATTTTCTCTGCCTTGACAATTTCACCCTCTTCTACGTTTCGTCGACGGAGCCATTCTGGAACCTTACTTTGGGTCTTCGAGATTCTAGATAAAATCCGTTGTTGTTTATCAAGGAGCTGATCATCCAGGGGATATTTGGTGGCTAATTTTGAAAACGGAAGGGCATGATCCTGCCACAAGAGTCTCCTGTTTTGTATGTCATCGACGTCTGTTTCCGGAGCGTTTTGCTGCTCTAGGCCTGTTAGTGACATATTGTGCTGTTTTCCTTTGCCTTTATTTTGCGGTTGAGATCGTAACAACGGGACGGTTGATCCAGAATCACTGGTGGGTGCTGCAAGGCATGACTGATCGGTATCATGTGGGCTAGGAATACTCAGTCTTTGCTTGGGTTGCTCTTCAGCCGACTCCTCTAAGTTAGCTGCTCGGCTACGTTTAGCCGAAGACACATGGCCTGTATGGAACGGCGTCGTGCTGTATTCCCTTGCAGTAAAGTACGCAGATGTTCCATCTCGCTTGGCGCTAAACGATTCTCGCGTGGGACTCTCTGTATCTGAAGTCGATGCACCGTGCGCACCAAGCTTACTGGAGGAGGCACCCTGGCTCTCCGCAATTGGAACGTGGAAAGACCCAAGAGAATTTGTCGGCAGTTCCGCTTCGTGGTCGTCAAAATAACCTTGCTGTGCCCTATCTAGCCCATCTTGCTCCGAAATATTGGGTTGGTCTGTGGGAAGTGATACACGCGATTCCCTTGCAATTGGGAAGTCGGCCGAAAATGTGGCGGCTTTCGAAGTGTAGTTTCTGAATTTCAATCGAGACTTATACCAGGACTTGCGATGGCTCTGTAGCCAACCCTTCGGTATTGGGCCGATGAAAAACCGTCTATTGGTCATATGAACATGGCTGGCGGAGGCATGACGCTGTTGTTCCTTATTAGCGACTGTTTAATGGCTAGTGTAAGAGTGCGACTAGAATTATACCAATTTCTCGGCCGTATAGGAGCCTGGTTCCAAGCCACGGTGGCTTTCATCAAAGACGGAGGGTAAATCAATCTCCATCCTTGCGTCACCATGGTGATCGGTGCTGGAGCGAGTGCTCATAGCATTTTCCATGGGTGGGAAAGGGAGAAGCGAAGCTTCGAGTTGAGTGCTCTCTGTGCAAAGGAGATATTACGGCTTCCAGTTCTTCGATCAAATGGACAAACAACGAGTAGCCATTATTAGTGAAAGCATGGGGAGATCGTCTCCGCAGGGGAAAGGGGGTCTATTTGCATTCCCATTGCCTGAAGCAGCTTGTTTTCTGATTCCAGTAGAGCGGCCTTGAAGCCAAATGACGTCGTTGACCCACCCCGTGATCTTGAGGATGTGTTTGTGTGGTTTGCACTCGTTTGCACTGTTTGTAATGCCAAGCCCAAGGAGGACCCGCTTATTGGCTTGATGCTTGCGTGTCCTGCTCGTGGCGGTGTAGCTGTTGTTGATAACTTAAACCTTCTGACACTCAACTTAACTAACATACGGATTACTTCCCCTCTCTTATTCGATCGGTCATTTTTCTTCCAAGTACAGCAATCTCAAATTTAAATCCATCCAATATGGCTCTAGTTATTCCTCCGGGCGGCACCTGGTTTGACACCCTCAAGAAGTCCTTTGCCGATGTTCCTATCGACGCTGCCAACGACGATGCGATTTCTACCACCGAGTTTCTCGAAGCTGCCGAGTCTCTGACTACTTTGTTTGGTACGTAGCAGGCGTTTGCAATAGGAGACTTGGCAGGTACAATTCTAATATTATGGCTCTTGGATAGATCTCCTTGGTTCCGCAGCCTTCAGTCCCGTCAAAAGTGATCTTCTTGGTAACGTCAAGGTCAAACCCACCATTCCCTGCACATTAGTAAACAGCTCTGATATTTCTATAGAAAGTCAGAGACAGGCAGCTGGCTGCCCCTGGTGAATCGGAGACCCTCCAAGCCCTTGTGGTGAGCGAACTGAAGACAAAGAAGCATGTTGCTTCAGAAGGCCTACTCTGGCTTGTAAGGTTTGTACTTCATCATCTCTGTCAACCCAAATTCTGCTCCAAACACCTGCTCCAGGGTTTCTCTCGAAGTTTGACCTCTATGTTGCTAACATTCCCTAACCCGTTTTCAAGGGGTCTCGATTTTACTGCCCAAGCCCTTCGTCACAATATCGACAATGCAAAGTCCGAGCTCTCCAACTCCTTCCGTGAGGCATACGGCAACACACTCAAGCCCCATCATTCATGGGTGGTGAAGCCCATCTTTTCCGCTGCCATGTCTGCGACCCCGTATAGAACGACTTTCTATGAGAAACTCGGAAGTGATATTTCCAAGGTCCAACCAGCCCTGGAAATAGAGGTGGCAGCGCTGGAGAAGAGAGTCGCCATCCTGAAGTCTTTCCAGGGACGCAAGGAAGCCCAATGGTAGTTATCTACCAGCCAAGACATGGAAAACCTCCTTTTTCCTTCTCAACGACGACTCGATATTCATTGTTTTGTCGCTGTCGTTGTCCAGAAATGTATATATTCTCCTGCGGGGATTTTGATTGCATAGCTCGACTAAACTATACCACAATACGCTGCTGTTTTCGCTGAAATATGAAAGTACATACATATCTCAATCCGTATCTACCCTTGAATTGATGAGGAACAAGTATCAAACTACAGTGATTAAGGGGATTATATCCTGAAGTGCCGAGCATTCTCTTTGGCGCGGTATAAAAGTAGGGCTCGGGCCATGGAGCTCCAAGGAAGATACCGAGGCAACCTTAAATATGATCCAGTGTTTGCCAATCAAACCAAATACCTCCTGGTATTGCACATGCTCATTACTACGGTGGTAAAAAGCTTCAAGAATGGTGATATTTTCAGAGCTCCGCGGCCTGCCGTGTATCTCGGTGTCCGATTACAATCAGAATATGGCGGCCTGCGGAATCGAGGCCGAAGATGACCGCTTTCGCCGCCTATAAGGCCGCATTTCCACCCGTAACTTAGCATCGAGCCGTCGCTCTCTAGCGCTCTCTTGTGCTTTGCAGTCAAATCCAGCTGTAGCTTTGGCCGTGTGCCTGAATTTATCTAAATCAGTCCTGACGGGGGGACCCTCACACACTGTCTCATATTTTTACAGCCCAACACATTGCCTGACTCGGTAGCTTGCATGGGACCAGAGAGTGGGCCTTCTAGGAGGCATTTCACTTTACATCCTGGCTAGTGCATAACAAAAGACTATGCATCATCTCCGGCTCTTCCCTGGGTGATTCCTGCCATTTAGCTTTGGCTAAATAGTTCAGCCTGCCACTTACCATGTTGCTCTTTAATGTTGGTGTTTCCAATTATTTCCAAGATGCGAGGGTCATGGATTGCCGTAGCAGCCCTGCTGGTGCATTCGGCAAGGGCCACTCCTACCTCCACGCCCACATGCGTGGCAACCTACGAGGTGCAGGTGGACGACGACTGTAACTCTGTGGCCAAGGCGATGAATATCTCCACATACTATTTACTGAAAGCGAACAACTTGGACCTTTACTGCCAGACTTTTGCTAACCAGGTGGGCAAGACCCTCTGCATTCCCTTCCAATGCACCACATATACCTGGGGCCCATATGATACGTGTGACGATGTTATCGCGGGTTTTGAAGGTCTCACTTTGCTGCAATTCCTCGCGTGGAATCCCAACTTCAGCTCCCTGTGTGTCAACAGCCCTCTCTTTCTAGGGTATGAAATCTGCGTGGGGTAAGCAACTCCAACCTCGAAAGCTATAAATCCTCTAATAAATATATTAACTTATCTTTATTTTTCTTCCAGCCCTCCTGGCAGCTACCTGGACCATGGTTCAGGCAATGGCTTAACCCCAACCATGACCTCGGGGAGCATCAGCGTGGTAGCCCCGACAAATGCTGTCAAAGGTAGCAACCTCAACTGTAGTCTGTGGTATACAGTACGTGATCCTCTGCCCTTTACACATTCCCACGGCAGTAGATGACTAAATGCTCGATTTAGGTGGTGGAAGGAGATACCTGTGCCCGGGTCTCCCTCGCACAATCGATCTCTCTGACGGACCTCTGCTTTCTCAATCCCGAGATTGACGAAAACTGTTCTAACCTCCTACTCGGGAAGGCATATTGCGTCAGCCCGGTTGGTTTCATCACCAGGTACCAGAATTACACCATCACGGGGGTACTGCCTACTTCCGCCACCTTCTCGTCCGTGAATACGGATATACCTACGAGCACCAGTGATCCGGGCTTTAATCTACACCCCGCCCCCGCTCCTCCAGCTGCTCCAGGCACTCTCTCGGACTGTTATAAATATTACGCGACATCCTTTGAGGACGAACCCTGCAGTTTCCTTGCATCAAGTTATCAAGTGTCCTTTGAGGATTTGGTGCTGTGGAACCCGAGTCTGGAAAACAACCAGGCCAATTGCACACTTTCGACAGAGTACAGCTACTGCGCCAAACTCTACGAGAATAGCACTAGTAAGCACTCCGTCTGTTTTTTACTCTAATGAAGAGCTTCAAACTGTAGCTGTTTTACTTATGTCGACAGTTATGATTATGGTGGTATGCCGTTCATTAACTTTTTAAGGAATCCTGCCTCTTTCTCTAACGCCGTCAACTTAGACTACACCTGTGACGATATTCTTGACAGCTACGATATCACGCTTAGCCAGCTCCTAGCCTGGAACACCTGGTTGGCAGAAGGCGACTGTAATACAGCCCTCTTTGCCAATCTCGGAGACCTTGAAGACCGCTCTGTGTGTGTCGGCGTGGACTCCACGAGCGTGACACCGACACCGATCAGCACTGGATCTACGACAACCACGACCTCCATGGGACCCAGTCAGACGGGAATCGCATCTGATTGCAATGCGTACCACAATGTTGTAAGTGGCGATTCATGCGCCGCGATTGAGGAGACGTATGAAATCACATTCGCGAAACTGTATCAGTGGAATCCTGCAGTTGGGTCGGATTGTGAGCTTTTGCAAATTGGATATTCTCTGTGTGTGGGTGTAGCGTCTTAGAGATAAGATTAGCTTTAATAGGTCTAAAGCTCTAAATACTGTAGATGAGTGACATTAAAAGACCAGTAATAATATGCATGCAGGGGTATTGGCAAGAAAGTATTTAGGGCTTATTCTTTCCCATGATCTGTTTAGTGTTCCCGCGCAGTATAAATATCTGCCTCTCCCCCTCCATCTCTTCTACTTTCTTCTCTCCTTCTCATTCTCCCATGAAACATAAAACACCCATCAAGAATTAAACCCCCTTCAAATCAACAATGAATGCAAGGGCAGTATTTAGGGCTCAGCATAAATACAATCCACTACAATTGCCCACTCGCCCCATCACCTGCTTCTTAGTTATTCTTAGTCGCTCTTTATCTCTACAGTCACGCTCTGTAACATGGCGTCCCCAAGTGGTTAAAACGCTGCTGGCTTGTCCAATGGACCCTGCCTTGCCGCCATTCGTCAATGGGAAGCCTCAGCTCTCCAAACGAAAACTGGATGAATATACATACAGGAATAATGCCGACTCCATTGACAGACTCCTTTAAGGAGATAGACTTGCAAAATGGGGCTTTGTAATCTATTGCTGTACATATCAAAGCAACTCTGACTGGGAGGGCTTTATGACTCGTCTCTATGATTCTGTTAAGAAAGAGCTCAACTATTATAACGGCCTTGATCTTCTGGATTCATTTGCTTCTACTGTTATTGAAGACCCCACCTTTACTGGTGCAACCATCATCATGCTCCGCGAGCATTTCAGACAATGGGCCCCAGATGCATTCCAACAAGAGAATCCTAATCTTTCACTTGATATACTGCCTGCTCTGGAATCAGGTTGCTACCGGTTCTTTCTTATGGTAAATCAGGAAAGCCTGGAATCTGTCCTGAATGAGCTGTCGTTCACGGTTTCCAATAATAGTAGCTATGTTTGCCTTGTACAGGCAAACTGGGAGTCGGACTAGAATAATGAGGATCTAGAGCGTGAGGAACAGCCTGAGCCTCTGGAGGGATATACACTAGAATATGTTGGCTGGATGAAGGTATTATATGGCCGTGTGCAGATACGTGGGTTCTTGGATTTGAAGCATGATATTGACTGGGTTGACTATTATGAGCGTCCGCCCGAAATTCAGGAGTTTATTTGATTTATTTAATTTGATATTGTTCTTTTCTTATGTGTGGTTGCGTGAGATTAAGAGAAACAAACTAATAAACTAAATGCTCAGCTTCTATGAGTATCTTCAGGAGATCTATCAATAATTTTATGGCAATGTCCATCTCAAGTTTGAGAGTCAACTATATCAGCCTATAATCATAAAGAATCAATCTTGGAAGTGTGTAAAAGTGGAATAGTAAATTGTTTCTTTGATTTTTCAGGATCCTGTATATCTACATCTTAACAGTCTACAGACACAAAAATACTTTAATTATTTAAAGATGGTTGCGAATTAAATAGCACTTAAGAGCAGTTATATAGCAATTCTGAACTCTTCCTGATCTTCTAGAAAATCTTGCTGTTGGATTCTGATACTGGATTATTGCTTGATAATCCTGTCTTGCGAAACTTCTCTATATGCAAAATCTGAGGGATGGAGTGAATCCATTCTCGTGGTCACTCTTGTATTTCTGGTAATATTACTTATTGCTATTTCGCTGCGATGTTTTGTCTGATTGGAGCTTTCGGCTGGGATGATGCTTTTATTTTGTTTGCGATGATATGCTGTAGCCTTCTCATTGTTTTATATGAGATTGAGATTGCTGAAAGTCTTCATTCTAACTGATTCTAGGCGCTAGATATTCTCTTTGCCCTATGCGGAATTATAGAATTTTTTTGTGGCTGCGGTTGGAAGTATGAAGGTCTTTTGGATTCGGATACTAAAACTGTATTCTTTGTATGTCTTTATTTCCTGAAACTCTGATTCTTCGATTTGTGCTTTCAATCTCTTATACTTGGCAGTGATCATCCTGTTTCACACTATTGGCACCAGTTTTCGATCAAAGGAGCGTGTTTTAATTTTGATTATATACTTGATATTGTATACCTGCGCAGCGTGATTGCCACTATTCTTGACTTTATTCTTGGTCTCTTGCCTATAGTACTAGTTTATCTATAGTTTATCTTCTTTTTTACTCATTCTTCTTCTCCCGCCGTATCAGCGCTGTTGTTATTGTCTGCATTTCTTATCTTTAGTTCTCTAGAGCCTCCGGTCTCCTCTGTAAGTTTTGACGCGGAGAAGATCTACAATATCTACTAGTGAATTGTCTAGACGCAACAATGAATATCTATATTTGGCCAAGCGTTGAAGCTGACTTAGGAATCACAATAGAAAGTCTTGCGACTCTCCACTCATTGCTCTGTTGGTTTCATGGCACCGGTTACGAAAACTCTAGAAGTAAAGAGGTCGACAGGTAGTATGCCTCTCTCCAGTATTAATATGCACGGAGCAAATCAACCTCGAAGCAACGAAGCAGTGAAAAAGAATCGGGGACCTAACTTTGGAGCTCCAGAGAACCATGGGATCGTCACCGCCGTGCGAATTTCCCGTGCTGGAAGCCGAACAAGTAGCCAGGAGGACTTGAATCCCAAGCAAAACTCGCTTACGGAGGTCAATGTACATAAATCATTCCAGATAACTGCAGACCAGAATTAAACACAATTATATGTACACATGGCTTAAATTATAGAGTATTAACATGTGATAAGTGAGATATACTCTGGAGTTGGGTAGTTGAACCTGCCCAGTTCTTCTGTGCAAGTTAGCAGGGAGCAGCCTTTCTTTTGGGAAAACTCTCCAAATAAACTACCCATACTTCGCTATATAGATGCACAATACAACTACTCTTCTCATGTATCATTCAATGCCAAACAAAGTACATACTAGGGGATTCAGGAAGTTGTAGCTGAATTTAGGTATATCGATGTTTATCCACGATGCATGAACCGGTTAGGAAAATCTAAATTCCGCGACCAGCCAAGGCACGTGGCGCTAGCCAATAAACGACAGCAACGCGACTTCCGCCCGGTCAGCGGCGAAACCGATGGAAGCAAATTTATACAGTAGAGGTGGCATCTTCATTCATTTCTCTACCTTCGCCTGGATCGTGGGTATTTAGGAGATTAGCGGGGGGCTGCCGGCTACCTCATCATCTCTTATGATCTATTGAATCTTTCTTTCCCTTTTTACTTTTCTAATTTCTCCTCGCTTGGCCCGGGTCGTGGCCATTCGAGTATCATGATGTTCGTCTCCAACCCCCCGTGTAGCGCGTGCAATGTCCACTAATGAATGCAATTCACAGGGCAAAACTTGTGGATGACCCCCAGATCAAATTTTCGTCGCTTCACAATCCCCTTCCTACTCAGCTACATACCTATGTTTGGCCGTTCCTGATCATCTGGCCTACCTTCTTTGCTTTTTATCTCTCTCCCGAACGCTATGACACCTATATCCAGGGACAGGAATGGACATTTGTGTGGTCTGGATCGATTATTACGGCCCAGTCTCTCCTTTGGTTGATGACAAAATGGAATATCAATATCAATACGCTGTTTACAACAACCAAGGCAAAGTCTCCCGACTCCGCTCAGCTTATCAAAGTGATTCCGGCGGCCAACTCAGGTTCTGCGGAAATTTGTCGTTTAGTTAGGGACACGTTAGGTGGAAAGACGACGACTTCGTTTTTATTCCAAAAACGTCGCTTTATCTACTATCCCGACCTTAAAAGCTTTGCACCCCTATCTTACGCCCTCGATGAGGAGCCTAAGCCCGCCCTTGAAATATTCCAACAGTCCCAGGGGTTAACATCCAAGGCCGAAGTTGAACGCATTCAACATCACTATGGTGATAACACATTTGATATCCCTGTTCCCAGTTTTATTGAACTGTGGCAGGAACATGCTGTGGCGCCGTTCTTCGTTTTCCAAATTTTCTGCGTTGGGTTGTGGATGTTGGATGAATACTGGTACTATTCGCTGTTCACCCTATTCATGCTTGTTGCGTTTGAGAGCACGGTAGTGTGGCAGCGCCAGAGAACCCTGAACGAGTTTCGAGGTATGAATATCAAACCTTACGATGTCTGGGTCTACCGTGAGCAAAAATGGCAGGAAATCACCAGTGACAAACTGCTTCCCGGTGATTTGATGTCCGTTAATCGAACCAAAGAAGACGGTGGTGTAGCCTGTGATATTCTCCTTATCGAAGGCAGCGCTATTGTCAACGAAGCAATGCTCTCCGGAGAGAGCACCCCGCTTTTGAAGGAGTCAGTCCAGCTCAGACCCGGAGATGATTTGATCGAGCCAGATGGATTGGACAAGAATGCATTTGTTCACGGAGGAACCAAAGTTTTGCAAATCACTCATCCTAACACTAATGGAGATGATTCTCGCCAAAAGACCTCCAAAGTTGGCACCCCGCCAGACAACGGAGCTCTGGGTGTTGTCGTGAAAACCGGATTTGAGACCAGCCAGGGTAGCCTTGTTCGCACCATGATATATTCGACGGAGCGCGTCTCTGCCAACAACGCGGAAGCCTTGCTTTTCATTTTATTCCTCCTGGTTTTCGCCCTTGCTGCTTCTTGGTACGTTTGGCAAGAGGGTGTCGCAAAAGACCGCAAGAGGTCTAAATTGCTACTGGATTGTGTTCTCATCGTGACAAGCGTTGTGCCTCCTGAACTTCCAATGGAACTTAGTCTCGCCGTCAACACAAGTCTGGCCGCGCTGAGCAAATTTGCGATTTTCTGTACTGAGCCCTTCCGAATTCCATTTGCAGGCCGCGTCGATGTTGCCTGTTTTGACAAGACTGGTACTCTGACAGGTGAAGATCTTGTTGTTGATGGCGTCGCCGGCCTTACGTTGGGCCATGCAGGTGCTAAGGTTGAAAAAGACAGTGCACATACAGAACTTAGCAAGGGCGGCAACATTGGAGTGGATACAACTCTTGTTTTGGCCAGTGCACATGCTTTGGTTAAATTGGATGAGGGTGAAGTCGTCGGCGATCCAATGGAAAAGGCAACTCTTCAGTGGCTTGGCTGGACTTTGGGCAAGAACGATATTCTTACGCCCAAGGGTGCATCGGCTGCAGGCCCTCGCTTGGCTGAATCTGTTCAGATCAAGCGACGCTTCCAGTTCTCTTCTGCCTTGAAGCGACAGAGTACCATCGCTACAGTTATCGCTAATGATCGTAAGACCTCAAAGAAGATCAAGTCAACCTTCGTCGGTGTGAAGGGAGCCCCAGAGACTATCAGGACTATGCTCGTCAATATTCCCCCCAGTTATGAGGAGACATTCAAGTACTTTACTCGTAACGGCGCTCGTGTGCTCGCTCTCGCCTACAAGTATCTTTCTCCTGAGGCTGAACTCTCTCAGGGACGGATTAACAACTACACCAGAGAAGAGATTGAATCAGATCTAATTTTTGCGGGTTTTCTCGTGTTGCAATGCCCATTGAAAGATGACGCTATTAAAGCCGTACGAATGCTCAATGAGAGCAGCCACCGTGTGGTCATGATCACTGGAGATAACCCTCTAACTGCCGTCCATGTTGCACGCCAGGTTGAAATTGTGGATCGCGAAGTTCTTATTCTTGATGCCCCTGAAAATGACACCTCAGGAACCAGGGTGGTGTGGCGAAGCATTGATGACAAGTTCAACGTTGATGTTGACCCCACTAAGGAGTTAGACCCGGAAATTCTGAAGACAAAGGATATCTGTATTACGGGATATGCTCTAGCTAAGTTCAAGGGCCAAAGAGCCCTTCCCAGCCTTCTCCGCCATACTTGGGTCTATGCTCGTGTGTCTCCTAAGCAAAAGGAAGATATTCTTCTTGGACTCAAGGATGCTGGTTACACTACTTTGATGTGCGGTGATGGTACCAATGATGTCGGAGCCTTGAAACAAGCTCATGTCGGTGTTGCGCTTCTGAATGGCTCCCAGGACGACTTGACTCGAATTGCCGAACACTATCGGACAACGAAGATGAAGGAGATCTATGAGAAGCAGGTATCCATGATGCAACGATTCAACCAACCTCCCCCTCCTGTCCCTGCGCAAATTGCGCACCTCTATCCTCCTGGCCCTAAAAACCCGCATTACCAGAAGGCGATAGAAAGGGAGGCACTGAAGCGAGGCGCGCAAAACCAGACGGAAACTATCCCGACTATCACGTCTCCCGGTGCGCAAGCGTTGCAACAATCCAACTCCAACTTGACTCCTCAGCAGCAACAACAGCAACAGGCTTCTTTCGCGGCTGCTGGCCTCGCTGACAAGCTTACTAGCTCCATGATGGAACAAGAACTTGATGAGAGTGAACCACCCACCATTAAACTTGGAGACGCCTCTGTTGCTGCGCCCTTTACCAGCAAACTGGCAAATGTTATTGCAATTCCCAATATCCTTCGCCAAGGTCGCTGCACTCTCGTTGCAACAATTCAAATGTACAAGATTCTTGCTCTGAATTGTTTGATTAGTGCCTACAGTCTAAGCGTCATCTACCTTGACGGAATTAAGTTTGGAGACGGCCAAGTGACCATCAGCGGTATGCTGATGAGTGTCTGTTTCCTATCTATCTCGCGCGCAAAGGTAAGAATGATATTTGCTTTATTCTCATGAAGCGAATTAGCTCTAACATCTATCCTAGTCCGTCGAAGGTCTGTCCAAGGAACGTCCACAGCCCAACATTTTCAATGTGTATATTATTGGATCTGTGCTTGGGCAATTCGCCATCCATATCGTGACCCTGATCTACCTATCAAACTATGTCTACTCAATTGAGCCGTATGTTTCTTCATGTTCAATTACCCATTTACCCCAAACACTCGATCTAACTAGCCATATCTAGGAGGCAATCCGATATCGATTTGGAGGGTGAATTCGAACCGTCCCTTCTTAACAGCGCCATCTATCTTCTGCAACTTATTCAACAAATCTCCACGTTTTCCATCAATTACCAGGGTCGTCCCTTTAGAGAATCTATTCGCGAGAATAAAGCTATGTACTGGGGTCTGGTTGCGGCGTCTGGCGTTGCCTTCTCCTGTGCGACCGAGTTCGTTCCCGAGTTGAATGAGAAGTTGCGTCTTGTTCCTTTCAGCTCTGAGTTCAAGGTCACCTTGACAGTTCTGATGGTTTTCGACTATGCGGGCTGCTGGATCATCGAGAATGTACTGAAGAGACTCTTCAGCGATTTCCGTCCTAAGGACATCGCTGTGCGCCGCCCAGATCAGCTTCAGCGGGAGCTGGAACGCAAGAAGAAGGAAGAGCTCGAGGACACTGCGGCAAAATAAGAGCCGAGTGTCGTTTAGATTTCATTTTTCGCTTTTATGGATTTACATGGAGTAGATAGTAGATGTCTAGATTTCTTTCTATTATGCGGATTGAATCGTGACGGCTGTATGAATGCGCTTTTTCTAGGTATATATCAATGGCAACCCGAACTGATTCTAGCGAAAGTATATCTTATTACACCTGATCTAGTTGCTGGAATCCTTCGGGATGTATAATTTAAAGCCATTTTTTATCACATTGTACCAAAGGCATAATATTGAGATATTATAGAGATTCGAATAAGCTTCCGGATTGTGGCGCTGCCTTAGGCACCAGCCCCCTAAGCTCCGCCCCTCTCGATCCAGCATCACCTGCTCTCTCGCTCTCTTCCAGCCTACGTTCACCTTCACTGGCCCTTCTCTCAACATCCTTTCCAACATTCCCTCTTCTCTTTTCTCTTTCTAGGCTTGCATCCATCTTCTTATTTTCCGCACCCCGCGGGTTCCCCTTCCCATGCTCTCATAAATCGAGTTCACCATGTCCCGGAGGACGCTGGGTGGAGGTCGTGTCCTGGGCCCCGTCAACGCTCGCGCTCCGTCAGCTACAATCACATCCCCGCAACCTAAGCCAAGGATTCTATCGCCGTCCGCAAGCACTCTTTCCCTCAGCTCCCAGGCCTCCGCTTCCCAAATCTCGTCCGAGACCCAGGACCTCACCTCCCGCATTTCTCTTGAGAATGGCAGCGCCTCGATTCCTGCAGCCCCGGCAGCGGCCGGAGCTCAGCTAGCCTGTCCGATATGCAGTGAGGAGATGGTAAGGCTGGTCCACTTTTTCTTCATTTGCGCTATGTCTTTGCTTTCATTGGTAACTGGTTTGATGCCATGCTAACAATTTCACAGGTTACATTACTACAACTAAACAGGTATTCTGATAATTTCGAGCCTATTTCCTTATCCCTCGCGTGCTATAACTAATACCAGAGCCACAGGCATCTCGATGACGTTCACCAAAATCTAGAAGATGACCGACAGGATGAAGTAAAAGACTGGTTCAAAACCCAGATGGAGAAAGCGAAGCGCTTCCAGCCTCTAGCTGTCCTCAACCAAAAGCTCAAGGGCCTCGATGTATTTGAGTCGAATGAAAATCAGCAAACTATAACAGGCGCAAGTCGTCCTCCTGGAACAACGCAACAAACACTCGCCCTTGAGCAACCGAAGACGCCCGATCCGGAAGATATCATAACGAAGGATCACTGGCAGCCTCGTGGATTTTACGATAGTTGTTTAGAACCGTCGTGTGGGAAGCGTCTCAATGCGACCAATGGGTGCATCAACTGTCGGAAATGCGGGAAGTTGTTTTGCGAGGAGCACACAATGTACCAAATGAAGCTTTCAAGATCGGCGCAACATGAACCAGTGAGGGGACTATGGTATCGGGTTTGCGAGACTTGCTATAAGTCGCGAGAGGGATATAACGATCATAATGGTATTTTCCTCTCATCCATGCTTGTTAAATCTGGAAAGGAGAATTTTAATAAGTCCTAGGCGTGATAAGAGACCGAATGGATGAATTCAAGGCCGTTAGGAAACCAACGGTAGACAAAGGCTTGCTGGAAGTTTCTCGCCTGGAGAAACGTCTGACGCGACTCACTCAACTGCTGGCCAGCCTGCCTGCAGATCAGATTCAATCTGGCGCAAGTAAGCTTTGGCCAATTCCGTGGCAAAACGATCAGCGGAAATCTCTTGAACAAACAGTTGTCAGCTGGCAAGATGACACTGCCGTTCATAGATGCCCATTCTGTCAGCAGGATTTCTCCAATTATTCATTCAGGAGACATCACTGTAGAACTTGCGGGCGAGTTGTATGCGGTGATCCGGCAACGGGATGCTCTGTTGAAGTGCCCTTGACTATAACCCCTTGTACGTGAACTACATATCTATCTGGTCTTCTCAACTAACGGCATATAGTATCGAAAGCCTATGTGGAAAAGTCGATTAGTGTGGGTTCCGTAAATATTGATGTGAGGCTCTGCAAAGAGTGCAAGTCAACACTATTCGACCAGCGTGATTTCGAAGCGGACATTGCGCGGAAACCCCCCGACGTAAGGGCATATGAGAATCTAGCCCAGTTTGAAAGGGGCATTCGACTTCTAATGCCTAAATTCCAGAAGCTATTAGTAGCTTTACAGTAAGTCTATCTGATATTCAAGTCTATACATATCTGTTATATTTAATGTCTCTAATAAGCCTTTATACCTAACCTCTTATTCTGTTTGCAGAAATCCAAAAAGGCCACCCTCAGGTGCCCAGATTGCGGAAGCCTCTAAGGTCCGCAGACGACTGACCGATTCTTTTACTCAGTATAATGTCGCTGCCAGACGCATTCGTGACCTTCCAACTGATTCCCCAACTCAACAACGCCTTCAAATGGCAGTATACCAACAAGCCACCAACTTCCTCCATCTTCATATGCTTCCATTGAAATCCCTACCGAAAGTTCTCAAACACGCGACTCCTAACGGCAGTATCCCAGCTTCTGTGAGCTCTCCTGGCAGCCCTAGCAGCGTATCGACAGCCGGTCATCGGCGACAAGGTTCTGCCCTCGCATCCATTAAATATGGCACCATACAAACGAGCGGTAGCAACAGCAGTCTGGCTAGCGATACAAGCAGTGCAGTTTCCGCTCTGGAAGCGGAGGAGAAGGCTTTGCGTGAACGACTTATTGTCTTGGAAGAGCAGAAGTTTTTCGTCTCTGAGATGATTGTAGACGCGAATCGACGGCGCAAATTCGACGAGGTCAGTAGCCTCGCAATGAATGTCGAGGATCTCACCCGGGAAATCGACCGTGTCAATGGAATGCTTGACGGTCTAGATTTCGAGAGTGTTTACACTGCGAACCAGAAAACGGACTGACCCCTTCCACAAATTTCACTGGCCTCTTTCTTACTGCATAATGGGCCTCTGAATCCTCTCTAGTGTTTTTGGTATACTCCGCACTTCTCTTACTTGTATTTATGGTGTATGGCATGGTGTTTGGGGGTTTGATTATATCTGCATAGCACTTGGCGTTTTATGTGTTCGATGAGTGGCTCTGCTTGCAATGAATCTGAGGGAACCAGTCGTCAACTTACACCCAGCGGAGGAATTCTTTTTATTATCAATTTATATTTATGCTGCAGCATAAATAGTAATTAGCCTCAGGCATCTCATCTACAATTAACGGCTTACCAGCGGCTTGTTTGTACATACACTCTAACTTCAGTGCTTCTTCTATGGTGGGTATAGTTGGTTCTGCCTGGGGTACCAAGCTGGCATCCACCATGATGCGTGACACAGGCCCCCCAATAAGACAGGACACTCCTTACTCCCAGCATCACCTCCAAAGCCTTCACAGTTGGTTGGCAATAGGCACTATCGAGTACATTATTACTGATCTAATCCAGTGCTAATCAACAAATCCTCCTTTCTTTTTGGCAGGTCCAGAACACCACTTGTCTGTCTTTTATTATTCAAGCAACAAAACCAGGCCGCCTGAAGGTAAGCTGACCCCGCTCGAATCTGACCTGTTCCCGATGATTCGTACGCTCACCTAGCCTTGCTTCGGCTGGCCTAGGCCAGAATGACGCCAGGGTGGTCGTTTGCTATGTACGGAGGACAAAAAGCGATGAGAATAAACCCTGCAAGACGGAAACTTCGTTGCATACCTTTTTCGTTTAAATAGGGGTATCACCCATGGAGAATGAATCTTTTATTTCTCCAATATACAACCCACTACAGGGGACCTCATATTTCCCATATACAAGTTCCCGATTAGCATTCACGATGTCTACGTCATCCTGGACTGGTGCCATGACTTTGGCTGGCATCCTCAGCCATTTAGCTATTTTTATACGAGGGGAATGGGACGGACCTTCTCCATCTATTCCAAAGTTTTATGCGGCGGCAGATGTTGTCCTACTGGCGTACCTTTTCGGACTGCGAGACCTTGGACTTTGGGACACTCTCACTCGGTTTATTCTGCTTAATATTGGCTACTTTTGTGGGCTATTCGGTAGCATCGCTGTTTACCGTGTCTTCTTCCATCGGCTGTGCAGTTTTCCGGGTCCACGCAAGGCCAAACTAACTGCATTGTGGTCGTCGTACAAGACGGCACAGGGTTTTAGATTCCCATCTACAGTTGATGACTTGCATCGTACATATGGTGATTTTGTTCGTATTCGTAAGTATACTCTCCTTCTGTATTAAGTCTTTGGAACATTTGATGACGAGCCCAGGTGTTGGAACTGTCTAGGTCCACGAGAGATATCTATCAATAATCCGGATGCCGTCCATGACATTCATGGCCCAGGATCTGTCTGTCTTAAAGGCCCATTCTATGATTCATACTATCCCACTAGGTCGGTCCATATGACGCGAGATAAGGCATATCACTCTCAGCAAAGGAGAATCTGGGACCAGGGGTTCACTTCAACGGGTAGGTAGGCCTTTATAGGACCTGCTTCGACTGTCCGCTAAAACACGCTAATCCGATCTAGCGCTCAACCAGTACGAGTCTCGAATCCGACAACACTGCCAGGACTTGGTTGAGCAGTTCTCCAAGCGAGCTGGCACACCTGTCAATGTCTCATTGTGGATGAACTACTTTGGTTTCGATGTTATGGGGGATCTTACATTTGGGAAATCTTTCCAGATGCTGAAGAGCGGCGAAAATTCATTTGTCCTCGACAGATATATCAAGACATTGCCGATTGTTGGCCTTGGGAGATGTTCTCCCTGGGCATATGTCAATATACAGCGACTTCCTATCATCAGCAGAGGGCGTGTAAAGTTTTCCGCATGGTGTTTGAATCAAGTGAAAGAGAGGAAGAGCGTACGTTGGCCCTATTAGATATTCTTTGGCTCTAGGGCTAGCAAACATTAATAACGTTCAGATGGGCCAATCTCGAGTCGATTTATTCACCTATCTTCTCGGAGACGGCATTGAGGAAACAAGGACCATCCAACTCTCAGATGCTGATCTGGTCCGCAACTCACAGCTAGCCATTGTAGCAGGCAGTGACACAACTTCGTCTACGCTAGCGGCTGTTCTTTTTCTTCTCGCAAAATATCCCGTACAACAGAAGAGACTGCAAGAAGAACTCGATTCGCTACACCAGAAACTTGGCGGGGAGGAGCCATCCTACCAGGTACTAGTGTCTGAAGCCCCTATCCTCAATGGCTGCATCAGTGAAGCCTTGAGACTCTACCCAGCTGTTCTGGGCGGCGTTCAGCGCATGACACCTCCCAGTGGGACAGAAATTGCAGGAAGATGGATTCCAGGAAATACCATTGTCTCAACTCCGACATACTCCCTCCATCGAGGCATGGCTGTCCCTCTCCCAGGTTCTTGTCTAAACTAACACGGTGGAATTACTCTAGACCCTCGGAATTTCACCCAACCAGACGCTTTCATCCCAGACCGATGGTTCTCGCAGCCCGAACTAATCCTCCGAAAGGACGCTTTCATCCCTTTTCTCACGGGTAAATACTCTTGCGTTGGCAAAAATCTTGCCTATATGGAGATGCGGATGGTTCTTGCAACAATAGCTTCGACCTTCACTTTTCGGTTTTCCCAGGACGCTGGAGAAGATATATCAGACCTGTTCGACAGCGGTTTCAAAGACTATTTTACTGCACATGCCCCGGACTTTAACCTGGTCTTCTCCCCAAGGACTCCCTCGGCCCTGTAAATAGTGTGTTGAGCTCACTTGGTATTTTTGATGTCTTCCAAAAAAAGATAAATTTCAGGAAAGGGCAAAAAAGGATAAGCCGAACGCGGGGGTTGAACCCGCAACCTTGAGATTAAGAGTCTCACGCTCTGCCGATTGAGCTAGCCCGGCTGCGATGGTCTACTGTGTCACTTCTTTCCATATTTAGACTAGCACTCCTGCAGATCATGCATTAGCTTCATGTTACTCTTTCCTACATATTCTGTAGTATAACTATGTACTCTGTGGGTAAAGGTCAAGCAATGAATACACATTGCAATAATTCGGATGTGATAATACATAGAAAGTCTACCCCTGTGCAACTTATATACTGTTATTGGTCGGTTTCACAGTTTAGATGAATACTAGTAACTATGTACTTAATTCCTACGCGATATATATATATACTTCACCTGCTACTTAGTATAAAAACATCATCCCTGTATCTTCCAGACTCCAATACATTAATTATTATTCTAGAGGTATCTATCTACTATAATATATGCCACCCCTACACCACATAATATAACAACGCCTCATATTCTTACACCCTACAGCACACACCCCCCCCCCCAAACCAATACTTTCCACCCGAACTAAACGACGCACACTACGCAGAAATCTGCTCACCCTCAGTCCCCCCCGTATAATCAGCCCTCAATTTCAGAAACATAGATTGCATACGCTCAATCTGCCCCGGAGTGAACTGATTCAGACACGAGTCATCACTATAATCCATAAAATTATGGACGGGATCAAGACCAGGCTGCAGGGGACAGGAATCCCTTCCCTGTAGTAAATACCAAGAAAGAGTCAGTCAGTCAGTCAGTCACTACGTAGTAGGTAATTAACCCTTCCCACCCGTTCCGATTCGAAGGATAGTATAAGACGAAAAAAGAGATCACTGGGCTAGCTTAGCTGGGCTTGCTTACCTGCTGACACCCGTGCGCGGGGCTATCCTCAGCCGGTGTATCAGAGACGTAATCGCCGGCACCCAGGCAGCCGGATTCAGGCGAGAGAGAGGGATCAGGCTCGAAGGTGTGGAATAGCCCTAACCAGTGGCCGACTTCGTGGACGGCGGTGATTCCGAGGTCGTATGGGGCTTTTCCGCCGGGGAGCGCGGCGGGGGCTATTACGACGCCGTCTGTGGCGAATGCTTCGTCATTGGCCTCTTCAGGGAATGTGCTGGGGGTTAGGTAGGTTACGTTAGCTGTCTTAGTGGAGGGGACTTGAGATGTATTAGGGGAAGAGAAAAAAGAGAGAGAGGAGAGGCTCACGCGTAACCTAATAATTCGTTGCCGTCAATAGGGATGATTGTGTCGATGTAGAGGTTTAGGTCTCGGTAGAGGCCTTTGCGGAGAGAGCTTTTTATATCATACTCTGTCGGGGATTGGGGTTCGATGAGAAGCCAGGATTGATCTATAACTGTGTGTACGTCGACAAGGTTGAAGGTAAAGCCCGCGTCAATGTATTTGTTGTTCAGGACGTCGATCTGATGTAAATTTTCAGTTTATATATGCTAGACTATGTACGACAAGGTCGCCGTCGCCATTGTGTTAATCATAGAGCGGAGGAAATGGCCTACCTGCTCCCGAACCTGTGGGATAAGATCAACAGAGTCGTCTCCCTGGATTATATGGACATAGGTGTCAATTGTCTGACTGAATTCCGAGGAACCCTCTCGATATGCATTGTTGGTCGCATCCTGGGAGGACTGGTGCTCTTGATGCAGAATTCTCAAGGCATCAGATGGTGGTGAGGTACCGCATTTCGCAGATACAAAGTTGCCTAGACTAAGGAGAGCAAAGGATGTAACAAGTAACATCCTGGTGAGTAATCTGGGAGAATATGATTGAGAGATGCTAAATAATGACGTGAAGTAGACTGCTTTATACTCCTAACATCTCCTTCAGCTTGAGTAATTGACATATCATGTACAAATAAAGAACGTGCCGGTTTGCAATAGACCTGTGGTATATAAACTGCTGTTGGGGTGAATGAGCCCCTTCGACTCGAGGATCGTCGAAAACATACAATAATTGGGCATACGTAGGTCAATAAGCTGGAATCTGAATCCTTACTTTGACGGGGCTTTATTGCATTGAATAAGTAAAAGCTATTCAAAGCTTCAAAGGATAATGCAGAAATCCCATGAAGATCCTAATTCATGGCCAAGCTAAATCCAGCCTTACAGAAGTATTCCAGACCTTTGCTGTCGAAATAATGGGCTAGATATCCCACTGTAAGTGTCGAATGTTCCCCGACAGACTTCAGATTGCACCTCGAAGATTTTCGTAAAAGAGAAAAGATGCGCGCCGGATATCGATTCAGGGGGATCAACTGTCGATCCGTCAATAATACCAATAGTGGATAAGATGGATCTGGTACCTGATCAACTATAGGAAAAATATGCAAGGTGCTGCAAACCACTCTACTCTATCTCGCTGCTTCCCAATATCGATATTGATCTGCAGAGGTCTGACTCCACGCTCAATCAACGCCGGGTAGGCGACCAAAGTCGTTATCGTTAACATCGATATAGTTGAGCTGGTGAATACACATGACCTCGAGTGGCTGGGTCTGCATCGACTGTCTATAGAATCCAGTGGACCAGTGATCATTAGAGCAACCCTTAGTGAAATTTGGCCTGCGTACTCCGAGTGTCAATGTGGTATGCTGGTGTCCATTGACAGTATAAGAACTGGGTTTCTGTTAACCAAATCTCAAATAGACCAGTCCAACAAACAACGAGAGACATTAGATATGGACAAGATCTCAGAATCACACCCTAGACTGACTACTGATCATACCCAGGGACCTAGCATGCTAATTGAGAATTTTTCTAGGCCAGACATGAAAAGTGATTCACAACCCAGGCGATGATGTTTGCCTTCTGTATCACTGGCCAAAGAGCCGTGAACAACACGATAATGACTCCACCCAGGACTGGCTGATGCTGACCAGCTTCGACAACACTATGAAGGCCTTTTCCTTGACAGATGAGTATCAAACAGCGCAAATGGGGTAAACTTCAACGATGTCTTTTGTGTGCGGAGTGATCCATATCAAGGTTCCGAAGGATATTATGACTTCATATGTCACATTTTGAATGGTAACTAGAACAGACTTACCTACCTAAGAAGATGCCTAGCTATCAGAGGGTACCCGAAGTCATAAAATGCTGTGTCAAACATACAGAGGCTGTCAAGAGAGTCGGCAAAGGAGAGGTAATCTTAGGTGTAATGAGCATTGTTAGAGTTGGTGTCCTTGATGAAGAAAGTGAAGGTTTTATAGCAGTGGATGGTTGCCTCATCATGTGATGAAGAGTAGCCTGAGAAAAGACGTACTGAAAGGAAGATAGTTTTGAGTACCTGGTATAGAGGTAATACAATCCATGACTCGATAAATAGTGTTTATAAACAACTGGAAATTCGGAACAGGCGCTCTGAGACCGTAATCCTATAGTATACGAGGTATCAACAATAACTAGGTACCCATAGTGGCGGTAGTAATAAACGCTGGTATAAAATCGTAAACCAAGACACAGAGTACCTCCACAATGACATTCTGCAGATATAAAATTCATAAAAAGCATGAGAGAAAGAGAATACTCTCATCACACATCAAACAGATTTGGGGCGTCAAACAGTAAACTGCCATAGCTATGCGAGCCTCAAACCTACCGTGCCAAAAAGACAACACTACTCATCGGCCATAGTGGAGCTCGATGCTCCGTTCATGAAACTAGAAGTCGCCCTTTCTTCAGTCAGCTGTCGGACCATCTCAGTCAACTCCTGTACCTGTTCTCTCAATTGGATGATTTCCAAGCTGCAATGGTCCATGTGGACATTGGGAGAAGTCTCGCGAACAGCCTGCTTCCAAGTGTCGTCAATTTCAAAGTCAACTTGTTCTGCCATATGCTCCCATTCTTCCATGTTATCGTCGTCTTCCTCGCCGCGGCGGCGGTTCCATCTAATCCGACGTGCCTCGCGAACCTCAAGGAATGCAGTGACAAGAAGAAGTGGAGAGTAGAGGACACCCATGACAATGTCGTTCAACTTAGCATAGTACTCCCGTGGGAGCCACCACTCAAACGGGAGAACTAAAAATAAGACCTCCACAAGGTTGAAGGCTAGTGAAAATATAGTCAGACTTAGATCAGCCTGAGATAAGGGTACATAGACATACGTGGTATGAAGACATTCTCGTCTGGTGCGCGTACAAACTGCATCGTTTTCTGTGCAAAGATTGCCATGTACTCATCGGTGGCATTTCCAGAAATATCCTCATACGCGCTGTTGTAGAGTGCGATCAAGATATTAAAGAGAACTATGGTAGAGTCAGGAGAGGTTGACCTCGCAAATATAAAGTGAGAAGCACTTACTGATCATGACAACGAAGTTGAACACATAGTATAGGATCATGCCGAATGGAAACGCAAAGTCTTCAAATATGCCGAATTCAGGGCTTTGCATGACACTGTTGGCCATTCCCACGATGATATTTCTCGTGATAGGCACATCATTGTCAACCTGAGCCATACCCATAAATGCTTGGAAGAATCCCACGAGGACTACAAAGAGGAGCACAAAAAAGATCAAGCTTTCCTTCATCATAACCCGAAGGACAACAAACATGGCTCCAAAGAATCTGAACGTGTCCAAGTAAAGCATCATGCGTGTCCAGAACATTGGGCCAGCAAATGCGAGGAAGTTGTAGCTCAGTCCGTTCAGCCGCTGTCTCTGTTCATTATCCGCAGATGCAGAATGTGTTAAAGCGGCGACTCGCAGGAAAAATGAGATGGCGAGGAGTGCGTAAAGAGTAGAGTTGAAAGCATTCCAAAAATCAAAATAATTCCGCCCAATCTTCCACAGCTTGGTGATTTCATCGCAGATAAATGCAAGCGTTATGACATAGAGAATCCCCTCGACAACGTCCAGATCTCCAGTCGGATTGACAGTATTAATGACTTCGGTGTACAATGCAAGATACACGAGCGAGAAGAGTATTTGACACACACTCTGATAGGCCGGAGCCCTCATCCTATCAGGATGGAAATGAACCAAAAAACTGGTGTTATCTCGTTCGTGGTAGGGAACAAAATTCGTTGGGTTTCCTTCCTGCTGGCAATACCAGCCATTCCAGAGGTATTTAATACATTTTTGATATCCAGAAGAGCCGATGACCCTCAAAGCATGGAGATCCACAGCTCGCTCAATGACGTTGGCAGGGTCACTCTCCTTCCCATCAATAAATATCGAGTACCGCTTAAGGAGAACATGAACCAGAAGCTGATCCTGATCTTCTTCACTTTCGATACTGCGAATTATTCAGTAACAATGTACCCCAGAGGTGAACTTTGGTTAAGATTTGGGCCTTACATTCGCTTTGCGATAATCTCACAGGCAGTAGCTCGACGCAGATGGAGGTCCGAATCCCATAGCTCTATAATTGCTTGGTGTTTGAACCATCTGAGGCAAACAAGTAAACAGAATGGAACACAGGCTCGAAAATCTTCGCCTCCAGCCTGAATAGCGGTCTGAACCACCTCGTGTGTGATAATCCGGCTATTGGGGCTGGTGATTGAGTCCTCATCCAGCTCGCAAGGAATCACCTGTTCAATCTGATATTTCAGGCGAAGCGCGACTCTGGTTACTTCCTTTGCAGGAAGATTATTAGGGGAATCATCGTCCGTATAAGCAGGAAGTACTTTCGAATCAAATCAGTTATTTGTTTTGGACAGCAGTTTATCAATCACTTCAATGACGTACACCGATGACGTTCCATGCGTTGACGCAGATATCCTGCGTCTGTGGTGAAGATGTCTCTCCAGCCCATTTCTGCTGGCGCTGAGGGTAAAACCCAGGTATTTGAATAGGAAATCAAGAAACCAGGAAAAGAGCAACAATAAGAACAAAAAAGAAGGCACTTTGGAGGAAACTCCTTCTGCTCCTCAGATAAGGAGATGCAAAGGATCGCCAACCCCGAGCCAAAAGCTGAAAGGATCCAAACAGATCCCGTTCTTGCCCCACCCCTCAGCCCCAGCCACCACGATCGAACGTTCATCTCTCGCAGGCTGGGGGATTATTGGCCACTACATTACTAAATTAACTGTCTTAACTAACGAGTAGTTAACAGTGGTTTAAAATACTGCATTTTTGGAGAATAAGTATCTCTTGCGTTAACTGATACTTGTGGACCAACCGAAGACACTCCAACATCCACTGTAAAACATCTCTAAGAGAAAAACAAAACAAAAGAGCAGGCTGCGTACCGATAACACAGAACGGAAAAATGGTTGGAGAGGCCAGTGGCGAATGGAGTCGAGGAGGATGACTATGGTTAGAATGCGAGGCACCGACAGCACTCTAATCCAAAAACAGGGAGATCACGATGCTAGGTGCAGTGGAAAGGAAAGGACAAATTCTGGAGACTGTCTGCAAAGAACACTGCGTCTGTATGATTGGATAAAGTCTTTTCATATATTGTCAGCTGGCGGTGATGGAACCGAAATTTCACCTTGATAGATGGGCTTAAGGACTTTTGGACCTTCAGTAAAAAAAAAGCAGATAATGGGAAAGCTTTTGATAGCACTAAGATGTCTAAAACGGTCCCACTGGCGGTGGCTCATAGATCAAAGAAGTTTATGTACATCAGAACATGGAAGGAAGCAGATGCTTCCCGAGACTCAGTCATTCACAGAGATCGAGACAACATCCACGGATCAAGAATACACAAAAAGTAGTGCGGCTCTCAGCGCCTGCTAGAAAGCGCTCCTTTCTCAGTTGAGCAGGATCGCCCCATTAGAACTCATATCCGACACTGCCGTTAATCCAGATTCCGCCTGTGAGCGTATTAAACCGTCTCCCGTGTCATAAATCGTGTCACATTTGGAAAATCTTCTAGTGAACTTTTGTCCTTCTACTTTCTGCCGGTCCGATATGCCACCCCGACCTCTCATCTTCTCCTCGCTCGAAATACTACACACAAAGCATGTGTGTGTTTTATATCAGCCCCGATCGTCCCCAGCCGGTCGACGGCGCTGGCAGTGTAACTGCACGGCGATTACTCGGGAACGCCTTCGTCGCTTTCGGACATGCTCTCGTCACCGCTGACTTCCATGTTCTCGCGCTCACGCTTCTCCATGAGCTCCTGGAGCGCAGCATCATCGTGCTCAGTAACAGCCTTAGGGGCCATCTTCACGACACAGCCACCGCCAGACTCCTTGATTGTAGCCTCAATCTTTTCAATAGCCTCTTCGAGCATTTGGATTCCGAGGGCTTTATCCAAGCACTGGCTGGTCAGGACGTATAGGGGAGGAGCAACCAGCTTGACTTTTATTTGGTTATCGGGAGTATTGTTCGCCTCGGCAGTTCGCAGAGCGTTCTTGACTGCATCGATACCATCATAGCCGAAGCAAGTAACCTCGATATCGGCACGGACTTTGGTCGGATGGGGTGTGAGTCGCTTTCCGATGTATTGTGTCAACTCCCTCTTCACAGCGTCACTCGGGAATTCGACCTCGCTCCAAACATCAGGGTTCCTAAGAAGTGTGAGTCATTATGTAAATTGGCCCTACATGGCACTAGGGGAACCTTACGTGATGGAGATCTTGAAGGCATCGTGAGAGTGGCCGTATTTCCGGTTGAGTGGCCATGCAATTTGCTGGTAGAGCGTCTCAAGAGGGGTTTGGGTGGCCTCTGCAACATGGCGCAGGATCGAGTGCACGGCCTTGCTCTTGTTGTATCTCTCCTCACACTTGACAACATCTTCCGGGGAAACTCGTCGCTTGGAAAGATCGATGTAGCCTACAATGAAAAGACATTGCGAGTTAGAAAAAGTTTGCCATTATCTCGGTCCAAGACTCCGCTCACCCTTCTCCTTGTCGACACGGAGCACAATGACCACCTCGTTGCGGCCAATGCGAATGAGCTTCTGGATACTACGAATACGTCTTCGCGACAGTTCGGAGAGTAGGATCATTCCATCGATGTTATCATATTCGAGAAGCTTGACGTAGGCTCCCATCTCGGCGATCTGCAAAATTGCGAGACAAAGATAAGTAACTTTTCTTAGCTTGTAAGAGAAGACTCAGTATCTAGAGTTACGTACCTGCTTGACATTGACCATAACATAGCTATCCACCTCCGGATACTTCTCCTCGTAGAATCGACAATTGGTTAACGACATTTTGGCGGGGTTGCGCCTTCTTCGCGACGAGACTGAAAAATCGTTTAACACGGAAGAGTGGTAATTTTCAAGTGAGGGATGGAAACCCGAGGCTAACTGATGCTAGGGAAAATTTCAGCGAAGGAACTTCCGGGACAAAGGCGAGGAAGCCGACGTTCAGAAACTGCGGATTTGTCTGTTAGGATCTCAGCACAATTCCTTCAAATCACTTTGTGGCGGCTCAAAACCCACTTTGGGCTTCGGATAGGGTCACGTGAATAAAAACCGCTCACCGCTCGGCAGAATCGATATTGTTCTCGCAGGGAATCGTTATCACAGGCGAGTTTCCTCTGGCATCGCGCATCTCGAGTCCTCAAAGGGTGGCGAAGGGAACCACCCAGACAGCTCAGTGTATTCGCTCTTTATTTCGTCTGGCGGGGTTTTTGGTCAAAGTTATGCATTGTACACCGGTTTCTCCCCTCATTTCCTAACTAAATTGGTTGCGGTTTGATCGAGTGGAGTGCGGTATTTGTCGCAGCAACTCATCTCTAGCGCCCAATCCTGGCTTTTTTTATCTACTTATCATTTTCTTTTCATTTCATCCTCCTAGGCTTAATAGCATGCAGCATTTATCGATTTGTTAATCATTGCGTGGGCTGTTTACATATCTTCCAGATTTTCTGAATATGTCAGACTCAGGAGTCTCCCAAGCGGACCAAAGCCGGTCTTTGCGGGATAGGATTTTCGATATCTTCCGTACATCTCCAGCACCCTCGAGCGCAAATGCTACGAATACAGGAAGCGACTTTGAGGGCGGGAACTTGGCTCATGAAGCCGATATACGAACTCCTTTACTAAGGTTGTACGACCATTTAGATCCTCCATGTGGTATGGGCGATTCCTGCAACCATGGCACATTCACCCCACGAGTGGAACAGGATGAATATCCCCGGTGGCATGCAAATAGTGGGCGGTCCCATATGCCAGGTGATGCGAATCACAATCCGCAGTCAACGGGAACCACAACGAGCCTTCAGTACCCAGAGAATATACTGTCAGCAGCGGTTTCGACGGCCGTTCCTGTAAAGCATAGTAGATCTTTGTACGTCTTTGCCGTCTAGCTTACACCTACAGAGTCAATGATCTAGAAGCTCTTTAAAACCGGACTAATAAGTACCCAGGTATATATCATACTATATTCCGTTCTTCAATTGGATCACTCAGTATCGCCTGTCCTACATCCGAGGGGATTTGATTGCAGCATTGACCGTCGCATCTATATATATTCCTATGGCGCTCTCGCTCTCAAATATTGCACATGCTCCCCCGATCAATGGCCTATATTCCTTCGTTATTCAACCACTTATATACGCAATACTTGGAAGCGCTCCTATGTTGGTAGTTGGTCCAGAAGCAGCCGGATCTCTATTAACCGGGACTATCGTCAAGGCGAGCGTGAACCAGGGGAACTCGGGAGAAGAAGATGAAGTAGCGAATGCGATAGTTGTTGGAGTGGCTACTGCGCTGGCAGGCGCCATGATCTTGATTGCTGGAATAACTAGGTTGGGGTTTTTGGATAACGTGTTAAGCCGGCCGTTCTTAAGAGGGTTCATTACTGCCATTGGTTTTGTTATCTTCGTGGATCAGCTTATCCCCGAGCTCGGTCTAGCGATGCAGGCAAAGGATGCTGGCATAAGCCATGGAAGCACCGTGGACAAGCTAGTGTTCATCGCCAAAAATATTGGATCCTCTCATGGCCTGACAGTCGGAGTTGCCTTTACAAGCTTTGCTATTATAATGGTGTTCCGGTACGTATGCCTGTTCGATGTGAAAACCAGCGTGCTGATGTCATATTCGACTTAGAACCCTCAAGAAGTCATTGCAGAATAGATTCCCCCAGATTATTTATTTCCCAGATCGAATAATTGTTGTCGTTCTTTCAGCAGTGCTGGCATACCGCCTTGAATGGGATGCAAAAGGGCTTGAGATTTTGGGTCCAACTAAAAATTCCGGCAATGGCGTGTTTAAATTCGAGTGGCCATTTCAAGTCAATCGTATAAAGCACATGCGCACTGCACTGAGCACTTCATTTATAATTGCTCTGCTTGGATTTTTCGAGTCATCTGTTGCCGCAAAAGGTCTTGCTGGGAGTAAGAGAGATGACGGCGTACAACCAATGGCTGTCAGCCCTAACAGGGAGATGGTGGCTCTAGGACTTGCCAACGTTGTAGGTGGATGCTTTATGTCTTTGCCTGCATTTGGAGGATACGCAAGAAGCAAAGTCAATGCCTCAACTGGTGCTCGTTCTCCAATGAGTAGTATTTGTCTCAGTATTATTACACTGATTTGTATCATGGTGCTACTGCCATATCTTTACTATCTTCCAGTAAGTCAAACCCGAAGATTTCCCAATGCCTATCTAATAAAATGCACCCTAATGTCCATTCCTTTTTTTTTTCTAGAAAGCTGTCCTTTCCTCCATGATTTCTGTTGTTGCCTTCAGCCTGATAGAGGAGTGCCCCCACGATGTAGCATTCTTTCTTCGCCTCCACGGATGGAACGAATTAGCGCTTATGCTTCTAATTTTCCTCTCGACTATTTTCTATTCACTTGAACTGGGAATTGCGCTGGGGATTGGATTGTCTATTCTTATCCTTATTAGGCATTCCACACAACCCCGGATTCAAATTCTTGGGAAGGTAGCTGGAACTAGTGATCGGTTTGACAACGCTGAGCTTCACCCCAAACACGTGGAATTGGTCGAAGGAGCTCTGATAGTCAAAATCCCCGAACCACTTACCTTTGCAAATACTGGTGATCTTAAAAATCGACTCCGTCGGCTGGAACTATATGGCACTAACCGGGCTCATCCCTCGATGCCGCGGGTGCGCTCCCCTGAGCATAACAAGAACATAATCTTTGATGTCCATGGAGTTACCAGCATTGATGGCTCTGGGACACAGGTTCTATATGAAATTGTGGATGGTTATGCGGAGGCCGGGGCGAGAGTTTTCTTCTGTCGTCTTCCCAACCACGATGTCTTCCTCATGTTTGAGCGAAGCGGCATTGTTGAACGATGTGGAGGCATATCGCACTTTGTTGATCATGTCGACGAGGCTCTGAAGCTAGCTGAGTCTGAAGACCAAAACCTTGGAGTTTAGACATCAATATTTAGACTTGACGTATTTTTTTTTTGACTAACATATATATACATCACTAACGACTTGACAAGTACTGGCGATACCCTTATGTTTTTAAAAGGATTGTTTGAAGTTAGAATATCTTTTTTTGATAGTAACCAATCCATCCAAAATAAATCAAATCACTAACATAGTATCCTATTACATATAACGCCGATGCCAGACGTATAAAAAACACAACACTTGAAATAAAAGAAGCTGTTCTTCCATCCTCTTTCACTCCCCTGCAATAGCCCGCTGCAAAATAACACGAAGCAACACTTCACTCGCACGCAGCGCATATCGATTCCTTCGCATAGTATCATCATCATAATCATCAGTTGAGACATTCTCACCACTTTGAGCCTGTGCCACTAACTTCATCCTCCCCTCCGCTGTGATAACAAACCCAGCGCATGCAACCCTCGTCAAACGCACATACCCCCCCGCCAGCGAAAACTCGCTTGTAGAGCCTATCCCCGCGTCCAGAGCCAAGTGCTTGTGCAAATAAGCAGAAAGACCTGACAGCACAGACGATCCCCTGTCACCGCGAGAGCCGGGGTCAGGGGCGGAACCGTCTACACGCACCAAGGGCGCAAGCGAGTCCCGCGGAATACTTACGTTCAGCGTCTTCAGCGCCGGCGCGATAGGAGGAGCAAAGGATAAAGTTAAATGCAATTCTTTCATTATATCTTCGAAGGAAGATATCACGCCGCGGACTCCCGTAGATGAAGAGGAGGAGGAGGAAGGGGCGGATTCAGGCGCCAAACTGCCCACGTACGTCTCGAGCGCGACGCACATGAACTGCGACGGGAATTTGAGAAGAGAGCAGTACGTGTCGAAGGTCGCCGAAAGAAACCATAGAACGCTCTCGCGGAGGGATTTAGGGAATCGTGTAAGCAGTAAAGGGAGATAAGTGGAGTTCTTCTTTGGCTTTTGTTCTGTGGCGCTGGTCGGTGCGGCCAGAAGAGCCGCCTTGTACGTGATGTTTTCGTATGTTAGTGTCACTAGAATTCCGCATGGATGGCCTTGGTGTTTCTGGTTGCCGTCTAGAAATGACAATGTAGAAATTGCCTCCCATTTACAGGACTGCAGGGCGCCGATGCTCGAGAGAGCGCCTGCATCTTCGTCCACTCGCCAGCCTTGGGCGTCAGCCAGAGAGTTGGTAAGATGGTCGCGGAGGCGGGTCGCGTATGTATTAAGAGCGATGGGATTATCGAGGAGAGTCTCGAATTCGCTCCCATGGTGGAGGGGAGAGAGTCGGTGTGAGGTCCATGAAGTATTCAGTAGATGTTGCGGGCTTGTTTGCGCCATTGTTATGCAGGTCTAGGTGCATGGGCGAGGGCGCACTTCTTATATTTATCTCCCTTTCTCTGTTTCAAAAAGACAGAGTGCATGAGCCCGCGATTGCATCTCGAGGTGAGTCTTCTATAAGTCCGAATTCATGTTTATTGAGACCTAATTTATCGGTATTGCAATGAAGAGGGTTGATTGTACTTCAAACTCGAAGTACTTCGCAAGACACGACTTCAGGAGACAAACTCAACAAACAGCGCACGTGCCACCATTAATTATTGCGTAGGGCTTAGGGCTGCCCGGCCACTCAATAGAAGAAAGAATAATAGAAAATCAGCTTCAGGTATAATGCTGCTTCCAAGAGATGCTCGAGAATTAGAAAAGAGAACAAGAAGGACACAGAATGCAGAAAAGACAGGTCGCTTCCGGGTCGCCAATGCATACACAAACACGCTTATCCAACCATCCACCCAAACACCAGTTAAGAACGCCGAGGTCGAAACAATAAAACGAGAATGCTATAAAAAGAGCTTGATATGATACCAAATAATTATGCACGCCACCCGCCAGATGTCCCAGATCGGCAGTCTGAGCAACCGAATACAATACGTAGATCTTGCCAGACCATGATCCGTTCTGCACTGTGTCTGGCCGTTCTTCTTGATGCTATTTCAGCTCTCACGACATCAAACCAAACATCTTGCACAGAACTGTGGAGGTGCTCATTGGGTGCGCTCTCGAAAACTAAAGAGTTCATGTCGTCCTTTTCGTTCTGCATTATGTCCTGGTGGAAATTATACATGAAATCCTTTCGCTGCATTCGTTGGTTGCCGCCGTCTCCTATTTCAGCTGAGAAGTATTCCACTATGCGGAGAAATGGCGATACAGTGAGAAGAGAGCCAATCCAACTGTCGTCCGAAACTCCGGGCTCATCTGGCGGTACCGTATATTGCAAGTACGAGACCAAAAGCTGCATGCAATGGTGTGTAGATATAAGAGTAGACGTATCGGTAAATGGAGGCGCTTGAATGATCTCTATCTGCAGCTCCCGGTACATCTGTTTGCGGATATTAGGTGGGATAGGAACGGGTAGTCGTCCTGCTTCAAAATCATGTAAAAGTATATTGGTCTGCTCGCGTCTAGCAAGAGTATATGTCTCGAGGAAGTATAAAGTATAGAACCTATTGGGATCAGAACAGATTAGGATAAGATTCCAATGTTTGATTTCCCAGGCCAGTACTTACATGAGCGGAGTGAGGTAAAACCAAATCCTCGCTGTTGTCCTTTTCACAAAATCGCTTCGTTCCGATTTGGAAGGGAAAAAGGACCTCATAAATATTGGTTCGCTGTGCACAAATCTGTCCATGACCCGATCTGCGAGATAGTAGCAGAGCCTCGAGCAGAGCTTCTGCCGCCGGCGAAGACTAAACACATAGCGGAAAGTATATAAATGGCCGCCTCTTGCGCTTTTCGCTGGAGGAAACAGATCCGACAAGAGCACCACATCATCCTCCGGATTTCGAGTATGGACTCTCCCGCTATCTAACGGGGACGGAAGAGTTCCATGGCGGCGTTGACGAAGGTATTGTCGAGCAATCGATTGCTCATGAGCGGAAAGAATTTGATTGAAGGCTCTACAAACAAGCTTGAGAGGTAGGAAGTCCGTTATCCCGCAGTAGGCAAATATCTTTATCTGAAGTTCCACCGGAAGGAGATCCCATGGTGAGGACGTGGAGGCAGAGCTAACTCTATCAACACTGGGGAGTAGATTAGTGTCAACTCTACTACAAAATCATGACATCAAAATCCCAAGAAAACAGGTGACATACACAGATGATGAAGAGACAGAAGATGAAAACACATTATGCCTGGACGGGCTATTATTTTTCTTGTTGTCTGCCTGCTTCCGGTGGTTGATGGCGGTGCGGGCTCTTTTCACATGGGAAAGGAGTTGGATGAGGGAGCTCATGATCAAGCGTCTAGAGACATGGAGAGACCAGCTCCAGCTTCACGGCCACTTGAGGGCAGGACTTGTCACCATCCGAAATCCTAAAGACTGAACTGAACCTGAAACCTGATGCTACATGAATCCTGTTTTCGTCGGCGCGATTGAGAAGGGTGGCCTGGCTGACTAAGCTAGTCTTGGCCTCCTGAGGCAGTGCTGTTGTAGTTGATGAGAAACAACAAGAGAGGAGAAGGATTTTGGATTCATATTAGCCGCTCGTACTGACTGTCCTGGATATCTACTGATTATAACCAAATCAGTTGTTGGTTAGTGGAATTGTCCCCAGAACTTAAGCGGCCAAGGATCCATGGAACTGTACTTGGAGCCTGGGTGCCTAGGCTGAAGGTCCAGCAAATCATGGCTTACGTCATTCGCTGGAGGGGTTGCGTCAAGCTACCTGCAGTAATTAAGAGCTCTATCATAGCTCTTCCTATAAAAACAATGTGATTCCCTCTTTGTCTTAAGGCAAATGAACACATTTCTTTTCCTGGCCTTCTAGCTCGTATAAATACAAGCACACCCAGTCAAAATGAGCAGCAACAACATTCTTATCGTCGGAGCCACCAGAGGATTGGGAGCGGCGCTGCTAGACCTTTACGCATCCAACCCCTCAACCGAGGGTGTCTTCGCTACCACGAGGTCCAACAGTGCACCAGACAACCAATCTCGCGTTTCGTGGATTCCGAATATAGACCTTACGAAATCCGATGTGGGCCAAAAGCTCGTCTCGCAACTCCCATCCTCGCTCAAACTCTCGACCGTAATCGTCACAGCAGGATACTTTGGGCTCGAAACATTTGACATGCCCGATTGGGATAAGGAAGTGCAAATGTACACTACTTCTGCCATTGCGCCGGTCTTCGTGGTACAGCAACTCGTTAAAGCCGGCTTCCTAGGCGAAGGAAGTAAGATCATTCTCGTCAGCAGCGAGAGTGGAAGCATTACCCTACGTCATGAAAAGGAAGGTGGAGGTAACTATGCTCATCATGCGAGCAAAACGGCTCTTAATATGGTAGGGAAACTGCTGAGCCTGGACCTGAAGCCTTTGGGAATAGCTGTAGGCTTGGTCCATCCAGGCTTCATGCGCACGGAGATGACGAAAGGTGTGGGATTTGATAAGTACTGGGATGCTGGTGGGGGTAAGCCTCTAGAGAGACATCATTATCCTTCTATCTGGTCATTTCCCTAATATTGAGTCGCTGTAGCGGTCACCCCAGAAGAAGCGGCTAAGTCACTTGCTTCGTTTATCGACGAATTCGACATTGACAAAACTGGTCAATATTGGGCACCACGGGGCCCCGGGTATGACTTTCTGTTTTTGTTATGTATTTTGTAACGCAATGGTCTATCCTAACATTTTTTAGGGACATTGGGACTGCGGAGGCTGTGCTTGGGACAGATCTACCAACACCTTTGCAACTACCTTGGTAGAATGTAGAGCCAGGATTCTCAAAAGCATCCGCTCTGCCTCGAGGTACCCGCCGACTTGTTCTCGCACGAGCACCGGGTAACTTCTTCCTGCGCTTATCCTCAAAGCTTTGCAGACACAGCACCCATTCGACATGCTATACAAGTGTCATAGGATTTAATGAAAGCTATGTGACAATGACATATATTAGAAGAATTATTCGAATTATCAGATTATCTAGCAGTAAAAAAACCTATACTCAAATAAGGTATATTATTAGCCATATAAATACGTATAACTCGAGCACAGTGGCGTCCTCCCTAACGTATCTGAATCAATCTCCCTAATTTCTCGTGTCAAATGACCCATGCCTTCCTGCCCCAGCAGCAAACCGAGTCGCTCCCTCGATGCTCTCCTTTGTAATAACCTGTACGCCATTATCGAATTCTCTGGTCAATGCATCCTCGAAGGAGGATGCCCGGTATGTTGCATAATAACATGATGCCCTATCCACATTCATACACACCTGTGGGAAATCTACCAACTGTTGCGCAATTTTGACCGACTCCTGTAAGGCACAGCCCTTGGGAACTAACCGATTCGCAAGGCCCATCTGAAGGGCCTCCTTCGCGGACACCCCACGCCCCGTCAATATCATATCCAGGGCTCGTCCCAACCCCACAATAGCCGGCAACCGCACCGTCCCCCCATCAATCAGGGGGACTCCGAATCGGCGACAAAACACACCGAACACCGCATCCTCCTCCGCGACACGGATGTCAGCTATGAGACTGAGTTCGAGCCCGCCTGCCACGGCGTATCCGGCCACAGCACTGATTAGCGGCTTGCGAACTTCCAGCCGGGATGGGCCGATAGGACCTAAGTTTCGTCCCTGGACGCGGTTGGCGATAGGGTCGATTTGGGGACCGTTATATGTGTTGGCCCGGTCAGATGCTTTCGCTACTTCGTGGAGATCGAAACCAGCGCAGAAGGTTCCCCCTGTGCCGTGAAGAATGCCGACTTTCTGGGTCGGATCGTTCTCAAAGTCGAGAAGGGTATCGTAGAGTCTTTGGGCAGTGGGGCCATCTATAGCATTTCGTCTGTGTGGACGATTAATTGTGATGGTTGTAATGCCTTCGTTGGTTTTGGATATCTGCACGTTGGTGAGTTCTTGTTCAGAGGCGCTTGATGCCATTTTGGATTCTGTCTGGGTTATATAGATCTATGCGATGCCTTGCACTCCCACAGAGTGTAGAACAGGAGAAGAACTTCTGCCTGGAGGGGGAGCCAGGATATCAATAGTATACCCGGATGAAAGGAGGGGAGCTCTTGCTTACTTTTCTCTCTGTCCCACACTCTCGTGGGAAAAGTCAGTATTTACGAATCCATATTTGTCATCTTTCGATGACTCAATAATCCTTGATATGTGGAGTTGTCCTCAGTCCCGCGTGATCGCGACGAAACCGGTCCACTGCTATATTGAACTGGGTAGTTTATCCGCCAGTAGGAGTGCTGTAGGAGCCTACTCGCAATCCCTTCAAACTTGCTGCTGTTTTTCATCACAGAAAGGGTCAGAAAATCGAAGGATGTCTGCTAGATCTTCGAACGGCATGTTTCGTGCATCGACTAATTCCAGAGGAGCGTTGGGTACTTGAAACTATAATTACCATACTGGGAAAGACATTGCGTTAATTCAGGTCCGACGGCTTCTTAATCCGTTCCACTTAAAATAACTAATAACGTCTCGTTCTAGATAGGATCTCTCATTCCCAACAGACGTCTCAATATCCAGTCGTCGCCTATAATGGTAGCATTCTTCACGGATTCTTCCCAGAGGAGATTGAACCATGTGTTTCATAAGACCCTAGAACCCTGAGCCGTAGAAATTGCAAATATCTAATTGAAGCCGATCTTCTCTGCCAGTATCCCAAGTGTGGGCATATGTCCATGTCGCATAGCTAGCCTCGAAATGTTTTGTTTGTCTCGTTTTTCTGTCCCAAGAGGCAGCAGGATGGCTACCTCGGCTAAATAGTAGATGGAATATGTCTCCATATTCAGCGGCGAGGAAGTCTAAAAAATAAAAAATAAAAAGGAAATTGTGTTGCATCATCCGCGAATCGAACGCGGGCCTCATCGATGGCAACGATGAATTCTACCACTAGACCAATGATGCTTCTTGTTGAAAATCAGCGCAAATTTTGACATTATAAGCTAGCGAAGTATTGTCCATTAGTCTGAACTAGTTACTCGCGGAGTGGTAGTAGCTCTTCATGGTTTACAACTTCGACATAATATAGATCGACAGTTACTATTTGTATGTCATTCATTACCGGTAGGCTCCAAAGTAAGCCTTCAACATATTCAACTCAGATGAAGGCCACTCGGCTTCAACTATCATATCACCTTGCACCTAAAAGCTGCAAGGGTACTACGGAGGAGTATTCGTCCCACATGTATGAACATGTGAGGTGTGCGAGAAGAGGAAAAGGAAAATGTCGGGGATATGCGAAAAACTGGCCACCCCTTCTTTCGTATTCCGGGCGCCCTTGAAACGCTCTTTTTTTTTTTTTGCCGATCGGACATGCGGCCAATTCCTGCAGTTACTCTGTATTCCTGACTAAATGTCTGACCATTTTCGCGCTTCGGCTCCTTGAAGCCTACAAAGTAGTGGCACATTGAACTTGAGTGGAGAGGGGACAGGCGGTGGTGATGCACCATAACAGATACTTGTGCCACTAGTCCATTTTCGAGGCACTGCTGAATCCTGATCGCTTGAATCCTGATACCTGTCGGAAACTGTGCCGAAGCATTGTCAATAATCCCTGAAGTTATACCGTTGACGGTTGTGGAACACTGCCCCAGTCATAGTGCTAGTAGTGCGCCCGGCGATAAAAGGCTAACCGGGCACAGAACTGCGGGGCGGGGCTCAAGGCCATGTTTTCTCATGTTGCATAGAAGACACGGGGAATTCGGCCTTGATCGGATGCACCGTGTGGATCTCATTCTTGAGGTGCGCGTGTTGGTGGACTGGAGGAGGTCAACACATTTGCTTGCTGCCATGCCAACCCGGATAGCTCAAACATAGGAAGAACGCATTTGAGATTTAACCACTCAACAGTCAAGGCTCAAAACAACGCGTGTAGGCCTTCAGAGAGGGGTACCCTCACATGGTGTGTGTAAGATGTCAGCTAAAAAAAACTCCCACTGGACAGTGCCCCAAATGAACATTATTTTGAATTGCGGCAGTGCTCTCCAGAATTTTTGCTTAGAATGATGTAACAGTTTGATGGAAAACCCTGGGTTCGAGAAGGAATGCCAACAATAAGGGGAATTACAGCACTACCTAGGTACCCTGCGTTCTCTTTGAGGCTCAGCCTTGGGGATGGATATTCAGTTACTCTGGGCAAAGTGGAATCATTTTCTGGAGAGCGTCCAATGGTAGAGGTATGAGAGCCAACGGACGATCACAACCCAAGGTAAAAAGTTAACAAGGCTGTGTCTCAAATTCCCAACTTCGACCTTTCAGTTACTTAACCAAACAGCGTTAAGTCCCCCCGGTTCACTGCCCAGAAGCTTAAGACTCTGCAGGCCCAGTGGCCCACTGCTACGAGGTACTACTTACTAGTGCTCCTGTAGAGTGTGGAGGTGTTGTACTTGTGACGTCTTGTCGCGGGTTTGCAGCTTGTCGCGAGACTCGCGACCTTGGTATTTAAATCCAACTGTCGCCCTTTCTTCTCTAATCTCTATCGGAAAGAGAGAAGGTTCGCTTTCGATTTTAATCCTTTCTGTCTACTTCTCTTCCATCGCCTCTTGTTTACCTATCGCCGTAACGATCGATCTATTCTCGTCGGCACATCTTCACATCCCTCTCAGATTATCGACTCGCCCTTCTTAATCTCCAAAATGTCCGCCGAAGCCAGCACCGACGTCAACGGCAAAGCGCCTGCACACCCTCTCCCCCACCTTACTCATGGTGCGGTTAACGTACAGCCTGCGCGCTTGTCAGACCTGCAGCCCAAATACGCCCAAGTGATTGAGCATGACGACCAAAACCCCGAAGCTCACGGGTGGTATGCATCTTTCAGTACGTCTACTTACCTAGCCCCCCCTTGGGTAGTAAATCCGAGATTTGGAGACAAGAGGTCTTTCAGTGGCTAACGAATCATCCTTTACCACCATAGAGCATGGTATTGGAGAGTGTATTGGAGCCTTGGGTATTATTCCCTGTTGCCCGTGTCCAAACCCCTTCAGGTCCGTTCAACAAGGTGAAGTTGGTTTGGTATCGAGATTTGGCCGGTTCGTGAGCCCCAGACAGTGAGAAATCGACATTCGCGCTAATCTTTATGCTAGCTTCGAACGTTCTGTCGACCCCGGTCTTGTGAAGGTGAACCCTCTGAGCGAGCGTCTGATTACCGTCGATATGAAGATCCAGATCGTAGAGGTGCCTCGCCAGGTTTGCATGACTAAGGACAACGTCACTCTTAACTTGACGTCTGTGATCTACTACCAAATTATCTCCCCTCACAAAGCTGCGTTCGGTATCTCCAATATCCGCCAAGCGCTCGTGGAGCGTACTCAGACTACGCTGCGCCACGTGCTCGGAGCGCGTGTTCTACAGGATGTGATCGAACGTCGCGAGGAAATCGCCCAGTCGACATCCGAGATCATCGAAGAGGTTGCCGCAGGGTGGGGTGTTCAGGTCGAGTCTATGCTCATCAAGGACATTATCTTCAGCGATGATCTGCAGGACTCCCTTTCTATGGCTGCGCAGTCTAAGCGGATTGGTGAGAGTAAGGTTATTGCTGCTCGCGCTGAAGTCGAGTCAGCCAAACTCATGCGCCAGGTACGTTGCATCCCCCTTTTACAGGCCCCTTTTTTACTTCTGTCGCATGTATATGTCAGTAGATGGAAACTAACACCATAATTTCCTAGGCTGCCGATATCCTCTCTTCTGCTCCAGCTATGCAGATCCGATACCTTGAGGCGATGCAAGCTATGGCCAAGACAGCCAACAGCAAGGTGATCTTCCTTCCTGCCATGAACCAAAGCGTGCAGCAACAACTGGCAGCCGCTGAAAATGCTGGCGAAGGACCCAGCCGGTACGCGCCCGCTGCCCAAGTGGATGACGGATTTCAGCGCGCTATGAACGCCCGTGTGGTGGAGGACATCTAAACACACCATGCCTGATGAGTGGATGTTCCTGAACATGAGTATATGGTAATGTGGCTGGCACGCCAAGTTTATAATAATTTAGCCCATAGTGGCTTGCTGTATCTTTGCATATTTTCCTTTGCTTTGTTTGATTTTGAATGACGATACCCGCCTTTCTTTTTTTATAGTGTGTTTCTTTTGCTTTAGCCTATGATTGGGGTCGTCAGAAGTACCTAGCTCTTCTAGCTACAACACAATCAGCCACCACATGGGAAAGATAGTAATTATTTTATTTTAGTCGTTGGGAGATTACAATAAACGAAAAGAAAAGAAAACAAAAAAGAGCTCGTATACCAATGGTGGGTGTTGAGCCCGCTCTACCTAGGTACTCTTGGGTCTGGAGTACCCCGTAGATTTGACCGTACCTCAAAGTGGAGCGCAGTCCGCAGCCCACGCCGCATGAGCCTGGAAGATGCCCACACTCTCCACGACGGGCAATCCTGCCCTCTCCAAGTACGCAATCTAATAGCGAACCTAAATGGCTCCATCACAGACACAAAGTCCAACTACAAGGACACAAACGGCATCAATCCCACCTGTCACCACCAACACAGTCAACCCGGACTTCACCGACCCATCCTTCGACCCAGTCGACTTCCTCAACGATGTCCTCCCCCCTTTGACGCTGGCGTCCTCCCATACCCAACCCCAACCCCAGATCTCCCGCGGAGGAGCCCCAAATACAAATATAAACCTAGCCGACCTCTCCACACGCGTCCAATCGATCCTCTCGCAAACAAACGCCCAGAACATCCGCCACTCCACAGCCCTCAACCAGCTCACCGATGAAATCCTCCGCAGCGGCAATCGCCTCGCCTACGAGGTCGAGGTTCTCCGCGGCGAGACAATCGGGCTCTCTGATACCTTGACGGATAGACTCCGTGAGGACATTGCCCGATTCGACGTCTCGGATGTTGACGCCGCAAACCCAGACACAGAGACTGCCACTACAGGCAAGGAAGTCGACACAAACACAAACACAAACACAGACGCAAACGAACCAGAATACATTACAAAACTGCGCACCCTAAACCAGGTCCGGTCCCACCTCGAAGACGTAGTCCAGACCTTTGGCGATGCGATGGAGTGGCCACTCCCGCCATCGGAAACATCCCTCGCCTCCTCGTTTATCTCTGTTTCCGCGCCGGAAGTCGGACCCGATGGTCACAGCCTCGAGGAGAAGGGCCAGGAAGTGGCTAGGAAGCTGCGCGCGGAGGTTGCAGGGTTACTGGATGAGCAGCCTGGTGCCGTGGGGGTGGAAAATGCGACGCGCCGGGTCGAGGCGCTGAGGGTTCTTGCGACGGTGTGGAAGGGGACAGCGGAGGAGAAGGCGAGGAATCGGTTTGTGGATGGGTTGGCGAAGATGGTTGAGGATCGGCGAAGGGTGTTGGAGGCGCAGGATTCGTCGCAGCAGGCTTATTCTTCTTCCTCTTCGTCGGCGAGGGGCCAGGTTGGTGGGCATCGTAGACAGGAGAGTGAGGGACCTGGAGGGGGGATATTTCGCAATTTGCAGCGGTTACGGGAAGAGATTTATCTGGAGTAATTCTTGTAATGTATACTACATTCTAATCTAGGACTCCGTATCAATTGACATATCCTCCTGATCCATAGGGAAGCCCTTTATCAAAATTGTCAAAGACACAGTACAAAGTACGGATTATAGACCCGGCTATACATGGATCGACAGGGTACATCAAGCCCAATTCAACGACTCCGTTTACCCCCAGGCTGTGTGGTCCTGTATGTTCTTGAGGTGGGTCATTGACATATCAGGGTACATTAAGTCTTCTGAGTATATAGGTAGCTACATAGCTGCATACCTACTAGTAACTTCATAAGAGTAGTAGCGCAGTTGTAGTAGAAGGAGGGAGATGAAGATCGATATGGATTACACTCTTTAGGCTGGGATTTCCGCCAATGTGAAAAGGCCGGGGGTTTGATTACGCGGCCAGCAGGATTGTATTATTATTAGTATTATTATATTATATTATAATATTATGTTATAGTATAGTATAGTGTAATTGAGTAGTTTCAGAGTCATTGTTATACTAGAGTTGGAGATAATAATTGTTAGATACTGCAATGTACAAACGCATTATCTACTCGGAGCACAGAGTTCAATAGCATCAAACATCTTCATCTCCCCCAACTGGGGCTCTCTTTTACTGCGTATATCTGCGTTTTCCAATATCATTTGTATTTCTTCCGGTGCTGCTGGCCGATCGCTCAGGCTGTCGTCATCGTCCACTGCGGAGTACTTGTCCTCTGCAACATGGCGTCTTCTTGTGGTCATTGAAATTAAACTCCTTCCCGACTGCCATCTCCCAAGTAACTAGTAATACTAAATTTCTCCCGCCAGCCACGGTCAGCGCTTCATTTCTCCGGCCTCCTCTCCTGGTGACGCTTAGCGACAGGAATGTCCACCCGCGAGATTCTTTTGTTTCACGTTGGCGGGAGTTGACAGCCTTTCCCCCTTTCTGAGCGGCATTGCCATTACCTCAATCAAGCGACAAAATTTTAAAAACGCAGGGAAGAGAGAAAAAGAGAAGAAGAAGGAGAAGTGCCATTTATACTCTCCAGGATGGACTCTCGCGGTCTGCTGAACGGTCCCTGGGCCGATCAGTATAATTCCTGGCGCTTGTCCGCGACGAGGCTCTTCCAGCAGACCTACTATCATCGTCCACGGTCGCGACCGTTGAGAGCCATTCTCACCACTGCAACATGTCTGTTTTTGATATTTCTCTTGTTGCACTCTTTCCACGAGGTGAGTTTCCTTCCTCCTTTCCTCCATCTTGTTTTTTGCATCTAGTAGAACTGAGCTGACAAAATTTCTCTCTCTAGCCGTCGGTCAACTACTGGCTCAAGTACCCCTCATATCATCCTTTTAACGAGAAGCCGGAAGATGCATCAATTGTCTCCCCGAAGCTGGCTATTAATCGAAATGATACCCTCCCCAACAATCTGCAAAAAACAAACCCATCTTTCCACCTTGTCGTGCCTGTGACGCGAAAATCTTCCGCCCTATGTCGCACCTTGACCTCAGCTATGATTCTAAACTATCCACCCCCTACTCTAGTCCGATACGGAAGACAGCTGCCGCAAGGTTCAGCCAAGTACGATTTCATGGTCGACCGAATTACCGGGATATACAACTTTCTAGAATACACCCCACGTCTGCAAGATCACGACATCGTTCTCATCGTGGACGGCTTCGATGTTTACTTCCAATTGCCACCGGAAGTGTTGATCAAGCGGTTCCAAGACCTTCTGCGGGAAAATAATGCTAAGCTAAAGAAGAAGTATGGGATGGTGACGGTGGAGCGCCCATTCCGCAAAGAGGGAGTGGAAACCCTTCAAAAGTATTCCCAGCGCGTGATTTTTTCCGCCAGCAAAGAATGCATCCCTAATCTCCCAGAGGACGCGGGTTGTGTCACTGTTCCTCAATCTACCCTCCCACCAGATGCGTATGGTTGGAAAACGGACACCCATCCACAGGGACTTCTGACGCGGCCACGATGGCTGAAACCAGGCGCGGTTATCGGGCAGGTTGCGGATCTGAAATTGATATATGCGCAGGTTCTGCGGTTCGTTGAGGAACACCGCAATGACCATGGTGACTATGTAGCGTTGACGCAGATGTACGGCCGGCAGGAGTACGTGCGGGAGCTGGAAAGACAGAGAACCTCGAATGGGTTCATGGAGATGTTGTACCGTTGGGTTGGCATCTCAGAGGCGTCAAACATGACCGGGGTCAATCCTACCCTGAATGCTGGCCAACGATATGAATACGGAATTGGCGTGGACTTTGAGTCTCGGCTCTTCTTCAATGCATTCAAATCCGAGGGAGATGTTGAATGGCTGGAATACAAAAACATCACTAAGACCTCGTCCGTCCAGATGGAACATCATGTGCCCCGCGAAAGGCGCCTACTTCTTCCAGACGACCTCACAGAAGATAACATTGACAGTCCATTTAGACAGCCCAAATTCAACAAGCATGAATACGTCAATCCGCCGTGGAACGACACTCTGGACAAACTCCCGAATAACCGCTCCTGGAACAGCATCCCTTTGATGACCAACGTCCACTCTGCGTCACTTCCTGTTCTAGTGCATATGAACATGCAAAAAAAGTCAGGCGTGCGCGACGCCTGGTGGTCAAAAATGTGGTACCAACCCTGGGCTCGGGCTCTTCTGCGCAAGTATATGCGCGCCCAGACTGGGTTCGATGCAGCCCAGACGGCCCTTCTAGGTGGCCAAAACTACTGGGACCTGCGTGGCGGCGCGGGCGGAATCTGGACAGACAAAGGAGAGTGGATGGACTATCCTGATGTTTGTGCCGGCTTTGAGCGCGACGTGTTCGACGATGAACTAGGTCTTTGGGGTGAAGAGGGCGGCGATGACTTCGGAGGACCCGTCTACAACCAATTCGGCAACCTGATCAAGGGCAAAGAAGAGTTCTAATGGGCTCTCGTTCACTCACGTCTTATTCTTGTTTCATCTACTATTCGCTGCATATATTGATCTGATTGGATTTACGTGCGGTTGGCACAGCGTGGTCTGGACCGCGCAAACTAATGAGGTGCTGGAGTTCTTGCTAGTTGGCCGTCCAAGCGTGGCGTATGGACCTGTATGATATTTTGCTGTTCTTTTTTATTCTCTTGGACGTTTTTTGTTTTGCTTATGGATAGCTGAAGATACCAGATAGATAAACAAAGCTTTATAGTAAATAGACTAGCTGCCTAACTCAACAACCAACTTTTATACCCATTTTCCCAGATGTAACTCCCTATATATAACCGAAAGAAGGAAAAGAAAATGCTCCGGACTATGTACATACATCATGTCGCATAAGTCATATCGTACAGTACACCCACCCTACCTGATAGCTTCCATCCTACCCCGTCCTCGCCCCAAACACCTCCCGGATAATCGCCAATATCTCACCAACATCCTCCTGACTCAAGCGCTCCTCACGCTCCTCAATCACCGTATCCAGGAGCGCAAGAGCTCCATAATCCCCCGCCATCGGATCCTCACCCTCCTCACCTTCCTCACCTTCCCCTTCTCCCTCACCCTCTCCTCCCTCCTGTCCACCATGCACCTCACCTCCCCCATTAACAACCCCGTCATTTCCCAAAACACCATCCTCCACCCCACCATCAACATCCATCTCCTCACCACCAGCACCAGCACCACCATCATGATCATCCTGCCCCCCCTCCACGGGAGGCGCATCCATCCCCACCCCAAGATTAACAATCATAAGCACCTCCCCCTTCGTCAACCCATAAGGCTGTAACCTCGTAACAAGATTGCGCAGCGCATCGTCCAGCGGCGTCTGCGCCTGCGGTCGCGACGGCGGCGTCGTGTACCGCGGGTATTTAAGGAGGTGTGGTGAGAGGCGGGCGATGTAATTATGGATCTTGTGCTAGATTAGTCTCTGACTCTGAACCTGAACCTGAACCTTACACCGCTACTACCGTCGGCCGCCACTAGGGAAAAGGGAATCCTACCTCCTTCACAACGGTATTATGGTCTCGGAGATCTGGACTCGGGATCCAATGTCGGGAGTTTGGGGGTGGGTTTGGGGGTCTTCGGGGGGGATTGGCGGTTAGATATGCGAGGACCTCGATGTTTGTGAGGACTGCGTCTTGGGGGTTGATGATCTAGATTGTGGTGGTGGTTGTGTTAGTTGGGGAGGTGGTTAGGATTAGGGGTGGGTGAGATAGCTTGCCCGCATGGTCTTCGGTGATTCTATATTCAGGTTAATTGTATATAGAGAGACAATCAAGAAGGAGGAGGAGCTGAATTGAAGAGGGGTTGAGACTGAGCTCTCCAGGGAAAAAGTTGGGCGGGAGGAGAGAAAATGTGTGGTTTTGTCGGCAGAATTTCTAGGGCGGTCTGGGGTTCTGCAGGTACACGAATACATACACACTATATCGAGATAGAGCAGATATAGCACCAGTGGTTGAGTGGTAGGTGTTTGCTATTTCATATTTCATCCTACCATACTGTTCGGGTCGAGTTATAGTTATCAAGTTGGCAGATTTTATCGAGTTATCAACATCTTTATTATTGCCGAAAATCCCAACAAGCACCTCTGCGCCGTGGATGGACCAATAATTTCCATCCTTGAAATGCCACCCAAACATTGTAACTCTTCAAAAAAGCAAAGAAAGTAAAAGAAAAAAAAAAGATCAACCCACATGGTGTGATATCATACAGAAATGAAAAGAAATCCGTCAAGTTTTCAAAACTTTTTATATGCCAGCTTCTGTCAGCCCCCTCCTTTACGCGTCACTCTTCTTCTTCTTCTTCTTTTTCTTGTCATCTCCGTTCACCTCCTCGCCATCGTCTGTTCGCTTGCGCTTCTTCTCTTCGCCCTTGGCAGCCTTCTTGGCTTCTTTCTTGGCCTTCTTGACATCTTTCTTGCTAACTGAGCTAGGGTTTCCGGCAGCATCGAACTCAATCTCGCCTCGTTCGAGCTTGCGCTTGTACCGCTTGAGGCTCAGTCCGGCCTTCTCGGCCATCTTCTCAAGCTCTGAATCCTTGCTCTTCTTGGACTTGTCCTTCTTGCTTGATTCCTCGTCGGACTCGTCAGAGTCTGCGCCGTTAGCGGCAGGCTCTTCGTCGTCAGAATCAGCATCGGCCATCTCCTCGTCCTCAACCTCTTGCACGAGCTTCTTCTTGGCGGGGGTAGCCTCATCCACATCAACAGCATCGGCATCGGGGTTATATTTCCGGACCTCGTTGATGTTGAACTTCTTGGCTTGAGCGGGGGTACCGTTGGGCGCAATAGCCACACCACGGGGCTTAAGGGCCTTGCCTTCCAAGGCAGCCAACTTCCTCTCCAGGTTGAAGCGGGCCTCAGTGCCAAGGGCGGCCTTCTCTTCCTCCGCGACGTCGTCATCCCACTCAGCAAGAGCATCCACACGGAGACCAAGAGATGCCTTGGCAGCCAAAACTCTGGCCATCTTACCCTTGTTCTTGCCAGTGGCCTGGCCAATAAGGGAGGCGTGGTAGATCAAACCGTACTTGGGGGTGTCATGCTTGGTCTTCAGGGCTCGGAACAAAGCCTTCTCGGCTCCGAGAATCTGAAGGGTACTAGCGGGGCTCTTGGAGAGATTGGTAAGGCTACCGGCGTGGGCAATCAGGCGTGCACCAACCAGATCACCCACAAGGGCAGTCAAGTTGGGGGCAATGGCATTCATACGAGCGGTGATGTAGCCGGCGAGCTGCTGACGGTAGTCAGAGAAGCCAATAACCTGCTCAGCAAGAGCCTGGATGTTCTCCAAGTCCTCCTCGCTGATCTCCGTACCCATGGACCTGTCAGCCGCAGACTTCACAGCGGCCTCAATCTCCTCTGGGAGAATTTCGGCAAGATCAGCGGATTCCCAGTTAGTTCGCATACCCATCTTGAGGACAAGTCTTGAATATGCAATATTGTCGTTAAGGATCTTGGCCAATTCGGGGAAATGCCAGCCATACCATTCCTTCACACGCATGGCGTAGTTGTTCAACTCCTTATCCAAGTCATCCAGGAGGCCAATAGCCTGCACAATCATGGTATCGATCTTGTCGGGAGAGAACTTGAGCTTATGTCTTGCAAGGGAGTGAGACAATCCCAGAGCCATGGTGGACATGTCCTGGGGAAGGAGGCCGGGGATCAGTGTGGGTAGATGTTCACGGATGGCGCGGTAGATATCGGTTGTGGTGGAATCAGCAATCAGCTGAATAGAAAGTCCAGGCAGCTTGCCAATTGCATTGCCTGAGCAGTGAAATGTTAATTACGAATGTATCTCTTTTATTTCATTCCAAGAAAGACAAAACCTACCCAGCTTGGGATCCGCAACTGCGAGCGAGACCTTCTTCTCATCCTTGATCTCGTCAAGTAGACTAGCGAGTCGGGGAGTCACTTTTCCTTCCACAAGAGAGGCGACTTCCTCCAGGGCTGCAGTAGCGCTATCGAACTTTTGAAAGCTCTTCAATTTCACCCTGTACCAGGTGTTAGGACGAGGTTTGCGACACGGAAAATTTTTCTTTCGTTTCTCCACATTCAAACAATCACAAGGGAAGTCTGAACAGGGAAACGAAGCATCAAGGTAGAAAAATGAAAATCAAGGATAAGTATCTTACAGGTTAGAGACACCCTCTGCTGTTGCAGCCTCGGTAGCTAAATCATCTCGTTTCAAAAGCTTCTTGTCCTTAGCTTTGAGCAGGGCATAACCCGCGCTGGTTTCTGTCAGGATAAAGAGCGTCATGGTGTATGATCTCGACTCCCAGCTGCTGAAGATTGAAAACAGACGACAGCTAGAGGTGAGAAATGGAGGGGGGAGGGCGGAAGTGTGGGCGACCGTGGACTCAACCACCAAAAACGTGCTGCTGGAGGGAATTTTTTCGACCTCCAAAACTAAAAAAGTGCAGAAAAAGTGCAGCCTGTGGCTGGTGGCCCGTGGTCTGTGGCGCGTGTGTGCGTGAGGCGGTGCACCGGCTTACATAATGCGCGAGGCGGCCAAAAGAACGACAGCGCTGCCTTCAAGCTCCCCCGGTCTCGATGCGGAGTGTGGCCCTGGATACCTGCTATTTCACCATCCCACCATGGAGGGCCTGTTTTTCAACGTCAATAGCGGGTAGGTTTGGGCATGGCTATTGGGTTTTGGTATTTGCGAGACGGTTGGCTAACTCAGCTGCAGCTACATCGAGGGCATTGTTCGAGGATATCGGAACGCCCTCCTCACTGGGCAGCACTACTCGAACCTGACACAATGCGAGACTGTCGATGGTGCGTTTCTTTTCTAAAAATCATAGTTGTAGCCCGCTGCATCTTTCTTGCGCTGACTTAATTCCCTGTGTTGCAGATGTCAAACTGCAGTTAGGGCCTGCGTATGGCGACTTTCTCGGGGCACTCCCTCCTAACCCCTCCACCTCTGCTCTTGCAGGCAAGATGACCGACAAGCTGGTCGCTGAATTCCGCTACCTCCTCGCGCAGGCCACGGGGTCCACTGCTAGATTCCTGGAATACCTTACCTACGGATATATGATTGACAACATCGCTCTCCTCATTACCGGCACCTTACACGAAAGAGATACCCGAGAGCTTCTGGAGCGATGCCATCCTCTCGGATGGTTTGAGACCTTGCCTGTGCTGTGTGTTGCGACAAACATCGAAGAACTGTACAACTCCGTATTGATTGAGACGCCGTTGGCTGCCTACTTCAAGGGAAGCCTGAGCCACCAGGATCTGGATGAACTCAACATTGAGATCGTCCGCAATACGCTCTACAAGAACTACCTTGAAGACTTCCACAACTTTGTCAACACACATCCAGATTTTAAGGGCACACCGACGCAAGAAGTGATGTCGGAGATCCTCCAATTCGAAGCTGACCGACGTGCGATCAATATCACCCTGAACTCTTTTGGCACGGAGCTTTCTAAGCTCGAACGGAGAAAGTTGTATCCCGAATTCGGCAAGCTCTACCCTGAAGGATCTCTAATGCTCTCCCGGGCTGAAGATATCGAATCCGTGGCGCTTGCAGTGAGCATCTCCGCCGATTACAAGGCTTTCTTTGATGCAGTGGGTCTCACTCAGGGCGGAAGCGGCCTCGGTGGCATGGGCGGCAGCTCCGATGGCAAGAGCCTGGAGGATCTCTTCTACCAAAAGGAAATGGAAATGTCCAAAGTAGTCTTTACTAGACAGTTTACCCCCGCCGTGGTTTACGCCTGGATGCGGCTAAAGGAGCAGGTGAGTGAACACAAAAAGCCGAATCATGGAGACTACGATTCCCATTTTCTCAACAATCCATTGACTAACCCCATCCAGGAAATCCGAAATGTTACTTGGATCTCGGAGTGTATCGCGCAGAACCAGAAAGAGAGAATCGGAAATTTCATCTCCGTCTTCTAAGCAATGTTCTCTTTACTTCTTCCCTTCCTCCCTCTACCTCATCCCGAAACCTCGTATGATCATGTACTTCCATATATTTTCCCTCCCCTACAAGCCCACCACCGGGCTCCATCGCCCTTTTCTCCTCATGTCTCTCTCTTTTTTCCTCCTTATTTCTTTGTGACTAGTAAACAACCAACTACCCAATTCTGTACTGAGCGCATTAAATTATTAGGCATGCCTTACAGGCCATGTCCCTGCCATTTTGGCTCTGTGATCAGATGTCTTCTCGATTCTCCTAGTTTGGGCGTTTGGGGGGGGTTTCATTTTGCTTCGTGTGACATAGTACATACAGAACAGTATAGTTAGTTAGCTATCTGTTAAATTATAGATGTTGAAGTACCTCATCAGCTCAACCTTCAGTATTTCCCCGCATTCATTCAAGGAACAATATTTCCCTTATCACGTACATCTCCCTTCTATAATGCCTCTACGCTTATGGGGCTATTAGAGCGTAGATCTTGGGATATACTGCACATATATACTTATTACCGTACTACCTGGTAGGGGACAAGACAGTCCAATCCCAGGTAAGAATACGATTTGCACGAATGCTCGAAATCTGCCGATCTCAGTAGTAGCAGTGCTTTTGTCTAAGCAATTATAGATATGTACAGTAAAAAAATAGATTCTGATACATGAGTGTATGGGTCATAGATGAACTGGTCCCAGGTAGTCGAGATGTGAGTGCGATGTGGGTTCATTGAAATAAAGTGAGGCGAGTTTGCATATGAACCAGGAGACACGCACGCATGTTCGGAAAGGGCCATGATGTCGTAAGCAGAGAGCAAATCGAGCGTCAAGGCTTAATAGTCTTGTTATGCATATTCTCGTATCCGAGGTTCAATCAGCCACCATGAGACGATATAACGGCATCATGGAAATGGCATGTATATGGATGGGGACCAGGAGAAAGAAGAGGGGAAAGAAAGAAAGTAAATTAAAATGGTTGGGAGATGAACAGGAATTCTGAGGAGAATGCCACATGCTCCCATTATACCGTGGGTTAAGAAAGACTTGCAAGTTCTCACCACCACTTTTGAAGTGGCAGGAAGGAAATAGGGTCCGATTCGTGAGTCCAAGATATGGGTGGGATATGTACCATAGGTGCATATCTAGTTATATGGATTGTTTCTGTCTGGAACAGCAACATTGAAATAAACTTCAACAGGTCTGTATCCTGACTTTAGACAACTTATTCCCCTGGGACCTGCGTAGGAAGTGTAGGCAGACCAGAAAATATATCGCATCATCCAACATGAAGTGCAGAAGAAATATATATCCAATATGACGGGCCTGACACACCATTCGATAGCCCAAAAGTTGGCCTTTACCAGGCCTAATATGCTTAATGCAAAAAAGTATGTGTAATGGTGTATATTGTGCCATCGACATAACAAACAATGAAATATTGCAATTGTCTTGATATAGTGCGTCATAGTAAAAGAAAAAAAAAAAAGAAAAGAACCCATGAGTAAATGGCTTAAACTCAATGCTACTTTTAGGAAGGGAGTCATCTCAGATCTTGAATGCAAAAAGTGCCAAAGGAAAGAGAAAGTAAAGGCGATTAACCCAGCTAATCGTACTGGAAAAGAGCACTAATACTTTCTCCGTGATGGACACGGCGGATTGCCTGTAGGGTTATCAGTAAAGGTCCCTTGAGATGTAAGGATAGTGGCTGTGTTGGTACCTCTGCAAAAACGTGGCCAACCTCCAAGACCTCTAGCTTGGGGCATCGTCGCAGGTGCTCGGCCTGATCAACGCTGTTGGTGACGACGACTTTGTCAAGAGCGCTAGCGTTAATGCGATCAATAGCGTCTCCGCTCAAGATTCCATGTGTCACAAGTGCATAGACCTTTGAAGCACCTTCCTGCTTCAAGAGTTTGGCGGCCCTAGTAATAGTATTCGAGGTATCGGCGAGATCATCGACCAGAATCGCTGTTCGGTCCTTGACATCTCCGACCAACATCATGGTGGCATTCTGGCGGTCCGTAATGCGTGTAGGACGTCGCTCCTATAAATTGTTAGAAAAGAAAGGACAATTATTTATACAAAATTTAGAAAGCACGAACCTTGTGAATCAGAGCAAATTCCATACCCATGGAATCCGCGATCGCGGTCGCTCGCTTCGCGCCACCGGCATCTGGGCTGACGACAACGGCTTGTCGGTAGTTGGGGATATTGCGCATAATATAGTTCTTGAGAAGTGGGCGCCCATACAAGTTATCGACGGGAATGTCAAAGAACCCCTGATACTGCGGGTCGTGTAGGTCCATTGTGATAATGTGATCCGCACCGGCACAGGTAAGCAAATCTGCCACAAGGGTGCCCGCTTGAGCCACCCATTGTTTATATCCAGGACGGGGTTGGAAGTTGGTAATTTTGCTCTGGCTTTCATCGCCCGTGCTGCCATTACCCGTGCTGCCATTTAGAACTGTAGATCTGCTGCTCTCTGATTTGAATGAGTCAAGAGTGTCGCTGCGGGTAAGACCATTGGGCTGTTGGCGCTTTTTCACCGGGCTCCCATTGCTAAACTCTTCGAGTTGAGCCCTTGCTAGACTTTTTTGCAAATTATCAACGCCATTTGGAAGGCTCGCGCTTTCAGGTTTTCCAGGGTAAGGGGTTGAAGGAGTGCTCTCAAAGGTATAGCCATTTGCAGACCCCGATTTGCCTTCGACTGATGATTTTATAAGAGGAGCTCCAGCCTTGTTGTATGGAATGTCACTTTGACGGGAGTATGGGAAGAGAGGGAGAACAGCAGTAACTCTTCTCGCGGAAGCGGTTTTGCAGGCCGAAATAGTGATGAGCAGTTCCAACAGATGATCGTTCACTTTCCCGCCGCCAGATTGCATAATATAAACGTCCTTCCCACGGACGGATTCTTTGATCTCTACCCTAGTCTCACCGACAGAAAACTTTGACAGTAGTACGTCGGCGGGGGGAATCCCAAGAATACCGCAAATCGTTTGGGTCAGTTGAGGGTGGGAAGTGCCCCCAATGACAACGATATTTCGAACCATAGTGTCCAGGATGTTGGTCTTCTGAAAGGCGCAGGAAGATCTGGAGTCGAGAGAGACAAGAGGACGCTGGGGAGAACAACCGATCCGGAAGCGGAGAAAATCCTGGAAAATCCGACGAAGGCGGGTGGTCTGGAGGGGGCGGTAGGAGGATCGGGAAGGTTAGCTCGATAGGGATAAGATGAGCGAAAAGAGGAACAATATGGCCTTGCAACGAAGAGAGACAGATAGCTATCTCATGACGAGGTATTGAGAACAAACTTTAGGGGGGAAAAGGGTTAAAAGAACATTGGAAGAGAGAGGTATTGAATCAGAATGTCGTGTGAGCCCGCCATCGAAGGAAAAAAAAAAAGCCTCTTCAGTGGAACCTGCAGGTTCGGGTTTCTGCCGTGGAAACCTCAGGCCCCAGACTGCCCAATCAGGCTAAGCGTGGGCACAGCAGCCTTCGAAAAGTCCAACGGCCCCGCAGCGCAGCGAAACGGCGCAAAGGCGAAAATACCTGAGGGGAAAAAAACGGAAAATCACGAGAACGGGCCACTTGGTACGGAGTCTCGGCGTCAGCTTTTGGTTAGCAGGGAGAGAGACTGGAAATAATAATAATATCAAAACGAATCAGCTGAGCAGAACAAATGAACAAATATCCATCATCCAGCATCCGGCTTCCAGTATTCAGCGTATGGTTAGCCATCTTCTCTCTCAGACAGAACCGACCGTAGCAGTTCTGCCTGTTACGAAAGGGCTAGGTGGCTGCTGCATTACAAGAAAGAGCATAGTCTCCATTGGCCGATAAGTACTTGGAATTCAGTGGAAGAAAAATAGGGAAAGCAACAGCAGAAAATAGAAATATATCAGAATGATCCGACGGCATTGTTCTTCGCTCCAGGTCCAGGTCCAGGTCCAGGTCCAGGTCCCAAATGTTGCACGGAAAGGCAAAAGCCAAGAAAGACCGGCGCTTTCAATGTAATAACAGTCAAGGAATCCGCCAAACGATGGAAGAGTGTTAATTGCCAGTCCCAGCGCCCTATGAAGCATGGTCAGTAAGGGAACATCTCGGAAGGGGAGGCCTAAGAGCGTCATGGCGATGAAGCACACAAGCTCCAGGGGACCAAGTTAAGGGTCAAGGAGTGATGGCTCACAAGTCAACCTATATATCACACGGACACTGAATGGTGTCCGACCATACTCAGTCCTGCGAGAGATGCGCTTTTCTAGTATTTTGAAGCGTAATCTGGGGTGCGCAGTTCATACACAAACATCTCGGGGGTAGATGGGTCTGTCTGTGTCGAGTTAGTGCGAAACACTGGAGCTGTTTAGTTCATAGCAAAGAAAGAAATGGCATACTTATTCGACCTATAAGCAATTCACAAAACCATTTCCTGAGATTGCTTTGTAGGGCGAGCACCTACCACCTACCCTTTGGATGCTTGTTGAGGGGTGCTCGCTAGCAAGAGGTAGGTTTTGGGCTTGGGGATCAGGCCATCGCCTACTCTTCTTCGCTATTCTCTCCGCATCCATCGTTTGGCATTTCTGCGCTTTTCAAGCCTTCATAGAGTAATTTATAGCAATCCGTAGGCAGCCTTGTACAAGCCCCATATGTATCTGTGTCGCTATTTCTTCACGGCGACCGGAGTGGTCCGCCTGTGTTGTTTCGGGCCATCTTTGATATGGGTTGCCCACTAAATATCTAACATGGCTATCGCATGGTACTGCCCATCTACCAGGAAAGAAACCCCTCCAAAAAGACCAGCTTCTTGAATAATGGTCTTGGATGGTCAGATCAGGCAACAGGCAAGAGTTGGGCAATCAACAGCAGTCAGATTGGCGTTTTGACAGCAGATGCGTATGATTCACGTGATTAAAGGGGGGGTCATAACACACTAGTTCTATTTAGGAAACCGTGTAATCTAGAGCTGGTGATTAGCGCTGCCTTTTGTATGAGGCACACATACACCATGCGGAAGAACCATTATTCCGACAGGGGTGGTGACAACGCGGGATGACGCTAAGCCACAAATAGATTAGGCACGTCCTGCAGTCTGATAAGTTGTTGACTCCCAAGTTGCCGGCTTTATGAGGTCGGAGGGATTCTTCTTGCATTATTTTCAAATTGAACGGGTGTCTCTGATAGACCCTATGGGCTTTATACAGCAATTGGCCGCTTCCTAAGTAAATATACAGATGCCTGCCCGTCTCATATCAAGGCGTCCTTCTCCGACCACCGCCCTCTTCACTGTTTCTAATGCCTCGAGACATACAAGTACTCCGGCGAAGCTACTCCTCTACGTCCAACTAATTTTACGTGCGGTGGTATTTGCCGGAGTACTTTTGTTCTATGCTGCACGGTTTCGACATACTTCCTTTGTTCAAGATGGGTCTTTCGTACCTTGGACAGCAATCTGGACGAGTCCCTTCGGGTCTTTCGTCTGTCGCATTGCCGATACATACAACTTTGCCGCCACTGCTCTCGTCAGTGCACTCGTCATATACGGGATATTTAGAAAGGGCTATACAGGTTTGTTTTCCATGACCTGGCAAAGCTCCTTACCATATGTACTGACTCGTAATTGGTCTGAATAGAGGAATCACTTCTGGTCATACGCGGTTTAGGCATTCAGACGTCCACCTCCTCCCCCACTTACCTATCCAAAGCTTCGACAAGGTTCATACCCACCACTGAAATCCAGGACATTGTCATACATGAAGCTTTCAAGGGGTTTGAGGTGCGCTTTTACCTTGCCGTGATTGTTGTAGGAGAGCCGGAGGTTGTTGTGGTCTTCCCAGTATGTACTTCTAGGGTTTTTTTGCCTTGTCATGATTGCGAAACGGCATTGGCTTACAATCGACGCATTAGAAACTTTTACCGAACAGGGCCAAGCTAGAGGAAGTTTGGAGGGGTTCTCGACATTGTCTTTATGATTCGAAGCCATAAAGGTTCCTGATATTTTCGAATAAGACGGTCAATCTAGCGAGGCATGATGGAGTCTCTTTTTATTCACATATTCTAAGGGAAGAAGTCTATACATATCGCGATTTATATGTCCACGCTGCTAGCCTGTGAGTCTTTGTCCTTTCTCCGCTGCTTTGCGGCAAGCCATCTTGCATTGAGGACCTCGACAGACTCAATTTTTCTTTTTTGCATCACTGGAACATATTTTCCGCCGATTTTGGCTTCACTAGCTCCCGTGAAAAGCTTCTGGCCTCGATTCTGCTTCTCCGCCTCAATGTTTTTAATATTTTCGCCCCTGGCGCTGTTCTGATCTCCTTGTTCAATGACTAGGTCCAGTAATGCACCCGCCAGAATCTCATCCATTTTGCGTTGCCTCCATACGGTCCACAGATCCTCAACGACGCCACCAATCCCGAATTTCCCACCTCCTTTGCCGTACTGGGATCTAATCTGTCTCGAATCGCCTGCATAAACCCATTCCAGCGCATCCTCACGACTGCCGCTATCCAGGTCGGGGAAAATGCAGTCCCAAAGAACCAAGGGTGCATCGGACGCCATATCATACATTGGCTTGCGCGGGTTCTTGGATACATCCAGCAATTCAGGCACGATAGACGGTGGCTCAAGCCCCTGGCCAACCAGAAACAAAATCCCAACCATATGTCTCACCTGGTGCCACAGAAATGCAGAGCCGTGTAGAGTGAACACATATACTCGAGACCCAGCGCCTGACAGGCTTTCGGATTCTCCATCGACATCTTCTGCAACCGCTTGGCCTGTAGCTTGGAATTCTGGTCGATTCACATAGCCTAATGGGCTCCTTTTTGGGTCAATAAGTTCGATATCTGAGCGGTAGATGATTCGTTCGAAGTTTTCAATTTGTTTACTGGTATCCACTTTGCAGAAATTCCGGAAATCATGCACTCCCTCGAAGTACTTAGCAGCTTCGCGCATAGCACCGATGTCCAACCACCCTTCTCGATACTTTGGAGGCTGAGAACCTTTACCTCCATTTCCACGTGGGGCCAGCCCAAGCGGTCCTGGTGTAGGTGAGAAGGCGGGCTGAGTGAAAAAATACTTATACTGGCGCTGGCGGCAAGAGAAACGAGCGTCAAATCCTTCGGGAGGATGAGGGCACCATGCTAGTATGCGAATGTCCTCGGGAAGATTTTTGTTCAGCAAGCTTATGTAGGGTAGCTCATTCGCAATGTCATCCCAGTTGTCATCGGCTGTCACAGCCTCCGGTTGAATAGCTTCGTTTGCATTCTCCATTGTAGTATCGGGGCCCTCTCCGGATCCCTCAATAATCTCTCGCTTCGGCCGTGCACTGCGCACCCTGATTCCAATAACTTGTCCAAAAGCACTGACACCGCGATCCGTCCGCCCGGCCTTGGAATACTGGCATCCCTCCCAGCTAATCAGGTAAGGCTTCACCTCTCTCGGACCGCGATTATCGTCAACTTCATCGTTCTCCATGTCCGTGGGGAAAATCAAACGGGTTTTCCGCAGAGCCTTCCAGAGCTCCTCCTCAATTGTCGGGAGAGGCGTCACGTTCCCGTTCGCATGTTCTAGACCGTTATACCGCTGTCCCAGGTACGCGAACTTGAGCGCTATAAACCGGGTATTATACTTCGACGGATCCATTTTCTTCGGTGTCTTCAGGGGCCGGTCCCCGGGTGTGTGTGTGAAATCATCAGAGAAGTACTTTTTCTTCTCGCCCTTCTTGAGGGAGGCTTCGCCTGCTGGTTGGGGTTGGGTCTGGCTCGTCGCAACGGGTCCATTAAGGGCCTGGGAGGACGGGGATGATGATGTGGCGTATTCTGCTGTATGAGAATGGAGCCGGCGCTCTAGGTCGGTGATCCTCTCTATCAAGCTTGCTGTGCTCCAGGTTGAGTAGTCTGGTTGCTGGTGCTCCGCGGGGACGGCGGGCTTCTCAGCGGCGGACATGGTTTCAGTTGCTAGTAGAGCTTCGAATTTTGCGCGTTGGTGGAGGAGGGTTCGAAAGTATCTCTTGCTGTGAAGAATGGGTTCCGTAACTCGACTCAAGACAGAATATGGTCTCCCTTGCAGTCTCCACATCCCCTTGGAAGAGAGGACTTGTAGAGTGTTTGTTGCTCAATAACAGTGTGTAGAACGCCGATGGCAGAAAAAATTTGGAGGTTTCTCGTTTTGTCGTGTAATGAGCCCGTATCGTAATATTACGGATAAGGTGGTGGCAGATATAGACCTCGGTTTTGGCTTAAAAGGATCGGAGGGAGTTCTGAGGTACATATTTTCTTTTTTAACGTAAAATATAAATGCAAACCCCTGATGAAAGGAATCTTTCCCGGGAACTTGCTGGCGATATGGGGGAATGATTATGACTACTACTAGTACTTTGTATGACATCTACATATATATTTCCGCCTCGAAAGCTCGACGCAGCATCACCCGGGTTAATTGAGCATCAATCTCGCCTGCCTTCAGGCTGTGCACAAGCAAAAACAATTATTCAATCTTTAAAAAAAGACTTACGCAGTATATTCGAGCAAGTGCGACCATCGAAATTTCCAGAGAAGCTCGTCGCGATGACAGAGACCACAGGTGGAGCAGGCAGAGAGACTCTCGAGACACCGATTACGATATTGTTATTAGGGGATGCAGGGTGTGGGAAATCAACCTTCTTATCGTGCGTATCCTGCTTTTGATTCAGTTGTCTTGAAAATAGGCTACTGTCTTTCGCCTTTCATCGACGGATGTCTTCAGTTTGACGAGCGTTAACCAGTAACTAGAGGTCTGAAGAGAATCTGCGACAACACAAGAGGCTCCGACAGCCCAAACCAAATAGACCTCATGCGCGATAGCGATCAGCCATTTATCTACGATATAAATTTCTCGAAGAAGTCTTTTACTCTCGAGGTATATGACACCGCAAGCCCCAACCAGCACTGGTCTACACTTCAACCAAGTGTTGTGCTCTTGGCGTTCGATATTTCAAATCGCGATACGCTGGATGGCCTCAAGGGAGTAAGTTAAAGTCATAGCATTGTAGTCTGATCTGGGCAGAGAGATTCTTACTGATCTATTTAGTGGAGAAACGATATAGTCAGATACTTTCAGCATGGCTATGGTGAACTCATTCCTGTTATGATGGTGGGTTTAAAGAGAGACCTGAGGGCAGTTGGTGAAGGGCTGATCTACCCCCAGGAGGTAAGTAGTCTTTCAATGTGCATTCTTTCTACTGCGTTTGCGCTGAATAAAAAGCTTCGAGGACTATCTAAACTAATTGACGAATAGACATACCGAATCTCTCAAGAACTCCGATGTGATCGTTACGCGGAATGCTCCGCCGTGACTGGAGAGCTTATGACGGAGACATTTGAAGACCTTGCAAGGCTTGCATTTATGACAACCACAGAAGCTGGGGGACAATCAAAAGGTGGTTGTGTTATTCTTTAATAGGACTGGGGGGTTGGCGATGTGCGAGTGCTAGGTATGATACCCTATTTGGTTGATGGTTATTTTTGGTTTTAGTTGGTCTTCATATATGTTTATATAATATGGTTACATGAGCGTAAGAGTAAAGAGTTTGTGCGGCTACGGTGTACTCGACTACGTGAATACCTTACACTTATACTTAAAGACATGGAATACACACTTGGTAGCTAGCATCACTTTTCAATTACGAGCATAACATACAGGGAGAAACCAAGGCAACGATCAAGTCCACCTTGTGAAATTGACGGTACAGGGCTTTCCCCCAGAGGTTCACTGAAGTAGGAGAACAACTGGGTATCTTTCCCTCATAAGTGCCAATCAATCATTGACAAAGCAATTCCTCCCCGATGCACCATGGACACGACGTAATAACGGACTGAAGACAAGGGATATTTTCGCTGTGGCATACCAAAAGAGAGTTGGAAAATGGTTTCTTGAAGAAGAGGGGCCTTCGTTAATTATTTTCCCGTTTTTTGTTTCCTTTTTGTTTTGAGTAATCTGCTGAACAGAGACTAGGATAGACATGTCAAGGGATGATTGTTTGGGGGTTCTTCACTTTTCTCGGAAGATGCCTCTTGGGCGGTATCGAAATTCATGAAATTATCCATTCTTAACAGCTGTCCATTCCGCTGGATTCAGCCATTTACCACTTGGCCTCGGTGGGCTGGGTCTCAGCCCAGCTCTCACCAGCAGGGGCGGGAGCGGAGCTGGCAGCCCAGTCACCGCCGTCGGCCTCCCAGCTGGTGGCACCGGTGGTAGCACCGAAAGCAGCGCCAGCAGCAGCGCCCTGAGCATCCCAGCTCTCACCGGCGAATCCGGATTCGACAGCAGTGGCACCAACCTCCTCGGTGGCAGCAGCCTTGGCCTCCTCAGCAACCTCCTTGTTCTCCTCGGCCTCGGGATCACGGTAGAAGTAGAGATCGACAACGACGTCCCAGTCGACCTCGCGGGAGGCCAAAGTACCACGGAGACGGAGGACCTCACGGGCAAGGAGCCACCAGATGAGACCGATGGCGTGACGACCCTTGTTGTTGGTGGGGATGGCAACATCAACGAACTCGGTGGGGGAGTCAGTGTCGCAAAGGGCGATGACGGGGATGTTGACGTAGCTGGCCTCCTTGATGGCCTGAGCATCGGTGCGAGGGTCGGTAACGATGATGAGGCGGGGCTCCTTGAAAGAGCGGGTAATGTAGTTGGTGAAGTTACCGGGGGTGAAGCGACCGGCAATAGCGGTGGCACCGGTGTGAGCAGCGAACTTCAGGACAGCACGCTGACCGTAGGGACGAGCAGAGATGACACAGATGTCGGCCGGGTTGTCAATGGCGGCGATGATGCGGGCGGCCAAGAGGATCTTCTCCCTGCAGTTTCATGCTTTGGTTAAACCCCGCAAAGCAGACAAATGTTATTTAATTTTCACATCGAAAAGCGTACCAGGTCTTGCCAATGTTGATAACATTGACGCCGTCAGGGCGAGTCTTCCACAGGTAGGGCTCCATGTGAACCTGGAGGTTCTTGGATCCCAGGTGGCATTGAGCTGCAAGCAGCATCTCAATGTCCTGAGGAGTAGGGTTGAAAATAGGGGGGAGCTGAGAGGGGGCCATGGTGGGCGATTGATATTGCAAACGACGGCGAATTGAAGATATCAATCGTCTGGCGACTTGTCGTGATGGTTGAGGGGCGAGGAAGAGACTGACGCGAAGTTGAACTTTTGCTTCGCGATAGATTCTTGCTGAATTTCGCTTGCCGGTTGTGAGCGTTAGGGCTAGGGTTGCCCGATCAGTCTTCGCCTCAGGCCAGGGCGCTAACCCAGTCAGGCTGGTGCTGATTCATCTCCCCGATTACAATCACGTGATACGACATTATCCAGATACGGCCTGGCGCCTTGGCGTCCGACCCTTGAGATTTTGAGATTTTGGGTTGGACTTGGAGACTCCGAAGACTGGGATCGAGAGCGTTTGAGTTAACTGTATAGCTGTTCGAAGCGAAGGCGTTTACTTATTCGGTTGTGGCCATGTCGCCTCGTCTTCTCTTCCAGCCTACCTTGAAGGCATTTACCGGTATTTTTCCACCATGATCTTTGAGATGCAACCCCAAGGCTAATCCCATGCTTCGCGATGTAGGCTCTTCGCACATCCAGGGTGCGCTTGCAAGGCTATCGATTAACCCAATCAAGACCTCTGTTAGGGCCGGATCTTTCGAAACAAGGGAGAGGAGAAGACATGACCCCTTCTTAATGGCACAATCGCGCCAACGCAAAGCTGCCAACTTGTCCCGTCAACAAGCCCTCGCCGAAGAACGGGATGGCTCTTTGGGCGACCCAGTTCAGAGCAAGCAAACACCATTTATTGAAGAGATTAAATCTACACAGACTGCAACACAGGACTCCAAGCTCAACTATTTTATCCAGCCCGACGAGCTCAACGCCGCATTTGAGTACTCCAAAAGCCTGACCTCACCTCTTCAAAACCCCAACAGAGCCACAGCAGACCCTCAGCTCGAAAAAGAAGCCGGAGAGAAGCATCTTCAGGAACACAGAAATGCCCAAGAAGCAATCAATCGAATTGTGAACATCAAGAATGGAAACATTGGGGATCAAATGCGTCTCCGCATCCAGAAGTGCATAGAGACATTCGGACGTCACAACACCGATAAGGTGTTTCCCCCAAAGCCTGCCGCCGTGTCGCATGAGTCGGCTACTATCCACCCTGAAAAGACTCCTCGGATTGGCCCAGATACCGGGTCGCCCGAAGTGCAAGTCGCAATTCTTACCGCGAAGATCCTCAATCTGTCGAGACACCTGGAGACATCCAATAAAGACAAGCACAACAAACGCAACTTGCGAGTCCTGGTCCACAAGAGGCAGAAATTGCTTCAGTATTTGCGGAAAAAGGAGAGAGGTGGTCCTCGGTGGCAGTACCTTGTTGAGACTCTTGGACTGTCGGATGCTGCTTGGAAGGGCGAGATTAGCATGTAATGGGCTTTTGGCGTTTGTATTATAGCTCTTGATTTTCCCTCCTTCTACCCTCCCCCGACCGAGTGTTGGCGTGTAACTTTATGATTTTTCGACCTTGCATTGTTGTATAACTTCAATAGGCCACCCGCCTTGCACCTTCTCATATCAGCTCTCACTTGGAGATATTCACTTTGTATAGATATACTATAGCCTACTATTGTTCTAAATATCTAGTAAGTACAATAACACTGGGGGTTTTATAGTTAATAATATCTATCTCATGCTTGGGCAGTATTCAGCGCCATTCTTTTCTGACAAAAAGTACCATAACACAACTGACCGGGGCAACACCAGTAATCCAGGTAGCAACCCAACACAGTGACTTTACATCCAGGAGGCATCCCCAGGGCCAATAGTAAATGACTTATCCCTTATCCTTCACCGCGATCTCTGTCAATATTCACAACATACAGCAACTGACGTGTTTTGCAAGTCGCCGACAATCTGATTTGGTGGCACACTGACCGCCTTGCATTCTGCCGAGGCGCCGCGCCGAATCTCGAATTTCCTTCATCAGTGAATGAAAGAAAGCTCATCCATCACCAAACCCACTCTTATTGCCTCATCTTGTTTTGAAAACGGTAAGTGAATGTCAACAGTGAATGTGTTGTGTTTAGGGCACGAGTCGCGTCACACACAACACACAACACATGTTTTAATCCCAACATTCCCTCCTCCTCCTCCCCCCCTTCCACTTTTTTCCTCTTCCCATCATCCTCTCGAGCTCGCTCATCCTACACACTTACTTCTCCAATACCTGCACAGTGACTCTTCTATCAAGACATATCTCTTCTTTACAGACTACTTCCCTTCTCTACAGACCACATCTTCATTTAGAATTCACATCAACCCAAGGGGCAGCTGCCTCGTGGTGTTCTCTTCAATCCACAATCCACAAACACAAATAGTCAAGATGCGTACTCGTTCTCAGCAAGCGTCGCCTGGTGGCTTTGTCTCTCTTGACACGGAACGTCCCCTTCGTCGGACAAGATCAACTCGTGCTGCTTCTCAACAGAGTGCTTCTCAGTCAAGTACTTCTGAACAGACAACTGAGTCTTCAACACAACCTGTAACTCGAAGCCAACGCACGAAGAAGACAACCACCAAGAAAACCACTACAGCTACTGCTGCTACTATCAAGACACAAACTGAGACACAAACTGAGAGCCAGACCCAAATTCAGAGCCAGACCCGGAAAGCTCCCAAGCGGGCGACGCGCAAGACCACACGCAAGACAGATAACCTGGTGTCCGGTGATCAAGTACCAGAACCCGTGGACGAAGAACGAGCCGATAACACAAAAGAAGACGAGAAAGAGAACCCCGAAGTTATCTCTGACAAACCAGAATCTGACGGTGTCACATCGGATACTGCTGCTTTGTTGGAACCCAAGAGCTCTGAGCGTGAGTCTCAATCTTTCATTCCCCCTTCCCCAACCCCTGAACCCATCGGGGACTCCCAAGCACACGACGCGGCCTTTGATCTCCCGGAAGATCTGGCATTTGGTATTCCAGACGATCTGGTGTTTGATCTCCCAGAAGATCTCTCGAGAGAGCTTCTGGAACTTTACGACGGCATCGATAACATCAACATTACTGAAAACCTCGACAACAACGAGGATAATTTCAGTCTCCCCAGCCTGGGCGAAACCCCTTGCCCCGCTTGGTATGACTTGGACTCTGAGGAACTCGCCGAAGTCGGATATACCCTCTCGGAGAGGTCCGATTCTCCGTCCATCATCCCCAATGATGGAGCGTGGGCACAAGACTTCCAGCTAGACGACGATCTAGCGGCCCAAATCGACGCAGTCCTCGCACTGCATGACGCCCAGGAGTCGGGGCTTGCCCAAGCCGAAGAACATCCAGCTGCCGTGGTCGAAGAGAACGGCACCCCGACTCCTGTGGATGTCAACGAGACCACTGTCAACCAAGCGGTTCCAAACACCTCTGAGCAGGAGGCTGTGGCAGAACCAACCTCAACGGAGCCAAAGGACGCCGAGCAGTCAAAAGACGAAGCCGACGTTCCAGAAGAGCCCACCGAAGAGAAGGCTGACTCGCCTTTGGCTTCCGATGAGGACTCCGAAGAAAAGACAGCCGTGGAGGACAAGCTGATCGACGAGTTGGCACAAGCCTTCGAAAAATTATCCTTAGTGGATGTTGTGCCCTGCTTGTCCGAGGAAGCGGCTGTTGCTTCGACGGAGTCGACCACCACGCTAGCGTGGCTACCCGAAACCGAACTGGCAAGCAACAATATCCTCCAGATTGCCAGTAGTGGGCCGCCAGCCTTCGTTTCGGGTGCCTCTGTTGATACCCCTTCAATGGCGTCCATTTACTCAGACGTACCTCCCAGCTTTCCTACCTTGGAATTGCTGGTGCCAGCGAAGCGGGTTCAACAGCGCTCTTCCACGATCTTTCGAACCCCAGTCCCGGATTCACCGTCGTCCATTTGGGAAGGCGGCCGGGCGCCTGCCAGTGTAGCCCTGCACGAGAGGCAGCAGATCGTGGAACGGCCGTTAGCACCGGTGGTGTTGGAGGAGGAACCTGAATTGATCCCAGGTCCTCCGGTCTGCCCATCCAGGGTCACCCCCCGAGAGCGGCGACAAGCACCAAGAGGCCCGACTCGTCGTATACTTCGACGTTGGGCTTCCACCCCGCTCTCCCCCATCCCCGAGGAACGGGGCCGTGACCCTAGCCCCAGCTCAAGTGTTGGAACAGGCCTCACCATCACACTTCCCCTCCCTGAAATGCCACCAATGCCCCCAAGCCCCCTAACCCCCCCAGTGGCCCCAATGCCCCCAGTGCCCCCTGCGCTCCCAAAAGCCATTACCCAGGACGCTTCTTCTAGGACCCGGAAGAAAAAGAAGCTAACTTCCAAGAAAGTGAACAGGAAGCGGGCCCACGCTGAAGTCGCTCCGGAACACCAACAAGAACCGGAGACACCAAGCGCAAACAAGCGTAGAAATCTAGGGCCACCCGGAAGCACCCCATATGCTCGCCGTATTACCCCCCTCCCTCGTCGCATCTCAGCCAATGTCGTCCCGTACTCCGAGCGGCTTCGACGTCGCCAGGCCGAAAGCCAAGGTCGGATTCATAGAACTGTCTTCCGCCTTCCCCAACTTGTTGCACAAACAGAAGCCGACCGTCGGAGATCAGAGACTTCTTCTATGAGCCCTTGTCCAGAGCCCCTGAATATGAACCTTAACTTTCCTGTTGACCAGGGCCATGACCAGGACCAGGAAGACGAACAAAAGCCCCTAGAGCAGCCTGCCGTCCTTGAAGCGCCATCCACACCCGAACCTAGCCAAAGGGGTTGGAACTTTCGTCGTCTATTCAACTCTGTGCCACGGTCATTTTCTCGCTTCATTCCATCATTTAGGCGTACTCCTGAGACACCCGAAGCTTCAGGTAAGTTTTCTGAACGTGGTATTTTCCTCCTTACTGTACTTTTCGCTCATCGCATGCAGCTACTCAGCAGCAGCCTTCTTCAGAACGTGTCCATCGTACACAAATCTCCGAGGCGAACTCTACTATTGTCGCGCAGAAGGAATCATCGTCTCGCCGCCGTTCGAGTGAACAACCCCCAGCAAAACGTGCACGCAATCTATCTTACTCCCTCTTCCCCGCTCCCATTGATAGGTCCCTTTACCTTGGGGATATTCCTAGCAAGACTCCTAAATCACTCTCTTCCTTACAAGCACCAGCAACAAAGCTCGATGAGCAAGCTGCTATCCAGCAATCCGAGTCTCAGAATTCGACCTCCACAAGTCTCAATACTCGCGGGCGTGACAGCACTCCGGTGACTGGCACCGCCAGTGAGAAGAAACAGAATAAACGCAAACGCTCCCCATCACCCGATGTTATTCCAAACCCAGCTGGATCTAGCTATGGAATGGACTTAGACTACTTCTGCTACAGTTCTGAAAGTGACGATGAGGCAGAGCTTCCAGCCCCTCAAACTGAACCTAGAAAGACTGGCACTCTTGCCAATGACACTGTTCGGGGTATCATTCAGTCAGAGCGACCAGCGTCGAAGAAGGTGCGTTTCGATGCCAGCCCGGAGGACACTCCCTCCAAGCTTCGACTTGCCCGTGCCACCGATCCGTATCGTGGTCAACACTTCATTGGAATGGGTGGCCCTCAGAATTTCTCTTCACCTACTACCCCAACTACCCCAACTCCCGCATCCCATGTTAGCCAGCCTCTGCAGCGGCCACCAGGCTTTATTCCAAATACGCAAGGCACTTTCCAGCTTGATTACGACGCCTTCTCCGATGATTCCGAGTCCAGTGAGGCTCCGTCGCCCCCGAACGGTCCTGCCTCCACTGCTGAGACCGAGTCTCCAGCTTCTACCCAACCCAGTACCCCTGCTAGGTATGCTTTATTCATGCTCTCTCACGTTAGGAGGAGATATCTGATAAATAATTTAGTGTGCAATTGCCTGGTATTACCACCACACCACGTCCACTTCTACCTCCCTCCACTCCCGCGAAAGTTGACGAGGAAGCTCTTGCCAGAGCGCGTTCGCAAGCGGAGAAGTACAAACCAAAGACCCCTAGTGGACTTCGCACCGCAAGCCGTTATTCAAGTCCTCTTACCGCAACAACGCCTGACACCACACCCGGCCCCACCACAGAAAACTCGATTCAGAAATTCGGTGATGACCAGTTTGCAGAGGACGCTCAATGGCTGTATGAAAACTGCCCTTCAGGTGATCTCAGCCAGCTTGTTTGGCCCGCACCTCAGTCTCTTGCAGAGAGCCTTAACGTCAGCCCTACTTCCGTTCAAATCGTGTCCGATATCTGGGATGACTCGGACATTGACAGGGCCTACGCTATTTGGAAACACGGTTTGACTGAATTTAAAAAGACCCTCGCATAGAGGTGACTCCATGGTATTAAACTACGCAGCATCATTGAGAGATTGTTGATACAGAGCGGTGTTTATTGTATGTTGCTTCCATTATGTGCAACTGTCGATTATTGACTGGGAAGGACTGGTGGAATTTTAATCGTCCTGGATACTTGTCTATTTCTGTTTTAAGGAGTTGAGCCTATGTTATTTTATTGTCTACAGCATCGTACTTATTCGCCTCCATGATGATATTGGCAGGTTGAAGAGATAAGTATGGGTTTTATCATGGTGGATTTTATGGGAATGTGTTATCGTCTTCGTTTTTTTATATTCACGGATTGTTTGAGCATAGCATACCTGCATTGAAAGTCATATCCAGACGTTTAATTTTATCGCTTCATTTCATCCAACATCCTGTAAGCAACAGTCACCGCTGTCTTAAGACATCTAGGGAATGTCTTGCAAGATAGAGCCCCGAGGCCGATGCAGCGTATGGACGATGACTACCAGTAGGTAGCTACAAAGAAGGCCCTGTGGTTGGCAGCTCTCTTTGTTCATAACAGTCTTTTGTCTCAAAAGAGGCTTTGCTATTCCTCATGCTTTTGAAACACATGCCAGCGCAGGATATTCAGGTCTCAGCCATGCCAACAAAGAAGCCTAACCACAGTGATACTGCAATGAAAGAGAGAGGGAGAGATGATATATTCTAGTAAGAATATAAATCAGACCTCACCATTTCCACTACACAGACACACTCTCTTTATTTATTATTCCCTCCTTAAATACTTTCATCTCTTCTCATCCCTACCTATCCCATTAGCAAGGAGAGAAAAGGAAGGGAAACGAACGAACGAACGAACGAAAAAGAAAGAAAGACAGACAATGTGCTACTACAAACCCAATAAACCTCCCTGCACCTGCGCCTTCCTCCAACTAATCCAACCCTGTCCCAACGTCCAGCTTTTTCCTTCTCCAACGCCGCACCAAAATCCACACCCGCTTATCAAGGTATGCTCGAACCGGTTTATCGCTAGAGGCGTCGGACAGAGGGACTGCGAGCGCTGCGACAGCCCACATCTTTTCCCATCTATCGCTATGTCTACGAGTATCGCCGTACAGATGGGGAATGGGAATGGGAGGATATCCACGGGACCGTCAACGCCAGCTCTAGCGCCATCCTCATCGCCGTCGACGGTGACAGGGCTCGTTTCTCGATATCCGTCTGTCCAGGAACGGGGGATTCATAGGAAGACGAGAACGAAGCCTCAGACGCAGATACGAAATAGGGGACCAATGAATCCGCCATCTATTCAGATGGCATCCGCGCTGTCTTCTTCGGTTGTTATGGGGGATTCTGGGGCGGTGTCTGGGGTGGATGTGGATACGGGTATTGGGACTGCGATGGAGATGGCGAGTCAGTTTGAGAGAGAGAAGACTTTGTCTTTGGGGAAGGGCCCGTTGGCTCATCTGCTGTCTCCTAAGAGTGTGTCCGGGGAGGGGCAGTTGAAGGGCACTGGGGCCCTTATGGAGGAGGCAGGGGGAGCAGGGGGAGCAGGTGGAGGAAGAAATGAGGTGATTGTGAAGGTGGATGCAGAGGAGGGGATGGTGGATTTGGCTGCGATGGCAAGTGATGGTATACCCAAGGACGTTGTTAAAGGGGAAGGTGAGACATTGATTTGAGACATCTTTTCATCTTTCCTTCTGGAGTTGTGGACTTTGGCATTGCGTGTATTGGATGCATCGTCTTGCTCGCAGTGCTGTGGTATCGCCGTTTTTCTTCTGAATTTTTGATAGATTGCATTCATTCTGGAGTCTTATACCATTGTTGATTTAGTATTAGATACGATATAGCTCACTTGGTCTCGCTATAATACTAAACCGGTGCATACTGCCAGAACCCAGTATCAAGATTCAGTTTCTTTAGTGCTGTGAGAGTCAATGAGACATCCACTCCGTCATCATACTCGTGCCTTCTCTTCCCTAATCATCTTCTCCCCGTCAACCAGATTATAATATCTTGCTCCAGCATCTGAGCCTCAGCATGCCTGGTTTTCCTTAATTTCACACCAAACCCACCCTCGTTCAGGTGCAGATGCATCAAACCGAAGAAGATGCCTAGCACCCTAATCCCCCTACCAGAACCTCCACGATGCGAGCTCGTCAGCAAAGAGAAGGAATGAAAACAAAGTCATGCACAAAGGCCTCTGGACCTCTAAAGACAACTCTGAGACCTCGAACTGGTTTTCGTCATCTACAGAATCAGGAAACCAATCGGTAGAAAAGGACACATAGGGAGTGTCAAGTTGTATCTAGGAAGATAGAAAGAGAGCCGTTGTGGCATCATGGTTGTTTGGGGGCATACGGGCATTGAGTTGGCAATTTCGAGCATAAATGGCGACGTCCGTCCATACGATAAGACTAGTAAACGGGACTGGATTGTAGCTTAGGTCTCATTTATCATCGGGAGATAAAAGGACAGCAAAAGTTGGAACCTCATATACTTCGTAGAGGGGGTGGATAGCGCTTAGAGTGAAGGCTGTAGTTTACCTACTGCCTACAGCTTACAGCGTATGGATGGAATATGGTATAAAATGACAATATGGCCACGATATATAGGTGCTGGGTATCTGTGGTGACTATATCGAACAAACGAGGATAATATCAATCAAAACCTTGGAACTCGTCCTCTCCATCAGGGCCCGCCGTCGTTCCGGCTTTTGCTGCTGCGCGTCTTTGGCGTCGTAGCTCTTCGTTCTCTGATCTGATTTTCTCCACCATCTGCTCTGTCTCCAGGGCCGTCTGTTTTTCTTCATCGGTCATCTTATCCCACCTCTTCTTTTCCTGGCGGACGTGCTTCTTTTCTCGGCGCTTGACCTTCTTGTTTCTATTCTCAAGATGATTGCTCCAGGAAACACTCTCGTTCGCCCGCTTTTTGTTGGATGATTGCTGGGAGACGCCAGACTCTGCGGCCTCCTGGAGGGCCTCCAGGCGGTGCTTCTCTCGTTGTTTGTCCTTGTATGCGTAGGAGTCCCAGTCGATATTGACACCAAGTGTCCGATCACCAGAGAAATTTCTCAACTCGGGCATTTTGGGCAGTTTGAGCAGCCCCCAGGCCTTCCCGAGACCTTCCCAATCCAAGTCCGCAACACGGAAGATGCTGCTTGCTTGGTGCTTGCTGTAGCTCCTTAACCAACTTACAAATGCCTTCTGGCCGCGGTCGTGGAGAGCACGGTCCGCTCGGACGGCTTTTCGAGCAAGTTCTGTTGCGGCAATGGCATCGGAATCGGAAATCCCAAGGGGTTGAGAGAATGGAGCAACCGGGGTTTTGCGTACTTCCAGGAACGAAACATAATCCTCTTCCCTGCCTGGGTGAAGCAGTACTACGCTGAGGCCCCGACGACCAGCTCTTCCGGCACGACCGCACCGATGGATGAAGGTCTTCGGGTCTGAGGGAGGGTCGATCTGTACCACGAGATCAACAGATGGGATATCTAATCCACGAGACGCAACATCGGTTGTTAGGAGAATAGCTGGGGTGTGGGCATTAACGAAGCGGTTGAAGTTCTTCTCGCGCACGTTTGCAGGGTGTTTTCCATGAAGTGGTACGAGTTGGAAGTCGTTCCCGAGCAGTAACGGCAACACACCAGCCAGGTAATCAACTCCTGAGCAGGTGGATACGAAAAATATGGTTTTTAGTGGAGTCGGTTGCACAGAATTTAGAATATGCTTCAGGACGGCGAATTTTTGGAGTGGGGGAACAGTCAGGTAGGCCATCTGAAGACTACATGAGATGTGAGTGTTTGCGAACCAAATATATATATATATGTATATAATGAAGATGGATGTCTACTGACCTGGCTGGGGTGCGTTTGTCGTCGACCCCGGATGCTCCTTTGACTTTGACCACGACCTTGACCGGGTTGCGCAGTCCAACGCGGACTATCTGATCCACAGCCTCGCTTACACTAGCACTAAATAATCCTGTACGCCTCTGTTTGGGTAACCTGCGCAGGATATTCTGTAGTGTCTCCTTGAATCCGAGATCTAGTAACCTATCCGCCTCATCCAAGACCAGCATTTCGAAGGAAGATTGCGGGCAGTGCACGTGAGGCGAAGAAAGTAATTCCAGAAGTCTTCCAGGGGTACCCACGAGTAAGTTAGGGGATCGTTTTAAAAAGATGCTAAGATCCTCTGCAGGCGAAGTCGACCCTCCGAGGAGGAGTTGCGGAATAACTTTCAAAGTGGAGGACGACTGTTTGGGACGGACGGGAGCATCTTCATCTTCGGCGGAGTTGATGATGGAGGCGGACGGAGGGTGGAATGCGAGCAAGGACGATAGGACATTATAAATCTGCGACGCAAGTTCTCTATCAAAAACGTTACTAGAGTTGATCTTGTTCGCGCAATCCGGAGATCGGCTTACCTGGTTGGAGAGATGATGATGGCGCCGACATGATGCTTTTTGATCGGCTCTTCCAGACGCAGTAGTTTCTCCACGACTGGAATTAGGAAAGATAAGGTCTTCCCACTTCCTGTGACTGCCTCAACAACAACATCCTTATGGGCCATGAAAAGAGGAATTGCCGATGCCTGCACGGGGGTCATGCGCGTGAAGCCCATGGACGAGACAGCGTCCAGCACCCATTCCGACAGAGGAGGGGTCACGGCATCCCATGCTCTAGAAGACGTGCCTGACGGAGGTTTCGGAGCCATGATGAGGGGTACTATTCTCCTCCTTGATCCTCTTTTGCCTCCTTCTCCTTCTTCGTATCCCAGAACTGGATGGGAATTTTTTTTTTCTTGTTATCGAAACATTTTCTGATTAGATACGGGGGCGGTGAGTTTCTGCCGGGCGTCTTTTTTTCTTTGGCTTTCGGAGCGCACGTGATCGTTGCCGGATTTGGCGGAAAGCGAAAAAGAAGCGCCTTTTGATGGGCTGAAAACTGAGGTTTGTGACGATAGGCAGAGAAGAAGATCATCATTCGCCGTCGCTCAGCAATACTCCGTCCCCTAGGTACCGAATTAAAACTCAAAGACGAGAGGACTCGCTCTGGCTTCTGATTTGCCCTGACCAGCATGCGCGGTGGTGTCTCTATTTCTCTCATGTGCTCCAGCCAACTCCTCCACCACCCTTAATTCGATCCATCCGCCTGTCTATCTAAATATTTCATTTCTTGCGTCGAAGAGACAATTAGCCCATCATTTCGTCCTCCGAGGCATACAGTCACTTTGTCTCTGGCGCTGTTGTTGCCTGCAGTCCCTTCGTGGTCCCCAGACGCCCTCTTTGCGGGCTGACCATCGCTGCGGCCCTTCCGCCCTTCAGCCTGAGACCATCGATCGAGATGTCCTCCACGCGACGTCCAGATGCTGTCCCCGCGACTCCTCGAGTTATCTCGCCGTCCCCGACTCCATCAGAAGGCAGATCAGTGACGAGATCGGGAGATGGTTATTCAGCACCCACTACACGCTCCGCAGCCCGACGCAGGCAACGTCTGGACGAGGTCACAGAAGAAGAGGCTCAAGACGGGATTACACCTTCACGGACACGGACCCGCAGTCCTACCTCACCGCGACATCGTAAACGGAAGTCAAAGTCCAAAATATCCGCAGCTAGTGAAACAAAGTCACCAGCGTCGTCGCAGGCAAATGGCCATGCACCGCAATCGAACGGCTATCTCTCTCCGCTGGCGAAGGCTGATGGTAGCCAACATGACATCTCCAGATCTCCTTCTCCGCTCGGTCTCATTCCACTTCATAGTCGCTACCGCACTTTTATCCATCGCCACGAAATCCCGCGTAAACTCCTTCACGTGTCCATCGGTTTCCTGACGCTCCATCTGTACAGTCGCGGAATTCAGACTCACCAGATCACACCATGGCTCTTCACAGCTCTGGTTCCCATCGCAGCAACGGACCTGATCCGACACCGCTCAGAGACCGTCAACAAACTCTACATCCGCTGCATGGGCGCCCTGATGCGGGAAACAGAGGTGTCTGGCTACAATGGCGTAATCTGGTACCTGGTAGGCGCGTACACTGTTCTCCGTTTCTTCCCCAAGGATGTCGGAGTAATGGGTGTCTTGTTACTATCCTGGTGCGACACCGCGGCATCCACCTTCGGCCGCCTCTATGGTCGCTATACCTTCAACCTGCGCAAGGGAAAGAGTTTCGCCGGAACTCTCAGCGCCTGGTTCGTCGGCGTTATCACTGCCGCCGCATTCTGGGGATTCTTCGTGCCCTACGTCGGCACCTTCCCCAATGACCCCGAGGGAGCGTTCATGTTCACTGGTCGTCTGAATCTCCTCCCTGATCCGATCAAGGGCCTCCTCGGGTGGACTGTAGATACCGTCGTTACGGGGCCCCTGGCACTCGGCGTCATGAGTGTTGTCTCCGGTATTGTTGCCGCGGGCAGTGAATTTATTGATCTTTTCGGGTGGGATGATAATCTTACCATCCCTGTGCTCAGCGGGATTGGGCTGTGGGGATTCTTGAAGGTTTTTGGTTGAACAGCATAGAAACACAGCATTATATTCTTTCTTTTATTATTCATTATTATTCATTTTCATTAGCTTCATATTCCATTCTCCTTCCCACCCACCCCTTTTTGGTTGTTCACCTTGAACATGCATGCCCTATCCTTATCACTATGTTTATACCATCCAATACTAATACCACCCACCTCTCTCCACTTCCCAACCTCCTACACCCTCATTACTACTACCACCCCCATGGACCATACTTACTCTATCCCAAACAAGCTACCTCAATGCAGTACATATTCCAAACAAGATTCCCTCGCAACGGTCGTATTCCCACCTACCCTACCCTACCCTACTATAGAGAAGAAGAGAAAACGCCTTAGATTGGATCTACTATACTCACCAGTATTGTACATAACACCAGACCCCTTCTATTTCCCCCCGGATCCCCTTTAGACAGAAGAATGAGATCTATGATTTCTCTTAACTCTCTTGTAATCTACGTAGGCATCACACACAGCTACTTACGCATCATACTACACCAGACACCAGAAACCAGAAACTAGCATCTCCGCTCTGATAAAATAACCACTATAACCCTTGACCTGCATATCCCAAGTATTCACGTTTCTTCTCAGGAAATCCGAGTACTTTACCTACCAAATACATAAAAAGAAAGTAACTATCTGGTACTCCTACATCCGTAAAAGGTACTACTAAGTTCGATAAAAGAGTGGTAGTAAATAGCTTTCTTACCACCCAGTCATGAATAGCGGAGGAATTAAATAAATGAAATTGGGATGCAAGAGGAAGAATTGCGCTGCAATTTGTCTAACGTCAAAACATGCATGTGGATCTCTTGTCAGGTGAATCTAGGTAGCATAGAAGGAGGGTTATTTATTTGTAGGCTGCTAGGTAATGTAATGCAATTGATTTCTTATGTTCGATGTGAAACTGAGAATTGGGACAATGTGCATATATAACACTCTACTCCTCAATTGTTGTGATGCTGGGTAGGATCTAGTGTGCTAGTGGTTTCTGTGACTTGGGAAACTACCAGTAGGTATATATGATTGTGGGTAGAAAGGCTTAAGAGGCTGGCAAGAACATGAACAGTGAGAAGCAAAGAAGAAGAAGAAAATTACGGTGACCAAGGCATATAAGAGAACATTTTGAAAAGGGGAAAAAAAATGGACAGAATGCAAAATAATACTCCGAATGAATAATCTGCGCCAGTTCGATCCCAAACGCCTAATGGTATGTATCATATCAGATTCTCTTACCGCCAACCCCCTCTCTCCCTTGCTCGTGCCAACAAATGCCAAAAGGAGAGACGGCAGGTAACACCTTACCCTGTCCTCGTCTTCTTTGTGCGTTCGTGACTTTCTCCGATATCCTTTCTTAGAGGATACAGATGCATGCCCATCTCTGTGGGGAAGTCTGGATGAAGAAGATTGAACCGATACGGGTTTTGTGGAATTCCGTCCACTTCCGCTGGAAATGGGTCGACGAGGAGGTGAATGAGACCTTTATCGACATGGCTGTGAGGTTTACTGTGTAATCGGCCCATGCGTGCCCAATCGTCATCCACCTCCTCGTTCATCAAGGGAGGCAGTGGGGGTGCGCCGTTGTTACTTGGTCTGGCGTGATAGTTGGCTAGAATGTTGTATGGGAGATTAGGACGTACGGCAGGCTTGTCAGAGAGCTCAGCCAATGCATTCAAGGCATGGTTGCCGTGGGTCCGGGTAGAGCGTGTCGCGTGGAAGTTCTGGCTTGCAGTTCGCGCCATATCCGCGGCGGCCGGAGTCCCGTTGTCCTCGGCTCCCGTACCGTCCACTCCTGATGCGTCGTCTGCATCGGTGTTGTTGCCATTGGTGGCCGCACCTGAAGGCTGATCGGCACGTTTTGATGTAGAGAAAAAATGAACAGTGGCAATATGAGCTTGGTTGGCATGTGCACCGAGCTCCTTTTCAGTGAAAAGAGAGTGAATCGAGTACGTCGGTGCATGTTGCTGTTGAGCTATCTGAGCTTTAGCACGCTCTGCAGGGAGCGAGAACCCTCCATCCCGCACTGGCGAGCCGATTTCATCTTCTGGGGCCTTTCTCTTTCTTTTATTGAAATGTTCTGACATTATCCCGTTCCCTAACTCGTCCAGATCAACACGGTGACGAGTATGTCGGGTCTTGCGGTTGCCGTGTATCCCACCAGGGCTGGCAGGGTTGGTGATACTGAATTGATTGGGGTGAAGGAGTAGAGCGTTTGTATCCGCAATGTCTAATTGCTCCTTCTCTCTCATGAGGCGAGCCCGCTTGCCCGACAGCGTCTGCACAAGACGCTCACGAAGGGTGGAGGAGAGGTGCTTATACTCTTCTTCGGCAAAATGGGCCCTGAAGGAATATTCGCGCTGGAATCTTTCGAGATTGTTATTGTGACGGTGCTAGAATTTTGCGATAAAAGAGTGCGTTAGAAATTTTAAATCCACGAGAGCAAAACAGACAAATGTAGAGCTTACCACCAGCATAGCGAGATCGGCATCTTTATCCGCCTTGACTTGATTGATTTCCTGGACAAAGCGCGCATACCACATGCCTGCGAGACTTGCCATTTCCTTTGCAAACTTGCCGCCCCCAACAGTGTTTTCGATTAACTGGGCAATCTCTTCTGCCGAATCAGGAATTGGGCCCGGGTCATAAGGATCGGCATTGTTGACAAGGGTCATATCGCACTGGAGGGCATGTAACTGCTGACGGAACTGGGTATCACGGTTCTGGCTGAATGAGGCCGTCAGGTCATGCAGACGCTCTTGCAATGCGCTGCGTCGCTTGTCCCGCTTGGAGAGCGGCATATTGCCCGGAGGACTGGTGGAGCGGCCCCTGGAGTGCAAACCATTAGACATGATAGGGAGGCTGCCTCCAGGAATTGGAGATGCCGGGGTAGGAGAGTAGGCCATGGCTAATTGGAGCGAGCTGGGCTCTTTTGGCAGAAAGGTCGTCACGAGGCGGCAGGATGGATCGCCTGCTAAGGCGCTTTCTGTGGAAGAGAAAAGAGAGAAGAAAATTTCAAAGGGATATTGCTACAACATGAACAGGGAGCTGCTGGACATATGTCTTGTGTAGGAGAAAATACAAGAATAGCATACATGAAGGAAGAGAGGGCAAAGGAAGAGGGGGGGGAGTAAGAGAGAGGAAGAGAGTAGACGAAGAGATAGAGAAACATCCAACAGTCAATGAGGCAGAAAGCGGCAGTCCTGAATGCCTATTAGGGTTTAGTGGGACATATATCAGTGTTGACCGCCCAGGTGACCCCGTTGTTTTAAGTAACATTGATGACAGTATCAATACACGGACAATACAAGGATATTTTACCTTCTGTGTTATTCTACTAATTGATTGCAACTGAATAAAAGGGTTTCCCATGGTCTATTTTACAGCACAATCAATACTTTGGAGCTTTATTGTAGAATAGGCTGAATACTCATATCCTTTATTCTAGCCAACTGTGTACATATATTTGTGTTCTCTAAAAGCCTTCCTGCCGGGACTCTTTTTGCTCCCAAGCAATGCATCAATAATGAAAACAAAAGTCCGGGTATTATTCATGTCCAATGTCCCCCAATAATGCACAACCCCATGATAGACCACCTTTATATATCCTATCGCTATACCAGAAACGCCATGAGGACCCCCCTTTTTTATTTCGTGGCTCCAAAATTGAAATCAGTTAGACGGGAAACAACAATGTAAGATAAGGGCGGTGAGGGCGGTTGTAAATTATCCTGTGTTTCAATGCTCACCACCATCGAAATGGCTTAGTGAGACCGACGAACCACAAAAACACCCAATTCAATTCCATCTCGAGGCTCCATCTCTTCACCATATGGCCTCTTTCGAATACCATCCAGGATTTCACTAAGCAGCATAGCTGACGTAACCTCTTTGTTTTCCAAAAGATAATTAGTGGAAGTGTTGGTTACTGACTTGGCTGCTGGAAGGCGACGACTGTTTTGCCAGTAAAGACTAATCACTTCCTTCATCCGCGCCTTGTCTTGGTGGGTATACCACTCCGCCCAGAGCTTGCGATCGAGACGAACACTGCCTTTGCGAGCATCCACTACAGTGAATCGCGAAGATGTCGAGCTTAGCGTACAGCAGAGTTGTTCGAGGTTTTCCCGCATAGTGTCAAAGTCTTCCATATGAGCGACCGACGGAACCTTGCCCAAATATCGGCCAATCTCTGCGGATAGCTCATTAACAACGACAAGTTGCCGGAGTAAAGGATCTAGGATAGGCCCGAGATACTGTGACTTGAAGGTCGAGGCACCTCGTCTTGTTGGGTAGATAAAAAGAAGCGAGCCTCCATCAGGAGACAGCTCGCTTAATCGATCCACAAGAAATGACGGTCGATAAGGAGAAAAGAGGTCTTTGTACTCTTGATATGAAGAGGGGGGAAGATATCGTTCAAGTACTGAGATATGCACACTGAATGGAGGTACAACGGGCACAGGAAAGTGTGGTGTTTTGGCTTGTATCGGGCCACGGAAGTCGTGGTAGGCGGATACTACAGCTGCACTGGAAAATACCGCCGTCGAGTTGAAATAGTCATCCGCAGGAAATACGGAGCGCGGGGTATTGGGAGGGGAATGTGGAAGATTCGAAAGGTTGAACTGTTCTGGAACTGCGTGCGTGATGTTGATGTAGGGGGACTGTCCATGTTGGAGACGGTGCTGAACTGCCTGGACAATTGAGCCAAAGACGCTCTCGTGAGTCTGGGAGCTTGTGGTTTTGTCTGCAGGGCAGGGATAAGGAAGTATTTGGTAGACCATCTTGACGGCTTCTCCTCGGGCATTCGAAAACGGAAGTGACGACACTGCAACCAGGACAGAAATTAACGTTTTATTCGTCCCATCTGGGATGATGCAGGTCATACCGACCGAAGAACTTACCTGTTGTTTGCACCCCATTTTCTACCCAAGAGCTATGATCCCAATCCATATCACCGCCAGATGGCCCGGGGCTTCCACCAGAACTCGACGACGAAACATTCGACAGACGCTCGGAGGGGCTGCCTATGCTGTCTGAATGACTCCTCCCAGAAGTGTTATCCATATTGGGGCCCTCATCTAAGGGCATCGGCCCAGGCCCGTGACTCATGTGGGGTTCAAAAAGTAGCATTCCGTTCCGAGGGCTCCAGGCTATATGTTCGTCGTCGTCTGGTGGTGTTGGAGGTAGTGTTGAGGGATAGTCACCTTTGGAGGTTGAATCCCACAGTGTTGAGGTAGATTGGGATGCTTGAGCCGCCAGCGAACTCGAAGCAGTGGTGGTGGAGATACGAAGACGTGAATCCAGGGAATGTGTTCTGACCTCGGATCGAGTGTATGATTTGGAGGCCAAACTAGTGTTGTCGAGAGACGGCGGATGTAGAGCTGCGGTACTGCGAGATAGAAAACGGGATACGGACGAAGGTTTCGTTAGTATTGAGCCTTGAGAGGCCCGGCGCTTCAGTCGGCCGGAGCCTGGGTTCTGGTAGATTGTCGATTGAAGTTCCTGATGCTGTGATGGTGGTGAAGGCGACGGGGGGCTTAACTGGATGGGAGCTTGGTCGAACGAGGTTACGACTCCCTGACTCGAAGCACCGGCTTCTGCGGGCACATCTGATTGTGGATCTGGCAAGAACGGAGAGCGCATGACAGGTTTATTTCGCAGCAGTGAGGCAGACAGACATGGTCCATGGCACTGTGGAGAATTCATCCAGGTTGCGTCGGGCTGTCTGGGCAACGAGCGGGCAATTGAAAACAGCTACCTAATTGTCGCAGGAGCTGTCGAATATGAGAGTGAAAAAAATTCGGCGGTGGTTGTCGACGAAAGGGATGCAAGGCGTTGTTGTAAAAAAGCGTGTGAGAGAATAACCGTACAAACTCGAAACAAACTTGGAACGCTGCGAGGGGGAGGAGGGGGAGGGGGTAGGATTTAATTTGGATATATACAGTTCAGCGTAGATATGGAAGGTCGGGAAGCGTGGGCAAGGCGGGAAGGCGAAGGGAGGGAGGAGGGGTCTTGAGAGATGAAACAAGTAACAAACGTGGTTAGGATAATGAGAGGAGCGAGAGAAGGAGGAGAGAGAAGGAGAAGAAAAGATGATGATAGAGAAACTGCAGTGGTAGTGGTAGTAGTAGTACTCCAGGTCAGTGGAGAAGAGGGAGATTGAAGGAAAGGGAAAACGGGAACGATGAGAAGAGATGAAAGGTCTAGAATAGCGGAAGTTGAGGCAGAAGGAGACGAAAGACTGCCATTATCGAAGGGAAAGAGGTTAATGACGCTGGGAAACGATCGTAACCCAAGGCCCAGACACAGAGAAGAAGTTCCAACATCCTCGGGCTGCGACTTTCCACCAGAGTTCTAGACCAGGCGGCCTTGGCCTGATGAGGGAATCCATGACACGAGGACGCCCAACTGAGTTATGCTTGTACTAGTAGAACGTAGTCAGTAATTAATGATTCTTTTCCTTCTCTAACTGCTAGGTGCTAATTTCTCTCCCATATCTATCTACTGATGTATTAGTAGTAGTAAATGAACAGCACATCCTTTAGCTACTTACTACCTACTACTATACCTACTCCAGATGGAAAATTTTCATTTTGCTTTTTACTCCGCTGGAGTCCAGCACACTAACTCCTCCATGCTAACTACTAGTACTATAGTAGGACTAAGAAATCCTGCATGAGAAAAAAGAGGCAACACTAACAGGCGTCTCCGAGTCTCCGGCTTGTCTAGACTCTGCCTAGACTCCAGGGAGGGCCCCATAGTGGCTGATCGGAACTAGCCTTCCCTGGAACAACGATACCGTAGCGGGAATTACACGGTCCTTTTGCCCCGCCCGATGACTGACCGGGGGATCGATGGATCCTTGGGCGTTGACGGCTCACGAAATTAGTGACAGTCTGGGATAAATTAATATTTCCTCCAGGACAGTAAGGTAATGAATGATACGTTACTGCTTCTGAAATTGAGAGTAATTACCCTCTTTTGTATATATTATTACTATTATTCCCAGTGCTCTTGTGGAGTTCTCGGACTCTTTGACTGGATCGGGGTTATAATTGGAGTCGGATCTTCATTATTCTTATTATACTAATATAAATATTACACCCAGAAAGTGGGAGGTAGTGCTCTGAGAGAATCATGATGCTTTACAGATATTATTCTCTTTCTAAGTTTCTTACCTGGATATTATTTGCTTTTTATCCATACCTAGGTAGTAATAATAATACCTAATGATAATGATTATGATGACAATAATAGTACTCTCAGGGCTGTACCTCAGCTCCCTTCACCGATGGGTATTCTGTAATCCACGCTCCTTTGTACTACAGAGTCCTGCTAAGAAGTAAGAACCCAGGGTCAGCCGGTAAATGGGATGTTTCGTACAGTAGAAGTCCTTACAACTAGTAGCAGGAGGACTGTTGAGTGCCCGAATGCTGTGTTACTGTCACAGGGGATAAAGAACCCGGAAAATATTCCCTGCCCTATCACCGGGATTATTTCCTGGTCTTCTATTGAAAAGTGTAAATAAAGTCGCTTAAGAAGAAAAGGAGGAAAAGAAAAGAAAAGAAAAGAAATCCAAAGTGAGGCCAATAGTGCGCCAAGCCTAACCCCCTCTCTCCAAACTTCAAGGTTAGATCTTCTCTTCCTAGTCTCGATCTGGCCTTTCTTTTCTCTTTTTCCTTCTTTTTTTTCCTTCTTTTTTTACTCTTCTAAAGAGTCTGTGATCCCGTACAAAAGAATACTTTCTGACTCCATAATGAAAACGGAAAAAATCACAAATCAGGGCGGAAATTGCCGATCAAAGCATAAAAATTGGGCAAGTACCTCGCCCTGGATACCATCATCATGGATCCCAGGAGACTATATCCAGCCAGGCGGGAATACCGCCAACCAGCCCATCAACCACAGTTAAGGCACAGAATGGAGTGGTCTGGAGAGGTTCGGAGATACTACCTCTACCTCCAGCGTAGCAGCGCACAACGAAATTGCTGACGTCGACAACTTTCTGTACACCTTGGTTCGCCTCTGGGCTCCAGGCTCCAGCCAATATAATATGATTGGCGTTGACGGAAACACACCTGCATATCGACCGATCGAATCCACTGCCGCTTCCGGGCGGATTGACGCCTAGGCCTTGTTCCGTGCTGCCGAAGCGATCCGTTATTATATTAATTATCATGATTATTATTATTATTATTATATTAACTTGCATTATTATTATTCTGATGATTACTGAAAGATCTGCGCTCAGGTATTGCGCGGAATAACTAGTAATACCCTCCTAGTCATGATGACTGCCTTGCCGTCCCTTCCTTCCAGCAGCCGCAGCCCAAGGCTTGACTGAAGCTTTTTTTCCCTCGATCGCACGAAATCAATTGAATCACATCGCAATAAATATTAATCAATATTGCTCCTCAGTTGTAATCTGCACCCTGCACTCTGCACTGTAGTAGTAGTAAGCTACGTCGCATTGAAGTTCCAAGTTGCCTTTGTGTTACTGACATGAAGACTCGTGGACTCAGCCTGCTGTCCTCTTCGGGCCAGATGCAGCAGGGAGCCGTGTTGCAGCTTTGTTATTTCTCCTCTTTTGCCTTGTCTTAATTATTCACTATTATTATTAGAAGCAGTATCTTCTTTTTGTTTTTTTTTTTTGTTTTTTTTTTTTGTGGCTTGATTTTGTTCGCCTTGACGCTAATAATAAATATATTGTACGAGTTATCTAGGTTAGTAAATAGTGATATTTACGGTGGCAAACTGGCTCCTATTCGGTTCTTCCTTTCTGAGTATTACTACTCTACTAGTAGTAAGTACCTAGTAGGTAATGATGAGTTGCTCCTAGGATTCCTGACTTGGTAATCGTCCAATGTTATCGAGCCACAAGAAGAAGTGGCATGCTGAACACAAGAAGCAGATAAACAAGCTATGTGGTATGCAAGTTGATAAATGGTCTGACAAGAAATCAATCGATCAGTCAATCCCTTCTTGACAGAAAGACAGAGTAGTTATCATAAATAGAATGCTAATGTAATATCTGCATGCTGGGAGTCTGAATACTACATACAAGCCTGCATCCTTTCATATCACTCAAGTCACATGTGCTTGCTACGCTCGTCTGGGGATGAATTATTAAGAGTAGCTTGTAACTAAATAGATTTAAAGCAATTAAATCTCTGCATGACTTACTCTACTTGAATACTATATAGATTACCAGCAGCTAATAATACGCCTGGTCCCTAGCATTTAAATCCATGTACCTTATTACCCGAGCGAGCTATTTTCAGCTCCTCTCGCTCTGATTCTACAAAGCTCACGATGACCATGACTATGTTCGCTTTCGACCGACTTACGCATCACCCACGTATTTGGCCTTTAATTACATTATAAGGGCATTGGTTCCTAGGCAGCACTAACTGGTTATAAGAAGTAGGTTTATATTGATTACACAGCAGTTTACTATGGCACCTAGATCTTGGTATGGCCTACTTATCCCTTCCTCCAAGCTACGCACAACAGGCTAAAGAAAACCCGTTTTTCAGCGCAGCAATTGCGGCGCTAAGCTTTCGTTCTCTCCACCCGTTAGTTTTCTTGAGTCTGTAGTGAGGCGCTAGTACTTGTGCCTTGGGCGTCCTAGCGCTCCCACTCGCACTTGCAATGGTTGTTGGCTAGCTATGTTTCCATAGGACCTCACCCCCCCGTAGACTTCTGACTTTTATGGCAAGCATCGACTAAAAGAGTAAAGCGGCCAACTCGCGCCAACAGAGTTTGCTTTGTGACCGCATCTTTCAGAGATTAGGCAAAGGATATAGTAATGGACATCGAATTTGAAGTCCGGTATAATGCTGAAGAAGTTGTGAATGGCAGGAATGAAGCCGTGAAGAAATTCAGACAAAAGAATCGGTACACATACATACCTGGCAACTGCCTTCATCGACGAAAGCACTCAGAAGACAAGCAAGAAGAAGACTTTGAGAAGATGTGGGGAATCGAGCCTTAAATCAAGGATAGACTATCATGGATAGACTTGGCTGAGGAGCTCCTCAAATACAGGTACGTTGCTGACACACCTGGGTTTAGTTCGTCGAATGACACGCATCATGGTGATCCATGTGATTCATGGAAACAATAAAGGTGCATACTTTGAGTGGGGGCGGTTGGCTGATCTAATCCATTCGCAAGACCTTTGTTTCAAGAGAGAAAGCTCGAGGCAATCTATGCATCGAGAGGAAATGGCCACATGTTCTTAATTTCGCCAGAAGTTTTAGTTGGAACCTTCTTGGACACATCGTACTCAAACAACATCTTGTTCCGGGACTTCATCTCGTCCAGATCACGGTCCGGAGCAATCCAACCTTCGTCGTCGGTATCAAGCATCTCCTTGACAAATTTGCACATTTCGTGCCATTCTTCGTAAACTTCGAATTCCTGTTTGTGTTGTGCAATTTGTTCGTTAGTAAAATAGAGCGGCAGATGTCCCGACGGAAATCCTAGGTCCTTCTGGTTGAGAAAGATTTCAATCAGAGTTTCTTTGAGAGGCAGTAAACCCTCATCCCAAGTCTCACCACAACGACGGAATATCTCCTTTAATGGTGAGGGAACTTGCATTCCTTGCCATGATTTCCTGTTGTTCAGGAATGTTGCAACCTCATAAGCTTTTGTCCAAGTAGCTTTCGCTTTGTTGTACACCGCGATTTCTTTTTCTTCGTCGTCCATGTGCTCGAAGTTGGCGGGCAGTCCAGGCATCTCATGGCCCTCCTGATAATCTTCGGGTGGTCTCAAAAAGACAGGCCATCGAACTTGCAGAAATAAAGGGCTGATAGAAACATTCTGCCAATCAATGAAGCCAGTCACCTTTCCCGGGTCATTATCAGAAACAAATATATTGCCCATGTGGAGATCGGTATGCCAAAGTATTGGTTGGGACTTTTCTGAAAGCTTGGGGTTATTCGCCACGCTTGGCATCGTTTGCTTCGCCATGTGGAGAAGGGAGAGATTATCATCTGCAGAACCACGTAAACATGCAGGTAGTTGTGTATTAGGTGACTGGCTGGCTCTAGAAATTGAGCGTTCAATGAAAGACTCGCCCATGTCACAAAGCGTTGTCTCTGTAGAAAGACTAAGTAAGGTGATATCCTGGATGAGGGACAGTACTTACAAGGGCCGCACCGGGTGCCTGGCAGAAGCTGGTGGCTAGGCTGAATGAGCCAGGAGGAATCACAAGAGGGACCTATGCAGAATTCACCATCAGGATCTAAGGACGAGTCCAATAGCACCATCTCAGAATCGCTCAGTGAACTCCTAAAATACAGGCTGCCGTAGGCGGGAAACTGGATTTCAGAGAGCTCACGCTCCCATTGGGTGAGACGTTTAATGAAAGCAATCGGATTGCTCTCGCCCATCTCATCCCATTTTTTGAAAATCTGCACGCCGGGTACTCTTTCCATAACAATATACTCTGCACCCACTGCATTGGTCATATCGCAGTTCCAGGCGCGGACCTTGGGAACAGGAATTGTCGTGTGAGAACGTACTGAAGGCAATGAAAATCCATCAGAGGAGATGTTGCAACCGATTTCAGGGGATCTTTCTCACTAAAGTTGAGCACCGCGACCTCAGACGCTGTACAGTACCCAGGCCTTCCCGCGTTTGGGCAAGGAATCTTGGCAATGCACTCTGACCCATCCTCTGTTGTCATGAGAAATGCTTTGCTGAAACCGCCCTCTAGCTTTTCTATCTTCGAAACTGGTGACCACTTAGACCCACAGACGCTGGCGACCACATCACATAATTGGCCAATATTGAAGCGAACATAACGTTTTGATAATTGAGTTTCTTCTTCAGTAAGGAACCGTCCATTTGTGTATTGGAAGAGTTCTTCTCTGGATATAGGATTTCCTATACTGTGATTAGTGTCTCAAGCCAATTAGACCTTTCTAGAATAGATCGTGATACCACGGCATTGGATCGAAAGTTGTCTTCTGGCTCGCAAAGGATTAAAAAAAGAGCTTCTGGGTAGAGATCGAAGCTTCAAGAAGCCCCTTAAAGCTGGCATAGCTTAATGTCTTCTGAAGATTTGCGACCTTGACATTAGAGTCGTGAGATGACACCTTTATATGAGATGTCTGCGGGAGTACATTAATCCGGTCTCCCCTGTCCATAAAGACTGATTTTCGTTGTAAATGAGACGTTCTTATCCAACACAGCCACCAACATAATTTATTCCTCTTGTCATGTTTGCAGAGGGAGGAACGGTTTCTTAAGTTGAGATGGTCTGTCTATGTCGTTTCAAAGCGTATAATTACCGTGTGGGCTTATTAATTTCGATATAAAATGTGCTTCAAGTTCCATTTAGCTGTGGAGACGCATGCTACGTACTGCTAAAGATCTCATCTCGATATCCACCCAAATGACCCAGGTTACATTCCCTCCTTTCTGCTCTCAGATCGATGGCACTTCCGTTATACATTTCCAATCATCGGCAGATAGCATTCAAGAGGAGGTATATGGCATTCTGGCCGGTCAACTAAGATGTGAGCGTTGAGTACCCCTTCAGTCCTCCACAATTGCATCCACTTCAATCTCAACCAACATCCTCGCATCCACGAATCCATCTCGCACCACCAGCATTGTAGCCGCTGCTCCCATTCCAGGCTGACTCCCTCGTCCCAAAACCTCTGTGAATCCTTCCCCCACCGCGCCGCAGTCCTCCGGTCGACTGACAAACATTCTCACCCGCACCACGTCCTCCGCCCCCGTGCCGCCGAGGGCTTGCACTGCCTTGATACACTCCTCGAGCGCCACGCGCGTCTGCTGGCGTGCGTCGCCAGGGAAGAGAATTTGCGGAGCATGGCTAGGAGACGCGGGGTCTACAGCAGTAGTTCCGGACACGAAAACCTGCCGTCCATGACGAACTGCTCGATAATATCCGATCTTTTCTTCGAATGGCGATGACGTTGAGTAGAATTGTTTAGAGCTGGGAGTGGGAGTGGTGGTCGACATTGTGGAGCTTCAATTCGATGTTTGAGACGAGACGGACCTCACTTGATTGAAAGGATCTGTGTTACCCTTTGACCACGCGGGAAGGCTGGAATGTCTCGTTCATTCAAATATATCAAACCAGCTTAAGACCAACGCAGGTGGTGAGTCACATTTGGTGAATTCGAGTTACGTAATCCTCTTCGATCTAGTATCCATCCGTCCATCGCTCGAGTGCTGAAGAGTCGTAAGGATATTTGATAACTCATATTAAGCCTCGGTGTCTTGGTAACCAGGATATCGCCCGGCGATAATCTGAAAATAGTATGATTATTGTTTCCCGCATCCCGGGAAGCTCTCAGGAGGTTACCGACCGGCTTCGTGAGTCAGCCATCCTCCTGGTATGAAATCTACGAGGCCGGTCATTCCAATGAGCCTGCATGCAACGGCTAGAGGAGAACTTCGAAAATTGCTTATGGTCTTCAGCATTCGCGTGAGGCCGTTGTGCAAGACTCGAGGGGCTTCCTGGAGTCGAGTGAGCTGGCAGAGGCTGGGACGAATCGCACTGAAAGCGAAAGTTGGCGCTGCACGACGTGGCAGATTGCAAATTCTTCCGGTCTAAAGCTGCTTGCAATTCTAGACACTGCATTGCAAGCTGCTTGACGCCATCTGTCAGTGAGCAGGCGCGGTATTCGATATCCGGCCAACAGTCGTCACCCCAAAATGGGTCTTGACAAACTGCAGCTTCCAGGGCCTCGAGCCAGAAGTCGAAGCTAGGCAGCCGCTTGTTGGAATTGAGCAGACCCAGGCCAAGTAAGTGGTCGGACAAGAGAGATGCCACAACTACAAACCGAATAGTGGGCTCAGAATGCAGGACGTGCAGGACGATGCAGGCGGGGCAGCGCTCGGTCAAGTACCAATCTTGCTCTTCACTAAGAATGCAATGCAGCCAAGCATATGCACTGCGTGCTTCACCGCGAAAAGCGCGCTCTGATTCCGCGCCTTTATGACTAGGGAGGAGATGGCTGGCGATACGGGAGGCTTGATTGTGGATAAGAAACAAGGGAAGTAGAAGAGTATGAATCAGGTCTCGATGCAGTCGAAAGGTCTCCTGCTCCTGACTGGAGCATGAATAGCGGTGGAATGAACAGAAACTACAACCAGCAACAGTTAGCCGCAACATGTCAATTATTATCCCAGGCTTTTCCGCCCTTCCCAAGTTGACTACGAACCTCGGAGCATCCATGCCCAACTCCTGACGTCTCAAATTCTCTCGAATGGCCCGAAACGCCTCGTTGCGCTCTAGTTTCTCCCCATCTTTCTGAGAAATACGGAACGGTGAAAGCGTGTCTCTGCAGGACATCATTGCGGTCGATTGGGTTGGCCACACAACCGGTGAACGGGAGATTGGGGCGTAAGAAGGTCAATTTGACGATGGAGAGTGACCCAAGAAGACACAATCTACAGGAGCCCGATTTCCAAAGCAGCCAGCTTGTTTGTTCTATAATATAATAAACGCGGTGACGTCTAATACCTCCAATGGCGAGATATCCGGGGCCAATCAGGCAATGTGGAGGAAATAACGAAGCTTTCTGACGTTAGTGGATGGCAGTACCACGGATCGCATGGTCTAGACAGGTAAGAGAAAATCCAAAGTTGGGAACAGCGAGAGGTTCCAGAGTTGAGTAAGGATGGGGAGATATATAGAGGAAGGAAAGATAGCTGGAGGACTATAATTTCCTTTAAGATTGCTGAGATTCCAAGCTACCAGGTAGTAGTAGAAGACTAGGCGCACAACTAATATAAGAAATAATAAATAATCCACGCATGCGGACAGGGGGGGAGGAGGAGGGGGTCCAAGTCAGGTGAGGATCCCGTTATCCACGCAAGCTCGTGTCGATCCCACTACGCTGTAGAAACAACCACAATCCGCGTCAATTATTGACGAGTTCTCTCGACGTAAAGACGCTCAACGTAGTGGGATAGAGCACACTATGAGTACCCCCTTTTCTGATATTTGTCTTTTCTTGTACTTTGAATGTGGTTCAAGTGACTGACACAGAACTTTTTACCATCATCTTAGGCGACTATGACGAACTTACTCGCATCCTCCACCCCCCTTCTTTCCAAGCAAGAATCCGAGTGGAACCTTGTTCTCCAACAGATCGCAATAATAGTACAAGTTATTTCAACTTATTAGTCGGACGGTGGATCCAGCCAGGGTCTCCATCATCGCCAAGAATTAGGCCTCTTTGTGTCTGGATGACGATATCCAGCAATCTTCAGGGAAGGGAAAAGGGGGCGACCAGCTCGCCATTAATATTGGTCCCTTTTCGCCTAATATGGCCCTTTGATAAAGCTGCATATTGCTAATAATAATACTAACCACTACATGGTACGAATATTCTGCAAGTACTGAGGTAGCAGCAGGAGAAGTCCTCGGGTCTTCGTTTTTCCACCACCACCTGTTCAATTCTGGACGGAGGACGGAGCCCTCCGGAGTCTGGACTCTGCACTGATCCTAAGACGAAATTCAAGACAAGGTGTGGCCACTGTGGAGAGAATAGCTAATAATATATGTCAGGCTGCCAGCGCCTCGATGGGCCGCTGGCCTAGCATGCTTTCCATATCCACGTCAATCGGTCTTATTCAGCTGGCTTTTCCCATCGCGTCGCTGGTGTACGAGGCTGTCACCAATCACGTCAATCTATCGTCCGTTCCTCTAAAACATGGCTGATTATATGCATGAAGGATCACCTTAGGCTCAAGAGTTGCGGGCTCGTAAGTCCCGATTTCTAGACAAGAGAATCTCTGCTTCCAGCGAGTCTGAAGTTCTGACTACAAGATCTATTGAATATCTCATCTCATCCTAACTTTGCATCACTGTCACATCCACAGAGTTATATCACAAACCCCTTAATATGATTTAACAAACGTCAAAAGAGGACCTTTCCTCCTAGTTACAAAGATGCAGCTCCACGCTCAAGGCCCCAGCCCAAACAAGTGCTTCCAAAGACGCTAGGGCAATTTCTGACTCGGCAAATGGGTTTTCGCATCAATGTTGATTCAAAAGCATGACTGCACCTGAATTGGAGAGGCCCAGTGTCTGTAAAACAGACCACCATCCTTTCCGTGGACGGAAGTTGATGACGACTATGGCCAACCTTGGGGATGAGGACGAACAGTGTATAGAGGCAAAAATACCTGGATCCCTGGGTGAAAAGGTTTTAATGACCCGTATACAAAGATATCCGGGAACTTCTTGCGAAGATGAAATACATCCGCCCAGTAATGGCATACACTAGTTGGATCACATCACCGGCTTGAGCAGTGGCGTTCCACGTTGGGTAATCGTCGTGGACCGAAACCCAGGGTTCTGTAGTAGGAAACCCAGCGTAACTGGAGTCATTGCATAGGAGTTCGTGCATTATCTCTGGCTTTCAGCTGGTACTCGACTAAGGTGACGTAGCTGCGTGTAGTGCAATCCCCTGAGAACCAGCACTAGAAGTTTTCTCGGAGGTTAAATACAAACCTCAAAAGGTCAAAGCAAAGGGAGCATAAGCCAACTCACTCTGTCCAGTGGTTCAGCATTCCAATATCACGATACTTGTCGATACCCGGTGCCTTAGCCTTGATAGATGAGATGAATGTGGCACCACTTTGAAAGCCAGGGAGGTCGCCAACATCTTCGCTGAACAACGTCTCTACCCAAAAACAAAATAGTTCGGCCCTTCTCGTGGTTTTCAAGGTACAGGGTATTCCAACCCTTCTTCTCATACATCAACGTCTGCCACTTGGACACAACGAACTTGAGCTCACGCATGTCCCATGTCTTGGCTGTGGTCAAGGGAGACACTGGATTAGACAGTTAGCTCAGCAAGGCCGATATTCCAAATTGAGGGAGGGAGTCCCATACCTTCAAAATGGAATATCATGCTTAATTAGTGGCGGTCATGTCCGACTGCCGTCTGGACCTCTTGAACATCATTGATATCTGGCATCTCCCACAGAAAAGACGTCATTCTCTTTCAGAATCTAACCAATCTCTTGCAGATACTCGTGTAGTCAAGACCAGGAAGTCATCCCGCCGCTCAAAGGCACCACTTAGAATCAATCGATCATGGCAGGTGTATGTTCTGCCTAAATGGTGAAACCGATGCGAGACATCTTCCGCATCCAAACGGGATATCTTGACCTACGGAAGTCCGTCACAGAAATTGCTTCAGAAAACGAGCGAGCTATCTATTGCTGTTTATATATCTTTCCTTGCACTACTGTGTCAAGCTTTCTGCGACGAGTATTAATGTTGGACTGACTGACATATATCGGAGGAATTTGACCAAGTTGAGGATAGAGGTGACCTGCTATCTCTGTCGATCGAATTTATTGTGAGACAAAGCACATGCAGACTACAGAGCAACAGGACTCTGTGCTTATCTCGGCAGCTCTAACTGATTCTCCGGCTGAAATTATGTGTTGAGCTACCGTCATGGTGGATTGGTGGTATACTAGTCCCTTGGGGGTAACATACCTCGTCCTGCACTCTATTTATCCCTTTCCTCCTCCCCGGAATACTAGTCCCTCTTAAAAATCAAGGTCCATCCTTCACGAGAATTGGGTTCGATGGAAGTTTGATAGCATGGAGAGCGAATGCCATTTGACGTCATTCCATTTCCAGGGGCACTGGTATGCATGCTGTTTCTTAAACAACATGGTATGGCTGTGATGCAACATCTCTACTGCTAGATGATTTTATGAAGCTGCTCGAATTTAAAATATGGGCGTCTCTCATTGCAAAAGTCGGCATCACTCCTTCCGTCAATGATTCTGCAGGCAAATTGTCGTGCTTTCCTCGAGTTGCCTCGATATTACTAGTAGTTGCCGAGGGTGAATTGAATGCTTCTTCTGTCTGCACGCAACTGCATGATCGTTCAAGAGATCGGGACATTGTTTTGGAGCATATATAACGATGTTTCTGACGACAGCCTGGTCTGCAACCTCTCTGCTTATCGGGGGCCTCTGCATACTCACCGTGAATGCGATCCAGCCAATCTCTGCAGTCGGATCTAAGTTCTTTTTCGAAGACGGCACGCAGTACTTTCTTAAAGGTGAATACAAGTAGCCGAACTCATTGTCTAGCCTCGTACTTACCATTTCTTTATCCAGGTATTGCGTATCAACTCATTCCCGAAGATCCTTTAGTCGATACTCTCCAATGCCAGCGTGATGTAGCTCTCATGTCCCAGTTGGGCACCAATGCCATTCGCGTGTACCATGTCGACCCTCATGCCAACCATGATGGCTGCATGAGGGCTCTTGCAGATGCAGGAATCTACTTGTTTGTTGATCTAGACACGTTTGACACGCATATCGACCAGGTTAGCTGTACGGCCAGTTCTAGCCATTCTGTTGATGCTGACAACCGCCCATATAGACCGATCCACAGTGGACATCGTCCCAATTCGACCGGTTTAAGGCTGTCTTGGACGAGTTCCAAAAGTACAATAACACAGCAGGCGTTTTCGTTGGGAACGAAGTCCTCACCACCAAAGAAGGGTCTACTGCCGCTCCTTATGTCCTAGCAGCAGCCCATGATATCAAATCATACCGCGACGAGAAGGGTTATCGGCGCATCCCTGTAGGATATTCAGCCGCTGATATCGCAGAGTTGCGGCCAATGCTCCAGAACTACCTTGCGTGTCGTCCAGATCCCGCAGAGCGTCTGGACTTTTTTGCACTGAACACTTACGAGTGGTGTGGCCCTTCCTCGTACGAACAATCTGGATACAAGAAGCTAGAGGAGTATGCAGTTAATTATCCCATTCCCATATTCTTCTCTGAAACGGGATGCAATGCAGCCCGACCTCGGACTTTTGAGGACCAGGCGGCTATCTTTGGTGAAAATATGTCAGACACCTGGTCAGGTTCTATCATCTATGAGTGGATCGAAGAAGCCAACAACTATGGCCTGATTACATATGGGCCGGAATCTGCTGGAAATCCGCCTGTGGTTCAAGATGGGTTTGTCCGCCAGGGGGTCCCAACTCCGGTGGCTCCAGATTTCGATAATCTTAAAGCACAGTGGGCCAAGGTGGCTCCAACAGGCGTAGCTTTGTCGGAATATGCCCGGTCTACGTCGACCATAACGCCACCAGCATGCCCTGCCTCGACGGCTGGAGCGTGGGCTGTTGACCCGAGCGCTCCCCTCCCGACTCTAGCAGAGTATCACCAAACACCTACGCCTGAGCCTGCAGGTTTCCATAGCCCGAACGTTTCAAGACATTATTTAGTCGCGTCAAGCGCGGCTTCGGTACCGTCTGCGTCTCCTTCACCTTCACCTTTTTATCAGTACAGCAACGCTGCAGCTGGGTCTGACGTGCCTACGTACACGAACGGATGGACATACGCGCTGGCTCTGGCAGCATTGTGGCTGTCGTACTAGAACATACTTATTTCTTAGGGTAGTGCTCTACGCAGTTTCTAAAAACCAAATACCTCACACGAAAAAAAATCACAGCTCATTTTCCGGTGCACAAGAAAGAACTGCTTTGTATAGTAGACTTCCTCTCCTAGGTAAATACATGCAGTACTCTGTAGATCGACACTATATCCCCAAACACAAAAAGGTAAAACATCAACGGACACCCGACCATGACGGACATCCTGCTAAGCATGAACTCGACCGACGCGACCCAGTGCTTAGCTACTACTAGTAACTACTCCTCCCCTATTCAACGGTAACCTAACCAATTTCCAAAGACTGATCTGATCCATCATGCCATTCATTGCCCTCCCAACCATCATCCAGGGCGCTATTACGTAGACATTGTGCAACGTTGCACTTACTAAGTTCTAATTTACTAAATAACTAACTTGTTATGGATCCTTGTGTGTAAGGACAGGGATAGTGTAGGACAACCTACTACCTACTCGGTGTCTGGCTAGCTGGCTATGTAGGCAGGTGGCAACTACATCAGAAGGGGTATAGGAGAATACTTACCATCACAATTCACAATTCACAATTCACAATTCACAATGCATGATTCACAATGCATGATTCGTGGTGCATGATTCATGACTCATGATTCGTGAGGATAGTGATGATAACGACGGCGATGGCGATGGTGGCGACAGATACGTACTAAAGTATACCTAGGTACCTAGTACCTAGAGTCTAGTACTAGGGTGGTGATAGGATGGAGTACGGAAGGGCAGTTCATGAGTCGATGGCGTGGGGTCTATAGATAGACGAGAGGGAGTACTTTAGTTAAGAGTTTGTGGTTACTTGTGTAGGAGAGCCAAATCCATATGATATTTCCATATCCGTATCCATATTCCGTATTCGTATCCAACCAGTCAAGTACGTACATACACAAGGATATCATGCGAGACCGAACCATCGCTTCATAAAGAGTCGTGACGATAAAAAGAGAGAGAAAAAAAAGGTAGATGGAGGGTCATTTGCTCTGGATCCACGAAAAGGGGTTAGAAAGAAAATATAGAAAGTTATAAAGGGGGTCACCGGGAGCGTTGCATGGGGATCCCTAGTACAAAGGGCTCTCTACCCAAGACATGTACCCTAATAAGAAGGGAAGGGAAGTAAAAGTACAGCCGGGCCGGGAAAGAAATGGCTCCGGATAAGTATAGAAAAAAAAAGAAAAGGCCAACAGGGGTATAGAATTCTATGCGGGAAAAGACAGCAAAAAAAAAAAAAAAAAAAAAAAAAAAAGGTAAAAGTTATTAAGGGTTGGGTGATATTAAGGTCTAACGCACGGTGCCGTAGTCCCAGGATGGATCGTTAGCAGCAACAGGACTCGACCCCCTGTCTGGGGAGATCCAGCGCATTTTGCTTGTCTGTCTGGGCTTGGAAAATTCACGGTCAAAGTCCGTGTCGCTGTTAGATTCGAGGAAGTCCGAGGAGCTGAGATTGGTCGTGGATGTAGATTGGGAGGAAGGATTAGGGCTCAGTCGGCCCCTTTGGTCCGCATGGAAGTACTCCATTCTCGGGCTGCTGCTGCTGGGGGAAACGGATCGGGCATGGGGCCCGAGCCTAGGCACAGCCAATCTATCGGTCTGACGCGAGGCGAGCCGATCCGGACGCCCACGAGGACGAGGGCAGAGGTTGGATGTGCAATGGGGGGCGAGTCTACTCTCCGCCCTCTTGATCGCGCAGGCAAAAAGCTGCTCGACTTGGAATGCAGAGGGACGTTCGGCCGGATCTCGGCTTAACATGTCTCGCGACATAGCTAGCATTGGCCTGATCGCCTGGAACATGGGGTCTTTGCGCTTCTTTGCATCGCTGTCCAAGAGAGTAATCCACGAGCTCAGTTGGCCAGCGTTGCGATCCAGGTGGAAGGAGCAGTCCGCGACACCACCACCGCGGCCTGGAGTTCGATTTTTGGCTCCTCGGTGGTTGGTAAAGGTGGAAATTCTTCGTTTGCAAAGAAAGGTAAATATGTCCAGAATCACTGCGCCAAGAGAGAAAATGTCGGAAGCTTCTGGATCGGTCTGACGAGATTGCCACACCTGGACAAGCGCGCCGCCGCTGGTGTGTGCAGCGGGCAAGCCGACGGAGTTTAAGATGATGGATCCGCGTTCAGAAGAACCGGAAGAGTTGGAAGAGGTGATAGATGGAGAGTAGAGGATAGGACGTCTTACGGAAATGGTGTGCTTGCGTGAACTTCCGATGCTGGATCCGGACGAAGACGAAGAAAACCCAAAGGAGAATCGAGAGGGAGATGAGCCGGGGTGTCCGACACGGATGGCAGTGCCATGGGAGGCAACCGACTCAGGTGGTGGGCTCATCACCTCCGAATCAGTTATTTGTAGGCCCCTCAGTCGAGCCAGACTCAGCTTTGTAGGACGTGGCCCTGTTTTGCGACCTGTTCGGCCACCAGATGGGAGAGTGGTTGTCGTCGGACCGCTGTTCTGGACGCTGATTGAACGCACCCAGCGCTCTGGGGAACCATACTGATAAGACTCGACGTCGTCAACTTTGACCGGCGGTAGGAGGGTGTCTAGGGCTTCGAACTGGCCGATGAAGATTCGGAAATCGGCATCTATGAGGATGTTGGATGGGCGAATCAGGCCGTGGACCTGTCCATTTGCGTGTAGCCAGGACAGTCCATGCGCGAGACAATGCGGCCAGTTGACCAGAATCTCTCGACGTCGGTCTTTGGGGAGGCGTTTGAAGCCCTGGGGGGTGTCGGTAAGGAAGGACATGAGACTGCGGTCGTAGATGCCTGAGAAAAGGATGCACACGGTGTCATCGACAAAGTAGGAGGCGTAAATAGAGTAAACATGCTCATGGGCCAGTCGCCTCAATGAGCGGATCTCCTCGAGGACTTCTTTTTCGTCAAAGAAATGAGGTGCGCCTCCGATGGTGACCTGGGTCCGCAAGAAAGTGCGGCAAACCGCACCAGCTAGAACAACCTTCTCTACTCCGTCTCTCGCGAGAGCGGCGTCAGTCTGCAGGGCTTCAACGGGGACACCCTCGTTTTGGGTGTACTTGATGTGGCTGCCTTCGGTGATTCCCCGAACGACGAAGCGCCACTGAGCCAGAAAGAACTTGGAGTCGAGTTCTTTGTCGGGATCCTGGGGGGAGAGCCGCAGCCGGTCGATGCTGTGGGCTGCAATGGGTAGGTCATTGTCGTCAAAGGATTCGTCTACCAGATGGAATATACGCTCCGGGATTCCAATGTCAACCAGGATGAGAAACAGCCTCTCGGCTTTGGAGAGGATCCAATCGAGATAGGTCTCGTTTGTCAGTCCCTCACCCCAAGGCAGCGGTGCGACGAGGCGTGGAAAAGTACTGGATGGAAGATGACTGAAGACGTAGTCGGGACAGATTGTAGCCTTGATGCGATCCTCCGGCCACCAGACTGAAGTTATGGAGGACATACTGTGGGCATTGCGGAAGCGGAGTAGCCAGGTATAAGGTGAGGAGGGGTTGGAAATTAATATCCTAGAAGCACTTCTCTTAAGAAGGGGGGTTAGTAGGAGTCAGTTATGCAGGATAATAAATCATAATAATGAGGGGGGAGGAAGGATAAATACTGGGATATTGGACGACCTACAGCTGGGCACGAGGCTTATCAGGAACTAACTGGAGGATTAATTGGAGGATTAATTGGAGCAAGGGACAGTTTTGTTATTGAGGGTGCAATCAATAGTTGCGAAGGAGAAGAAGAAGAAGCATTCAGTTGCAGAGGAAGAAGAAGAGGATGAAGAGGGACTACTAAGGCTGGAGGATGATTGGATCGAGTCCTGATAATTGAAGGACCCAAGATTGGACAATGTAAATTGCTATTTACTATTTAGTATAGTACTATATTGCTGCGTACTATATTAACATTTTGAATGAGTGGAGTGACAGTTGCAGTCACTAGTAATCTATATCTATATCTATTATATAGCGTACGGTGATAACCGTCAGACCTTCTCGTTCTGGAGTATGGAGGATGGAGGCTGATAAGAAGAAGCCGATTTTGCGTGCAGATCGATGACCGGTCAGTACTCATACTCATACTCATACTTATACTCACTCCAAAACAAATATATAATTAATATCTAATATAACTAATATAAATGTAGATAATGTAATAATGTAATAATGTAAATAAGATATTGAATATCGCTCCTTCCAGATGCAGAACAGCTTATCTTGACAGAAAGTTTCCTGTAAGCTGCGATAAGCTACAGTATATATACTAGGTATACCACTAGTTACTAGTATATACTACTATATACTATACTACCTAGGTATAGTTATAGTATCTTATCTCGGCGCTCTCCGTTTCATCCGTGGGTCGAAGCACCAAGATAGACTCTAATTAATATGCGCGTCAACAGCGCTTCTCGATTTTCTTGACGTGCATCTCAGTCATCATCTACTATTACCTGTAGAGTATTTATTATTGCCCCACCGTTCGTCATTCGTTTCTCTTCTCAAACTTCAATACTATATAGTGTAGGATAGCTGCAGATGGAAGGAAAATCATGCATGAGCCCAGTCATCAGGAACCGATCGGGAATATGCCGTCTCAGTTACTGACAGAACTGCTGTCGATCTTCTATCTTCTATATTCCTATAATTACTACTCCTACTACTACTACTAATAATAATCGACACAATAATGAGATTCTTCTCATTAAGCTCTCATCTGCAGATCTTCAATAGTCCGAACTGCTAATTTTCGCTTCTCCATCAAAGATTAGAATCCACGCCAATGGATCTCCTTACTTGGACTATATTCAAGCTTTCCCATGCCAACATGACTCCTTGCTCTGTACCTAATCGGTATCACCTAGGTATATACTAGGTATATATATACATAAACAGCAATCAAGTCCATAGAACTTCATCCCCGTTAACAATAGTAGTGGTAGGTAGTCATCTCCCTCGCAACCGTGCAACCCTCTTACTATTCTCCCCAGACCCCATCCTATCAGTCCAAGTGAGAGGACGCGGTTGGGCTTGAGGTTGTAGTTGTAGTGGTAGTTGTACTTGTAGTTGTAGTAGATCCAGATCCTGATCCTGTGAAGACCGCCGCCTCGTCCGATCCCAAGCCTTCCGGAAATGCTGCTGTTCATCACCGAGTTGTTTCGCGCGATGGAGCAGGAAATCCTCGTGTGCTTCTTTCTCGTCATGGAGGGATTTGATCTTTCCATTTTCATTAGTCTTGTACCTAGGTAGTAACTAGTAATACAGAGTAGTAAAATAGAAGAAAGAAAGAAATGAATGAGACTTACATACGCCAACCAAACCTCCTGCTCGGAACTCCAAGCCTTCTGACACCGCGCAAGTTCCCCCTGTGCAATCTCCAACTCCCTCTCCTGTTCTCTTGTCCACCGGCATCGATCTTTGATGCTAGCCCAGCTTACTATGCGCACGAGTCTATTATTTTTATTCTTATGTTGATACTGATGTTGATGTTGATGTTGATGCTGGTACTGGCGATGTCGAAGTCGATGGCGGAGATTCTCATTTCCATTTTCGTTTTCGTTCTCGCTGTCGCTGTCGCTCCCGATGTCACTATAACTGTAACTCGAGCTCGTTCTGGTTCTGCCGAGACCTAGTTCCTTTGCTCGGATTGCTATTTGCATCTCGTCTTGCGTGGCGGTGTAAATATGGCTGTGGTGGTGGTCGGGATCTACAGCTAATGCTTTCCCCTTCAAGTCCGAGCGGACCATGCGTTTTGTGAGGAATGGGAGGCGGAAGACGTGTTTGACGCGGTGGTTGGAGACCATTGTTGGTATACTGTAATGATATAGGGTACTTGTAATTAGTACCTGAGATGATGGATGGATAAAAGGCTAAATTATCAGGTGCTTCTACAGTTGTACCAAGGCCATTATATATAACTATATCTGTTTGTTTGTGAGAAGCGCAGTACTGTGACGCTATACATCAAATCACATACTACATACATCGCAGTCTCATGGGTTACATACAGCCATTACTGGATATGTAGAGCTATCAAACTCCAGGCTCGAGTCTAGACCTGGATCTCCATATCGTGTCTGCTGTCTGGTTGGATCCTCCGCGAAACTGGGCTGCAACTCAGTCGAAACTAGAATGTAACGCGAACAACTTAGCAAACGGTTTCCTCTAGGCTCTGGGTCAAGATGAAGCGGAGGATAGACAAGAGGAGGCCACGTTCTTCTCCTCATACGCCACGAATGCTGTGTCCTGTGTCCTGTGTCCACTGATCCGCAGGGTTGCCAACGTGGCAGCCAGAGAGAGAGCCGTGCGAGCCTGCCCACAGGAGATAGATATAACGTTGCTCCTCGAGGTCCAAGGTCGAACTTGTAGAATTTAACACAGAGAAACGACTGAAACAAAATCCTACCTTGTGGAAGCACTCTGCTACCTAGGTACTAAACTTAATATACAGAGTGCCATCGTTGTGTTGCTAGATTAGGTACTGTCTGGCCCAAGACGCTGCACATCCCCGACCGTGGATGCAAGAAGCTAATTAGGAGAGAACTTCAATAGCTTGGAATCTGTCAAGAGTCAAGACCATCCAAGAATCATAATAATAGGTCCTGAATATAAACAAGAACATGGAATAGGAGCAGGAGAAAATTCCTTCGAACAGCTGACTTTCCAGGCATCCAATCAAGCACTCTGTCCTGGCAAAAGAAAACATTACAAAGGGACCAAAGTGTACATCATTCCAGACGTTGTACAGGGCATTATTATCCCATCATTTCCAGAGGCAAAAAGAAGGAAAAAAGGACAAAAAGAGGACGAAAAGAGGTATCTAGTACTATGCGAAAAGACAGCCCAACAATCAGGCATCTCCCTCCATTGGTTCGCCTGTCCGGATTGACCCGACATAAATGTAGCATCAAGTAAACAAAATCAGACTCAAAAAGAAAAGAAAAAAGAAAAAATAAATAACCGAACGCATTGGCTTTGGGTGGATCAGCAAGTAAGGTATCAATGCGATGCAGAGGGACCTGGGCAATCATCGAAGCTGCGTTCGAGTGATGGCACGCCGGGTATTCGGCTGTCTTGTTCTTGAGAATTTTCCTGCTGCTTCTTTCTTTTCCGTCCTTATTTGCTCGCCAATGATGACACTGACCAATCTCCGGTGCAAATCTGCCTCTGTCCAGCCGACTTGACCTGTTCCCCCAGCCCTCAAATCCTCAGCTGCCAGTTCCTGTCGGAACCTGTTGACGATCGCAAACTGAAGCTCAGTGATCGGTACCCCATACGTGTTGTCCGATGTCCAGATCCAGTCGCCTATGATATCAGAGTGCGCCTCGTCTGGATAGTAAGGGAACTTCTCGGGTGATTGCTTTGCCAGCCGATAGAGACGACGGAGTAAAGAGTAGTGTTTATTTGAGAAGTAGCTCGAGGGAGGGAAAGACGACCGTCTTTCCGGTACTTTGCCCTTTCCCTCTCTCCTCCACGTAGGCCCTGCTTCCTCCAGCGGAGTGGATTTGCGGCTCGGGGATTTCTCCAGCTCTTTTTCCGATTCAACAACCGGCGAAAGGGGATTTTCGCCTTCGCTGATAGCTGGGTCTTCTGTACTCTCCGAGCCCTCTTCATCGTCGTCGTCGTCGTCGTCGTCGTCATCATCGTCATCATCAAGGTGTGCTGACCGGTCATTGAATGGCGTGCCTTCATCGGCTTGAGGATCCTCTTCACCTGAAAGGGTATATGGTTGAATTGATTTCCGGTTCGGGGCTTTTAGCCAGCCGGGCGTCAGACTGGTAAGCCTCCGGTACCAGGATGATGTTTGGTTATCCCTAGTGGCGTGCTCCAGATGTTTGGGTGTGGTGTGAGTGGGTTCGTCAACGAGTGCTTCCTCGTGTGTAGCGGCTTTTGGTATAATGGCATCTGTATCGCCGTCTCCTTCTAAACTTGACTGATGGCGTTGCATCTCACTCTCGTGTCGAGTTGTTGGATCAATTTGAAACGTTTCGTCTTCTGAGTCGCCGTGCAAGCTGGACTCCAAATAGTCCTCTGGCTCGGAGTTCAAGTCGACATCGTATCTTTCGGTATCATTTCGACCTTGAGAGACGACAGACGATGCCACACGCTGTGGAGTGCGCCCTTGCACGCCGCTCATAGGACTACTTTTTCCATAATAGTATCGGGCGCGATTTGGAGTATCCTCCGCACGAAGCAAGACAGAGAGGTCGACTTCCTGCTCCTGGAGATCCTTGACTCGCGAGTGGCCCAGAAACGGCACCTTGCTCTTACCATCTACCCAGTATGCGGGAGAAAAAGCCTTGCCATACCCTTCATGTGCGGGTGTCGAACCACGTTTCCAAGGGCTCGACTCGGGGGGTTGGATGTCATCTTGGAGGCCATAATCTTGGGACTCATGATCTGAGTAATTTTCCTCTTCCTTAGCTTGTTGCTGCCAAATATCCTCGTAGCCATCTTCTTCGTCAAGATCGTTACCAAGCTCCTCGTCTCCTTCTTGCTCTGCCAGTTCGGCCTCTGCTGCTTCCTCAAGCTTGTCCGTATCATCTACCTCATCTACATCGTCCAACCCCACTTCCTCTTCCGTCTCCATAGATAGTTCAGGATATAGTGGGCGAGTTTTCCTCAATGGTGGGCTGCGGTAATACAGGTTCTCCACGCTCCCTGCGCTTGACTGCTCACTTGCATCGCTATCGATTACAATGACTTGGCTCGAGTTCGCCATCTGGATAACGTGGCTAACCGCCTCCCTCTCCCTTTGCCACTCCTCAAAACGCCGCTTCATCTCCGAGCCTGGAGAGGAGTACTCGAATGTGCCATCATTCCCCTGATGAATGCTTTTAGACGCATTCGTTTCTGTGCGTTCGAGGCCTGGGCCATCTGGACTCTCTCGGGTGGACGAGATCTGTTGCATGCTCTCTATTTCTGCCTGCAGGCGCCTTTTTGCAAGTTCCTGTCCGAATCCTAGACCTACCCGCAAAAGCCGTTGTGACTCTGGATTAAGGTCGCTAAAGATTCGCTCCAGGCGTTTCCTGGATGCCTCTAGGTCGTAAGTAGCTTTAGACATTCCCGGGCCTTCCAGAAAGTTTTGAGATGCATTATTTTCGCTTGACTGTCTAAGAACACCCTCGAGAGCAATACCGGCATGAACGATCCTGGCCAACCGAAGAAATGGCTTTTCCTGGGTTGTCTTATATAGTGATTTAGAAGAGACGGCAGAAAGGGGGGAAAGAGTTTTCATGGCTGTGTGCTTGCTGCTTGATTGTTCACGGGAAATATCAAAACGAGATTCGGTAGTGTCATCTGGGTTAATGGACGGTTCTGTATCTAGATTTGTGCTCGGGGGAGAAATCTCTCCGCTGTGGCTCAAAACATGCGCCTTTCGCTTCAAAACTCCATTCGACTCCCGCTCGAGGAATGGTTTTAGAGCACTCTTAGCGGCTTTCGAGTCGCTTCTTAGCCCGTGTTGCCTCGCCGATGGTAGCGTATCTAAAGAAACCATACTGAACCCCTCACTCTCCATGATTGAATCAAACTCTCGATGTTCGTTGGTAGGGTCCTTCGTAGCTTGTACTTCGCTATGTCTGCGTGCGCTCGCCGATACCTCGTCGTTGTACTGGGGCCGCTCCTGCTTTTCATCATCGAGCAGTGATGATGAGGTCGGAGTCGGGTACAGACGCGTTGGCATAGGAGTGTGCCCGGCATCCAAGGTGTTGTCGGGATATTCCGCCTGCGAATCCCGGGTTGGGGATGGCATCTTAGATGGAGTCGAATTCAGCTCATTGTCTCCTCGCTGAGGGTAAAACCGATCTATAGCATCAACATTAGGGGTATCGAAAGTTGGCTCGAAAGTCGCCTGAGGAGAGTTTCGTTCTTCAATAAATTGATCAAAGTCCGGAAGCTCTGTCGCTTCCTCAACCTGAAAGGGATCATAAAGGGGTTCTTGTTCGTTTTCGAACCCGTCATCTGAGTCCGCATCACCCGCCAGGTTCAAGGGACTCCAGCTTCTCCTTTCCAACTCCGCACCAGGGGAGCTCGGCACTGGAGCTTCTGGTTCCTGATGATTATTGTCCTCTACCAAGTCTGAATCCAGCTGATCCTTCCTCGGTCGGCCTCGTCTCCTGTTCTGCTCACCCGTACCACCCGGACCCGGTGTATGGCCGGGACTACCAGCATTCGGAGTCGCATCGAGCGTAACTGACTTCCTTGGGCGGCCTCGAGGCCTCCGCGGGGTCTGATCTGGCTCGTCCTTAAGTGGGATCTTGGTCGTAGTTGTCGACGGTTTGAGACGTTTACGTGACGGACTGCCCTGACCAGGCTCGTCCTCGTCCTGTGTTGCCTCGAGGGTCACGCGAATCCTCCAGGGACTAACATTGCTATCACCCTGGACCTTTCCCGGAGACAAGGAACCCTGGCGATTAAATTTCATTGTAGGAGAGCCCGGGAGCAAAATATCGTCGAATCGAATCGAATGGGCGCTCTTTGCAGGGCTAAGGCTAATACGCGACCTTTTCCTCCTGCCCGCGCCGGGAGTCTGGAGAATGCGAAAGTTTGCGGGAGACATGAAGCTCTGACGGCCGGGAAAGGGTTTGATTGGAGAGGAGACTAGGTATTCTACATCGCCGGGAGGCCCAAGAATGTCTGGAGAGGAGCTTGGGCTGCGAGAGAACATTGCCGGATGCGAGGGAGAGTGCGACCGACGGACAGGTGTGAGAAGATCAACTGGGGGGACAAAGCAACCAAGCGCGTCAACCAACCCATGCAAAACACGTCATTGTTTCCTATGCCGGGGGCACAGGATGAAGATGTCTTCAAGAATTTCCCAAAAAAGCACAAAAAGGAGAGAGAGCAAGAGGTTCGAATACAAAAAGACGGTGGGATCGCGGGGAAGCGCAGCAAAACTCGATGATCGCATTCCGCAGCACCACATAAACAAGCACTCCCGATCAGGTAGGTTGCTGGCCTCAGGCATAGGTATGATTATGTCAGCGGATATACGTTGTTCCGCCAGACATGCCCCTTACGGAAAGGCACAGGGACCATAATAGTAGTTTGCATCCTCGTCAAACTCGTCCTCTCGTCATAACTTCATAACTTCACACTCTCCGCATCAAAAGAAGTAGCAATACTGAGGGGCTCTCTTCTGGTTGTGCCGTTTACCCGCTCAACCCCGCATAAAAGGCGGATATTCAGGGACCCTCAGACCCCCCAGCACCAGACCAATGGCAACAACCAAGCCTTGCCGGCCATGTCAAGCAATAAATAAAGATCGATGATCGACGCGGCGCCTTCCTTTTCCCCCGCACGCTTTTCTTTGCGTCCCCCGCCGGAATGCGCCTGATCGGGTTTAGCGGCGTTCCTGGCGTGATTTGCGGCTTTTCGTTTGTTTCCTCCTGAAATCACAGAGTGGTTAGTGAGATGCCTCTACATTGACCCTTGACTCCTACAACAGACTAACGCTCGGGAGAATTCAAGATCCTGCTGTCTCTGCATCATTCCTTCTGCACCCCGTCGGTCAAATCTGGTTGTTTATCCGGTTCCCCCGAAGCGTGGTCATCTCACAGTCTCTGCGTGACAGACACCCTGGTTGCGCTTGAAAGTCCCTTTCTCCTTGTCTCGTCCATTCCTTGGTTTGATTACGTCTTAGCTCGGCCATTTTGTGCAGTTTCTCGTCCAATTAATCAATTAACCTTTTTGTTTTGGTGACCCTGGTGGTGCCTCTCCCCACTTCAACTCCGCATAATGAGGTAAATCCGGAAAATACCAGTTCCCCAAACAAAAAAAGCTTAAGGAACTACCTACGTATATATGTATATATATATCTGCTATGGTCATCCCCTCCTCATTGACCCAGCTGCGTGATCATTTCCGGTTCTTGCTTTGTCCCGCACGGTTCTCCCTTCGTGTTGCCGTCCTTTATTGCTATATATTGCTCGGGGCTCTTGCACTGCTGTTGTACGTGATGTATCTCAAGCATTCCCTGCCGACCTTCCTCTTAGGTCTGCTGGCCTCGACCCAGGGAGCAGTCGCCGCCCCCTATCCTGAGTCACAGCCCTCTTCAGGAGTCTCAGATTCCTATAAGTCTTACACCATCAGCGCGGGGAACATAACTGCCACACTAATCCCCTATGGCGCGCGCTTGACCTCTATACTTGTCCCAGATCGCAATGGCAAGTTACAGGATGTCATCTTGGGCTATGATGACACTGAGAAGTACAACAACGATACCAACTACTTCGGACCCGTGGTTGGCCGCTATGCCAACCGCATCAAGAACGGAACCTTCACAATCAACGGGGAGGCTTACCACATACCTGAGAACGAGAATGGCGGCCTCGACACCTTGCATGGTGGGAATATCGGCTATGACAAGCGCGACTGGACTGTCACTGCGCACACGGAATCCTCCATCACCTTCACTTTCTACGACCACGCGCTGGAAGGCTTCCCCGGCGATGTCATCACTCACGCCGTGTTTACCGTAGACAACGACGTCACCCCCGAAAATCCCAAGGGTTTGCCTCAGTTGACAACCAAGATCATCTCCCTAGCCCTAACCGAGGCAACCCCTATCATGCTTGCAAACCACATCTACTGGAACCTGAACGGGTTCAAGGAGTCCAATGTGCTTAGGGACACTACCTTGCAGCTGCCCCTCAGCCCACGCTTCATCGCCACAGACGGCATCTTGATCCCCAATGGCACAATCGCCACCGTGGATGCTTTCAATGGCGCCCCAGACTTCACCTCCCCCAAGCTCGTAGGCCAGGATATCGCAGACGCTGTCGGCCTGTGTGGTACCGACTGCACCGGCTACGACAACTGCTGGATTGTTGACCGTCCGCGTGGATACGTTACGCCAGACTCCCTGATCCCCGTTGTGCACATGAGCTCTAGCACCACCGGAATCAGCTTGCAGGTCTCCACCAACCAGCGTGCCATTCAGGTCTACTCCTGCAACGGTCAGGACGGCACAGTCCCCGTCAAGCCATCCCAACTCAAGCGCAACAAGGAAGAGGGCATCGACGGTCCCACAGTCGTGAACAAATACGCATGCGTTGTTATTGAAACGGAAGGCTGGATAGACGGTATCAATAACCCTCAATGGGGCCAGCGTTCTAGCCAGATCTTCACTCCCAGCAGCCCTCCTGCCATCAACTGGGCCACCTATCAGTTCAGTACCTTTTAGGGTTTTAGCTGTTTCTTCTTTTCTTTTTTTATTTTTTTTTCAAAATTTAATTTTGGATAATTAACACGGCTCCTACAAATGTACATGATCCCGCTATGCATATACTTCTCCCCATGGCAAATGCAAATTCTGGGTTCAGAGATGGGAGAGTCTCATAAGAAATTTAGGATTGACCAGGGTTCTGGTATTCATTATTATGGCACGGGTCAGGTATCGTATACTAACATCCAAGTATCTTATAATCCATAAATAACTGTACTGCAAAACAAAGGGTCAGAACTGGGCGATTTGAGAATGGAGAATGCGAAGCTGCCCGACTAGCTAGCTAGCTGTACGTGGTAAATTTCCGCATTCCAAGTCCTCTTCAGGATTTACTCTGCGTCGAGAGAGGAGGGAGAAAGAATGATATTTTCCGTCGTTGTAGGCCCGATAATACTTCATTTAATTTCTTTAACCCCTTTCCCTTTTTTACCGAAGGTCAACAACGATGCTGCGTTCATCCCCAGCCCGCAAGAGTCCAGCTTGAACGGTCTCCGCCAGCTCGTAGTCCCGACCGTCGATCAGGAACGTAGCCATGCATCTCCAAATCCCGACTGGCACCTGCAAGACCATGCTGGAGATATTTCTCCCGCTCGATTTCCACCAAGCCTCTGATCTTGATGCTGCAGAGCAGACTGGCTCCAGCCCACGGTCCGAGACTGTCGACTTCACGGAGAACACCGTGCACACCGGGCTTGACGTCTTTCTCTTTGTAACGGAGGATCTTCTGCTCGACCGGGTCGATCTCCACCCCGTCTCCGTTGTCGCGGTCTGTCTGGTCGGCAGCGGTAGGGGGAGGGGTGGTTTCGGCTGGTTTGTCTTCTGGGGTTGAGGGGGCGGTTGAGGTTGGGGTTTGTTTGTAGGAGAGCTTGAGGGCTTGGAGTCTTTGTCTCTGTTGTTCAACGGCCTTGCCGCGGACAGGGCTCCAGCCGTGTTGCTCGACTAGGCGGGCCACCTCGTCGAGAATTCGGCGGCGGATGCCTGGGATATTAGCTCCGCCGCCAATGAATACGATTCGTGACATGCATGTACCCCGGGCGTCGGGAGGTAGGCTCAGGAGTGCGTTGTATACGAGGAGCGGGATTGATTTTTCCTCGTCGTCCATCTCGGCGTCTGCTACACCTTGGGCGAAAAGGGCCTTTTCTATCGGCTCTGTGAGTTGCGAGTAGGTCATGTCGATGGAGAATTCGGGGTTCGAGGGAGAGGGTATAGAGAGGGTCTTGTCTAGAATAGAGGCCATCGATTGTTCCTGCTCCTGTTCTTGTTCCTGTTCCCGGTCATGCTCCCCCAGCTCGTTGTTAGAAGAGTCGTCTGACCGCTGACTTGAAAAAGGCCTGCACCACATAATGCGACTAACGACCTCCTCGCAGAACTCAAAGTCCACTGAAATCCTATCTCCAGGTTGTGCCTCACCGGCGCTCCCGCTCGTAAGTCGTGTGAGGAGCCGCCCTGTTTCCTGGAGTAGGGACTTCATAGCCCTGGTACTCCGTTTTGTCAGAACCTCTCGATATTCATATATTCCTGATACAGTAGTCTCCGCCCATCCGAGATCAACCACCAAGGCCGAACGCAGCCCAGCTGCTGTTGTAGCCATAGCAGCGCCAGTCAATAGCGTAATGCTCGGGAACCGCCACCGACTGAACAGCGTCGACAGGACCGCTGACAGCAGTGGATGCGGCAAGGTAGATGGAAGCACCAGAGCCAGGCGCGATACACCAGGATCCGTAAGCAACTGTCTGTGGAACATTTCTCGAAACGCCCGCTCGATCTTATCCTCCACCAGTCCCATGTCGACCTCACGTAGGTTCATATTCCATAGCTCATAGGCACCCGCCCAGTCTTCTGCACCTGCGGTTAGCACCGTTCGCGAAGCCTCCGCCGCAGCAGTGCCTTTAAGCCATCCTCTGTAGTCTCCAGCCCTCCGTGAATCCTCCGGCCCAAACCCAACCTGGCCAATCGGTGCACTCATTCCTTCGTAGCCAGCCCGGAGCCATCGCGAGCCAAACTCAAAGATCACCGCGTCTTCTTCATTGCGTAGCAAAGAGGCGGCAGTGGTAGTGCTTGCGAAGGAAGTGTTGCTCGAACGCAGTTGACGCTGAGGTGTACGCGGAGGGGACCCTGCAGACCGACCGTGACGCGCACTCATTGGGAATATCTGTTTTCCCTTTTATTTATTATTGTCGTTATTTTCGGAGGAGAGAATCGTTAACCTGTCAACTCGGTTATATTAGACTTCGTCTTGTCTTCGTTGGGTGTTTTTTTGGCTTCAAAACGCGGGGAAGATCAGGAGAGTCTCTCGGTCGGCGTAGGAAAGACGGCTTCATGCTTTTCTCTCCACAGAAACCTGCTCTTGGATATTTCTCAAGCCATGAGGATCCTCAGATCGCCGATCCAGAGACAGAATACTCTCCTTTCTGGGAACCTCTGCTTGCGACCGGGAGCTCCAAGAACAACGACGGCGCCGGCGACGACGGATCTTCATCGGGCCGTCGCGCCAGTTGGTGTCGACGTCAACAAAACAACCTCCAGCACAGCGTTGGATTCATCCTCCTCCCTCCTCTCTCTTCCCCCCAGAAGTCTCGCTTTTTGGTCGCTTTTTATTTTTGGAAGCCTGGGCGTAGTCTGAATGGGGATCCCCGGGTAAGGATGTTTCTCTCTTTTTCTGCTTCCTTCAATTGAACACACGGTCGCCGCTGGCGGGAAATCGGAAACCAAAACAAACTAAAACACCCGAATATATATATCCCTCTCTACTAATTGGGAGCGCGTTTTTTGTTCGCAATTACTCTGCTAATCATCCTGGTACAGGCTTATCAATGCACTTGGACCCGGGGAACGGATTTCCCTGTCGAAATTGGCCATTACACACCTAGAAAGAACAAGACGGCCGATCCGCATTGCCGTTGACATTTCGATATGGCTCTTCCAGGTGCAGGCCGGCCGGGGTGGCAAAAGCCCAGAGCTTCGCACTCTCTTCTACAGGCTACTGAAAATCCTGGCTCTACCTATCCATCCCCTCTTTGTCTATGACGGGAAGGACAAGCCGCCTTTCAAAAGAGGGAAAGCTGTCTCGCCCAGGAGTTACGGGAATGCGCCAATCATCCGGCTCTCGAAGGTTTTGATCGACCTGTTCAAGTTTCCTCGACACGATGCGCCGGGAGAGGCAGAAGCAGAGTGCGCAAGGCTGCAAACCGCCGGTGTTGTGGACGCTGTGATGAGTAACGACGTGGATGCATTAATGTTCGGATCGACCTTCACCGTCATGAACTTCTCCAAGGAAAGTGGCAGCGGCTCTGGTGCTGCCACTCATGTTACTTGTTACCAAATGGCGAGCGATGATACATCCAAGATTAAGCTTGATCGCTCGGGTATGATCTTATTCGCCATGCTCAGCGGCGGAGATTACCTCCCTTCGGGAGTTCCTAAATGCGGCAGCAAACTGGCCGCAGAGATTGCAAACGCAGGCTTCGGCGCAGACCTTTTAGAGGCCCTTGACGCGGAAGGGACGGAGCTTGAGGCTCGTTTGAACGACTGGCGAGAGAGGCTTCAGTATGAACTCGAAGAAAACGAGAGTGGCTATTTCCAGACCAAGCACAAGGTAGTCCGAATTCCAGAGACTTTTCCCGATAGGACAATATTGTCATACTATGCTAGGCCGGTGGTTTCGTCGGTTGAAGAACTCGAATCCTTGAACCATCGCCTACATAACGCCTGGGATCAGGATATTGATGTTTCTCAGCTGCGACAGTTCACTGCGGACGCCTTTGAGTGGAATTATCGCTCTGGGGCTAGAAAAGTTATCAGGCTCCTGGCTGAGCCTCTTGTTTCTTATAGGCTTCGCCTTGGGCGACATCCCTTGAGCCCTGGGCAGCCTAGGCTATCCAACAGCGAGACACCTATTCTGCACAAAGTTTACAAGAGCAGAACTAGCTTTAGCACTGACGGGTTGACTGAGCTGCAGCTTGAGATCGTTCCTATTGATATTGTCGGCTTGGACTTGCTCTCCGAGGAGCCGAATCCTCCATTGCCCTCACAAGAAACAACGATTTCAGGCGATGAAGAGGAAGAGGGAGACGGAGAGGGAGGTGTCAATATAGAGGCCGCTCCTCCATCACCGGTCAAGAAAAGAGCTACAAAACGATATGACCCATATTCGTCTGAGAAGGTCTGGGTATTCGAAGCTTTGGCTTTGAAGGGAATCCCAGGAGTTGTGGACAGCTGGAAAAAGGAACTATCAGCAAAATCATCCGCCCCGAAGAAGCCAAACAACCGCAAGGTTGGTCCCAAGAAGCGAAAAGAGTTAGACCCAAATATGAAGCAGGGCAGCATTTTGAAGTACGGCACGCTCAAAAAGCGTTCCGAGATATATCAGTACAAGAGTGCACAGCTGTTTGAGGCTGCAGTCTCCGCTACCCCTCCTACAAAGTCGCCCCAGCGTCCAGGGCCTGGTGGATATGGCCTGCAAACAATGTCCACACCGAATAATCGTGAACAGCGTCTTGATGGGTTTGATTATCTAGTTGACCGTCTCTCTTCATGCAGTCTGTCACCCTCTCCGGAAATCAAGCGTCGCCCTATGACAAGAGCTCAAACCGCAGGTCGACGTACAGCTACCAACTCGACCGGCGCTGAGGTCGAGGTAGTGGAGATCACAGAGGGAGATGACCCGTCTCCATCCCCCGTTCTCTCGGAAGGGGTTCGGATGAGTTTTTCGAATGCAAGCTACAAGGAGATGCGCTGCCATAGCTATTTCTCCCAACCATCTGATTACACAAAGCCCCGCGGAACCCCCTGGACTCCAACACGGCAGCCACTAGTGCGACAAACGTCCTCTGAAATCGTGGAACTGGAAGACGCTATTTCTTCAATTCAATTAAGCTGCGGACCTCGGAAGGAGCCCGCGAAAAGGAATCAGCCCAAGAAAAGCTCGCGGCCGAAAACTTTGGAGGAACACGAGCTACCCATAGCGATTGAAGATCCCAGCCCTCCTCGCGTTCAGGAACAAACCAGCCAGGACACCTCGCTAGCCAAGCGTCGAAACAATAATAGCGCCAAGGAGAACAAGGCGAAAACGTACGAAGAAGAGCCGTCGGAGCCATCCGCACGGAAAGAAGCATGCAGTAGTCCGGATGAATGCCAGAAGCCTCCAACTCATCTCGAATCGATTCTTGTCCACGGTGGGTACTGGACAGTGGATACCACGACGGAGGAACCATCCACAAAGGTCAAGAACGCCGATGAGGAGGGCAAACCCAGCAAGAAGAAGAGGATTCCGCGCGTCAGCATCTTGGACTTGACCTGAATTGACGTTTATGCTTTTTCACTACCCTTAGTTAATAGAAGCCGATTTTGTCAGGCGTTGGGGAATGTTATCTTTAATTCATCCAGCCACAGTATAAACACTACCTAGGTACCTCAGTAAATATACACACCTTTTAACCCAGAACCAACCAACCCAGTAACCAACCTAAGATACCTAGCAGTACAAGAATAATCCTTCCCATACCCATACTCTAGACCCCAAAATACAACTAAATAAATAAATAAATAAAAAGACATATCCCAAACACCCTCGTTGCCAAGCAAGCCACACGTTTGAAAATAATTGTCTCCCATCCCGTCTTTTACCTCTCCCTACCGTATCCCTACCCCGACTTACACAGTAGACAGTAGACAGTAGACTAGTATACTAAGTAAGTAGACTGGTACTGGTAGTGAACCCAGCCGTTCGAATCTATTTATAACACGCCAATTTCAACATTAGTATCATATTATCATATCTACCCCGTACGGAGCAGAACAGTAATAGACTTAGTTCTCAGGAGTCAGGCCCATGTCCTCAGGAGCCAGGGTCAGGAGATAGGAGTCAGGAGTCAGGAGAGGACAGGAGAGTAAAGTACTAGGGGAGGAGGGAGGAGGGAGGCCCGGGAGGGGAGTGTTCCATGTTCTTTGTGTTTGTTTGGAGAACTAACTTACTTGGCTTGGCTTGGAATTAATATAGGGTTGGGTTTCTACGCTAGGAATTAGCTTGCTTGTTGCTGGGGACTTGTCACTGTAAACTAGAGGCTATTAGTCAACTATAGTCTGGTGTGTACACTTTGTGATAATAATATGTACTATGTACGCTATATTGTTCTTGTAGTAGTGTAGTAGATTCAACATGTACAATTCTTCCTTGCTTTTCTCTAGAAAGATGTAGATAGACAGTGATATCGAATTCCAGGTTCAATTCAATGTACAGGTATTCCCCGTCCCCCGTAAGGGACGGGGGTAAGAAAGTAAGTTAAGTATTTAAATAATAGGCATTAAGGAGAGTTTGGGGTAGGATTTATTAGAATAAGCACAGCACACGTCAAGGCGTTCTTGGATGAGTAGAGGGAAAGTGCAAAATAAAAAAAAAAAAGAGAAAAAAGAAATGGGAAAAGAGATTAGTCTAGTAGAGACCAAGGAGGGGCAGAGCCAAGACCATCAACCAGGTCATGGAGCCTAGGTAGATGGAGGAAGCAGAGCCCGTAAAGGGGATGGTAGACGGGCTGGGCGTCGCGGTGGGACTGTAGGTTGCCAGTGTGGTAGGGTTGGCCCAGGGGTTGGGAATGTTGGTCGTGGTGGCCGCGACAGTCGGCACGGCTGATGCCTGGGGGACGAGGTCGACGGTGGAGGTCGACCCTGCGCTTACGCCTGTTTGGGTGACAGTGGAGAAGGAGACTTGCGGAACTGTCACGGTGTAGGAGGAATAGGTGATTGTAGTGCAGGGGGCGGAGGTAGGAGCAGGGGACTCAGTCTCGACGGGGCTTGCACCAGAAGGAGTAACGCCGGCAGTCACGGTAGCGGTAGCGGTAGCGGTAGCGGTCACACTTGGGACGAGCGTAATGCTTGTGGGGATGTTGGTGATGATGGCCGGGTTCTGGGGCACGTAGGCGGCGCAAATACCAGTCATGTAGGAGAGAGCGGATTGGACTTCTTCCTCAGATGCTCCCCAGGACTGAATGCAGGAGATGACCTTGTCTGTGAACGCAGAAGAGGGACAGAAGCAGGAGACATCACTGTTGGACTTGCAGTCTGGGAGAAGGGTGAGCCAGGTGTTGATACACTTGGGTACAACGTTGGGACACGATGTAGTTGGAGCTGCTGAAGGAGAAGAGGAAGAAGACGAAGAAGTCTCTGCTGGAGACACAGAAGAAGGTACAGCGATCGTCGAGGTCTGAGTCACAGTCGAAACGGTAGTGTATGTCGAGACGATCTGAGTTCCGCTGCTGGTGAGAGTGGTGGTCACGGGGCAGGTGGTGACAGTCTCATAGGTCACAACAGTTGTGGTTACAGGGACTACCGAAGTAGTGACAGGGGCAACGGAAGACGGCACATCAGTAGTGGGAGCAGAAGTCTCAGAGGCCGTGCAGCGAGTGCAGATGGTTGAGGTGCTGGTCAGTGTTATGGTGGAAGTGGAGCTGTAGACAGAGGTGATCACAGAGCCGCCAGAAGTAGTGGTGCTAGTCACCGGGCATACAGTCACAGTCTCCCAAGTGACAACAGTTGTTGTCACATCCTCTGGGGGCACGGAAGAAGAAGAAACGGCGCCAGCGCTGGAAGGAAGTGCGGTAGTACCAGGAGCAGTGGGTGTAGCAGTTGGTGCAGGGCTAGAGTTAGAGGGAACTGCCGTGCTCTCAGCCGGGGATGTCTCAGTTGTACTTTCCGTAGTGGTGCTCTGAGCCGGAGTGCTTCCAGAGGGCGCAGTCTCAGCAGGGGTGCTTCCAGAGGGAGAAGACTCAGAGGGAGAAGTTTCAACAGAGGTGCTTCCAGCAGGGGAAGTCTCAGAGGGAGTGCTTCCAGCAGGGGAAGTCTCAGAGGTACTTCCAGCAGGGGAGGTCTCAGCAGGGGTGCCTCCAACCGGGGTACTTTCTGTAGAAGTGCTTCCCGCAGGAGGAACTTCCACTGAGCTTCCTCCAGTAGGGACTGTCGTCGATGAAACTGAAGTAGCAGTCACGGGGCAAACAGTCGTCGACAAGAAGATAGTGGAGGTGAGCACGGTAGTCGAGCGTGCAGGACAGTTTGTTACGGTCGATGCACACTGGGTGATTGTGATCTCACTAGTCGTGTACACAGTCGATGTGGTCAACGTAACTTCAGGAGTGGTGGTAGGGGCAGGGGTTAACGAAGCCGGAGGCACCACAATGACGGGTGTGGATGAGACAGGGCTTGAGCCAGTTGGGGTTGAGACCCCTGAAGTAGCAGTTTCAGAGGTAGAAACCACAGAGGTAGCAGTTCCGGGGGTCGCGGTTCCAGGGGTAGAAGCCACAGAGGTAGAGGCCACAGAGGTAGAGGCCACAGAGGTAGAGGTCGTCGACCCTGTAGGAGAAGACGGAGTGAACGTGGCCTTGCCAGGTCCACAGTTGAAGCCAATGCTCCGGATGCCCAAATCGCAGTCATCATGATCACTGTTATCAGGGAGACTGAAACTGACCGAGGTGGCACCACCGCACTGGTCATTGGTAATATCCGAACCGCCAGGAGAGCAGGAGGCGACCTTTTTGCAGGTGGAGCCATCCGGCATGCCAAAAGAAATGTACACGTCCGTCTCCTTGGAGGTCAAGAGCTGGAACTTGTCAATAGAGAAGCCCGACTTTTCCGAACCGCAGGAGATTTGGGGGGAGGAGGAGGAGGAGTCCTTGGTGATCTTGCCAGTGATGCATTTGCCCTGGTGAGAGTCAGTAACAGGCCTATATGTATAGAGAGAGAGAGAGAGAGAGAGTAGAGAAAAGGGAAGATTACAGCAGTCCTGGTACGCAGTCCAGTACCAAATCCAGAATCACAGCTGAACCCAGAGAAATCCAGTCCACCATAAGAAGAGAAGGAGCCCAAATCGAGCTTAGACCAGTCGAAGCCACTCTTCTGCTCTGTAGAACACTCGGTATTGGTGTTTTCCGTAGACGAATAGCACTGGTCACTTCCCCACCACTACAGGCAAGAGTCAGGTCAGTAGCTGAACTCCATGGATATGTCACAAAGGATGGACCACTTACCAGACCAGAGGCCTGGGCCGACACAATGAGAGATAGAAGAGAGAAGGAAATGGCCTTCATGGTGAGAAGGAACGCAAGAAATGCAAGGACAGTAGCAGTAGTAGATAGAGAAGGATTAGGTGCTACACAGAGTAGACTCAATCAAGGCTTAAGAGACAGTAAAAGACTAGACCGATATCGAAACCAGCGACAACGATAGTATTGTATCACAGAGAGAGAAAGAAAAACAAGAGCCGAAGGAAAGAAAAAAGACAGATGAACGAGTGTCTGACTTTGATGCAAAGATGGAGAGAAAGATGGAGAGAAAGATGGAGAGAGAGAGAGAGAGAGAGAGAGAGAGAATGACCTGCTGCAAAAGACCAGGGAAAAGAGGCCGCAGACGCTCTCTTTAAAGGCTTCATCGTGACACAACCAGCACCAGGGCATCAGGGCACAACAAAGGCGACAAAGACCACAAAGGGCCCTCTTCCGTATACTCCGTGCGTATACTCCGTAGTCGACGAGACCAAGTAAGACAAACTGAAAGCGCCATTGTCGCAGCTTCAGCAGACTAGTGCAGGAACCAGCGACTGGTTCGTTGCAGAACATCGACGGCGCGAAGCCATCGCCAATCAGCAGGTGTTTCAGAGCAGCCGCCTATCCAGACTAGTCGTGCAGAAGCGTCTCGCCTTTCCTATTAATATATTCAACACTCACGATAGGCAGAGGATACTACTTGCAAGAGTCAGGGATTGAGGATGGCGAGGAGAACTCCTGATTTCGCTGCATAACCGCCCTGGTCAAAGTGGGCGAAAAGTCCCTGAAGAACCCCTCCGGAAACACCGGACGGACCTGTTCTATTTTTTACATCTCTCTCCACTCTTAATCTAATCTGCAGAGGAGAGAGGACGCTCGATCTGGTGCTTTTCTCTTTCTGGATCCGATGCATTTGTATCAGGAAAAGTATAGGACTATAGTAGGTACCTAGTGTGGAACTTTTCAAACTGCATGGCATTGGCTAAATCGCTGTAACAAGTGGCTGGAACACAAGCTCCCAGGATCGAGAGGAGGTTAAAAATATCACACTTCAATATTGACATTGGAAGAGAGACGAAGGAGGAAGAAGGGGGGAAAAAAAAGAAAAACAAGAACGAAAACCAGGCGTTTCTGTAACATAAGGTATATCCCTAAAGCCACTCCGACTCCCAGGCAAAAAACATCATCATCATCATCATCAAACTCAAACTTTTGGTCATGGATCTATTCCTCTGCTGTCCTTCTAGACCGTTCAATCCCCGTAGTGAGTTATCTTCCAAAAAAAAACCCTTGTGGGAGAGAGACTCTTGTTGGTTGACCCTTTTCTTTCCCCCATTTTTAGGGAGGGCCCGTCAGAGTATTTAAACTCAGACATCATATGACAAGAAATAGTACTAAGATTACTTAAATTACATCCCCTCAGAACTGGTAGAGGCGAGACGTAGAAAAAAAGGCTCCCCCTGTCTATAGGTAGACTTTTTAGTGTGTAGGTGTGCTTTTTTTCTTTAAAACGGAACTTGACTGCGACGCTGGGCGTTCATCAGCTTTCGTCGAACTGCTTCGCCTCCAGCATATCCACTAGCCTTGCGCTTTCGAGTAGGAGTGCGCTGGTCTGCGTGTTTTGCATGTCGGAACACACTGGCAGGTCGAGAGGGGGAGTTGGCAGGCATGAATTCTCGGTGCTGTGGAAGACGCAACAATGCCTGGTACCGGTTATGATTTCGGCGGAACGCAGTCACAATGCCACGATCAAGATGGTTCAGGAACCGCTCTGCACTGCTCGCCTGCTGCGAGTCCACACAGCGATTTGGTGTTGGCGTACCAGTCGTGCCAGGCACGGCAGAAACTGCCATTGGTGATGTAAGAGCATCGTCTTCAAAAACCTTTTCCATATCATCATCCGACGATCCGCCATCCCCAAAGTCAATAAAGTCGTCCACGTTAAGTGAAGCCTCAGGGTCGTCATCGTCATCGTCGTCTTCAAAGGAGCTGTCAATGGCGAAATCACGAGATGGGTAGAATGCCTCAGGCGGACCCATGACCTGGCCACCAGGAGCAATGTCATTTCCCAGTGCTGTCATCATCAGATTAGCGCTAGAAGCTAGCATCGGGCTCAGGTCTGCATGGTTGGGAGACGCAAGAGCATCTGTGTCACTCTCATCAATAAGATGCATCGTCGTAGCTCGTGGACTGTTGTTGGCAGTTCCACAAATGCTGGTAGCGGCGGATTCAAGCCAGTCATGACGAGACGAAGCATAGGCTGGGATGATCACAAGATGTTTACCAGTGCAATCAACCAGAGCAACCGGTTTATGGGGGTCCGCAACGAATGTACCCATGATGGGGCCCCTTCGGCGAACAGGGGGTTCATTTTTCTCATCGTTCCCCAAAACTAAAGAAGCGGTGGAATCGCGACGAAGTATCGATCGTGGGTGAGTAATAGTTGCTGGTGGTGGGAGGTCTTCATCTGTAGTCTCGCCATCATCGGCTTGAAAAATAGGTCAGCAACAAAGATACGGATTGGTAGAAAGTGGTAAAGTTGGTGTCGTGCATACTTTCATAGCCACTTGACTCTCCCTCAGAGACTGCATCAGACTCCACGTGGTAGATATTGGAATGCCCATAGTCTGACTCGGCAAAAATCTCATCAGACTGTCGGCGCGAGGGACGGCGCACCACTTCGTTATCATTTTCGATCATGCGGCGCAGCTGAGGATCGAGGCTATCCTGTTGGAGGAAATCTCCTGGAATCTCGTCCTCTGTGTATGAATCGCTGTCAGAAGAGGAATCAGAGTGTTCTTCAAAATGCACCCGGCGTGGTACAGGAGTCTCCACTGCAGTTTCGCTAGCTAGATCAGTTTCTCCGAAAGCCTCCATGGCGCTGTATAGCTGATCCTCATCGAAGAATGGATCAACAGACAAGATCATATGATCATCGAAGACGGTGGGGCCGGCCCAACCGTGAGCTTCTCCAGCGCCAGAGGAATTAACGCTATTTGCGAGGCCATGCTCATCCTCAGATTCTACAATCAATAGCTCCTCAAGTTGCTCCACATCTTGATCTTCATCATCGTCACCATCACTGATATAATCCACGGCAGCATATACATCATCGGAACTGTCGTCCAGGTCCGGGCCATCACTGACATCCTGGTCATCGGAGCTTTCGTCGTCAGACACGACTCTCTTCTTGGCCCGCTTTGTGGACTTCATGCCCGTCTTATGAGGTCGGTGTCCATAAGACGGGGCACGAGCAGCTGGTTGGTCATCTTCATCATCCGCATCCTCCGAATCAGCGTCATCACTAAGCGCCTCCATTGATGTAACAGATGATAGACTGGAGACAGAGGACGAGGAGGATCTTCGTTTTCGATCGGCACTCAATGGACCGATGGACTTGTTCGACCTCTTGGGCTCGAAGTTGTGTCCGGAACTAGACAAAGGACTCGAGTTGTGGTAGTGAGACTCTTTGACAAGGCCCTTCGAGGACCGCTTGGGAGAGTGAATTTTCGGCGGCATTGTGTTAGGACAATAGAATTGTAATGATTCGGTTTGCAGTCCAAATAAGAAGAAACAAATGAGGGTAAAGCTTGCTTGTGATAAACAGCAAACACGGCAAGGTGAAAGATTTTTGGAATCGATAAAGTTTGTGTTACCCGCAATAGATCAATTGCGTCAATACCTTCTTGAGTGGACAGGAGGAATTCTTGGGTGTTATCTTTTTTTTCAATTCGTTAAAGCGTCAATAGAAGGAGTCAGAAATTAGTTATCGTGGCGGTTGGCGAGCGAGGATATAGAGGTGAGATGGTAAAGGGAGTCGTCGGATTCGAGGGTGGAGGAGAGGGGAGGGATGGGACGAAACAAGTCGCAGTTGATATACGGCCACAAAAGCACCTTCCCGCCCAAATCGGACGTCCAAGTGCTTGTTCCGTTAGTGTACTGAAGGGCAATTTCGACGCTCCTGGGAGTTGCGTCGAAAGAGGAACAGATAATCGTCAAGTCAAACTGGAGATAGTCGGAGCTGCTGGACTGGGGAGCCGGGAGAAGGCTCCCCAGCGAGGAATCTACAGCTCAACGAAAGCCATCCTGGCACGGGAACCCTTGACGATATCTGATATAGGAGAAATTGGGGAATAGATAACTGGTTGGAGGGAAGATGGAGAGTGTGGTTTGGAAGACGAGTCTGCGACGATGGGAGGCCGAAGGAAAGAGGAAGAATGAGGGGTGAAGTCGATGTTTTGGGGGGGAGGAGGGAAAAAAAGAGAGCCCGTTGCGCTGTTGCAGGGAGGGCGATCCCGTACCGTAACCTTACAGATAGTACCGTTCCCGTTACCGTAACAGAACCGTCTCGGATGACTCCAGAGAGTGGGGCCTGTCCCCGCCAACTGGGCTTTCTATTGCTATAATTGGTTGCAAGCTACAAAAACGTGGACAGCTATTGGTGGGCGGCCGCTCACCGCATCTTTTTTTCTTTTTTCAATCTTTCGTATTTCCAAGATGCTGTTCCAAAAGCTTTTCACTTCCAGCAGGTGGAAGTTTTTCTGACCTGCCGTTGCCCGTGGCCTTTTCTCAAGTTTCTTCTATTAAGAGCCAATCAGGAGATCAAGGTATAAAGAGAGGTACCTAGTAATCACAGGTAATAAGACCAGGCAACTTGAGGTGGCTACAAAGTACGGATACTCCAATATACACCTATTCAAAACTCTAGAAAGGATGGAGGTCAGAATCAACTTCGAGCCATGCTGAGTCTTGTGCTAGTCTTCCCTACAGGGAGGTACTAGATAATAGCCTGGAGGTATACGCTGGCAATCTCCAGGAGGCAGAACGCAAGTTGTCGGTTGGGTACCTTAATCTGCAGTGTTACCTCAGTCTTTAGATCGTCACCTCCGATACAACAGCCTGTCAGTACGGGGCTGTAAACTGTAACAATAACAAGCCCCATCATCATCATCACTATGCCTTACGGATCATGAGGTGTCTGCCTCCCATTACCATCATCAATAGTCACGATTTTGTAACTCTCTGTATTCGAGACTCCGATCGACGAGTGGCCAGTAAGTAAATATCCCGATCTAGTCATAATCATTTGATAGTGAGTCACCAGTCTCTCGAACGAACGGAATTACCTAAGGTATTGTTCAAGCCTTTCTATCAGTATACTACCCCGACAGCCCTGACATACATGATACGGAACAAGAAATGGAATCCAATGCAACCCATAAGATCACAGACATGCAGACAAGAATGCAGATCACTTCCGAGCCTCTGGCAATTGACGAAAGAGACGAAGAGGCGGGGAGGTGGGCGCTTCGATGGTCGGAATGCAGGACCAGTTGAAACTTGAAATCGAATCCAGAAAGGTTAATAGAGGGAAAATCAAAAGAAAGGATGATCCAGTTCAAAGTCATAACTACTACTGTACGTACTATTGATGTGAGGGGCATTTACTGGACCGTGCTTCTGCACGCTCGACCTTTCTCATAAGGTTCTAACTTCGAGTCTAAGTTCTGTTCTAACTTCAGCGTAGGTTAATTGTACCTAAGTTATTCCAGCTCATCGAAGCCTCTAGATCCGACAAGTGATTCATCGAATGCGTTTCGGGGCGATGAATCATAATCTTAGTAGCACTCTGTACAGAGGAAAGAAGCCAAGGATTCTTCCAGTAAGGGATTCTTCTACAGAATCCAGACGAATGAGGCCTGCAGGATGCACTGATCCTCGTCCATCCCACCAGTCGGGATTGGTTGGTTATGCCAGTGGCGGCTAAGCTACTGTACCATTCCCCGGCATATCCTGGATAGCCGTCCAGACTCCAGACTGAGCCTGAAAATAGATGATTCATATTCATCATACATTACTGCAGATTCCTGAGGGAGGGAAGGATTCAAAGTTCAACAATAAAACTCAACCTCAACCTCCATATATGCTAGAAACAACCCCATTCTTCCTTCAGAAATTCCCTCTTCTTCCTCTCCGTGGAATTTGCCTCACTTTCGTCCTCCAAATCATCCGATCTTCGCCCCTCCCGAAAAAAACTGTCATCGCCGTCGAACAATTTCGGCTTCTTTCTCCACCTCAGTGGCAAGCAATCTTAGCCGTAACTTGTAACTACTCCTCAGTATCGAAGTTGCTAGAAAAAATACAAAATACAAATACAAAATACAGCCTATAATAATCTTCCGACCCGTAGTTGAAATTTAAGAAAAGGACACGCATTATTATTTATAGGTACGAGCAGAGTAGTCGAGCGCTAAGGCAAGCACAGATGCCATACTGTGTAGTCCAAGTCCTGGTCCCTACTTAATATCTACAGAGTATAGTACTTAGAAGAGGAGTACCTATAATAAGGTCTCAACAGTCAAGAATTATGCAACTAGATTAGCCCAAAGAAGCGGTAAAGATGACAGCTGGCTGCCCAGGGACCTTAGTAGTAGCAGTAGGTACCTAATGTCCTAGGTACCTACTTTCAGCCCATGTACAATGCTCCCGAGTCCACGAGGTCGACACCCATACTCCCTGAGTGGGTGGTAGTAAATATAGCTAACTAACTAATCCAGCAGAATGCCAGGTACCCAAATTAATACCTTGGTATCATCAGATGCTTGTTCTCTTAATTATGTACTCTGTCTGTGCTCTGGGGTGAACGTTGCTACTAAGTACTATCCACGGAGGACTACCTATTTACGTAGTATATCCAGATACTAGGTATGAGTCGTGCATGCAAGCTCATGCAGCAGCTTGCTGGCTTATCGCTGTTCTGCAGGTTGACCCCAACCGGGAGTGCGCTCTGGCCCGTGGACATACTTAATACGAGGAGATTTTTATATCTCCTCTCCTACCAGATAGCTAAATACAACCACACACGCATTTATCTACTCTATAGGAGTGCCACGTATACTTATAGATCATTTGAAGAAAGTAGAACCCCTTCCCCAGGCCTAGTATTGTGTACTAGTGTTCGTGTTATGTAGTATTTAGATAATTTACTACCCAGGATAACCCAAATGCCAATCAACTATTTATTCTACCATATATTTCAAAAGGAAATGCCGCAGAAACAATAGCCATGGCGATGTAAAGCGCAGCGCAAAATAGATTGGGACGGATGAGTTGGTCTGTTGTCCTGTTGGAAGGGCGGAGACAGGCGGGATTGACTTACATTAGCGGCTTCGCATACAACAGCACTTACTACGCCTACTACACGATTCAGGCCAGTAGCAATTCCATTACCTGTGCCGTGATGCGCCAATGCAAGGACCTATTTCTCTCTGTTATCTGGAATGTCGAAGTTTAGAAAAGATATGTGTCTAGCGGCGTACTTGTAGTGTGTATGCATAGAGACAACCGGAGTAAATACCAAGGCAAAATGAGACGGCGCATGTGAATCCCACGTTCTGGCTCACCTGCGTGTAGCAGAAGGAAAATATCATCGCATCTAAATAGGCGAACAGTCCCAGAGCAATCCAATCCGGCGACGCGACGGCGACAATCGTGCAAATAGACGATAGAAAGAGCGATATGTCAAAAGCGAAGCGTCTCTCCATGGCATCTGCTGGAAGCCCCCAGAACAGAGCCCCCATTAGGATTCCTGTATAGACAGCGATGGTTAGCCCAGTAGAGTAACTGACCTTGAACTCAAGCAGAGCTTGGCCGGCGATGATACTCTGAACGAGGAGAATCAGTGAATCAACAGCGTGTTCGAACCTTTTGATGCAGAAGAGCTTCTGTTGATGGGCAGTGGATCTAATATCATAAATAGCCTAATCTAAATCATTAACGTCAGTCCTGGTCAGCTAAGGCAAGGTCACCACAAGTGTTAGGGAACTCAGTCATAGTAAAACAGGCACGCCATTCACCAGAGCCATTTTGGATGTCGAAACCTCGTCCACTTTCTCGTCTCCCAAGTTGTCATGTTCCCGCTATGGATGGAGTGATCCTCAAGAATAGGAGTTGATGATGTCGTATCAGCTTTCTGGTCCACTGCAGGCGACTTGCTTGATATGGATGTTGACGTTTTGAGGTCCCGGTTGAACAAGGTAAACCTTCTCTTGCCAGATAGGCATAAAAAACGAGGGAGATGAATAAAAAAAATAATAATGTCCGGCATATAGGATCTGAACGGTGCAGCATTTATTTCATTTGTTTGGCATCCTCCAGCAGCAGGCATGTAAAAAAGTTCGAGGTGATATCTGAATACTAGGTTCGGTTGGAGAAAAATAAAAATAAAGGAAAGACTCCGATACGGGGAATCGAACCCCGAGCTGCCGCGGTCAATACTTTCAGTAATTGAAAGGCGGCGATGTTAGCCGTTACACCATATCGGATTGGATGATAGGATTCGGCTTATTTAGTTATATAACGCCAGAGGTTTGCTCTGTCCATCCAGATCATGTCGATGAGTGTCGATGAGACCAATGGATTCAAATTACTCGTAGACTTCTCAACAGACCAGAAAGACGTCCGGCTCGAGATTCAGGTAATGGCGACTATGCAGATTAGCCAGACTCCGGGGAGACTCATAACTATACTGCAAGACCTGTTTTTTGAGTCCCCACTTTCACTATCTTCACATTGCTGATGAATATATATTCTGTCTAGCGCATGTTGATTCTCACTTCATAAACAGTATTAGGCAAAGTACTTTAAATCTCTTGACTATGTGCTGAACTGATCAACCCACCCGCACGTAAGAAAATAAAAATTTGCATATATGTTCCTCAGACCTTTACTGACGAGCCTGGCACCTCTTGCTTTATCACTGCATGTCACCAAGTCAAAGCTCCTACACAATGCTGATACTAGATTGTCGAACTTCCGTAGCGTACGTAATATTTGGTACACCCATCGAAATATGAAGGTCTGATTCATCGAATCTAGCAGCGATACTGCACTAAATACAAGAGAAATAGGGGTAATCTAACTAACTAAATAAGGAAAGAGAAACGATACGATAAATGACCGAGCGGGCGCTGACTAACAGTGAGTTCGGCGTTGAAGCGGAATACTAGTGGTCACTAAAGGTCGACATAGATCTAGGACCATAGAAGCCCAAGGGTGACATCGATGAAAGAAATAGTTACATGCATCCGGACCTTGGAGAAAACCTTAATGTCAGAGCCAAAGAAGGTCACTATTGTATGAAATGGCCCAGCAGGAGCTTTTGCAACTTGTGCCCTCATCCGCATGAACACCCTCTCGGAAAACACCATGATAAAAGTCCATACTGCCAGATCTAAGGTGACGTCCCAGCTAGGAAGCTGCCCAGTTCAGGCTTCAGTCTTCCAGCATTCGAAGCAGAAAGGCGTCTATGCCAGCGAAGTTGTCCGAGCGATGTTCTCGTCCTTCTGGGCCCACTCCTTAAGCCTAAGACATGGGACAACCTCAAGGTAGCGCTCTTCGATGATGATAGATGGATGATTGGCTACTTGACGTAGCTATCTATAGATGCCGCTAATTGCCGCTGGAAAAGAAAAAGAAATAAAATCACCAACCACCACCAGCCACTGGTGAAAGAAAAAGTGAAGGATCTGATACTCGGCGCCTAATACTTATATACTAGAGTACACGACTATGCCTCGAAGAGAAGGACGAAAGGAGTTGAAGCAAGTCTAAGGATGCGAATACTTGTAATTAAACAATACTAAGTATAAACCCCTAAACACGCTAATGCAGGCCCATCACGCCGTAGGAATCAGGATCCGACCTTCACCTGCCGTCATAACAACGAGCTTGTGCTATAAACTTCTCAGAAGCAGCCCCTCTTTCTTTCTCTCTCTCTCTCTCTTTTTCTTTCTTTCTTTCTTTCCTTCTCCCACATTCCTCATCAAATACCTCCACTAGTCATTTTAGTTCTCGCTAAAGAAGCCACTTGAAACCACCCATGTCGCGCACAACAGAAGATGAAGCTCTACACCAGTTGCAGCAGGAACAGTCCAAGCTTCTGGACAAAATCGATGAGCTGCGTACCATTGGCGTCGGTGGCCTCGTCGAGCTCCCCCAGCTGATTGTCTGTGGTAACCAGTCCAGTGGGAAAAGTTCTGTACTCGAAGCTATTTCACGTGTGCGATTCCCAGCAAAAAGCAATGTTTGTACACGCTTCGCAACCGAAGTCATCCTGCGAAGGAACGTATCGCCCAAAATAAAAATATCCATTGATCCTGGACCCTCGCGCGTCTCTGTCGAAGAAAAAGCGAAGCTCCGGAGATTTAAACACGAGGAATTCTCGGATAGCAACGACCTTCCTGCGTTGATCGAGAAGGCCAAAGAGGTCATGGGTATAACGGAACTTGCAGGTTCTGGCTTCAGCGATGATGTTCTCAAAGTCGAGATTTCGGGGCCAGACAAACCAGAGCTTACGCTAGTTGATTTGCCGGGGTTGTATTACTCTACGAGCGTGGACCAGGGTCAAACTGGCATCAAGATCGTTCGTGACCTAACGGAAAAGTACATGAAAAATTCCAGAACCATCATCCTTGCTGTAATTAGTGCAAAGACAGACTACCATCTACAAGAGGTCCTCAACATCGCAGAGAGATTTGATCCCCAGCGCGAGCGCACCATCGGAATCATCACTCAGCCCGATATTCTGGAGGCAAATTCAGAGGAGGAACAGACGTATCTCCAGTTCATCAAGAATCAGAAAATCCGACTACAACTTGGATGGCATGTCCTGCGTAATAGGTCATTTGAAACGCGAGACATCTCGGACGATGGGCGTGATGCCAGAGAGAAGGAGTTCTTTAGCCAGGGGAGGTGGACATCGTTGCCCCGTGAGAATGTTGGGATTGACAGTCTGCGACGTCGCCTTAGTAGTATCCTACTGAAGCATATCCGCCATAATCTTCCGGGACTGATTGCAGACATCCAGGCGAAAATCTCTGATCGAGAACAGAGAATCTCAAAGCTAGGTACGGCTCGGTCTACCCTTCAGCAGCAAAGAGGCTTCCTCCTCGATATCAGCAGCAATTTCGAGCGGATTACAGGGCAGGCTCTGAATGGGATGTATGCTGATGACTTCTTCGGCGGGCTGGACGAGACAACAAGTGGAGATGACTTTCGACGCCTTCGAGCTGTCATTCGACAGTTGAATGAATTTTTCGCAGATGCCATGGCAGTTCGAGGATGTCGACGGCAAATAATCGAGCGTCATCAGCAACCTCCATCGCTCTTCAGTTCGCATAAGGACATAAACAAGCCCTATATGGATGGATGGTCCGCAACGTATGTATCCCGGATCAATCTGGAAACAGAAGTCAGTGAACAGGCACGCAAAAATAGGGGTATTGAACTACCAGGAACTGCCAATCAGCTTCTTGTGGGGAGCCTCTTTCGCGACCAGTCCAAGCCATGGGAAGAATTGGCCAAACGCCATTTGATGAGGGCCTGGGAGTCCGTAAGATACTTTGTATCTCTGGTTCTCCAACATCTCGCCGATGAACACACCTACTCCCTACTGATAGGATCTGTTCTGGAACCGGAACTAGAAAAGATGAAGCAGGCTTTGCTAGACAAGCTTGATGAACTGACCGCATATAACAAGCGTGGCCACCCGCTGCCTGTAGGCAAGAGCTTCTTAACGCAGATTCAGAAGGGCAGAAGTGGTCGTTTACTGGAATCCCTAAAGCCACATCTCACAGGCAGCCAAAGTAGCCAAGCAAATGAGCCACCAGTTTTCTCAATGAGAGCCATTGAACAGGCTACTGCTAAATTGGAATTATCCCGCGATGAGTTTGCAGCTGCCGAGATCATCGACCAGATGCAAGCGTACTATAACGTGAGACACACTATTCACCCTGAAGTATTGGGTATCTATTTTACTAATAAAAGACACTGCCTACCAGACTGCTATTGTGACATTTGTTGATAATGTTGCAACTCTTGGAATAGAAAATTGCCTTCTCGACCCCCTACAATGGATACTTACCAGCCAGGTTATCAATAATATGGAGGATGAGCAGGTGCGAGACCTTGCCATGGAGCCATCCTACATTCGCGAAGAACGAGATCATTTGAGCAAGGAGCTGGAGAAGCTCCAGGCTGGCTTGCGAACCCTCAATCTCTTCAGTCCTCTTAGGCCCTCGTTGGGTCGCCCTTCATTATTTGGTATGCTCCCCAAATTCCGCCTCAAATGCCCACTGGGCGATTAACAGCAGCTCATTCGCAGCCAAAAATCCGACTACCTCACAGCCATTCAAAGGCGGCCCTTCTAATTCAGCAGCACCATTTCCGTTGTTTGGGGGTAAGTCTCCACGTTTTATACGCAAGATGGTACATAGTTAGGTTAACTGCGCTTTTTAAAGGCACAAGTACTGCTACTACAAGTAAAGCATGGAATACTATACCTCTGGTACCTGCATTCCAGCCTACTTCCGTCCTGAGTAAGGCCGCAACAAAACCAGCCCAAACAACAGAGTCCGGGTTATTTTCCTTCGGGACGGCCCCCCAGACACAGAAAAGTAACTGAAACGGAGATCTCCATCTGCATAAGGTCGAGGACCTAGTTAATCAGTTGGTTTATTGAAGTTCCCCTCGACCGGAATACGAGTGGCATCGCGAGTTCCGAGACAACGACCAAAGCTCCTTTTGATGCGCTGAATTTTCCAAGCACGACAGACTGGAATCGGTAGGATTCAATTTCCTCTCCTTGTTGTTACATTAGCTATATATCTGTGTCTTTATTTTCTAAGCCATTATGTTGTTTTGCAGTCAACAACTTCTCCAGTAAGTTTCGCGTCAACATAGAATGATTCCAACGCTCATACCTCAATTGTAGCAGGGTGCCTGGGGAGGGGGGAAAAGAGATTTCTGATTTCTCAAGGCATATCTCTTTTTTCGAGCCTTTTGCCAAATATTCCCCAGAGGTAACATAACATATTCTTTCTATTTTTTTCCCTGGGGTTCCCATATTGTTGATGAAATCTAAGTGGCATACAGGAGCTCCGACTTGGCGATTATGCACGCGGTAGGTAACGAAGTAGCAGCTACATAGCTGGGAGTGTGATGGAGACGTACAGATCAAATGTTCCAAGTTCGATGTCTTCATTTATGTACAAATATGTCTTTCATCTTGGAAAATGGGATAATGGGTGTGTCGTGGCAGAGGAGGATCTCCATGCTTGGATGTTGTTGTCGAGGTTGATTTGGTTTTAAGCAGGGCGTGGAAGTCGGCGCTTATGTCTAGGAGTTTGGAGCGCTGTAAGATGAAGTAAAGAGGTAAGGATAAGATAAAGATGGATTATTGCTCATAGTTGACTTTACTGTAGTTTGCTATACTTGCGCAGAATATTCAGTGATGGGGTTATGGATGGATGGATACTTTGTTGGGAATTTAATGAGAAAGCTTTTTGGTAATATCAAGGGATATAATTTGCCCTGACTTTATTTTATTAGGATATTATAGATAGTATAGGTCAAGTATTTCTAGAATTGCTGGAATATCACAGTCTCATGCTAGTATTGCGAGACGAATCATCTTAGGGCTAATGTACCTTTTCCTTCCAGGACTAAGTTCTGGGACGTTTTATCTTCACCAAAACATTATTATATTACTATGAAACTAACAAATACCAAAATTATCACATATCAATCCCAAACATAAAATTCATACACTCATCACATCACATCATTTCCTCATTACTTATGTGCCCGGATACGGTTCCACCTTCGGCGTGGAATGGTGGTTATTGGATCTGCCAAAGATGGAGAGAACAGATTTTGTTCTCGTCGGCTTTACAGGCCCATTCTTGACCTCAGGAGTCGGTTCCTCCTGTTTCCCCTCGTCGGCTTCGACTATAGCATTGCGAGATCGTTGAGCGTCTCTGATGCCCTCGCGGACTTCCGCGGCGGAGGCTCCCCGTGGCGCCGTCGTTGTGAGGGTCTCGGTATTCCGGATCTGGGTGGTAGCGTCGGAAGCCTCCTCATTCATCTTTCCGATTTCCTCTTCTGTTACGAGGCGCTCGTTTTCTAGTCGGACCTCGCGGCCGCGTTTGTGGCAGTACCAGAGAACGAACAGGAGGACTGTGAGGGTATAGTCAGTAAGTATGAGGGGACTGCGAATATTGGTACTACAACGAAAAAAAAAACACGTACTAAACAAGGCCAACGACCAAAGGACGTTCATGCCCAGGACAGCAGGGAATCGGGCTCGAAGGAACGTCATGATAGACCGCAACATCCCCACAATAGCAGCTGGCTTTCCCACCAACTCCTTCAAACTGGGCACAGTAATACCCATCTTGTTGGCTGCAGCAGCTGCCTTGCCGATGTTATCGACGTTGAGACCACTCTGGCTTGCTCTCTCGGCCGCCACGGCCAGAATCTCCGGAGCAAGAGACTCTGTCCACCGCTCGGGGAGCTTCTCAATAAGCTTTTGGAGAAAACCCGGTAGCTGCGTGTAGGTTTCCTGTAGCTGCCTGTTCCCGTTTGTGAGCAGCATCTCCAGGTCATGGTATGCAGTTGGGACGCCGTTGATCAGGTCCTTGAAAATAAGCTTGAATTTCCGGAGGAGCTCCTGCGTTTCGTCCCCGACGGAGAATACCCGGTCATTATCGGCGGCAAGATTCAGTCGCTCCAGGATTTCTGTCATATCTTCTGTTTCCTGCTTTGCCTCTTGGTCGGCGCTCGTGGCGGGCGCCTGTTTTGGATTTTCATGATCCTGAGGCGAGGAAAGGCGATTAGAATTTATTTTATTTACATATGAAGAATGAGGGATGTAAGAAACTCTAGTACTAGGTACCTTCTTGTCGGCCTTCTTCCACATCCAGCTCCAAGACCGTTTCTTCTTCTCTTGCGGTTTGGCCTGGGTTGCGGAACTCTCAGCCTTCACTGCAGAAGTCGCGTTACCACTGGCAGTCTCTTGCGCCGCAGACCTCGCCCTGAGCTCTTCTTCACCGAGTTGTCTTCCGAATTCTTCTGCCGGCGACAGCGGTGGCTGGGTGTCTGCATCAACAGGATGGGCAGTGGTGAGCTGCTGATCACCTATCGACTCTCCGGGTTGACCAGGCTCCCGGGCTGGAGACTCGGACGTAACGTTGCGCAGAAAGGCCTCGTCCTCGGCCGTCAAGACTGGGTCCAGTGATTTTCGGCGGGATTGGTGTGGTCTGTTGTTTCTGAAGGGATTGAATTGCTGCATTTTGGCTTATCTCATAGCGGTGCTATAATGGAGTATTTCTTAAGAACAGGGCAGGGGTGAGGAAAGAATAATCTATTCGAAAGGAATTTCTAGAATAGATAGTCTGATGCACATCTAGATATTTATAAAGGGAAGAACGGATCAAGCGAGGTGCAGGCGCTTGAGTTCAGCGAAGACGGCGATGATATCACAGCCTGGGGCGCTGGCCAGCCCTACAGCACTAGGCACTAAGGCAGCAGATCACGCTGGACCAATGGATCCCGTCTATCTTTGTGATTACTAAGTATTTGCTACGCTAGTACAAAAGTAGATACCGCCTTCCTAAACAGCTTGATCGAAGTTTTTCTGCCCACCCAAGACCACCTCAGATAATAAGGTAAGTAGGTAGTAATAAAGTACTTAAAATAATAAAAAAGATAAGACAGTGTAATAATAGATTGACTGGTAATATTAGTTCTAGTTAATTGCATTGCTAAGTAATCATGTGATAGCTTAGCGAGTCAACTGAACTTTGCCGAGAGTCAACCGACCGGTGTACTCTTATCGTATCTTGGCTGCAATATCAGTTCTAGTCTTCGTCTCACACTCCCAATAGATCATCTATGATCCGTAGGTGGGATCTTACTAGTGGTCGAGTAGGCAGGAAGCTCCAGCTCTCAAGGGTCGCGGAAAAAAGTCATGGCAGTTGTTGTGTAAACTCTTTGAAAGTGGACTGACGATTTCTTGCTTCTGCCTGCTCTTTTAGTAACCTTTCTTACCTCATTTTCTCTTCAGATTTGAGAAACAAAGCCTTGTAATTGACAGGATCTGCCATTCTCACGATGTGCTGATGCTGGGAAAAAGTGTGATCTAAAAGACGAAAGTAGTTCCTTCGACTCGCTCCAGCCGGACTCTACCGCAAGAGTTGGGAGTGGGAGGATGTGATTGCCGATTCGGAAAAAGAAGTCAGGTTCTTTGCTAGAACCGCTATATGGGCCATGTTTTAATTCAAGGGCTACATATGTCAGCTCAGAGTTCCTGTTCGGACATGTGAATTGTACGACAACTTACTTGTACCTACTCCCTCATGCAAAAGAGACTCTTCCTCTCGTGTTATGTCACCATTCAGGAGCCAGTCGATCATCTGCTTGGTGGGCCATTCCTGGATACAGTCATGGATACATGTTGGCCTGATTCTTATTCGCAAGGTGTGGCTCTCAGTGTTGTATCTTTTCCTTTTTGGAAAGACGAGTTAAACTCTCACGGAAGATCAGATACAGAAGGTCTTCGTTTGACTTACCGAGACGGAATATTCTCGTCAATAAGCTGTAGCAGGCCGGTTGCCTAGGAGAGAGGCACACCGGCCAACGCAAACTCGTGATAATCCTTGACTCGACGCAGGGAAGAGAGGACGTGAGCTTCTAGACTAGCCTGCTTGTCGAACTGATTTGCCAAAGTCACGGTCATGAATGAGCCTAAATTTCAGGTAGGAGCTGAAATGGGAACGTCTGGCATGGTGAGGGGGAGGGCAGAGGTAGAAGGGAAGGTTATTGTTGAGAGAAAATGAGCAGGTGGGTGAGATAGAAAGGAAGGCTGACTTTCTCCAGCTGAAGAATTTATACAGTGACTGATGCTATCAGTCACTGCTACTATCAATAATACTGCTTAAGATTATCACCTTGAAGTTTTATATTAAAGAAAAGAGTGATAGTTTTAGTTAGTTATAATATATTTTTACTTTATAACTGTGACTGTCATTATCACAGGGCTATACTATTAGCCAGTAACTAAGTGGATTGGAACTATTACTAGTAGTACTATATAGATGCAGCCTAGATAAAAGCTAAACCATATCATTAAACAATTCGTACTATGGCTCTCTCTCAACTGCTAGCCATTCAATATACATCATCTCTATTAACCCTGAACAGCAAATTGTGAATAAGAAAGTACCACATTCAAGTTGATGCAACTTTAGTGTAGAAATCAACTACCAGTCCATCGCACCAATGTTACTCTTCGCAGGACCAGCCAGCATAGGAGAGACAGACTGTTCAGATACTTTCATCGTCATCCGCGATCTTCAGTAGAGGAATAAACTCGATCGTGAGAAGAGCTCCGAGTAGAAGAGGGCGTAGATACCTTAGGTACTGTTAGGACCTTCCCGATAAGGTTAGAATGATCCCGTGACTACTGATTTATCTCTGCTTCGTGTCTTTAGAACTAGTATCTCTTAGCATCCTACCTAGCATCTTAGCGAGACCTAGCTAGCGATCAATCAACCTATCCTTTTATCTCTTGTTTCCTCTGTGCTGACTTGCGAGTCATTCTCCTGTTACCTCTGACGTTCAGATTTGCGAGCCATCAGTACCAGGTACCTAATAGAAAGGGAGCTGTCTGATTGGACACCCCGACCCGACAGCTTGGGTCGTATCCACTGTTTACCGTCTAAATGTGTTTTTTACAAGGTATTTTTTAAAATACCCTTCGGCCACTGCATTCTTTAAACTTACTTGAATCTGGAATGCGCAATTCTTATTGCTCTGACGGTGCTTAAGATCCCAGTTACCTACCTACCTAGGTATGTAGGTAGTAGTTGTTGTGATTATCGAGAAACCGCTCATTGCATGCTATCCTATACTAAGAGCTCTGTCTTGTTACTGACAGTAGTCACGTAATCCCAGGCTGACACTTCAAGGCATTTATTTCTACATACGGAAAAGGAGTCCTCATCATGTATACACAACATGAAGCTTGCTATTCCAACTTTTCAAGTAAACGTGTTCGTATCTCAGACTTTACGCAGAGCTTTGTTGCGGTGAGATGCTGTTCCACCGCAGGCTACAGTTAGTCTCTGATTCGCTGTTGATTGCTGCTTCAACCCCAAAATAGCATCATCAGACAGCCAGCTCGAGTCCAGATCGCTTTGACCTCGCACACTGACAATGTAGAAAGTATTTCTCACACGCAATCCCTTCACTCAATTTCTCATACTCGCCCCTGGAGTAAGTCGAACCTAAATCCAAGTAAAGAACATGGCCCCACGCTACTCAACCGTTGCGGTTATCGGCACTGGGCCGGCTGGCATCTCAGCCCTAAGAGCCCTCCATGCCGAACAAGCTTTCGAGAACGTCAGGGTTTTTGAACGCCGAGATACTCCCGGTGGGACATGGAACTATGATTCCTCTCCCCAGCCATTCCCCGGAACATACCCTTCTCATTTGGACGAAGAGGATACCTTGGTTCACAAGCCTTCCACTTTCCCGCAGCTAACGACGCCGCCGATACCCGAAGATGTCACTATGCGCACGGCCATGTATGGCTGGCTTGACACGAATGTCCCGGCAGAGCTGATGGCGTTCACACATACACCGTTTCCTGAAGCAAACTCTGCAATCTCCATGGAGCGATACGGGGTAGGGAATCCCACTCGTCCGTACCATGTCGTTGCACGGTATCTTAATGATTTCATCGATAAATATCGCGCATCCATTTCGTTTAATACCACAGTTGAGACTGTGGAAAAGACAGACACTGGGAAATGGCGACTGACACTTAGACGTCCGGAGATCTGTGCAGACACATCGCACGACTCATGGTGGCAGGAGGAATTCGACGCTGTGGTTATTGCCACGGGCCAGTACAGCATCCCTTCAATCCCAGCAATTTCTGGGCTCGACGAAGTTATCCAAACTCATCCCGAGACTCTGGAACATGTCAATGCGTTCCGGTCCCCAGCTGAATACACGGGGAAGAAAGTGGTAGTTGTTGGAGGCAGTTTCTCAGCTGGGGATGTTGTGGGTGACATATACCAGCTTGTGCGAGGGCCACTATACGTGTCACAGAGAGGACACAGTCCCTATGTTACGGAGATATGGAAGCTCCCACACATCGAAATAAAGCCGACAATTCAACACATCCAGGGCCAAGGTCAAGGGTCGTCGCGACTTAGAATCTCGTTCTCTGATGGATCAGAGCTGGAAGATATCGACAAAGTCATATTTGCAACGGGATACCGTTTGTCATTTCCATTCCTATCTCCTCACCCTCTTTTCGTCAGCCATCGCCTTCCCGGGTTTTATCAACATCTCTTCAAGATCGGCGACCCGTCCCTGGCTATTGTTGGTCTTGTGAGGGCACCGCTTCTCTTTCGGATCATGGAGTATCAATCTGTAGCTCTGGCTCGGTATTTCGCCGGTCGCGGAGCAGAGCTTGTAGGCGTGGAGGATCAAGAGAACTGGGAGCTGGAACAACTGGAGGTCAAGGGAGACGCATATCAGTTCCACGATATCACAGGAGAAATGAAGGAGTATATGGGGTTCCTGCGGGACCTGGCTGGTCCTCCAGCTGCCGAGACGGAGGCATATGAGTTGCCACAAATTGAAGATGAATGGTTGGAACGATGCTTTTCAGTCTTTAGGATGAAAGATCGGTACTGGGGGAAAATAAGACGTGGAGAGACACGTAGAGCCAAAATCTAGCATTGGAGGTGTTTATGTACCTCCTACTGCAATGTACTTCACGTCCTGCATTTACGGCCACCTGGATTATTCTTCTTGCCTTTAGATTATTTAACTTCCTAAGAGAACAAATTCCCAGTCATTAACTGTTATTTTGATTCTATCTCTAAACTCAGGCTATCTTGGAGGCTCCATGTGACATGAAGTGTAAACATGCAACTGCTCTGTTCTCTATAGGAATTACCACCGCAATTCAAACTGACATCTGCGCTCAGAAACCTAGCAGTGATGGAACAGATTATAGTCAACTATTAGTTACAATTTAACAGACAACTAAACGCAAAATGTCATGTGTTGCCTATCACGCGTATCACATGACTGCTCCTGCTGCCTTGTCTTTGATCGCCGTCGTCGGCGCTTCGACTTCTCTTCCTCTCTTTCTCCTCACGCTTCCCAGAGTCGACCGATTCCACGCTGTCGAGTGTCTGCTTTTTCGTTTCCAGAGGAAATATCTAGTGGATGCGCGTCAACGTAAGCTGTTTCCCCAGGACTTTGGTCCTTCTCGAGAGCCAGTAAGCAGGTCATCATTCGATGAAGACCTTCAGCTGCGAGACGGATCTTGTCTTAGAAAGGCTTCCAAGGCTCTCCTCATGCAACGTGCGTGATTCGGCTGCGTCGTTCTTTTCTTTCGACCACGTCGTCCACTCTTTCTCTCTCTCTTGGTTTCTTCTGTCGTTCCTTTACCTCTACACCTGGCGGTCTCTCGTATTGTTCCTGGTCAAGTGGATGGATAGCAACGACAACACCATGGTCGTTAAACGCTCTTTTTTCTCCAAGGGCAAGGTGGCCAAACCTACCAAGTCCTTCAGGAAGTCTTTCGATGGGCATGCGAAGGTGAAAATGCAGGAGTCGCTGGACAGTCCACTCGAAAGGCGAGTATCATCTCTCCAGCAAACTGATCATCCGCTTGCTGTGTAGTCCTTTGTTAAACCCTCTGTAATGATAAGAATCGTAACTGACAGTGTTCTGGTACTACAGTCCACTCCTGGGCCCCATAGTTACCCTGATTGTGAGCCGGGAGCAGCGTCTTTTTGTAGCTCATGAGGATATTCTCTCCCGTTCTCCTTATTTTTATGCGGTGCTAAGGGAACATTTTCCAGAGGACAGCGTGAACAAGGCGTTGGTCTTACCAAATGAGTACGCATATTTCTACTCTCTCTCTTTCTCTCGTGTCTATATCTTTCAGGTTTCTTACCCATCACAGAGAACCAGAGATTTTATCTTGCGTCCTCGAGTTCCTATACAAAGGTGACTATACTCCGCGCTTGGTACGTAACAAAAGCCGGAGAACATGGGAAATCGAGACCTTCCAGGATATCGACAGCTCTGGCGGTCGCGGGTTGAGCGAAGCAACCATCTTCCACTCTGGAGTGGGGGATCTCGTTCTCCGGGATACCGCCGTGTACTGCGCAGCCGAGAAATATGGTCTCGAGGGGCTCAAGGACCTTGCCCTTCGCAAGCAAGGTTTACAAAGTGGGATCCCTATCGACATAATTCTCAGATCTGCACGGTACGCATACGACAATACCCCGGATTCGGAGTATCGACTGCGCGCTCATTACCTGGCTATGATCATTCGAACTCGAGACATCTTCAAGACTAGTGGGACCATGCAATTTGAAATGGAAATGGGACATAAGCTCTTCTTTGATCTGTTTGTTGCGATGTGCAATCACATGGATGACCTTGGAGAGATGAGGTATTTCCCCCAACTTCATGATTGTTATTAACTAAATAACATACTGAATGCTTACTTACCTGTCTTTTCTATTGACAGTCCCAAATGATCTCATTGAGAACCCCAGCATTGCACAACAACTAGAAAATGACAAAATATCAAAAAAAATCATCTGACTCAACTCAAAGCAAGCCAGCACACTATTTGAACAACCAGAATGCCAGAACACCATTGAATGTGAAACAATTTGACAGTAATGTTTTGAATTTACATTGAATTGCGTTCGCTGCTCCCGAGGCCGGCCGACCTGCAACGAAGCCATCTTTGCATCGCACTGTTTTCCCAATCTATTCAAGTTGTGTTTTTGCACCTGAGACTGTTCACTATCTACTGTCTGCTATCTATTCTATTCCCTTTCCACTCTTTCACTTGCAATTGCCTACGGTACCTACGACCTGTATGTACATCGATGACCCGACCATGTTAATGATGACTCCGATGAAGATGATGTGAGGTAGAATGATCTAAAGCTAGGAATTGAGAAATTCGGCCGCCTCATGGCTTTTCCTCTTGCCATAGATATAAAAAATGTAAATATAGATATAGATATAGACACTAGACGGTATAAAAGGCTTTAGACATAATTAGGATCTCATAATTATTTCAAGCGCAAGAATATGAACCTTACTAGAACATCTGAACAGAATATAGATTTGTATAAAGCGGGACTCGAAATTCAAAAGAAAAAAAATCAATGAAGTAAAAAATACTGCAGTTGAAACATGGACGCATTGAAGGAATATTCCCAGCTAAACGAACAAATGACAGAAGAGGAAAGAAAAGACCTATACCTGTATATACATACATCCACAAAGAGAAAAGAAAAGAAAGAAAAGAAAAGAACTAAGTAGTCTTCTTCTTACGTCCACGCTTAGGCTTCTCCTCAACAGCCTCGACAGGTTCGACGCTTTCCTTCGTCTTCCTCTGCCGCTTAGTAGTGGCGGTAGTAGTAGAAGTAGAAGAGGCAGCCTTACCCTCACTTTTGGCCGCGTCCTTGGTGGAGCGAGTTCGTTTCGTAGACTTAGCCTTGGATTCAGCTGCAGGAGGTTCTTCCTCATCACTGGAATCCGACGCAGGCACAGGCACAGGCGCAGGCGTAGCAGTCTTCCTACTGCGAGTGCTGATGGCCCTTGAAGAAGGAGTAGAGGGCTTCTTGGCCTTCTTTGATTTGGGCGTCTCTTTCTCTTCGGCGCTAGAGGTCTTGTCGTCCTCGTCGGCCATTTCGACTTGGGAGCGGCCGCGCTTCTTGGTTTTTGGGGCTGGCTCGGCTGGTTCTTCTTCCTCGCTGACTTCGGCCTTTTCCTCCTGTGATGGGTTGGGTTAGTCGGGTTGCGAAATATTTCATATGGCAATGATGGGCGAGAGAGAGAGAGGGGGGAGAGAGAGAGAGGGGGAGAGAGAGAGAGGGGGAGAGAGAGAGAGGGGGAGAGAGAAAAGGGGAAATGGGGAAAGTTACCTCTTCATCCTTTGACTTCTTTTTAGAAGTGCGCTTGCGGAACCCAGATTTACCGGGTTGGTTCATTTCAGGATCCTAGAGGCGAGAAATTAGTATCCCGGAAAAAAGATATAGACGTTGTTAAACTCACCCCCTTCCAATCCTCATCATCAACATGGCCCTGTTCCAGGGCCTTCTTAACCTTCTCCTGGTTCTCAGGCGAGAGCTCTTCAAATCCATCAATGGTGGAGAGGTCTTTTTCATCACCATTACTCTGGTCTGCGACAATCTCACTGAGATTGCCGATGATCTTGGGCGTGACACACCCCCTAAGGACCAGTTTCAGCAAGGACAGTTCCAACGTGAAAGAATTGGGAGAATTAAAACAACAAAATTGAGAATGTTTGAACTCACCAGTGTCTCCAGAAAAAGCTCTGGAAGCGCTCTGTGTCGACCCAAGTTCCAAGGCGAAGCTCGCCCTTGAGGATCTTGACCTTGTTGTCCTTGCATTCTTTGTTTTGGCAGCCTGCGCGGCCGGTAGAGGCTTCGTCTGTTTGGGTTATTAGTTTGCTATTCTTTTACTTCTCTGGGGCCATACACAGGAGGAGATTAAGAGAAACAGGGGATTTTCACCTATGCGATAGGAGGGCATTTTGACGCGACTTGCGTGAGTAGATAGATTACAGGAGAAGTATTCGAGAGACTTTGACAGAATTTGGCGGATTTTTGAGATCTGGGAAGATCATGAAGAACGCAAGACGAAGAGAAGAAGAAGAAGAAGAAGGGAATTAAGTAGAAACGAACAAGTCCTCGGAAATAAAGAGGATGAAAGAGTCGAGCAGGAATGAAAGAGTAAAAGAGAGGAAGAAAGAAAAAGGTCGGCGAGCGACGAAGCGCCCAACGAACGGAACCCGCCAAAGACCAAGTCCGCAGGTGCTGTTTGCTGCCACACACAGCCCTCCTTTGTATCCTCCAGAAAATAGTGGACTCGGGAGAAATATAGTACAATGAAGCCTGGATTGAATAAAGAAATATCAGAGTGTTGTGTGTTTGTTGGTCGCGCTGGGTCTACAGCGACGGTACATACTGGACTTCAACCCCGGTCTCGACCCATGTCAATGACGCTGAATCTATTCATTTGCGATTCTCAAAGAAAAACTACTCGAACAGGGGATTAAGCATATTCAAAAGGAACATAAAGCTGCACGGGGTGGCTTATTTTCCACTAAACAAGGCAGTCTGATCGGAAAGTGTTATACAACAAAGTGGATGAAGAAGAAGAAGAAGAACAACAGTGATATGCCCAGAACAAAGAAGTTTCATGGAAATGTGGTTAGTGGCCCTTACCTGTCATCTGGAGTTGGCAATGAAAGGCTTCTTAAAATAGAGTATTTCATCGCGGCTGAGCTACAAGAAAGTTGCTTGGAGCCTCGGAGGACCCTCAGGAACAGCCTCGAGCGATGATGTCTGACTCGAGCATCTCAAGAGCGGTGATGTGTTTCCTTAACATGACGACTGCACCTAAGCTGAGACGTGAAACAAACGCCGACGCTGTAGGAACCTCACCAGTCTGCTCAGGAGATGTGCAGTTGTGATGCTGTATCATGCCAAGTGCCTCATTGATAGCCTTTCGTAGTAGTTGTGGACGATTAGAGGTAGGACCTGGGAGATAGTGCCATGTTAACACATCTTCTAAACCAGGAACCGGGTGTTCTAAGGCATGCTGTATGAATTTCCGCGTCATAAGGAACGTCCTCTCAGTGTATTGAGAAGACTCTACGTGTCGGTTATCTTCAACTGCAAGTACTTCATAGCCGGCCTCATCTAGAAAAAAAGAAAAGTTAACACCCAAATAAGGATAAACGGAGAGGATGACGAACTATAGAATGGTGCCTTGACCAAGACAAGCCCCATTATTGAGACCAGAATCTGTAGAACTGTCGATTTTAAAGGTGACCAAGTCTCATCAGGGTTCTCTGTATGCCAGGTTCCCAAGATACTAAGGCAAATTTTGCCATTCTCGTACAAGTTTGGGTTTACAGGCCCTTGCCCTGTAGTCCAAGAATGGAAGAACGTAGAAGGAGGACAGTTGGGAAACTCGGAATTAAAGTGCAAGTCGATCAGAAACGGCGCATGCTCGTATGGAGTGCCTTCAGGTCCAAGTATCATCACTCGCATCAGGTCAATCCTCGACTCCCACGTTCGCACAAAGATTCCGGGAGGCAATGCAGACTCTAAGATATCAAACTCTTTTTGAATACGCTTCATACGGGGGGCTGCTGATAACCCGGATACATTGTCGTGTATAAAATTATGATCTGGGGGAGGTAAGTCTTCCAGCACAGCGAAGCCTGGGGGACAGGACGCTGGGATAGGAAAACAGAGAATGGGTGGTAGATTGGGTTCTGGGGAAGTTTGAAAAGCGAGATTTTTCACACTGGCATCCCCGTCATGATTACTTTCAGGTACATTAGTCGAACTGATTTCAGTCACTGCTGTCATGTCCTGCTCGTTGCCTCCCACTTTCCCCAGCTCTGTCATCCTCTCTGGAACTGGGATGAGCTCATCCGACTCGGTAGAGTCCTCAGATTCTGCTTCGGTCGTCCAATCTTCATCAGCGCTATCGTGATCAGGGAGCACGCCGCCCTCATATTCAAATGTTCGAGAAATAAAAGATTGACCACCAGGCCAGGATGAAGTGTTGGCTGCGATATCAAAGAAATTTAAGGATTGGAGAGGAACAGGTGGAACGGAGTCCTGTAAATCAATCACCAATAGTATTCTTTCCGGAGAAACAGAAATGTCATGGCAGGCCCTGGCGCCGGGAAGCCGAACAGTAATGGAGCCACTTGTATCAATTGCAGTTATTTTCCCGAAAAAGTTGACGGGGGATCTTCCTCCAATGTCATCATTGTGGACGCTATAACGGCGAGCAAGAGGAGTCGCGTTTACTGTAGTTGTATTCTGGAACCACTCCGACTTGATCATTTCTGATTTCATAGACTGGAGGTAAAGTGATAAATCACGAAATGTAACTGGAGAAAGGAAGCTCATTTGGCAGGGGCCAGCAGCTTTCCTTGGAGCCTGTGCAGGTGGAGGCAACATCACGGATTGATCAATCGAGTCCGGGGCCAGAATCACCAGTTGATTCAGGAATCTGCTCAGACAGCGGTAAGACGTAAGCTCATACAGAGACACCTTTGTAACAGTGTTGCCGAGTTCACCTAGAGAAGAACAAGGATTCAATACGTTTCCGTCGTGCATCAGCTCAACCTCTGCATTTCTGTACCAACGAACAGTTGCTATTCGCTCTCGACTATCAACAGCCTGAACTACGCCGACTTGAGGTATCCGATACCTGTTCCCCATTTGCCTGCCCTGGGTGTACGAAAAGAGTTCCGCTGGGCTCGTAAAAGTTTCATAAATGGGTTCAACTTTATCTTCTAGGACGACAAGATTTCCGGGCCAGAGTTCGTCTTCAGCGCCATCAGATATATGCAAAGAAGTGGCTTCTTCAGCGGTGATGCTTCCATCTTGCCACTGAACTGCAACCACCGTCTTGGAAGAAACAACCCGGAAAATGTTAAGATCATATCCAAAGGTTTGGTCTGCCGGGATATGCCGATATCCAGGGTACCTCGCAGCGCATGTCATGTCACGGAACCGAACACGCTCTCCTATTTCCAGCCTGGTGTCATACAGAGGTCTCTGTGGACTATAATCCCGATCTGTGGTTCGGTCGAAATCGCATTTTACAGCGCTTCCTTGCAGTACAGATGCTCTCAGCACTTCGCTATTAGGGCCGCGGTGATGTGACCCAGCAGAAAAAACGTTGGGACAAAGCCAGTCAATATGAATGTCCATTGCTGGTGTAGCTAGTACAAAGCCTTGTACCAACGGTCCCTGGAATCCGGGTGGCAGATCTCCCCTATTTATATTAGAGGCACTAGTGAGGGTGGTTTGACCGGGGTATATGAGCTCTGCCTCAGAAGTCCAAAGGTGCTCTCCATTTCCTATGTCATGGGACTTCAGGGTGTCACCGTCAGGTAAGGAGATAACGGATTTGGGGTTGGAACACAGAGGAACCTCCAAGGCATATGGCTCTAGAGGGGATACAGCATTTAGATTTGGGAGGAGCAAAACTGCATCACGCTCAATCTCCTGAATGACGCCAAGTTTCTGACGATAAATTACGTAGTCACCCTCTGTGAATTCCTCGTATCTCGTCAGTTCTGATAGCGGGATATCGTATAGTAAAGGAGGACTGGGTTCAGGGGGTTCAATTGATTGAGAGCTGCTGATGTTGTTGAGAGGCTTCTCTGTGAACCTCAACGGACCATAGTCCCCTGTTAGTGGATCGACTGGTTGAAAGGCGATTGGCTCTAGGATGCATTGCGCAGATGTACTAATGATCGTGCCACTGATGGTGTCATCCAGATGTCGTTTCACCGTTTGGCCCAGGTCCAAAGCCCGGTCCATCAGCTCCAGGTCATTTTCATGGACAAGGGCACACCCGTGTGACGGCTCGACAAATATAATGAAAACATAGCCCTTTGGTGGCTGAGGGTCGTTAGAATAAACTAGTTGAGGCAGGGAGATATTCAAACCTACAACTTCAGTTGCCATAAAGCTCATGAGGTCATTTTCAGGGATCTCAGTGTATCTAAGGACGAGGAGATCTGCAAGCGGTTCATGCTCATCGACCTTTTGAAGCCATTCTGGTTAACCTGCGATATTGATGGTCGGTTGACTGGCATAGAGATAGATAAAAAACATACATCATACGGCGTTCTCTGTGTTCATACCAGATCAGATCCTGGCCAGACAGATGAATTGCATCTACCACTTACAGCGACATGTCCCAATAAAGCGGGGTTTGATTTAAGATAGCATGCATCATCGCGGTCGAACTAAGAAATAAGAGCTTAGCACCAGTTGAGGGCAATTTTGGCATATACTACCTTTTGGCTATTCCTAGGACTAGACTGGGAGATTTGTCCAGAGGAGATGAATCCAGAATCCATCAGGTTCAGGCCAGCGGGGTAGGACCGGCGTCAGTCCAGCAGGAGATAGGAACAGGCTCAGTAAGAGATACGGATATCGCCAATTTCGAGATAACAAAAGGGAGATGGATCGGGCGCCGGGAGAAAGATATGAATAGATGGGAAAGAGCACAGAAAAGAAGATCAAGGAGTAAATGAGTGATTGAATAAGGATAAGGAGGAGGGTCAAGAGAGAGAGAAGGTGAGATCGAAAGTAGTACTAGAGAGCTGGAGTAAATAACGACAAACAAGCCGTCACATGAACAGTAATAGGTACTCCCTGCAGTCGTCTCTCGCAGTCTTTGTCTGTGACCGGGGAATCTTCACAGAAGCTTCATCTACATTGAGAGAGAGGTAAGAAGCTTCAAATACATTGCAAGAAAGGTACAGATGCAGCAACATCCAGAGTGCTTTTCCAGTCACTTTTAAGATCATTGAATCATAGCAAGTGGAACCGCCTAGACTTCGCTCGAGAACCACAAGAACAACTTTTTTGCTTCTCCGCCCTCGCTCGTCCTTCCACCTCCAGCGCTGGCTTCTACCTCCCTAGATATAATACAATCTCTTCCGATCGACGCGAAAACAACAATCCCAATCCTATCCTATCCCGATCCGAGTGTCACATCCCAGAAACCCAAGCTCCATCCCGCAGAACCCTCCAAAAACCACCATAAAAGCTTTCTTCACCTTCTAAACCACCAAACCACCATCCCTCCATCCCCCCCAAAAATGTCCGAACCAGGCCCCGAATCCATCCCTACCAGCGCCGACCCACGCAGCAAACGCCCGACCAAACGCCGCGCCATAACCCCACACTCCGAGCAAGCCTCTCAAATCGATCATCTCTTCCGCGACCCCAGCAAAGAAATCCGCCTCCCCCAAGCCTCGAAGCTCCGAACCGCAGCATCTCTACCCGCGCCGCCGGAAATCGTCGCGAACGTGCAAGGGTCCTCTGCTGGTGCGGGCTCCGGCGAGTTCCACGTTTACAAGGCGAGTCGTAGACGGGAGTATGAGCGTCTGCGGCTGATGCAGGATGAGGTGGATAGGGAGAAGGAGGATGGGGAGTGGACGAGGCAGAGAGAGGAGTCTCGACGGAAGGATGAGGAGAAGACGGAGAAGAATCGGAAAAGGAGGGAGAAGCGGAATGCGGCGAAGAGGAATAAGAAGGGTGGTTCTGGGTCTACTGATCGTTTTGAGAAGGGGTCTGATGAGATGGGTGGGGTTGCTCTTGATGGGTCTAGTAGTGGTAGGAGAGGTGGAGGTGGTGATGATGCAGGTCAGACGGGGACTGCTGGACCTCAGGGGGAGTCTGTTGAAGCGCTTGGGGTGATTATTCACGACGATTAACATGACTCTCGCCAGTTCTGTCTGGGGAACATTATGTGTTGTTGTGTGTTGTTGTCTAACACATGTATTGTACGATAAGAAGATACCCATTGTAATTTTTTAAGTCTAGGATATTCATACAAATCAAAGAGATAATCATGCGGCATTATGTACGCGTTTTTATTATCGAGTCCCTAAACCTCTAATCATCCCCACCGCTGGGGGCGGCGGCCTGCTGTGCAGACTTGCCACTGCAAATATCATCAACACGGAGAAGCAGACATGCAGACTGTTTTGGGTTGTTAGCTGAGCGGTTATTTCAGGCGCGGGACGTAAGAAGATGATTATGCTTACCTCGACCGCAGTCTTGATACTCTGGAGCTTGACTGCTTCGGGCTCCCAGACTCCATATTCCTTCATGTCAACCAAAGCTCCGGAGTCACCATCCAGACCCCATGTAGTTTGGCCCTCGACATGCTTAGCTCTCAGGCGGGTCAGAACCCGGATAGGGCTGGCTCCGGCATTCTGTGCGAGTGTCCGAGGGATAACCTCCATCGCATCAGCCACAGCCTTGTAGGGCCACTGTTGAACGCCCTCAATAGACTTGGCCAGTTGACTGAGCTTGACGGAGACGGCCATTTCGATAGCGCCGCCACCGGGGCACAGTCGTGGGTGGAAGATCACGTTCCGGGCCACAGACATGGCATCCTGCAGATTGCGCTCAATCTCGTTGATGATATCTTTGGAGGGCCCGCGGAGGAGGATTGTGCACGCCTTGGGGTTCTGGCACTTCCTGAGGAAGGTGAAATATTCGTCACCGATCTTCCCGATCTCGAAGAGACCGCATCCAGTTCCTACGTCCGACTCTTGGAGGTCATCCACGCGGTTGACGATGGTTGCACCTGTAGCCCTGGCAATACGGTTGTTATCGGTTTTCCTCACTCGGCGGAGTGCTGTAACATTCGCCTTCATCAAGAAGTGTTGTGCGAGATCTAAAAGCGCTGGATTAGAAAAAAAAAAAAAAAGCTGAGGGCGATCTTGGGAGGCAATGCAAATTTCTTTCTTACCAGAGACACCCTTTTCGGTGATGACAATATCGGGCTTCAAAGCCAAAATAGCCTCGCACATGTGCTTCACCTGCTCCTCCTCGATCTGCAAAATTCGGTTCCAGTCGTCCTCCTTGGAAATTTCAATGTTGGTCTGAGATTCACCCTTCTTATACTCCAGCGGACAATCCAGCAAGATGATACGGGGGTTCTCTATTCTCCTGCGCATCTTGGGGTGGGTAATGTCCTTGTTAATCATTACGCCGTCGATAACCTCGCTATCCTCAATCTGACCACCTGGGATCTTCTCAATACGAGCATACCGCTTGATATCGACCTCCCTCTTGCCACCGCCGGCATCAAAGGACACAGTGCGGACAGCCCGTAATGCCAAGCCGCACATCAGATCCGACCACCGCGAAACGAACTTTGTCCCAATAGAGGACTTGATAAGGGTGTACATAGCACTGTCATCGTCGATGTCCACAGGTATCGAAACCTCTTCCACGATAGCAAGAGCGTCGGCGAGGGCACGCTTGAAGGCCGAGATGATCACAACGGGGTGGATGTTACGTTCGAGCTGAGGGAGAGCCTGGGCCAGCATTTCACCAGCTACAGTAGTTAGCAAAGAAAAAAAAAAACAGGCGTCAACAAATCAAAGCAAATAAACAAAAAAAAAAAAAAATCGGAGCCCAGTACCAAGAATAATAACAGTGGTAGTTCCATCTCCGACTTCCTCGTCTTGGGTACGACTGAGTTCAATCATGCTCTTTGCGGCGGGGTGCGACACCTCGATTTCTCTGAGAATAGCATGACCATCGTTGGTAAGGACGATTCCACCCATAGGGTCCAAAAGCATCTTCAGCATGGCCTTAGGTCCCAGACATGACCGAATAATATCCGCAACCCTGAGAGGCAGTCGATGTTAGTTCCGAAGCGGGGCCAGTATGGACTTCGCACATACGTCTTTGCAGCAGTGATGTTCGACAACTGAGCTTTGCGACCGACTTGTCTTTCACCGGAATTGGTGTCTAAAACAAAGCATTAACTTTCTGAATGGGGGAACAGGGCCAACTTGGGCAAAGACGTACTCATCACCACCACCGGGGCCTGCATGTTGGCGGTGGTTCGAGGACTGGTATTTGGTGGGGGAGGAGGCGGAAAGGAGCAGATATAGCGAGTCTTAGAGGAACGGCAAGATTATATCCAAGCGCAGACGAAGTAAAGACCAAATACGGGAGCGTTCGCACAGACAAGATGTGGAGTGTTGTGCCCGCCTTCACCATCAAATTTCCAGCGCTCCTCGAAGTGGGATTGCGGACAGGAAGCTCACCGCCACTAACCCGTGTTGGGTCTAGCTCGGTGCCTGAGGAATCCTTGTCCGACACGTTCATTGCATGCATTCATGAAGAGAAATCCAAGTAGGAGTTAGTATCTACATGTCCAGTATGTCCAATTGCCAACTACCAGTTGCCCAAAGGGTGTCTCCTAGAACCCCACAAGATGCAATCTCCTCGCTATTTCCAAATAACTGCAGCGTCAAATCGTTTCACTACCGACATCCATATTGCAGCCTCCAATACTCCAGAGTAGAGCATCAAATCACTTCTTAATAGCTCTCCCGGCTTGTTCAAACCTCCTGCGTACATGGCCGTACATAGCCGACATGATCGACAAGGGTCTCTTGCGAATCTGTGTAGAGGCCTCCTGCACATCTCGACAGCCCCAGTTTTCACTCGCCCGAGTCTCACACTTATAATAGTACCGATGTCGACCACTCTTCGACTCTGACGTGTACTCATCGTGTGCCAATCTGCCCTGTTCACGGTATGCAGCAACGTACCCACTTGTCATAGCCGGGCCGCTAAAAGATCTGAATTTATCATCACCGAGACCTAGAAACGCCGTATCCTCCCCCCTCTGTCCACAAGAGGCAAAGGCAAAGACAGATGCAGACGCCGACGCCGACGCCGACGCAGAAGCAGAAGTAGAAGTAGAAACCCATCTATTCCGCAACGGACACCACGTCATATCAGCCGGACGCGAGCCCCTTGCATGGATGTCCCGCGAGCCCCTTGCAAAATCCAACTCGCGAGCTGCAGAGATCTTAACAAGCATGTTCTGGAACCACTTGTCCGCGTAGGAGCTTTCGCGGGGCTGGGTTTTGTGTCTGGAGTTGAGACTGGCTGTGTGTAGTCGGTGGACTCGCTCGGCTTGGATCTCGCGCATATTGCTCTGAAGATGGATGGGGAGCTGGGATAGGGCGGCTTCGTCTAGGTCGAAGAGGACTTCTTCTTCGTTTGCTATGGAGTCGGCATCATCTGAGGATGAGTTGTTTTGTTTATTGTTGACTGGAGGCTTGAATAGGGACGCTTTGGGATCGTGGGGGGCAGACATGGTAATTCAGGGTGGGTTAAGAGAAGATATAAGCCAAGGGGTGCTCTTGAGTAAATAGAGACTAGATTATGGGAGTGAAGGTTTTATTGATAAAAAATAGGTCTTCGAACTGCGTGGTAGACAGCAGCAGGAGCAGTAGGGTAGGTAGGTTGCTATGTTTACCTGTCTGGTTGTGTCCCAAACATTCATGGCAAACATTGCGAGGCAGTTTCTTGCAAGCTATTTTGTAGGCTCTGCTTGTATCGTTTTATTATCGATGACAGCCTCTATAGCCTCTATAGCAACTATAGCAATGGACTAGAGAACTACCTCCACAACACTGGTTTATCTGGGAATTGTACTCAGCACTATGTGGTGTAGTAAGAGAGCAAAACAAAAAAGCCTTTCTTCTGTTGTAGAAATTATTTCATGATGCATTCAAATAATTATAATACATGAGTTTGCATAAGGGATAACAGTAAATATTAGAGAGAGGAATGGCAATGAAGGGTGAATATGAACATTATATATGGAAGATCTGACCCAGACGATCAAAACTCTCGGCTTTCACCGATATCACTAATATCAAATACGCCGGTTTCAGGGATTTCATGCTTCTTCAACGCCTCTTTGAGCTTCCTGGGAGGCTCGAGAATGTCCTCTTCAGTCAGCACCCAGGTACCCCAGTGAATCGCCAGGGCCCTTTTGCATTGGGTATCCCGGAAGATTTCAACAGCATCGTGGGGGTCCGCATGCACGGGGCTCCACATCCATCGAGGCGAATAGGCGCCAATGGGGATTAATCCGAGGTCAAAGGGACCCCGGAAGTTGCCTATCTGTTTAAAAGCAGGGCAATAGGGGAAATCATATTCCGCCGTGTGATCATCGACGTCATCTGGAAGCTTGGGCACAGTTCTATAACCGGTGTCTCTGAATAAAGGCATTAGGGAATAGTCTTGCAAGTCACCAAGAGGGGATGGCTTCATGCTTACCCAGCGAAGTATACCTTGCGCCCGCCCGACTCAATGTACCATGAAGCCCAGAGTGTCTTTCCCCGATCGAAGGGCCCTCTGTTGGCAGTATGTTGACAAGGTAAGCAGCCAATACGAGCATTGATATCTGCTAGCTTTGATTTGGAGGCTTCATCGGCTCCCTCCTCTTTGGATAGAAGTCCTTGCGACTGGGAGAGCACAAGGTCGCGCTCATCCCACCAATCAAGCTCCGTCATATTGGAAATACCAATACTGCTAAACCATTGCTTGTTGCCGAGAGGGGCGAAGAAGTGGCAGTTTGGGTGTCGGGTGTGGATATCCTTGATGGTTGGCAGCGACAGGTGATCGTAGTGATTGTGAGAAATTACCACGGCGTCTATGATAGGGATATCTTTGATCTCGCAGGGCTGTTCAGTGTAGCGCTTTGGTCCTAGCCAGGAGAAAGGAGCGCAACGATCCTCGAAAACCGGGTCGAATAAGACTCGCAGTCCGCTGGGAAATTCGACATAGTAGCAGGCATGACCCAACCACGTCGCTCGCAAGGAAGGGGTTTCTCGACCCGAGAGAAACTCTGGTTTACGCACAGAAACAGTCGGAGGCTTAGTGTCTGGTTTATTAGCCTTGCCAGTGGCTACGCGCCTGCATCAAGTAGACGTTAGCTGCGTCCACACATGCATCCAAGCATCACGCGCGCTTCCACTCACCAGAGCAGCTGTGGGAACTTGTCGAACGGCGAGATAAAAGAGCTTCAAAACCTTCGTCAGCATCAAAAATAACCCACAAAAACCACTCGGGGAATTAAAGAGTCGGAGACTAGAGACTCACATCCAAGGGTTTTCAAACCCTCCTTTACCATGGTGGCTCTTCTTGTCAGCGTCCTCCGGACCCGGGGAAACAGGGGCAGCGGAGACAGTGAGGGCGTAGAGCACCGTCGCGGTGGAAGAGGCCATATTTAACCTCCCGACAGAAAAATTGCGAGAAGTAGAAGAAGCACTTTTCTTGCTTTGATGGCGAAAATAAGCCCAGCGTCGCAAGAAAGTCTTCATGCTGGTTCTGGGGGGGTAGGGCCTCTTAAATACCGACAGGAGACAGGTACCACGCAGGTACCGTAGGACCAGCTGCCAACAGGTAACAACGAATGCGCAAGAGCATGAGGACGAAGGAAATCCCGCCTCTAACGACTCTCCATGGCGGATTTTACAGAGGACGAGTTTTTCGAGAGAGCGTCAATTATTGCCGATATCTCCGGACGGAAATTGTCTGGATTTCTCGCGTTGAGTCGGAGTTGGAGGCCCGGCGTACGAGAGAGGATTATTAGTAGTATTATTGTATTATTATTGGGATTATTATCATCTTTGCTCCCGATGGAGTCATCCTCGCGCAGTTACTGCAGGGTCAGAGTCATCCAGGAGTAATCGCAGAGCTCGCACAGCATAACTACGTAGGTAAGGTAGTTTTGTCAGTTTGTAGAGACGGTCGGCCCATAATTGCTCCGACTCCGCGGCTTTGATGCCTGGAATCCTTAGCGGGTTTTCTCAGGTTCCCCAGAGATAGTTAGAGATAGAAAACTCCCTGAGCGACGCGACGGGCTTACGGGTGGCATGGACCAGACTGGACCTCCCAATTCCTCTGGGCAGCCTTCTCCTGCAGATGTGATTGTCCAACAGAGGCAGGAAGCCATTCAAGCCGCGAGGAAGCCGACCGGTGACCCCGGGCTCTTCTCCCAGCTCTCCAGCAATCCTTTCTTCACGGCCGTAAGAATCCACACTCTCTTACATCTACATCATCTATTAATACTTTGGAGATTCTAACGCAAGTGCGCTGTTTAGGGATTCGGTCTTGCAGGGCTTGGGGCCGCCCTGGGTTTGGCGCAGAAGGGTCTCCGACATGGCGCCGCGCTTCTTCGCCGGCGCATGCTCGTGGACGTCGAAATCAGCATCAAGGACGATTCTTACCCGTGGTTTCTGCATTGGATGACACTATATCAACAGTCGCAGCTTAATGCAGCGCGGTCGGCAGCCAGCGGGTCTGGCTTTATGGACTCTCTCCTTCAAAGACTCACTCCCGGAATGCGCCATCTCTCCATCCAGACGCAGAAAGTTGAACACGCCAATGGGGCCCTAAATACTCATTTCGCTCTGGTGCCAGGTCCTGGGAGACATGTTTTGCGCTACAAGAATGCCTTTATCTTTGTCAATCGTATGCGAGAGTCCAAGTCGCAGGACCTGACCACCGGTCGGCCGTGGGAGACGATCACCCTCACTACACTCTATTCGCATCGCCATATTTTCGAGGAACTCTTCACCGAGGCCCATGCATATGCTGCCAAGTCGCACGAGGGCAAAACTTCGATCTATAATAGCTGGGGCACCGAGTGGAAACTGTTCGGGCAACCGCGACGAAAGCGTCCGCTGAACTCGGTGATCCTCGACAAGGGCGTAAAAGAGCGAATCGTAGAGGACGTCAAGGACTTTGTGTCCAGTGGGCAATGGTACTACGACCGTGGTATTCCATACCGTCGAGGATATCTCCTATATGGGCCGCCGGGCACGGGTAAAAGCTCATTCATCCAGGCATTGGCCGGAGAGCTGGACTACGATATCGCTATTCTCAATCTCAGTGAGCGAGGACTAACTGACGACCGATTAAACCATCTCCTGACAATCGTTCCAAGCCGGACGATTGTTTTGCTGGAAGACGTGGATGCCGCCTTCTCCAACCGTCGCACTCAAAGCGATGAAGACGGTTATCGCGGCGCGAACGTGACTTTCTCTGGCCTACTGAATGCCTTGGATGGAGTCGCTAGCGCCGAGGAGAGGATCATTTTCCTCACAACAAACCATGTTGAGCGGCTGGACGAGGCCCTAGTGCGCCCTGGACGGGTGGACATGACTGTGCGCCTGGGCGAAGTCACTCGCTACCAAGTCGCCCGTCTCTGGGATCGATTCTACGGTGACATCGACACCGACGGGTCCTATCGACAGGCATTTCTCGATCGGCTTCAGGAGCTGGGTCTTGTCGAGGATGAAAGTGGCCGAAAGTCTGACCGACCGAGGAGCACCAGCGCTGCAGCACTGCAGGGCCTTTTCTTGTACAATAAGGGAAACATGGATGGAGCGATTGCGATGGCCGAAGCACTAACCCATCGAGTCCACCAAGAGGCGCTAGACGACCGCTGAGCAAAGACTGCTCGCTTGTATATTATGTTCATGATACACCGTGTTTCTATAGACTCACCTGGGATAAGCCATTGTACAATATGAATTCATTTTATGATACTCAGCATAAACCATAGATCAGAGTCTGAGCCTGCTTTGAGAAAGGAGTCCCTGCAGACCCAACTGTTGGCGCCCTGCATACGCCAGGATCAGCTTCGTTATCTTCACCGTCTTCGTCATCTTCTTCAGCTTGTTGTCATCACATCTTTCCTGACTTTCCTCGCTGACAGCCTGTCGAATCACACGAGCGTCCTGAATGCATTTCTTTCTCTCACTGGGACCTCGAGATGCCAATCGACTGCGCGGTAAATTCACCCGGTCTGTGGCCCAATCTCCTCTTCCCAGCTCTCTACCAGAATGGCCTACGAATGCAAGGTAGCTCATCCTTCCAGAGTCCAGCGCTTCACCATCAGCAAATCAGCGTCTCGGAATAGCCTCTTAGAAGCGCCGCGACTAAGACCAAGCCACCATTTGTGACCAACATCGCAGGCCTCTGACCGACCAGGGAGGAGTCGGCGTTAAGCGCCCGCGTGGGCTGTCAGGAACACATGCAGCACAAATGTCTGTTCTTCACGCTCTCAGGAGCCTCTCATCGTTCAGACCCTTAAGCTCCACCGAGATAACTTTTTGATATCCAAGAAGCCAAGGTATGGCGGGCGCGCAGCTCGTCACACCCCCGACAGGAGGTTGGCTCTTGGACCGCTCTTGTCGTCATGGCCATGGAGGAATATATAGCAGGTACTCGCCTTTTTTATCTTGAATATCATGTTGCTTTAGATTTGACACTGTTGGAAGTGCTCTGTCTTTCTTTCCTGTGTGCACCATCCAACTCACCACTGATTGTCAATCGGCCATATTTTGTCCATTGGATGGGCGCACTGAGCAGGTCTGACTTTCTGCTTTGAAAACTCAGAAGTTGAGGTGCAATATGAGTCAATTCCAGCTTTTCCCTCCTCCTACTCCTCAGGGAGTCCCCAAGAACCCGTTTCGAAAGGCTCCCAGAAGACCGTCAACCAGTACGGAGTCCACGGTTTCAACTCCTCTGGAGGACCTTAAGGGAAAGGCCGCAGAAGCAAAAGCTGTGGTGATTCAGGTCGTCGAGCCACACAGCGTGAAGCCCCCGCCTAAAGCTCACATCGCTCCTCCTCCTCCTCCTCCTCCTCCACTCTCGTCCACCCCGGAACTGAGGCCAAGGACAAGGTCTGCAGAGTCATTGCCCCAATCGAGCATCCAGCAATCCAAAGAGCATACCAGCTCACCGGGCGAAACCCTGTCGTTGTCGCCTTTGAGCGGTAGAGAGGATGTGAAGACTAGCCGCACTCCCAGCCCAGCGCAGGTCTCTCCCTCTCCGGTTATCCCAATGAGGTCGATGTTTCCTCAGTACAATCCAGACGCGCCCTTAAGTCAACAACAGTATCACAGTGGTATTCCAAACAACTTCTCGCGGCCTCGAGCTAGACCAACGGAGCTGGACCTATCGCCAGCCCCAGAAATCGACCAAGCACTTGGGCCCAAGACGGTTCCAGCAAGCGTACTCAACTTCCCAACAGGGGTTCTCGAGCCAGTCGAGACCGTATACTCTTCTACGGCGGATCTCAAGGGGCTCTGGGAGGCTGCAAATGGCCAGCGACCTGAGAGCCCATCTGAGACCTTTAACCTCCGAATGAAACGGTGAGTGAACTTACACATCCTCTCTTTCCACTGCAATCCTTGTACATAGAGTACTGACGACCGTCTTCTAGTCTTGATCCCGCGACTTTCGTCTTTGGTGAAGCCCACTCGCCATTCTACACAATGCAGACATATTCCACAGACGAGCTGTCCCTCTCCAGAGCCAACCCATCCGCTCCGACGAGCAAGATCCCCGTGATGATGCTGCAGCTAGAGGATCGCCGCCGCCGCGAACCGCCGCACGACGGCCTAGTATCCCACCTTTTCTCGCGACTCGCAGCCATGCTCGCAATAGAACAGGCAGGAGACCTAGCCAGACAACACAGACTCCCTCCTACTGAAGCCGCAGAGGTAGAGACAAACGCTCTCAAGCGAGCAGCAGCCCAAGAATCCTGCAAACTGTCATGGAACCACGCCAAACACCTCTATGAGCTGCACCATCCATCCCTAAACAAACAACCCCAGACCCCAGCCCTCGTCGGCGCTGCAGGCATCCCCCTCTCCCCAGTCCGATCCAAGCACTCCAGCGTCCTCCACATCACCGTCTCATCTCCATCCCCAGACTCCTTACCTGGCCGCCGCCAACCACCCGCAATCCTCGTCACGGCGCCTCCTCCAGCTAGCATCTCCCTCGACGCAGCCGCCCACACAGCCGCAACACCACGTACATCCACCCTCCCCCTAACAGACACCGACGAACCCCTCGCCTCCCTCGACCTCGCCACCATGACCCTCTCCATCGCCGCAACAACAATCACAAACACCATCCCCTCTCTATACGCCATCGACTCCGTCATTGCCGCCCTCCTCGCCGTAGCAACCTCAGACACAACCACAAACCCCATCCTTGCCGATATGCCCCTCTACCCTACTAACCACCAAGCAACCAACAACAACAACAACAACAACAACAACAACAACCCCTCTTCATCACACTACTCCCCCGGCCAGGGAACCTTCAAGGGCAACCTAATCACCACCCTCGCCGAGCGCGAAGACGCCCAAGCAGGGACAACACTAATCTCATATCTTACCTCCTCCACCTCCACCTCCTCCCAAAAACCCCACCGTAAATGGTCCCTCCCCCGGCTCTGGAAAAGACCCAAAGACCACCAGAAGAACAATCCCAATACCAATGCCACTGTCATTCCTAAGAAGAAGAAGACTAAGAAGACTAAGAAAACCAAGTCACACACCATATCCATCCCCATGTCCATACCCGGAGAAGAAATCGACCTAGAAAAATACGGCCGGTTCACAAGTCGACCATCCAAGCAAACCGGGGACTCAGGCCAGGCCCAGGGCTCGGGCTCGGGCTCAGACGAAGAAATCCCCGGTCTCGTGCGCGGAAGCATAAAACTCCTTTTCCTCGGGTTGAAGGTGATGGTTTATGTGCTTACGGTGGCGTTCAAGGTGCTAGCTTGGGTTTTGGTTACTGTTGCGGGGTGTTTGAGTAGTGGGAAGGGGTGATTTATTACTGCTTACCTAGTTAGTTAGTAGTTGATAGGAGGCTAGGTAATGGAGGAGGGGATTTATGGTTGATGAGGTATGGATGGTATTTTCTTTCTTTCTTTCTCTTTTCTTCTTTCTTTCTCCTCTAGGGCGGGGAGTCTTATTCGGGTATATATCTATCTAGGAATGTTTTCTTAGTTTGGTGAATATGATTATTCGTACATATTCTGGTATCTATTCCAACCTCGCTACTTTTACTATACACTGAAACGCTAAAATACCCCAAAAAACACAGACCATGCTGAAATCCTGCAGGAAGAAGAAAAAAAAGCCCGGTATTCACATCATGTAAAAAGGTTCAATTAAGACACGAGAAGAAGAATACCCAGGCTCACATGTGAACGTAGAACAAATACTTCTGCCGAATCTGCGAAATGTCGTACACAATGTACTCGTTATACATAAGATAGGCGTCGTCGCTGGGATTGGTGGCCCCAGCTGCTGTATCTGGCATTTGAATCCCTTTCAAATCCGGGTGGACGCAGCCCGCATCTTTCCAGGCACCAGGTATCGTCTGACCCTTACCCAGGGTTGCGAGCTTGCCCGCCTTCTTTGCGTTTTCGCCAGCGTGGTAATCAGAATTGCGCAGCTCCAGCATGGGGTTGCCAAGTTCGACATCACAAAGGAGGAGTAATCCTCTACTTCCACTGTTATAGGAACAGCAGTAGTTGGCAGATTTGCTGGACATATCGGCGAAGTACACGCCCTTTCCAAACATGTATCCGCTGACAGGTGCCTCTGGGGGTGCAATCCGGAGACCTTGACTGAGAATACCACCAAAGTTGGTACTGCGAGAGCCGTGCCATAAGAGTCGGCGGTTGCTGTTTTGGAGATTGGCGTAAGGAGACGAGTTGAACCGCGAGGTCTCTCCTTGCCGCTCGATTCGGAAGATATCAATCACCTACAAAGGTACCTATGAGTATATATAAATTGAATGGACCAGTAAAAGTAGAGAACTAACGCGGTATTTCAAATGGTGAGTGGCTCCACGAGACTCTGTGAGGTATTTCTGAAGCTCGATGAATTCGGTAGATTTATGGTCCACTGTGCATCAGGTACTTAGCCAGGCCCTTTCTGCCAGTTAACAAGGGCAATGGGATATAACTCACGCTGTGTCATTTCCTGCATCCCGAGACCTTGGAATTGACGATCCAACGGGTTGACATCCTCCACCTTGCTTGCATCTTTCAAGATATTATTGGCGACTTCCATGTCGGTTAGTGTTTCAAGAAGCTCGACCTCCTTCTTGATGTAAGCCTCGGTATCCAGAACAGGTGGTCGGTTACGGCCAAACACGTGTGGAATTGTCGTGAAATAGCGGTTGCTAAGCTGCTCCATGGCAGGTCGAAATTGCATTCCGTACCTGGAGCTCGCCAAACTCGGGGTGACTGCGAGTTCTGCCAGCTCCTTGAGCGTCTCAAACCCTATCTGCAGAGTTCTCTTGCTCAGTTTACCCAGGGGCATCTTTTTGGCGTCGTAGGACAAATTGGCCATGGTAGAAAGGAAATATTCCTGGTTGAAAATGAAGCTAACGAGATTCTGAATCGCAGTTGGCAGAGTGCTTGCCACCATCGGCTCTACCTCCTTGGTGATCTTCTTGTTGTCGTCTTCGTCATCTTCCTCGTAGTTGCGCTCAAGAAACGTGTACTTGCCATTCTTGGGGGTCTTCAAGCGGTCTTTCCATGCGAGACCAGACTTATCTTTGAATTTCTTCTCAAAGGCAGCCATCGCACTGTCTAAGGTGCCATCTCCCAAACACGCAGTCTGGCCCATATCTCCGACTCTGCCCCATCGGGTCCAAGCCCGGTACGCGGATCCGTCTTTAGAGACCACCAATTGGATGCAGTAAAATTTATTGTTGTTGGCCGATGATACGGTCTGGTTCAAAGTGGCGTCCCAAATAAGACCAGACTTGTCAATGTAGACTGTAGGATCTGTTCGTAAGAGCATTAGCCTGCGGTCAACACAGACAACGGGCGTTGTTCGAATCACCTCTCCAGGAAGGGTCTGAGGAATAATAGTGCGGATCAAGAGGAACATTGACAGTCTTTGAAGTAACCCTTTGAGCGTCCTCAACATTAGCCTTGGGCTTCTTGTTGGAATCGTCGTCTTTGTCCACATCTAGAGCATCTTTGGCGCTCCGCTTCTTTGTGTCCGTCTTTTTGGGAGCTGCGCCACCGGTCTGACTGTTGCTTGCACTTGCTGCACCGTTGGATGCGCCAAAATGATACGACTTTTCTGAAACGGGCTTCTTCGCCTTATCTGACTCGAGCAACCACTCGAGAGACACAATCTCGCACTTTTTCAAATTGCATGCTTGTTGATCTGGTGGTCTAAGGTGTGAGCGGGCTGTATGCTATATTCGCGAAGCTGTCAACCCACATTTAGTCCCGTTCTTATCAACTTCCTTCTGGGTGGTGATCAGATGGGTGCAATCTGCGCCGACAGAAGAGCTGAAAGTCGCACCATGGCCCTCTATAATAGTCTTCAAATCGGCTGTGTGTGTGTGCAATGGTATCCATGTCAGCGTCAGTTTCGTCAATTTCGTCAATCTACTTCTTCTCGAAGGCTCTGGGATAAATTCCCCGGTGCATGCCGAAGCGAGGGGTAGAGCTCACCTTGCTTGTAGCCGGGGAATGTGCCGCTCACCACGACGACGAGCTTTTTGAAAGATCGTGGAGGCATTGGGTGATTATATTATATATATATGGAAGGGATGGAGAGATGACAAGAAGAGGGAAGAGATGAAAAAGGGGATGTGAGCTCAAGAGGAATACGGAATAAGTCCTTTCGGTCCCGGATGGTGAGGCTGAATGCTGGGCCTGGTAGGCAAACTATAAATATAACGGCTGGGCGCCCGTAAGGACTAAATCGCTGAAGACTTATGGAGCATAATAGAAAGATATAACTATAGGAAAAGTTTGGGAGTGTTGGGAGGTTTAAAAGAGAGCAATTCGAAGGCAGTTCTGGAGATCAGCGCCTGATCGTGCAGGCTACCATTGCGCCTGCCTGGCAGCCTAACAGGCAGAGCGAGGCAGAAACTTGGGAGAGGATCCAATTCCAGGATCCAGGAACCCATGGAAAGCTGGAGTTCCCAACTTCCTGTGACTAACTAAGGGGAGCCGCTTGTATCGGACACCAATCATAGACTGATAGGAAGAATAATGATGAGCCGCAGCCCGTTAGCTCGACTCCGGCCTACTCTCCAAGCGACTGCTAGTATTACGAGTAAACTGAGTATAGGAGAGGTGTGCCTAAGGCCCTAAAGAAGTCTAGCTCCAGGCACCAGCACGTGATTTTCCGGCTTTCCGCAGTTCGTCTCCTGAAGCTCGTCATCATTATTTATCATTAGTTAGTTATTATTCTCGGAAATAATAATGCTGGGCAAAAGTCAATTGAAACCCAGTCAGAACAGGGCTTGAAAAGGGATTATTCTCGGAAAGGGGGCCAATTCCCTTCCACCGTCGTTACATAAAGCGCAGCCGGCCTAATTTCGGGTATTGGCTATTCGAACAACGATCGAAGAACCTACTCGGAGTAGTTCAATTCTAAGTTAATACAAGTCGACCAGCTATGAGATGTGTTGATAGCCAATTCATCATTCGTAAAGCTAGACACAGTACTGTGACTCGACCAAAGTACTACTTATTACTTGGGTACGGGGTAGGCATTTATTATCAGCGGACATCAAGGATAATCGCCGGCCACTTCTGTTGAAACTCCATAGCGTGGGCCTTAGTGAGCTTGCTTTCACCTTTAGGTATTATCGCATAGGTCACAATTACTGCCGCGGTCGGAAAGTCAATTGACTGGGTACGCGGTACATGGGACGGAAAATACTTGAGAGTTCAGAATCTCTTTTTGTGCGCGATGACATACGGATATGCCATCAGCCTCGCCGCAAAAGCGATGGCGTTTAGCCTTTCTGGAGGTGATATGTATTCGGGCTGTTTCCCTGATGACCTTAACAACTGTGGGTCGAGACTAGGAGACAACATGAAACCGGACACTCCCCACAGCAACAAGGTTACGGATTGCTTCGGAGAGCCTGGAAAACCGGGACAGTGCCAGCCAAATTAAACACTGAATAGGAGTTGCGTCACGAAGGACAACATGAACATGGGGTGCAGAACAACTGCCAAAACGGCAGCCACTTGCAATCTCCAGACGGAACAGATCGGACCCATACGTTGGTGCCATGGATGGAGCTGGAAACAATTCCTGTTGGGCCACGGCTCGAGAGAAGAGAGAGATGCATATAACACGTACAGATATGATGTGCGGGACGTTTTGCAGGTGCAGTGTGCTCTGTTGACAGATCAATAATCGCGGGACCAGGACGTTTTGTAGTTGTAGTCTAGTACTAGTACTTGTGAGGTCAACTTCGAAGTACATAATAATAATAGTTAATAATAATAGTAGTAGTAATAATGGAATACTTACTGCAAAGCCACTAAGTCGCAGTGTTGATTTATACTCCGTATTATTCCCCATGCTCGCTTGATGCTCAATCTAGAAAATATACCCGACAGCCTGCATCCCAGGGCCCAGAAGCCCAGAAGCCCAGGACAGAAGGCTCAGGAGCCGCCCAAGAGGGTCTTGAATAATGGAGCTCTGCGCATTGGTTCTCGTTGCAATCGAAGCGTCTAGGTATCTGACCCATCACAACGCCGCCGGCGACAGTCTGTTTTAAATAATTGGCTGCGACAGTTTGCCCCTCGGGTCTGATAATTGAGGAGAACATTGTACTTGGGTAGTTTAGGATACTTCGTACTGTGACCTAGGGAGACGCGAGTCAGTCAGAAGAGAACCACACGAGAGGGGGGAAAGAGTAGACAAAACCTGTTAACGTACCATCATCAACAGCCATGGTCATTGTCATTATCATTATCATTATGATGATAATTATGAGTATTGCGATCCTCGTTGTGGTCCCAGAAAAGTGAGTCGAAAGCGCGCTCAGCGAATGGAGGAAGAAACAGAAAACGCAAGGATGCTGTCAAGCCAAGTGGACGGCGATCAGCCAAGCGGCGTCTCGGATGATGCGAGAGGATTTGATTTCTCATGATGCTTTTTACTGTGGTAGATTGACTTGGTTATTATTTATTATGTGTATCTGCTCAAAGTATTAATCCAGAGTTCAGCCGATCCCCTCTCCTCCATGAAATTACGGCGTCTTTCTTTCTATTATTCTGAAACCTCCTGGAAGTTGGCTTCCAACTCTACTGTCGGGTAGAAGAGAAGATCAACAGTTGGTATATTTTATTCTCTTATTATTGTTGTTATTATTCATTATTATTCACTATTTTCGCTTTCCCATACGCCTCGAGCCGGACTGGGCCCCATCATACTATAGTAAAGTATGCCATTTTTCCCCTTTTCGAACCCACTTCAGAGTTCAACCAAGCAAGCGGACCCTCTCGAGATCCTCTTCTCTCCTCTTTTTCTTCTCTCTCTCACACTCTCTCTTCTTTCTCCTTCTCCCCCCCGGACTCTTCATCACTTCAGAGCATGGAGTCTCCATCTGACCCTCTGGTAGGATCGTGACGTTGAAGGATTGTGACGCTTTTCGATGGATTAATCGCTTCTTTTCCCTCATTTGTTTCATTGCCGGGTAGCTTAACGTTTTCTCTTCACTCGTTTACTACTTCTACTACTTCTACTACTACTGCTAAGCCTTATTGCTATTGCTGCGACCAGTACGCATTTATATCGACATTTCTATTCTTCGCCTCGCTTGTTCCTCTTTCCTCGGCCTCTGGAATCACTCGTTCCCACACCCAATTCGTCCTATTCTGTCCAGACACACGCACTCAACATAAACCAATGTCCAGCGGGATCTGGGTTTTTCGCTCGTCGTGGCCATGGTCACGGAATATGGAGACGTCCGATATCCGCCTCAGGGTTCTCCTGGAGGCGACCACGATATCTCGAGTCGGCGCCGAATTCCCCATCATCTTCGTCTAGATCCCCTCCGAATAAATCCCCCGTCTCCTCGACCCTCAACTGCAGATGGCCTTCACCCCCCGCATTCCCACTATCCCTCTCCGCTTCCTCGGTCGCCTAGAAAACTCCCTGCATATCCGCCCCGGCTTGACTCAACCTCACGTTCTGCCTCCCCGCGAATGTGGCCCGAGGATGGCTCTCCTATACAACGACCTACTTATCATACACCTACCTCTCCCCGTGCCCCTCATGACCTCGCGCTGAGATCGCCCCCGGTGGACGGGGAGTTCAAGCGTTTGCACCGTCAGATGAGCCCCCCAGATCAAACGGACCTCCCGATCCCCATGTCCGTCTCAAGACTGAACAACATGCGTCCCAAAGGTTATCGTCCTCAGGAGCGCCACCCGATCACCCCTAGTCACCATGGTCTCGCCTTGCCTCGCAGTGCCTATAATAGTCGGCCGTCCGATCCTCATGCAGAGGATGTACTTCGCTCGAGCATGAATTCTGCCATGACGTCGCGGTCAAGCATTGAGCAGGCTAGCGGAACAGAGCGAAGTAGCGTCTTGACCAAGAGCAGCTCTATTACCGACCTTTCCCCAGATACCCCTGATGCACCGTATGAGAAGGATGGCGGCATGAGCGTCGAGGATGCTATCTCCATGTACTTGGATGGCTTTAGCGATGTGACAGAGGAACCGGCGTCTCCAGACCTACTAGACGACGTCAAGTTGAACCCGTTGACTTCTCATCCGCCGGTGGAATTTATGCTGGATTCTAGTCATCCTTCTGGTGACGAGTTGTCCGAATTGAATCCTATTGATGACCTTCCACTCTCACCAACGCTCCCAGATTTGAACCCCCCCGACCAAAATCTGCTTGATGAGCAGTTCTTGGGGGACACACAGCCAGAACAAAAACCTCTAGACGAATCTGCAGAGCCAAACTCATCGGCTCAGATCCCCAGCACTCCTAGAATAGAGGAAGCCAAAGTCATGCTTCCAGGCATCGTCCCTCCACCACTGCTGATAGACACTGAAAGCCGAGATTGCTATGGGTTCCGAAAGGCTACCACATACGTTACCCTGCAACAATATGAGACTTGGAACAGTTCTTACTTAGGCTTTGCCGCGAACCGGAGAGTTAAATGGGCTGAACTATTGGGTGAGTATGGGCTACCTACTATCGGCCCAACAAGTTTCCCACCGAAATCCTCCAAAGTCAAGCGCTATGTGAGAAAGGGCATTCCACCAGAGCTCCGGGGAGGAGCTTGGTTTTGGTATGCTGGAGGCTATGAGCATCTTAACCGCAACCCAGGACTATATGACCAGCTGGTTAAACAAGCTATGGAATCCCCAAGTAACGACGACAAAGAACACATTGAACGCGATTTGCACCGTACTTTTCCGGACAACCTTCACTTCAAGCCTGATCCCACTGGCCAACTTGGGAACCTCGGAGCTAGCTCTGGAAGCAGCGACCCGGGGCAGGGCTCTGTGATTGTTGAGACTGAAATGATACGGGCACTTCGGCGTGTTCTTTACGCATTCGCCATCCACAATCCCCAGATTGGCTACACACAGTCGCTCAACTTTATCACGGGGATGCTCCTGTTGTTCCTCACAGAAGAAAAAGCGTTTTGGATGCTGCACATCATTACGTCTGTTTACCTCCCAAGCACCCACGAGATTAGTTTGGAGGGAGCCAACATAGACCTCTGGATTCTCATGGTCCTCTTGAAAGACTCATTGCCGAATGTGTACAACAAAATTGCAGGCTCCGGAGCTGGAAAGTCGAGGACGCCACCGCTTTCTGTTCACTCTCGCCTGCCCGATATCACGCTAGGCCTGACGAATTGGCTGATGTCGGTATTTATTGGCACATTGCCCCTGGAGACAACCTTGCGCGTTTGGGACGTCTTCTTCTATGAAGGGTCCAAGACGTTTTTCCGAGTTTCCATGGCTATTTTCAAGGCTTGCGAGAAGGATATCCTGGCAGTTTCGGATCCCATGGAAGTTTTTCAGGTGGTGCAGACAGTTCCCAAGAAGCTGCTGGATGCGAACGCGCTGCTGGACGACAGCTTCATCCGACGGAACCGGTTTGGCCAGGGCCGCATCGAAGAGTTGAGAGCGTCGCGACGGACGGCGGTTCGACAGGAAAAGCTGCGACGATCACAGGCCCTGAGCAAAGGCCATCTCCAGGCTGCCACCGACGAATGGCCGACTCGATCCAGGACACCGATTCCGGGGATTGAACGCTCTTTTGCTGATTCATGGCGTCAAATGAGACACCATGCGTTTCGGTGAGCTCACTGGGGTGCTTCAACATGTGGACTCCCTGCGATGCACGTTTATTGATACCCAAATTATTTTCTGTTGCTCGTCCTCTCTCCTTTGACTCTTTTTTTTCGGTCGGAAAATAAACCAACTGTTCCAAAGCACCCTAGCCATTCATAATGTCTGCAATCCTAATTATTCCCATCGACCTTAACACTGTGACTGCGACGTGCCCCGTGTCGTCGCGTTGAAGAAAGAGCAAGTGAGCTGGCATGGAGGTTTCTCATCCGGTTGACGGAGAGACAGTACCATGATGATGATTGCTCATGTAGATGTCCCAAGATCTTGAGATTTTGGATTTCGTTTCTCTCCATAAATTTTTTCATCTCTTGTTCCAACCGATTTAGACTTCGGATACGTCTTTGCACTGTACATAGATACCTTTGTTGCATTCTTTCGCCATGGGCTCCCTTGGAAGACGAAATCCCAGAATATTTATCTTCGATGATGACGATGACGATGACAATTATTGTATAATTAGACTTTGGTTAATGCGCCGATCGTTAGGCTGCGGAGTAGATTTATCGATAGGGTAGAGAGTTCGCAGGTTCCTTGGTTCACCACTCACATGCAGCGCCTCATCGGCATCACCATGACACAACCACCCAACCATGAGCTGTTCATCGATCCTCAATCTCTGGGAATGACGGAAGGAGAATCTTGGAATGGATCGTGCCTTGTCTTTTCACCCCTTACTGCATCTGCTGAGTTATCCTGCAGATCTCCTTTCTTCCCATCACCAACTCCCCCCTCACTACTCACCTCCACACTCCCTTGACTGACTTCTTTGTCCCTCTTTATTGCTGTCATCATTGCATGCAACTATGAGCGGGCAGGCTGACAGTTACTACAATCCTAACCAGAGCTATGGCGACGTTGAGGGCCAGCAGAAGGCAGCACAGCAGCAGCAGCCGCGCGGGCCACATAATGGCTTCGAAAACGCGAATGTAGCTCCTAACCAGCAGCATAACTATGCTAACGGCGTTGATGGTCGTGGGAACGGAGAGCCCAAGCCCCAGCAGACCCCCTTGGAGCCTCCTCCTACCTACAATCAGGCTGTGTATGGCTTCGACGATGCATTTAAAGTTGAGAGTCCCAAGTTTCACGACCTCTGGGCCGGTGTTTTGGTAAGTTTTTGTCTCTATTTCTTCCTCTCTGCGTGGTGTCTGCCCAGAAATGCTCATTTGAATATAATAGTTGATTGCAGTCTTTCTGGGCTATGCGGCGGTCTCTGGTGTGGCAATCCATCGTTACGCAAAGTACAAAGGCTTCAATGGGGATGGCATCTATGATTCCTCCAATACCTTCTCTCTGGATACCAATACCCTCGTCCTGTTTATTTTCGTGCTTTGCGTCGCCCTCGGATTCTCGTATGCGTATTTCCTTGGAGCGCGCTACTTCCCCAAGCTTTTCATCTGGGTTACGGGCATTCTGAACATTGTCTTTGCCCTCGCGACCGGGATCTACTATATTGCCAGGAAGCAGTATGGTGGCGGAATCGTGTTTCTGATCTTCGGGGTCTTTGCTATCATCTGCTTCATATCCTGGATTCCTCGGATCCCTTTCACGGCCTTTATGCTGGAGACCTCGATTGAAGTTTCCCGTCGCTACGGACACATGTTTCTTGTCAGTGCGATCGGGGGAATCGTGGCGGTCGCCTTTGGAGCGTGGTTCTCTGTCACTCTTGTTTCGATCTATGTTGCCTATGAGCCGGGAGCCAACCCTGCCTGCACAAACGGTAGCGGTGGCTGCAGCACAGGTAGGGTCATCGGCTTGGTTGTCTATGTGACCTTTGCCATGTACTGGTTCAGCGAGTGGCTGAAGAACACAGTCCACACAACCATTGCCGGCGTCTACGGATCGTGGTATTTCTTTGCGAACAGCCCAAACGGCATGCCAAAGGGTGCAACCAGGGGCGCATTCCGCCGTGCAACAACGTATTCTTTCGGCAGCATTAGCTTTGGAAGCCTGATCATTGCCATCATCAATATGCTCAGACAGGCCTGCTCAGTGGCTCAGCGTCAAGAGGCTGCAGGCGGCAACCTGTTTGGAAGCATCATGTTCTGGATCCTCGGCTGTTTCATCTCGATCCTGGACTGGCTGGTTACGCTATTCAACCGCTACGCCTTTTGCCACATCGCGCTGTATGGCAAGGCATACATCCCCGCCGCAAAAGATACATGGACTATGATGAAAGACCGCGGAGTCGACGCCCTGGTGACAGACTGTCTCATTGGGCCAGTCCTGACCATGGGATCTGTGTTCGTGTCTTACGTCTGCGCTCTCCTCGCATACCTTTACCTCCAGTTCACCCATCCAAGCTACAACAGCGGAGGCGACTTCACCGCAGTGATCATGGCGTTCTCGTTTGTCATCGGCCTGCAGATCTGCCAGATCTTCATGACGCCCGTCAGCAGTGGAATCGAGACAATCTTCGTCGCGATGGCATGGGATCCGCAGGTGTTGATCCAAAATCACCCAGACCTGTACTACCGCATGGTGCAGCTTTATCCGCGTGTGCAGGAGGCGATCCACGCATAGTACGTACATTCTGGCATGTTCACTTACTATTTTTTTACTGAAATACTTTAAATTTCTGTATGGCGTTTCTCGACCTACGCTCTTATCAAAGATCCAAATTACCATAACCATGTATCTACTAATAACCCAACTCCAAGTACCAAGTACCAACTACCAAGTACTAGATGGAGCCCTAAGAATACATAGGTAGAAAAACCGACAACACAACAACAATAAGAATACTAATCATAATACCTCCCAGACACACCAAATCCATCTTAAATCCATACCCATACACATCAACACATAAAATGATAAAATGGAATCAAATCCACCCTACAACAAAACAACCCCAGCCATCACACCCAAAACCCCCATCATCCCCCCCACAATTCCAAAAGCACGAGCATGAGCAGAACCACCCTCAAACACCACCCCCTGATTAACCCCATGCTCCCTCGACGCATCAACACCCGTCGGCGTCAAAACCCCAGGAACAGACGAGGATACCACGACGATAACACTGGACACGGAAGGTTTGCGCACGGCGGGGGTTGATGTTGCGGCTGCTACCACCAGAGAGCCGTGGTGCTTGAGTGCGGTCTGGCTTTCTGTTTCTGTCGCGCTCTCTGTATCTGTATCTGTATCTGTTTCTGTTTCTGTTTCTGTTCTGAGCACAGCTGTTGAGGTTGGGATAGACGCTGGGGCAGAGACAGGCACAGGCACAGGGATAGGGGTAGACTCCATATTCGCCACCTCGGTGGACTCGGTCTCTTCGCATGCGCATTCTGTTTCTGTTACGGTGAGGACTTGGTAGACTGGGGTTGTGCGGGTCTGAGTGTCTTCATTGTCTTCGTCGTCGCTGTCGCTGTCGCTGTCGTTGGTGTTGGTGTTGGTGTTGGTGTTCTGGGGGATGAGAAGACGGGTTGTTACGTCTGGTTGGAAGGCTCTTTTTTCGATATCCCTTTCTTCTTCTCCTCCTTCTCCTTCTTCTTCTTCTCCTTCTCCTTCTTCTTCTTCGTGGTTGTGTTCGTGTTCGTGTTCGTGGTCATCGTCATCGTAGTCGTCGTCGTCGTCGTCATCTGTCTCTGCATCCCCAAGTCTCACCATCGGGCTACTTCCCTTGCGCGGTGAAGCAGGTACATTATCGTCGTTGCAAAGGTATTTCGCTAGATCACTTGGGGCTGTTTCATTCCTGATTAGTCCTCTTTTCTTTATCTCTCATTACCATTACTCGTATACTCGTATACTCGTATACTCGGAGAGGAGGAGAGGAGGAGAGGAGGAGAGGAGAGGTAACATACGAACACCATTCTGCGTACAAACCTCCTGAGCATCCGCACTGAGTCTCTTCGCCGTAGCCTCCTTGTCAACCGATTGACAGAAACAATCGAGTTTGTAGGATGAGGTACACCCCGGGAAGGAGAGGTCTTCGACGACGGCGGTCTTTTCATCGTGTTAGTATCCTGTCTTTGGTTGTCTGTACATACTGCGTGGGTCATGGGGAGGGAGGGGAGGACGTACGGCACATTTCATATAACCTAGGTCTTTCCCCTGGGTTGCGAGGGCGAGGGTTGCCAGGCTGACGCCTGCGAGGGTTACGGATGAGAGGTACATGGTTACCTGGTCGTGGGGAGTCGAGTGAACCGTTTTAGCGATTGGGGTGTTGGTTGGAGGGGGAGGATATGAGATGGCGCTGGGTTGATATACGGCGCGTTTCACATCCCTACATACCCCAGGATGGACTACTGGACTACGTCGGAGGCGCCGTGGATCGGATGGCTCCACTGCGGTGGCTATGATGTTGTACGGAGTAGTGCATGGTATACCTATTTTTTCTGAGTGATTGTTGTGCTGTGGTGTGTGGAATGGACGGTGGAATGTGGATGGATGTGGCCAAGTCTTGTTTCATGTCTTCGCTGGAGGTCAATAAGTCAATAGCGCTGGATTGACAGTAGTGTCTCATTCAGTTATGGAGAGCAGATGGATAAATTAGCATGATGAGTATAAGAGTGCTGTGCTGCGATAGCTGCACATCTCAACGACGTGGAGGGCTGTAGATGGAGATGTATACCGCAGGATGCAAGTGGAATGCAGAGAACACAAAGAGCTTGTTGAGATAGACTAGGTTACGAGACGGGGAATGCGCTCCTGCACTGCAGATCGGCGATCTCCTTATTTCCTACTCGTAGTAGAGCATAGTGAATAGAGGCGAGGAAAGATCAACGCCACGAAGTATCATGACTCGAATGTAATAGATGCTACCTACTAGTAGGTATCGTTATGGCCTCCACCCAGCGAAATGCAAGCCCTGACAACCCATGGCTCCGAGAGCCCCATAAATGCAAAGATTTTCCATTACCATGATCCCACGGTAACCGTGAACAAGAACAATCGTGCCATAGCCCAGCCCTCTGTTCAACGCAGCGTCCAGCGACTGCATCGTAGTCATGTTCCCTCCCCCCTTGTGGTAAAAAGATCTTTATGTAGCCGTGGCATACTTCCTCGTCCACTCTCTAGCAATCTCCTCGTACCGTGTGCGATCGTTCTTGTATTGTTCCGCAATGCGCCCCTCAACGGCATCATCAGGCATCGGCTCCTCCAGCAGCTGGCGAGCAAACTGCAGCACCGCCGCGAGCTTCGAGCTCGGTTTCCATTCATCCGCCTTCAACATCCCCAAACACATACTCCCCTTGTCGTCGTTCGTCACGTTGGGGTGGTAGATCTTTGTCACGAAGGAAACAGTGGGCGGCTTGAACGGGTACTCTGTGGGGAGGACGAGTTTGACTTGGAATTTGCCTTTCTGAGGACGTATGTGCTGGTTAGTTCTCTCTCTCTATCTCTTCCTTTCATGAAAGAAGGTGATTCCCTAGGGAAACTCACGTAATAAGGAGACTCCTCGGGCCCGTCCATGGTGACTTTCCATTCGTAAAGGTTGGACTCGTTCGCTAGCTCTACGGTGATTCCCTCGGGAGGGGAATCCATGAGCTCGGCGAGTTCCTGTGGGTGAGTGTTAATACTTCTCTCTCTCTCTCTCTATATATATATACATAATAGTTCCCTGGTTGGATTCAACGTAGTTATACCTTTGCTACCCTCTTGTTGCTACCCATTGTCCTTGAGCTTCGAAAGGGAGGGGTAGATAGGTCGAGAACAAGGAGGCAGAAGACAGCTCGTCAGGAGGTAGATAGGCACCAAGGTGGTTAATCGTTAGATCTTCCTAGGATTTGGATGTGTGGAGGAGCTCAGGATATTCTGATTCTGGATTCTGGATTCTGGTGGTGGCTTTGAATGCGGTCCAGTTGTTGGCGGGGCGGACGGGGGTCCAGGCGGGGCGGAATCATCTCTTACGCTTAGTATGTTTCTGATGCTTGATGCTTCTGCTATGCGGTGATAGTTGTTGTATACAAGATAATGGATGAAATAAAGCGATGATACAGGTTATGTTTCTTTCTCAGGTGTTGGTTTATCCTTGACAAAGCTGCGAATGAATCATGATTTACTCCTACTCCTACGCAACAGACAGAAGCACAGCCTGAACAGTGAGTCAATGTATTAAGCCAGTAATCCACCTTTGCGCCTTATCCACATTACTGCTCCCGCTGTAGAATGACCATTAATCCCATTATGCCGAGAAGGACCGTCTTCAGCCAAGGGTGTTCACTCAGCATGATCGTCACGTATCCCACCATCGGCATGTATCCCCGTACACTGCCCACAATGTCCTCCTCGCGATGCAGAAAATCCTGGCCACGCGCGTACAGCTCGGTGTCATCGGCGATGTTGTTGTCGCCCTTGGTAAGGAGCATATTGGGTGGAATCGGCGAAGACCTGTGGCAGTTTCGGTGGAGAGTTAGCTAGGAAGAGTTCAGACCCCCAACACAGGGGGATGTAAGAATAAATAAACAGATGGACAGATAAAATATCATACTCGGAAATCTCCTTCACCGTCTTTGTCTTTCCCTGCACCTCTGGGAAAGTCCGTACAACCCGGTGCACGATCGGAATATCCTTCCCCTTCACGTTGTAGACCACGATCTCGCCGAGTTCCGCCCGGGGGCTACGATTCCATAGGAATAGAAGATCGCCTCGTTGGAAGGCCGGCTCCATGGATCCCGAAAGGACTATGCATAAGAATTAGCTCAATTCAGCCATCATGTCCAACCGCCCCTTCAAAAGCTCAGTCAGTCACCTACCCACGACGATCGGGGAGGACGAGGCCGTGACCACCGATAGACCCTTCCAAAGCATGAAAGCTGTCGAGAGGACAAGCGCAAAATTGAGCACTTGCGCCAGGGACTGGCGTGTATTCGACAAATTGGAGGACAGGAACGACAGCATGGTTGCGGCGATGTGAACTGGCTGCGGAGCTGATGCGGAGGTGTAGACGACTGGGAGTCGAGACTGAATCGAGACAAGAATCGAGAGGAGTCTCCGATAGTCAGAGATAGATCAAGAGTATTTTATTTCTGTCCGCCCGTTATTTAATCGCTGTACAGCAGGGAGACGCAGGTCGTCTTCTGGGGGGAAACAAAGGAAGAGAGAGATCAACAAATTGTTTCTCGCCGAAAAGGCCATGTGGTTTTCCCGCTAACTGGAGCTTCTGCTGGAATTCAAACAACCGCTCTCAATTTATCACTAGATTTATCTTGTTCCAATATTCTCGAAATCCTATATTACAGCCATAGTATATATGTTATTCGCAAAGATAACTTCTTACACACGCATACTACCTCAACAATGCAAACAAGAAATAATCAACCAATGATGTCAACACCTAGACATGGCTATACATGACGGACCTCCCTCGGCCACCGCTATTTGCATCTTCGAGCTTAACTGCGCCGGTCTCCCAGTACCTATCCTTCTTGCCTTTCTTGAAAATCAAACCGGCTAGATCGAAGGGGTCTATCAAGGTGACGATTAACGGTCGAGGATCCGCATATCCAGGGCCCTCGACTTCGGTCACGCCGTCTTGCGAAAGGTAGATCTTGTTCGACCGGGGCAGACACTTCATCGGGTGAAAGATGTTCAGCATTGTGGTGTTGGAGTACATGAAGGCGACCTCGAAGAACCAGAAGAACCACTCGTCCTTGATGAGCGGGCTCACCGTATACGGATTATCCCATACGTGGACTTGAGTGACTGTGAAATACTCCACAGTCCGGAAAATTGTGCGCGACGTGATGAGAATGCAACTGCAGTACAGCACAGTGAGCACACGCTTGATTTTCTTGGTCAAGCGCCCAGTCTGACAGCAGTTGTAGTGGAATCTCGCTGCTAAAGAGACAAATGCTGCCATCATGCAAATCTGCAAGATCAAAGCAGCTTTGAGCAATGCTTCCCCGGTTCTCTTCCGGCTTTCGGTGGCGTTTGTGTTGGCTGTCAGCGCCGCGCCGTTTGCCGTCAGCGTCTCGATCACCGCCCCCATTGCAATAAATGTTGTAAAGACTCGGCCAGGGTGAATAGGCGAAAGGTAAGGGATGTAGTACAAGACGCGACCAAGAATGAAAAAATTCGCTCCTTCATAGACAGGCCTGGACTTGACTGTTAGGATCAAGCTCTTTTTTCCTTCGGGGTCAGACTCTGACTTACGGTCCAGCTAGAAGAAACACCGTGCTAGAGATGTAGATGGGAACACTGTCCCAATGGCCAAAAGCACCAACAGAGCGCAATATGAAGCCTATCGTGAAAAGAAGGGCAGACCAGGGCAACAACCCGGTGACGGTCCAGGACTTGTACTTGCTACACACCGATCGCGTTAGGCATAATTGCTTAATGGTAATGTGATGACGGCCATTTACTTACTAGGACTGATAGCCGTGCATGATGCCAGACATCGCAAAGAGAATTGCAAATGCAATGGGTGCGCCCTTGTTAGGAGCAAAGTACCAGATACTCCCATCCTCTGCGCAACAGTCAGTACACTTCGACTTTCTGATTCAGACAGAGCCATTGTGCCGCGGACAAGGAGTAGGAGAAGCGATGATAAAGAGATAACTCACGGTAAGGATCTCGTTTCTCAAGCATGATTTGTACTGACGGTGCACTAGTATATCGAGGAACAGGTTATGTATCGTTCGGTAGCGTATAGAGAGCAGTATCTGTTCGAATAGAGCGGTCTTCGAATAGAGTGAACAGGCCGATGTGTTTGTAGAAGGTGTTGAACATTTTTTCTTGCAGAAGTGCACACTTTATATAACCTTCTTGCGCATCGACGCAGAGTTCATGGCGAAATGTAGCGAAAACGAGATGTCCTAATCCGGAAGCTCGTATTGGGGCTCTGGGGCTCTGCAGAACCAAAAAGCCACACAGATTTTCGCTCCCGTGGTTTGGGCCGCTGCGCTTTACCTAAACTTGACCCTTCGTATTGCGCAGACCAATCCAAACTTCTTCCAAATGGTCCCGTTCATGGTTGTCGATGGATTTCGATGGAGCCAGGTAGTCATCGTCTTTCGGAGATTCCTTTGCCAGAACTTTCCCGGAGGCTTAGCATTCAAGTTCACGATACGAGCTCCCATTTCGGGAATCTAAAGCCGTCTGAGTCGTATCTGCAGGAGATCGACCCAGTCATTTCAGCTTCTTTCAACCTCAGCTCCGTAGATTAGCGCCACTTGGCAACTGTGACAGAATATTGACGGGCTCGTTAATGCTTCTTCGACGAGTATCTGGAAAATGCCTCGATGCCTTGGATTCCAGGCCGCATAGTGACTTCGGCCTCACAAAACAGGCACCAACCGCACCTTCCCCTTTAGGAAGTCGTTGTCGGGACAACCATGAGCTAAACCCGATATGGCAGGGCAACATCCCGTGATTCCCAATCGAGCTTCTTCCAAAAGAAATGCATGAATATTGCCTGCGAACTCCACGGACAGCTCGATCCTTGCATTGCTGGGTCTTTGAATGAACAGCTCTCCTGCACCAGTTTCATAACCTGACGGGCCCGCCATTGAAGGTCCTGCAGCTATGGCATCGACAAACCCCTCGCAGTCGTCCCTTTTCCAGGTGTACCTGCGCCTGCGCCCTCCAATCTCGCAGCAGCAAGATGAGCAAGCTGAGCGCTGCTTAACAGTTGAGAAACCTGCCGCTCCACAGTCAAGTGGCGATGATGCCGCTGCTGCTCCTGAACCAACTCATATTACCCTACAACCTCCAGCAGACACCCGAAAGCGAGGAATTGAAAGATTCGGGTTCACCCGCGTCTTTGACGAGCCAGCATCCCAGCTCAATGTCTTCCAAGATACGGGCATGCAGTCTTTGATAAAGGGGGTATTACTGGAGCAGAGAGATGGTTTGGTGGCTACACTAGGGGTGACGGGAAGTGGAAAGGTGGGAAGCAGCGTTATTGCTTGACAGTGTCGACAGTGTCGACAGTGCTGACAGTGCTGATATGTTCCCCGTACAGAGCCACACGATCCTAGGTTCAAAAACACAGAGAGGAATTACTCAGATGAGTCTCGATGTAATCTTCAAGTCGCTAGCCTCCACCATCAAACCAGCCGACAACTCGATACCCCCCATACTTCTAGCCTCCGTGGCTGCATCCGACCCTTCTGAGTCCCAGATGTTCACAGCCCAGACGTTCCTCGATGCTGTATACGGTGAATCCGGTGCCGACCGTGGCAGAAATTCGAGGGCCCAGACTCCCATGAGCTCCTCAAGATCTCACACCCCTATGGCGGTATGGAACTCACCTTCCCCATACCCACTTCGAGGAGCCCCAAAGTTGTACCCGTCAGGTCCCTGCACATATTTGCTTGAGAACATCTTTTTAAAGAAGGCTTCCGAAGCTTTACTTAGTCCTTTCATGGATCATATTAAAATCAAGCATAAAGGGAGAGCCCTGAACTACCTTGGATCCCCACAAGAACCCTTCAATACTAAATCTGGTCCCATGAACTTACCCAAAGCTAATTCCCCCTCTCGTGTACAAAAGGAACCCGCACCTGCTCTTATATTTCCGCGTCGTCATATGCCTCAACGATCCAGCCCGCTCCCACGTTCCCCCGATGTTGGCCATCTTACACTTGAGTTGAACCCACATTCTGAATACATTGTTTTGGTTTCAATGTATGAGGTGTACAACGACCGCATTTTCGATCTTCTATCGCCTGCCATAGTGCCGGGTCAGGGTAGCACTGTTTCGCGCCAGGGGCCAAATCCTCCAAAAGACCGAAGGAAAGCACTATTCTTCAAGTCAACCGAAGGCTCTCCGGACAGGAAGGTTGTAGCAGGGCTACGAAAGATCGCCTGTAGCACGTATGAAGAGGCTCTAGCTGTTCTCGAGATTGGTCTCACTGAGCGTAAGGTTACTGGCACTGGTGCCAATAGCGTCAGCTCCCGCAGTCATGGATTCTTCTGCCTCGAAGTCAAGCGGAGGATGAGAAATAAGAGAACTGGCGAAGAGACTTGGATTGGAAATACTCTAACTGTCGCGGATCTTGCCGGTTAGTCTACAACCCCATCACTCTTCTCACTCATCTAACATCAATCTAGGCTCGGAGAGAGCAAGGACTGCAAAAACTGCAGGCTCTACCCTTGTTGAGGCTGGCAAAATCAATGAAAGTCTCATGTACTTGGGACAATGCCTGCAAATGCAGAGTGATATTCAGGATGGACACAAGGTACGGGTTATCGCAAACTTTTGCTACGTATCGCCCTAGTAACTAACTTGCATTAGACTGCTATGGTCCCTTACCGACAGTGTAAACTCACAGAACTCTTGTTCTCAAATTCTTTCCCCTCCTCTAATCAGTCCTCGAGCCTCAATCGACACCCGCAAAAGGCCATCATGATCGTCACGGCTGACCCACTAGGTGATTATAATGCGACGTCGCAGATTCTACGATACTCGGCCCTGGCCCGAGAAGTTACAGTGCCTCGAGCACCCTCTACTGAATCAATACTGTCTAGTTCTCTAGGGTCTCGCAAGGGTTCTACTGGGCGCACCTCGCCGCATCTGAGTTCAAACGAAGAGCTTGAAAAGGCCCTGGCTGAGATTGAGAGGCTTAGATTAGCGAACGAAAAACTTTCCATGAGGCTTGCAGATGAGGAGGCCGTGAGGGCTGAGCTTGAGACAGCATTGAACGCCAGTGAGGAAAAGTGTCTCTTGATTGAGCAGGAAGTAAGAGAAGAATGCTGGGTCGAGATGGACGAGAGAATGGAGCAAGAGAGAAAGAGATGGCAAAGTGCTTGGGATGAGCAGGTGAGCAGCATTTTGTCTAATTTTGACTTCAAGAAACCTGACAAGCATAGGCTGGGCACAATGACGAACACATCGACAAGAAGATCGAGTTATTATCTCGAGGATTCCATAGTAAGTCTTCTTTGTCATCTCACGGCGCTTCTGTACACAAGACTGACACTTGCTATCATCAGTTCATGAGGATCCGGAACCGTCTTCTAATGAGAGAGTGGAAGAACTCGAGTTCGAAAACGACCAGCTTCGCATTAAAGTCACTGCATTAGAGCGTGAACTAGGCTGCAGATCCCCAACCAAGAAGTCGAAATCGAGGACCGCCACTGCTCTAGAGCCCTCTCGCAATGGCAATGTCCTAGGCCGCGAAAGCGATATTGAGGTCGCATTGCGCAAGATGGACCAACTGAAACTAGCAGACAGCATGTTCAATGCTCCCTCTACCAATTCTCCCGGAAAGAAGCTGAGGAAAATGGCAACCCGTAAATGGGACTTTGCCCCCGAGGAAGATCTTTAACTCTCCTGGCTGGGAATTTTTCTTTTGGCGTTTCTGAACGGATTCTTCTGAGCTTTTTTTACTCTTCTTACTCTTCTTACTCTTCTCGGCTCTTACAGGATTGGATTTGGGACAGGCTCTCCACCGATAACCATACTTCGTTGTTTTTAATACCTACACAAAGTGATACCATTGTCTTCTTTATGCTAATACTACCATCGAGTTATGTTTTCATTATATATAATATTCGTTTCATTGAATTGCCTGGACCTGCTTTCAAGACATACCTCTGCATAACCTCTAGCTCCCTAGGCGCCTGTAAATCCTCGACAAGATGAAATGATAAGGACAGCCAAAACACCAATTCCCCGCATCCCCATCATATATTAAGAAGACAATAGTAGAAAAGAATATTCGTGTCGATATCCATACACAGAACCAGAACCAGAACCAAGCCATTACCCCATTCATTAGAGTTCTGCAGTCTCGGCTTCAGACGAGTTTTCGTGCTGCTCTTCTTCTTCTTCTTCTTCTTCTTCTTCTTCAGCATCAGGAAGATCGTCCATATTTGTATCGCCCTCGTCTTCGCCTTCCTCGTCTCCACCAGCTTCGTCGTTGTCGTCTTCTTCTCCTTCCATTTCCATATCTAGATCCTCGCCTTCGCCCTCATCGTCAACATCAACATCAGGATCAATTGGATCATCACCATCTTCACCCATCGTCTCGCCTTCGCCCTCGCCAAGGTCATGATCGTGATCGTGATCATGATCAACGTCGCCTTCATCCATTTCACCACCAGCTTCGATCGTCCCGTCCCCGTCCTCGTCTCCATCAGCACTAACTTGAGCAGAAATTTCCGATTCAGGGTCCAAGGAGCCTCGATCCTGTAGATTAGGGAAAAGAGACTTCCTCTCTTCGCCAAGTTTAGAGAGTTTCTCATCGTCTATTTCACTTAGTTCGCTTTCATCGTCGGCGCTGTCATGCAGACTATTCGGGTTATCGCTCTGCTGGGCTGAACCGGGTTCCTCGGTTGGAGGTCGACGGGTGACTTCGACAGTTGGCTTCGGGGTGGAGGTGATGCCTCCTCCTCCTCCTCCTCCGCTGGATTCTGGGGCGCCGCTGGCTGGGTCCGTATCTGTTGATGTTGGTGCTCGGGCTGCTGGTGCGCGCGGCGCGACCTTGCGGTTTACGATTGTCTCGGCGCGTTTTTGGACGTCGCGGCGGGCGATGCCCTTTGTGCGGCCGCGAGGGGCCGGGGCGTCGGAGGTAGGCGCTGAGGTTGGTGGGGTGGAGGTGTCTGCGGCTCCGTCGCTTGCCATGAGGATGTGGTCGACTTTCATTTTTTCTTTGTTTTCTTCGTTGACCTGCTCGATTACTTGGGGCATGTTGATCTCGTATAGTCGGGAGTATAGATCGGCAATGAGGTCTTCGAGCAAGGATACTTTCATTAGGTTGTTGTTGAGCTTTTTCAGCTCGATGGCGTCGCGGAGGAGCTCGAGGAGGGACGAGCTCTCTGGCGCCAGTTGAGAGAGGCCTTCCAGACGAGCGGTGGTTGCAACGAACTCTTCCCATCCAATTGGTCTGAAGACTCCTTCTTCGTGACCTTCGTTGATGTGCGCCGCTCTGCGGCTTACTCGTGCGTAGGTGAGGCACATGTCTTCCCAGAGTTTGGAGTGGTTGATGAAGTCGCCTTGCTTTTTACGCACGCGACGAAGTAATTGGTCGAGGTTTGTGCGGTCGTCAAGCTGGTCAAGAAGAGCAACGAAGAAGTATGCATAACGGGCTGTATAGACAAAGTGCCTGCCTGGGCGCTCGAACTCAGGTCTCCATACCTGAATCGTCATGGTCTTCGTAAATATTTGCTGTGTCAGCTCACTCTTAGCTGCTGCTGCAGCAGTAGCATCTTTGTCGTCGTCGTAAATGATACGTGCAGCCTAGTAACGATAAGCAGGTTGTCAAAACTAACAGGGTAGAATGAAAAGGCCACATACCCTGACAGCCATGCGATGGTGCCAGTTCGACTTGTCCGCATTCTTGAGGTTTTTCAGCACGTCGAGTATGTATTTCTTCCAAGACCCCTTGTCCTCGGGAGGTTGAACTTTTCGAGCCCATGGTGTTGCGAGAAGAGTTTTGCTTGCTTCGGCAGGCTAGGCGAGATGAGAAAAATTGCATACAACATAAAAACATGGATCACTGACCTTTAATATGTCTCTGTGGACGAGCTTGTGTATAATAGAGACAAGTTTATAGTGAGGCTCGAAAATCGGTTCCGAGCGCGAGTCCTTCCGTTGTGGCAGCGCATCAATGGTATCAAGCAGCGAGTCAAGGACATTGTCAAGACTGATGCGCTTGGCAGCACCTCTCACAGAATCATCGCAGCCAAACATCTTCCAGAGACATTTGCTGAGCATATAATGGGTCCTATCCACAGTATTAGCAGCGAAATCTTGGAAATTATACTCTCGAACTTACATCCAGCTCTTGGGCTTATCGATTATCGCACGCCTTAGAAGGTAACTCGCAAGCCTCCAGACAGAATAGGCTTTCATTTCTTTGAAGGGCTGCCCCTCGTACATCTGTTGGCTTTCCTCGTTACTGTAGTGCCGGGTATATTCCGCAAGACTGAAAGCTCCCATTGAAAGAGGCTCCCGTGAAGAGGAGTACAGGCGGATTCCAAAATCAGTATACAACTCAGCCAAGAGTGCCCGCGATTCTGGCGTTGGGTCCGCAGATCTGATTGCCGTCGCAATAGCCATAGCATAGCAATGAATTGCATAACGTTGCCAGGTAACTAACTCCATCCGGTTGTTGTTGATCTTGTCTGCAGACCAGGTGATATCTTCCTCAAGCTTCGAATCATATGTCTGCGCGAGCCGATACCAAGTCTCCCACTTGCAGGTCCCGTGCTCCAAATCTTGTCTAAACCAGGTGACGGCTTCGTCGAGATCAGTAGTTGGGACTGGGCTGAGTCGTTTTTGAGAGCGGAACTTTGTCAGGGCAGCGTAGCCAAGAAGGAAGTACCAGCCATTCTGGGCAATTACTGCGCTTTCGGCTGGTACGGGAATCAGGGGAAGATCCGTTACACCTCGAATGGCACGGAAAAGTTCGGATGGGTTTATTGCGGATTTCAGATAGGCGTTCAGCACGCGCCTGTTGTATGACAAAGGGGGGGATGTTTTTGTCGTGCCAATAGCTTGCTGCATCTTGTCGATTGTGGTTTTCAGCTCGGATTTGGATAAATCTTTGATATTCACCTTCTTTGCCTGTCTCATGACAAAATCAATCATCATAATGGCAGTAGAGCGATCGAGTTTCTCTGCAGGACATCCATGCTCAGACAGGAGATTATCGTTGGGGGACAGTTTGACGCCATGAATGTCGTAGAGGATTTGGCAAATGTCAACCTCAGTGTCTTGTTTCACCTCCAGAGTAAAGAGCTCGGATTTCATGAGTTTCAGGAACTGTTTGTGAGAGCGTCGGCACATCTTTCGGATCCCAAGAGCATTATGCACAGAGCGCAAAATGTACATGCGATCTTCCAACGGATCCTCGAAGAGTTCTGCATTTTGGGAAATCGCCTCTTTGATAAGGGTGTATAACAAAATCCAACTACGGACTAGCATTTCACGCAGTTTGTCCTTGAAACTTTCCAATGATTTCGCCAGTGATCCGCGTAATTCTGGTCCGGAGATTTGGCCAACACGTATCGAATCTTCGTAGAGCACAAAGCTGTGTAGTAGTCTAATTAGTGAAGCAACTGCAGACATAGACGACCTTACATGCTCCATATCAAAGCATTCGTAAGCCTTGTCTGACTCTTGCAAGACAGTTGTGACAGTTTTACTCAACAGAGAGTCAAGTGATTTAAGCCATCGGAGGAGAGTGGTGTAGCGGTGATCACTAGACTCCTCAAGATGTGCTGGACCCTTCAGTTCTCTTACTATCGTTTCGATACTCCTTAGATAACAAGAGACAACCTTCGGAGTGTATTCAATCTTTTTGTAAGCCTCTTGAAGCCTGCGCCATAAGAAAAGTCTTAGGGTGGCGTCACCTCGGTCTAGGAATGATCCCATCTCACGATGTTGCAGGTTTTGCTGGTTATCCAACTCGTCTTCGATGAACTGAACGGAAGAAGGTTCAACAATTGGCTCGATTGTTTCGATGAGCCCAACTGGATCATCAGACTCCGGGTTGAAGATCTTCAGGAAGAAATCCATGGAATTCAGCTTTGAGATCTCCTGATCAATGGCTTCGATCGACAATTCAGACATCATGGAGTTGTTGGGGATAGATATGACTGGGGTTTTCAAGGATTCGAAAAGGTGCTTGAGTTCCTGAAGGCAAAGCAAGATATGTTCGCGATGGACATCAACTGCCATATTCGAGTGGAAGGTCGATGCCCATACATGACGCAAAGTAATCGTTTCTTGGCTGACTGGGAGAGGACCATGGTCAATCAAGTGAGTCAATGCGGTGCGCGCTAGTGTACACCATCTTGCCACGCTCTCTTGCTGGCGAAATGTTGTTTGTTGATCTGCTTCACTGTTCGGGCTGTTCATTGGAGCGTACAAGTCAAGATGGAGCTCAAAAATAGTCTGGATCATCTCCAAGTCTGCAAAGTGTTCTGTAGAATAGTGGAATAGATCTCCAGAGCGATCCTGAAGGATCTGGTGCTCCAGCGCATTAACCTGCTCACTCAGTCTGTTGAAAATATACTCATCTTCATGGACGAGAAGTTGTAATACAATGTCCTTAAGCCCACTGGGCCACTGGGAAGATAGATACGGCGATTCAATCTCCGAATATTCCTCCGGTAGGCTCCTTTTGGAAGAATACATTTCATAATCCGGCATGAGAAGTCCTTTGAGCCAGTCGAACACAATCTCGTGGAGATGAAACGACCCATCGTTGACCGTTTTCAGGAAAGCAAACAGTTGTTTCTCTCCAGTGAACGATTGCTTCAACTTCAACTTTCTGGTGGACGTTCTTGAATGCTCTAAGAAAATAGCCAATCCGGACCTACCCATACCTTGAAAGTCCTGAAGCCCTGACAAGCTATCGCTTTGTATCATTACTTGGGCTTTGCCTTCATCCCAGTGTTTCATGATATTCCTGAGGTCATGTGGTAGTACCTGGTCGGCCTCGTCAGGGGTGTGTACTGGAGAATCTGGAGAATCCTTTCCATCGTTTGCGGCAGCGGCTTGTTTTCTCAGCTCGTCCAGAGTCCCTAAATCGTCCACTCCCAGCTTAGAGAGCAAAGCTCCAACAGTGCTGAAAACCCCTTCATCGACTTGTACGTAGGGGTCGAGAAGGTCCTCATAATATTTAGTTTGGTCAAAGGGGATTTCATCGGCTTGCGTTGAAGCTTCGGCAATAGAATCGCGTAGGCGAGTTCTCCTGCTTTTCACCCTCAGACGCTCTGCTTGATCCTCGGTCACAGCTGATGCGGAGGACCGTTTTCGACACGAGTTCACAGGAGACTTCGAGTCCAGCTCGTCTGCGTTTGTGTTTTCCTGTGGCTCTGTAGCTCGGTGATGTTGTGATGATTGAACTTCAAGAGACTCCATTAGTTGTTTCTCCGCCCGTTGGTCGATGGAAGATTGATCATCCACGTGTTCTGCAGCATGATCGGCGCTCTGGGGCTTCGTGGTTGAATGTGTGGCCGCATTTTGGCCACCGTCCCCGGGAATTGGAGCATCGCGCTGTTGGTTCTCGTCGCCGTGAATTTTGGATGACCGACTCTGGGCATCTAGACATGATATTGCTTTCATTTCTGGGCTATTTGGGGGTATGGAGATAGTAAATGAAGTGCCAGGATCGATCATAAGAGTGCCCTCTTCCTCGTCATTAAAAATCTGGAGGATAGCTTTTCCAGTAGCAGTCCATGACAGGGCGTCAATTCTAATCTCATGTTTGGAGGAGCGAAACGCAAGAGGAGTTTTTGGCGGATTCACAGCTCGCAGATCGGTCGGAAGGGAAGGAAGGTAGGGGTACGGGTCGATTTGTCGTCGAAGGAATTTGAGGAGAGCTTTCTTTGGCCTTTTAAGAGGCACTACGGACACGGACAGTCTGTCATTCACCGACTGCAAGGTTTCGCGTAGGCGCTCTTCAGCAAAGGTCTCATCCAAGCCCAATTGCTCCGTCCGGACCTCCAGGCGGTTGTCATCGTCTGCCAGAACACTTTCCAAGCAATAGCGAGTCAGTCGATAGCTGTGGAGAGCGCTACTAAGCCTTGCGCTCTGTCTCCAAAGGTTCAGGTCGGTGTCATCCCGTTCTAGCGCTTCTGCAAAGGCCGTCAGTGCTGCGCTCGAACGCACGTTAATTTCGACGGAAAGATCTTTAGGATCGGACGACTTTGCGGTATCATCTAACAAAGCGCGCAAGGTATCCAGAACATATTGCCCATGGTTTTTGTACGACAAGTATATTGTTTGCTGTAGAGTGCTAGAAGTAGAGTCATTGACGTCGAATTCACCCAGCGCAACAGCCGCGCTCTCGCCTGTTGTATCATTAGATGCACCGCCGAACTGGATTTCCGAGTTCTGAAGCGCAACTCGCTTATAATCTGAGATCGATTCAGGGTACTTGAAGATTTCGGAGTTGAGGAGCGCATCGTATGCCTCCCCCGCCTGGGGATAGAACCGCGGACCCTGCGAATGAAGCTTCAAGGCATTCTGGTATAGCTTAAGGGCTTCCTCGATCTGGATCTCCTTGGTGTCGTCAACCTCCTCCTCAATTGCCTCGTCGGGCTCGATGTTCAATGCGACCCAGGTGGACATGGCGGCCAAAAGCGATTACCCAGTAGTAAAGAAGTCGTCGTCGCCGTTGCCGTGGCGGGCATCTCAAAATCGACGGAAACCGGTCCGTATGGGCGAGAGAAAGGCTGAACGACGATGAGAGATACGTAAGGTATAAAGACGGAGAGGTGCAGAGATGCAGAGATGGAGATGAACTCTCGACGACACGCCAAAAGCACGCGTTTCCGCCTGGGGAGATCGAATTTCCCGAAGAGGCAACGGGCGGTGCCTCAGGAACCAGCCCCCCGGCCTCAGGCAAGCCATCGCCGCCTCGTCCGCAACGACGACGTGAACCTTCTGTCCTGCAGCGAAAACATCCTCGTTTCGGGGCTTTGAAGTCGAGGTGTAGATTGATCTGATTGCATTCCTGCTTCTTCCTCTCCATCTACACCGCTTTATTTCCCTCAAGAGTCGCGTTTGCGCTCCCTGAGTGCGCCATGGTTGCGCCAGCTGTTCCCGAGTATTGTTTTCCCCCTCTCCCTCGCGGCCTCCGTGTTTCTGGAAGCTGTGGTGCTGCTGCAGCTGCTGCCCGCCATAAGAAGGCTCTCTGGCTAACCACCTGAAACCCCCTCACAGGATATTCGAAGAAGATGAGATATTCGCCGCTGTTGATGCGCGCTCCGAGGCCCTCCAGAATCTGAGGGAATTAGGTCCTCCAGATTTGGTCTATCTCGTCAAGCAGCCGAAGACCGGCTCAACTCGTCAGGTCGGTTTCTTGAGAGCTCTTTTCCCCCATTGTGATAAGTCTGGTTTAGGGTCACAATTGGGATTGGACATTGTAGTTTGCTAATATATGTGTTTTTCTATGTTTGTTTGTATAGACCGGTGTATATCACCATGTCACCGGTATCGACGCTTCCTCCTCCGCCAGCCTGGCCGCCTATGTGAACACCCTTACCTTTTCGCCGCTGGACAAGACGAACAAAGTTGTTTCTGGAATCTACTGGTTAGACTGCCAATTTGGACCTACAGTGTCTCGTGAAATTGACCTCTTTGCAGTTGTTACAATGCCTTCTCCCACCTAGACATGCGAGTCGAAGTTAAGATTCCCGGAAGCCTAGAAAGTTACTGCATTGATGAGCGCGGTGATAAAAGAGTCGCTACGGAGGCTCTCTGGCTGGAGACATTCCTTTGCGGGGTCCTCCGAGCGTACGCATATGCAGACGACGGCAGTGGAGATGCAATCAGGAAGATCGTCGGAGTCCGCCGATTTAATCCAGTAACAAACACCGAGATGGAGCATAGATTCTTGGATGCCGCTGAGAAGCTGTTCTTCCTAGGTACTGTTTCGCTTGCTGTTTCTATATTCACAGTCGAGCTGACCAAAGCATCGCAGGCAGGCAACTCAGCTCCGATCCTGAAACTCAAGTTCCAAATACTGTCAACAACCATCTTACCTCCGGCTTGCTCAAGTACATCCATACTACGGGTCGATACACATCCGGAATCAATCTGTTTGAAAAACTGCGCACAAAAGATGTGGAGGTCTCTTCCTTGCTTGCTCGGGTTCTCAGAATGGCGGATGAAGAGGTTCAGGCAGTGCGACTGATGTTCGACGCCTTGCAAGACGTGCCTATGGACTACGCACTACTCGACTGCCAGGCTGATTTCTGCGCCAGCAAAGGCGAGAGTGAAATGGCTCTGGAATGCGCGAGGCGGGCAGTGACCGCTGCCCCGAGCGAATTCAGTACCTGGGCTCGATTGGCTGAGGTATACGTCAACATGGAACAGTGGGACTTGGCCCTCCTAACACTGAACTCCTGCCCGATGTTCACTTACCAAGACAAGGACACTCCGCGCATGCCCCAGCCATCCCGCATCATGCTTCCGATTCTGGCGGAGAGCATGCTAGACGAGATTGACGAAGGCCAGCCGAGACAGGGGGACCCCCACGACTACGTGCATCCCTCGTTGCGGAGACTACACTCGGCCACGTACCAGGGGACATTCTTAAAGGCCTACAATCTGCTGACCAAGATTGCAGCGTCGATCGGTTGGGATCAACTACTAAGGGTCCGCAGTGAAGTGTTCGTCATGGAGGAAGAGTACCGCACTGAACGTCAGCATTCAACACCAAAGCATTCAGCCCACCCAAGCGAAACTCCAGAGACCAACGGGGAGGGCGAGCATGAAATTGAGAATGGCGCCCACGATGACAGTTCCGATGAAGCAACCACCAACGGCGACGAAGAAGGCCAACAACAAGCCGGAGATTCAATTGAACGACCAGAGCAGACGATGGCGTCGGAAGTTGTCAAGTCTGGTAACGACGATGTGAGCCACATATTAGGACCCCTCATTTTTGATAAATGTTAAGCTGTCCGGATTGCTAACGTCTCCACCAGTCTGACCCTTCGCATTCATCATACACCCAGTTTAAAAACAAGCGGCTGTGCGAGAGATGGCTCGACAACCTCTTCATGGTCCTGTATGAGGACCTTCGCATATACACCATCTGGCGAACGGAGGTAGCGCAATTCCGCCAACAAGCAATGGAGTACAAGAAATCCGCCACGGAATGGGAGATCCTCGGCGAGCTAGCAGAACGACTGCACCACTTTGACGAGTCAATCGAAGCCTACAAAAACTGTCTGTCGATTCGGTTCTCGCCAAAGGCCATGCGCGGCGTCCTCAAGCTGCATGAACAACGAAATGACACGCGAGGGATGCTGAGTGCATTGATCCGACTTATCGCCTGGCAGTACCGATGGTATTCCGAGGTATGTCCATCTATCCATCCATCCATCCATATATATATATATTTCCTACCCTTTCAACGAGCATTAAAAGAAGAAATACTAACAACTATCGCAGTTCTCCCCCGAACTCCTCTTCCTAATCCGCAAACTCATCGAAGAAGAGGGCGCCGTCAAGGTACGCAGCATCGTCCAGGCGACGAATCTGCCTCAACCGCTCCTCGACCTCACCCATCAATACTGCCAACTATGCGCGACATTCCGCAGCAGCGGCAGCGACGGCTAAGCGATTCAATTACCCATCGAATACCGTACCCATCGATTCCCGATACTGTACGATATACCGGAGTCAAGTTCTAGAAAGAAAGAAAGAAATGATGAAATTGATTTCTCACCTTACAAACACTACAAACACTACAAACACAGGACAAAGACCCAGAAAAGGATTACGATAACGATAGCTTCGCTGCTTCGCTCCCCCGGTAGGTATTACAGTACGTCCAGTTTATAGGGGGTACATTCTTATAATATTATTCTTGTTATTGCTTTTCTTTTTTTTCTGCTATTGTATTCCTTGCTCTGGGCTTATATGCGGTAGGTCTGTGTATAGTAGTTATATCCTAGGACATACTGGTATGACTGAGTTTAGTGATCTCTGGAGTACTGTAGTAGTGTAGTAGTTTGGTAGTGTAGTAGTCACTGTGCTTCCTCTAGAAGACTCAGTTATAGAGTCAAGGACGACTATCAGACTACTAGAAATAGTGTACTATACCAAGTACTATAGAAATAGTGTACTCTACCAAGTAACGAAGTGGTTTATGCAATGCAACTTATGTTATGCAACCCATTATGTAAGAGACTACAGCTAGTTAACAAACTAACTACAGGCGAATCTGGCGGTATTACAGAAAAGAAAAGAAAGGATCAACTGCATCCATTGATCTGGACAGTCCAGGTAGATAATATGAAGCTATCTTGCTCGATAATACCCTAGTATAAGACATGAGACGACTTTTATATTGCAGATTCTAGGCCGTAGTCTCTGCAGTCGCGCCGTTCGACTCAGGCGCAGCAGCAGTAGCATCTTTAACCTTGGCTGCAGGCGCGCTGGTCTTTGCCGTCTCCTCAGGGGTCTCTTCAGCATCGGCGTCTTTGTCTTCGTCTTCGTCTTCTTCGTCATCCACGCCGTTGGCGCCAGCTTTCCCTTCCTCCTCTTCTTCTTCTTCTTCCTCTTCTTCTTCCTCAGCTACTGGGGCGGTCTTTCGCTTCTTCGCGACAGGAGGACCTAGAGTAGCAATACAGTTAGAAATGTGATATTCAACACCTAGTGTCGGGGTTTTCCTTTTTTGGATGGGGGGTACCTTTCTCTGGGACTCTTTCTTCCTCTTCTTCCTCTTCTTCTTCTATCTCCTCCTCAGAGACGTCTTCCTCATCATCTTCACTGCCTACTTCACTGCCTAAATCGGTGCTTTCATATCTAACCAAAAAGAGGTATCCTGTCAGCCCACTCGAGGTAGAAGGGTAGAAGGGAGATTCTGATGACGGGATCTCCCGCGCGCGCGATGACGCAATCAGGGAAGAACGGGAAAAGAAAGAGAGAGAGAGAGAGAGAGAGAGAAAGAGAAGGGCGGCGCGACAACGTGCGATAGGAATAGGATGGAATGGAAGGAGTTGGAGGAATGCGCTCCGAGCGCCTTACAATGCGCCAAAGGGAGGGCGCGTTGAGGGGGTAAAAAAGAGAGAGAGATGGGTGGGACGTACTCTTCCTCTTCTTCGCTTTCGTCGCTAGGGAGGGCTTGGAGCTCTTCCTCTTCTTCAGCTTCTTGCTTTCTCTTACGGGTGGACATTGTGGTGTAGTAGTAGGAGGAGGGGTTTCAAGAAGGGATGAGGATGATTAATTGGATCAATGGGGAGAGGAGAGGAGTCTCGGATAAGGACAATTGGGGGGAGTATATAAGGTAGGAGAGAGATATGGAGAGAGAGAGAGAGAGAGAGAGAGAGAGAGAGAGAGAGAGGATGGGAGAGACAGAGGGAGGGAGGGCGAGATTAAAAGGCAGGGCAGTGCGTAAGAAGTAGCAGAGTGGGAGTAAGTAGGAGGAGGAGGAGGCAAGGGAAGGGAATCTTTTAGCACGAAAAACCAGCCATTCTTTTCTCTCAGAAGGGGGGAGACGGAATTACTTCAGCTGCGGAGGTAAGAAAAAAGTCAAGTCAGCAAGCATTGACCCAAAACATGGGTAGGAAAAAGAGGGAAAGAGGAAAAGAGCTGGAGCTGGAAAGCTAAGATAGAAGCGAGTAGGTATCTCCTGGAAGAGACGAGGGGCGTGCGCATAAAGCCCTCCATCTTCCTCCCATCTTTTTCTTTTTCCATCTCATTTCGTTTCTTTTTTTTCTTTTCCTGTCCTGTTCTTCCCCTCAGTCCTCATAAAGCTGAGATAGAAAGAAAGGGAGGGTTGCGCAGATACAAGTCGTTGAACCGATCATCGATGACGACGCTGATCTGTCAAGTAGGATGGACTGGCTGTATGGTAACCCCGATACCATCCAGTTCAATACATACCTGCTAAGTTGGTGTGCACAATGCTGTGGTGAGTGGCAATTGCGACATCCACATGAATCATGATGTCAGCGCTCCTCTGCTTCGTAATTGTCGTAATTACCTGTACGGATTAAATTTAACTACCATTGCTAGATCTAGTACCAAGTGCTATACTTACATTATGTGCAAATCCGCTAGGGGCTGAATAAAATAATAGTATCAGTGGAACATTTGAAAAATTATAAAATATACGTATATATATTCATTGCGCCAAAAACTCGAAATTGGCCATGCTAGGATCCAGCAAATTCTCGTCTAACCCAAACCCATACGTCCCTACCATGTCATAGATCAGATCTGGAGGTGGAAACCCTTGAGCCATCGCATTCGCACCTCCAGGCACATCGCTCCCCGCTCGACCACCCATCGTCCCGGCTGCACCCCCAGCCGATGTATCCCACGAGTCAAATCGCTCCAGCATTTTGCTCAGCCCACGCGCTATATGCCTTGTCAAGTGTCTCTCGCCTGCAGAAACACAGTTCAGCAGCTCAATCACTCGCTCCACCAGACCCCGCACCTGGCGGCTGTCGAGGCTTAGATACGCCGAGTTCCAGTTGACTGCCACCTTGAGCAGAAACACCGCAGAAAAGGTCACCATGGTGTGGGTGAAAATTGGCACTCCAACAATCGCATCTCGGATATCCTGTTCCTCTAACACCATGTTCAGGCAGGCCATGGCCGAGGAAATAGCGATATTAGCCGACTCTTTGCGATCCATAGAGAAGACAGGAGTATTGGATGGAGATAATGCACGCAGAGAAAGCGAGTTGAGCTGGAATTTGGCAAAGTGATAATGTAGCACCACTCCTTTCGAGGGGTACGTCCGGACATAAGGGCTATCAGCTACCGCCAGTTAGCTACTCGTACTAAATCATTAAAAAAAAAAAAATAAAAAAAATAAAACTTACCAGATCGTGGCTGCCAAAGAAGTCGCCATTGATCTACTGCCACATTGTAAACACGCAACTGACCAAAGTCCTCTTCCGTCAAGGCCTGCTCTGTGTCGCTTCCAAACATCCGATATGCCTCTGTTAAGATCATGAAGAGGGCTACCTGGGCAATGAGTCGAATGTCCCCAGGAACAACTAGTGGCGACTGGAGGAAGGTCTCGTAGTTCTTGATAGCCAAGTCCTCGTGGATTACAGGCGGTCGACCGTATGCGATACTAAAGTGATGGTCACAGACGTAGAGTAAGTACCAAAGCTGCGCCCTCTCGTACTGATCACTATGTCCGCGTATCATCTTCTGATAGCTTTGGTGGAGGCCTAGCTCCGTGGCTATTCGCACGGCATGACCAGAGAGTTTCCAACTCAGCTCAGACAACCAAAATGCGCCAATGGAAAGCGCACGGACATCATCCAGCGTGTGAGCCCGGGTCAGCGACATGTTTGACACCAATGACACATACTCGCTATAGCAACGGTTTAGCGTGTCGGTGCGGTTGGGTATGTGAAGAGCAGCAACAGTTAGAACAGCCGCTGCCAGCAACGTCGACGCCCTTCGCACCGAGGTCAGATCACGGTGTACCAGTATGATTCCACCCCATAAAAGCTGGTTCATTGTTCGGCTAAAGTATGCGAAAAGCTCTTCCGCCTCGTGGACCGAAATTAAGCCCCTGGAGAGGAAATCTTCCTCCAGAAGTGTCGACTTTGGTAGCTCGATGTGGTCATTCCGCAAATCCCGAAGTTTTGTGACCTCATAAAGACTGCGCATTGGCGCAGGTACCAGTTCTCTGTCTTGTAAATCGGGCTCCTGAGAAGCTTCTCGCGTTACAACGAGTCCCGGTCCGTCAGGTTTCACATCAGGTGGTGAATCATTAGTCGAAGAGCCGTTTGTAATGTTATATGTGCCGATGGCAGGTGAAGGGGAAGGGCCATTTCGCATTTCTCTAACTGGATATGTTGAAAGTTCTGGTAATCCATTCTGGCGGAGAAGGTGCGAAACTGCTGCCTGAAGTTGCTGGATAGTGGCCGACGCTTGGGATTTCCATCTATTCACCACTGAGATCAGTAACTGCAAGCTCTCTAAATATAACACCCCACAGTGGAAGAGGAGAGTCGATGAAACCCACATCCCATCGTCATCGACAAACTTCTGAGAGAAGTCATTGACAACACATTTGATCCCGCTGCGAAGGCACTTTGTGCAGCTTGCTTCTCCCGATCTAAACTCGCAGCGTATCTTATGACGCTTGCACTCCGCACCTATTAGGCTTAATCAGTATCTAGTTTCTCAGCTCGCACAACTTCAATTTCCTTGGCTCTCTTCAGTAACGGCGTTGTACTCTACAGAGCACTTGCTCCAGTTGGGAGTCACTCACAGGCACGCGCTTTAGAGATTTTAGGAGCAGGAGGCCGTTCGTCCGAAACAATGGACGATCGTCGGCCCTGATGTCGGGCCTCAAGGCCAGCATCAAACGAGGTACGCTTCATGACAGCGGAGATTCGAGCGATCGGGGATTCTCCGGCATTATGCAGCCAACATGAGCTCCGAACGACTTGCGACGGCTAAGATCCGCAAATAGAGAGTGAATCGGTGTTCAACACGATTTGTCACTGGTCCCGAGTGGCCTTGCAGCTGAGCCCTTGGTGGTGATGGATCAGAGGGGGAGGGGTTTATGTGGCGCAGGAGGAAAAGGAGGCCAGAAACGACGAGAAGGAAAGGAATCGCAACAAAAACCGGGCCAAAGCGTGTGGGAATTGCGGAGGAACTGGAGAACCCCGCTTAGCGGCAACGACTATAGAGAGTGCAACTCCCAGAGCTTCATTCTATGCGGGTTTGCTTTTACATTCTTGTTCTTCATCATTATCCTTCTTCAGCCTTTTTGTTCTTTCACATACCAACAATGAGATTGCTACAAACGGCGTTGCTGCCCTAGACTGGCTTCCAGTACAAAGCTACAAAGGAGCCTCTGTCTCCAAGGTTAGCTACTACTACTACTACTACTACTACTACTCCTCCTTCTTTCTGATACTTAGTCTACTCATTACTGCTGTTTGTATTCCCGGGCTGAAGTCTCTTCTTCTTACCCCAGTCTATCCGATGGATCTGTTGCTGACTCGAGAGCGTAGGGGAGGATGCACTAATCCATTCCTTGAGACAGAGATCATCGTACTTTCAAGTACATCATGTACCCTCTTGATCACCTTCTGTTATCTTTATATATACTGGGTTCTCGTCTGGAGCATGTTTCCCCCGGCACAAGTCCGAGGTTCTCTGCGACCGGACTTGATGCGACTGTGGACTCGTGGAGGCAATTCCGACCCCGCTAAATAGTCCTCTGTAGCGACATGACGGCATCATAAAGGTTCCTTAATCATGTCCAACTCTCCCTGGTGTTACTCTTGTCGTCGCATTGTTAAACGATCTATTTACTAATACCCGTGGTGTTTCCCAGCCAATATGCAAATCCTCATCACAGGCGCTGCCGGGTTCATCGGCCAATTGCTAGCAAAAGAGCTACTCAATGACCCCTCCCACAAACTCACCTTGACTGATATCATCGAACCACCAATCCCGGCTGGAGTCAAGTTTCCCCAGAATGCGCGCACGGTGACAGCAGATCTCCTCTCTGGGGCGGGTGCAGTGGTTGACAAGTCTCTGGACGCCGTCTATGCGTTCCACGGCATTATGTCCTCTGGCTCAGAAGCCAATTTCGATCTAGGAATGAAGGTTAATGTTGACGCCACTCGCATCTTGCTCGAGACTCTGCGCGCGACCTGCCCTGGTGTCAGGGTAATCTACGCTTCCAGCCAGGCTGTCTACGGCCAACCTCTTCCTGAAGTGGTGGACGACAGTGTCATTCCTACGCCACAGTCATCGTATGGCGCGGAAAAGATAATCTGCGAGACCCTCGTCAACGAATACACGCGACGCGGCTTCATCAACGGATTTACCCTCCGATTCCCCACGATCTCTGTCCGTCCTGGGCGCCCCACTGCCGCCGCTTCCTCGTTCCTCTCCGGTATGATCCGCGAGCCTCTAGATGGCAAGGAGTGCGTCATTCCCGTGGAAGATCGGTCCTTCAAATCCTGGCTTTGTTCACCCAAGACCCTCGTCCAAAACCTTATCCTTACGCTCTCGTTACCTGCCGATTCTCTACCCCCGCATATTCGCCAGATCAATGTACCTGGTATCTGCGTCACGGTTCAGGAAATGATGGATGCCCTAGCGAAAGTCGGAGGAACAGGCAAGCTGGCTTTTCTCAAGGAGAAAGAGGACCCCACACTTCGACCCATCCTCGACTCATGGCCTACGCGTTTCGACAACACGCAAGCTATTTCTCTGGGATTCAAGCGCGATACGTCGTTTGAGCAAGCTGTCAGGGATTACCAGCTCGAAATCAGCTAGTGAAACAGGAGTCTGTTATTCTATTTGGCGAAATTGGGAGTTCCCCCTTTGTTCGTTATTATTATGATGCCCACTCTGTACATAGCATATGATATATCTTGCCACGAATCCTACTATAGTGCTATTCGTGTAATACTGGAAGCATTGACAGCTGGAAAGGCTTACCTATCTGTATCTGCAAATAATTATGCATGTAATCCAGTCACTTATATTGAGCACGATAAAGCCAACAGCTAATAAATTACATCCCATACCAAAGTTTTCTGATTGGCTGGAAATATACTAGAATCTCAACAGCAGTAGAAAAAGAACTTCTTCCCTTTAGCTGGGAATCGCCATGTCTTGTATGAAACATAGTCTCCATTCAGAAGATGGACCCCTTTACTATATTCAAATGAAATACAGAATCAGACAAAGACAATGAGGCACTGCGAATACATATAGGTACCAAAGCAGTCTTTGTCAGTACACGCTCTTATAAAATCAGAACTCCAGCACAACGGCCTTTTCTTGTATAGGTAGATTGTCAAGACATTCTGCTTTAATCCAATTCCTCAGAAAAAGGGCATTCACCAGACTTGAACAATGACAGAATGACATCCAGGCAACGCAAAGACTAGAAAATAAAGCACAAGTATGACGGACCCAATCGATATACTAACAAAGGACTTACACGATAGAAAGAAACTTCAGAAATATAAAAATCCCTCAATATCTTAAGAGACGGAATCATCATCAACAACTTGACTTGAACCTACTTACCAACTCTATGACTTCTATCAGCAAAATGATCCCCCCAATCTGGTATGACCTTCTCTCTTCTAACCCATTGATTGAACAATATACTAACTAATATATTTAGTTCCGTGCGCAAAGCAACCCTGCAGTTCGAACACCTCAGCGTGACCGAGACCGACGAGGAACGCGGTCGTCCTGAAACCCGCCAAAATGATGTCCCTACGAAGCGTGAAAACAGGCGGCCCAACCCCTATGCGCATTTGCCAGACCAGGTGAGGAAGGATATTTTTCTCGCGGAGTTGGAGACGATGTTGACGGAACAATCTTCTAACGCTAATATCTCAGAGGGCTTTTGACAAGGTATGTGGATTATTTTTCTTCTTGGTTTTTTTTTTTCTCCTTGTGATACATGGGTTTTTCTGGCTTTAGGAGAGGTTTTGGGTCGTATTGATTGTTATTGTGGTGATGTTGTGAGTTGTTGGGTGTTTATATATTCGTGTAAGGTGAGACGAATATATGGGATTTCTTTAAAAGGGACATTTATTGAGTGAGAGCATTACAACCAAATAGTTTCCATTGGATTATCCTAGATCGAGTAACTTTATAATTCATAACTTAATAACTTGATATAATACTTGTTATACTCACAATCGATCGACGATATGTTGAGACGATATATGGTGCCTTACCGTCCCTCACCGCCTGATGCCCGCACCCACCTGATGCCCGCTTTTGCTTCAAAACGCGAAAAATCGCGAATAATTCACACCGCGCTATATCAGCTAATATGGACCAATATGAGCTTGCACTTGGAGTATTGCGCTCCTTGAAGCCAGGAGAAAAGTCTAATATTGCTTTAGTAGTAAAAACATATAGTGTTGACCATTCAAATCTATCAAAGCGTTTTCGCGGGGTTACAGGCTCGAAAGAAGCATAATACAACAATCAATAATTACTGAGCAAGGAGCAATCGAGAGCGCTTATAAAATGAATAAATCAGCTTATCAAGTGCGGCCTGTCATCTACAAATTCTATGCTGGAGAACTTTGTAAGAGATATATCTGATAAAGAGCCTGGTAAAAACTGGGCCTCACGCTGAATAAAAGCGCATTTAGATAAGATCATTTCTTGCCATTCTAAAGGCCTCAATTCAGATAGAAAAAAGGCAGATTCGGCATACAAATATACGTTATATTTTGAGTTTATTGGCCGGAAAATCAAGCAATATAACCTTACACCGAACCAGATATATAATATAAATAAGAAGGACTTTATGCTTGATATAAGCATAAAAAAGCAAAGAATTTTTATTCAGCGCAAATATAAGCAAGAAGGATATAAGCAACATCTACAGAATGAAAATCAGGAATAGATAACAATAATTGACTGTATTTATATCAATGAAACCGCGGTATTATCTGCTCTTATTTATATGGCTAAATCAGGCAATATACAGAATTTATGACTTCAAGATTTTGATTCTAAATATCATTGCTGCTTCTTTGCACTCTCGGAGTCAGAACGAATTAATAATGAGCTCGGATACGCCTGATTGATTAATGTTTTTGATAAAGAGACTAAATCTCAAGCAAGCCGGGGATGATGCTTGCTTATTCTTGATGGTCATGGCTCCCATGTTACTATGCGCTTTATTGAATATTGTGATAAGAATAGAATCTTATTGGTGATATTCCCGGCTTATTTTATACATACTTTACAGTTTCTTAACATCGCTATTTTCTCATCTCTTTCTGCAGCTTATACAAAGCAGTTAAGGCAATTTATCAATGATTTTCAGGACTTCACCCGGCTTACAAAATGGGACTTTTTTTTGTCTTTTTTGGGCGAGTTGGGACGCTACTTTTACAAGCAAGAATATATATTCAGTATTCAAAAACATTGGTTTATATCCCTTTAATCCGGAGCTCGTTATACAAAAATTTATCAAGAAAATTAAGACCCGGCCTTCATTAAGCAAATCTACAGCTTCAATTATTCCCGCTAAAGATTGGAGACGGCTTAGAAAGCTTGTAAAAAGTATTATAAAGAATATATATAATAAAAAAGCGATACAGCTTAAAGATACAGTGCTTTATCTTTTTATAGAGAATATCTTGCTAAAAAGCGAGATTAATGATCTCCAAAGAGCTCTTATAAATGCGAAGAAGCGCCCAGGCAAGAAAAAGCCTTTATTATTTGATATTTCTACAGAAAATAAAGATGAAGCACTTTTTTTGAGTCTATTAAAGATGCAGCAAGCGCGAGATAATATACTTAAAAAGGACGAGCAAGCCGCGCAAGAGCGTGCTCGTAAAGATAATAAAAAGCTTCAATAATTACTTGCAAAGGAAGCTAAAGAGCAGGAAAAGGCTGAAAAAGCTCAAATTTGGTATAAAAAGCGAGAACAGCGCCTGCATGAGACGGCGGAAAAGCAACGCTTAAAGAATGAGCAAGAGCTTGTTAAGTTAGCTCATTTACAGCTTCAAAATGACGTTCTCACGACCCCGAGCGCTCCTAAAAGGGATAAGAAGCAAGTTATCAAGCAAGCAGAGCTAAAAACGCAGCCTGAGGCTGATATAAAGAATAATGGAATGGTTATTACTACAAATTATAGGGGCCGCGCGATCCGGCCCCCTGCGCGTTTTCGGGACTAATTTTTATGCTTATTTGATTTCTTATATCTCATTTACTGCTACACTAGGATTTTTTTAATATATTTACTTTATATGGTGCTGTAAAGCTTCAAAATATTTTGTATAGTAACCTGTCAAAATCGGGCATCAGGTGGGTGCGGGCATCAGGCGGCGAGGGACGGTAATGCCCCAAAATGCAGGCCAAAAATATCTCAATGGATTCACATGACTTCGCGATCCGCTCAAATGGGAAATACGCGTCGCTTTCGCGCTTGCCACAGTAACCACTTTACAGCTCTTTTCCCATCTTCAGACATTAAAGAACCAGATGAGAAGGACACTCTAGAAGGCGCATACGCTTTGAATTCGTAACTTCCCACATGGCAGGTCTCCGATGAGGTGTTGTGAGATACCATTAATGGCTTGAATGGCCGCCTTCTCAGACTTACCGAAATCATGAGCGAGACTTGTGCGAATCCCCTGCTGCTGGGGTGGATAAAAGAATGGCTTGACCAGGCTCGAGAACGTAATACCAAAGGGGTCACAGTGTTAGTCTGCGTTCTCTTCACCCTGTTCTAGCGCTCTGGGTGTCCCAACTGACTTCCTTTCAGGTACAAAAAAGCATATGAATCAATGAAGGCCTGTCCTCTCGTATTTCAACATCCCTCAGAAGCCCAGCAGCTCAACGGACTAGGCCCTAAGCTCTGCGATCGCTTAACCGATAAATTGAAGGCTTACTGCGCGGAAAATGCGCTTCCAATGCCCGAGGATCCGCGTGTTGGTTAGTTACCACCACCCCAGTCATTCTGGCATTGTTCTAAGAGCGGAGGTAGTAGGAGCAAGGGGTGGTAAAAGGACATCCGACGAAGGTGCTAGCGAGAGTCAGCCTACGAAAAAACCGCGAAAAGCTAGGATTTATGCTCCTGCCTTGCGGTCTGGCCCTTATGCATTGATACTTGGTTTAGGGAGTCTTGATGAAAATTCATCTCAGAGTATGACGAAAGCGCAGTTGATCGAAAAAGCACAACCGTTTTGCGATAGCTCCTTTACTGCGCCTACTGACCCGACGAAGTTTTTCACTGCTTGGAACTCCATGAAAACTCTGCTCCAGAAAGAGCTAGTTTACACCCACGGGCACCCGTTGAAACGGTATGCACTAACCGAAGAAGGGTGGGAAGTTGCCAAAGCTATAAAAAAGACCACTGGTGGGCCAGGCCAGAATGTGCTGTCATTTGCATTTCAATCGGTAAGATTGTAGTCGTTTGGTCTGCGGATAGAAGCACTGACTTATTTAGGATGCAATTGTAAATGGACCCGGACCCTCCTTGAGTAATCATCCTACAGGGCGTGCTGTCTCGCAGTCGAGATCCAATTCAGTGGTCCCAGGAATCCCCGGCCAGAATGCGGAGGAAAACCACGAAACCACCCAAGGCCTTTACCACAGTTTGGATGCAGATGACACAGACGACATTCCTGTCACTCCTATTGCCATCCCAGCAGACAGCTTTACTGTCCAACTGGTTCTAGATACTAGGGAGGTTCGAACCTCCAAGGATAGAGACTACATTTCCAATGAACTGGCAAAGAAGGGCATCACACCAGAAGTTCGCGCGCTGGAGTTGGGAGATATAATGTGGGTTGCTAAATTCCATGACCCAAGGTTTTTATCTAGGTACGGCGAAGAAGGTGACGAAGTAATGCTCGACTGGATCGTGGAACGGAAACGACTGGACGATCTTATAGGGTCTATCAAAGATGGAAGATTTCATGAGCAAAAATTTCGTCTCCGGCGCTCTGGAATAAAAAACGTCATATACCTTATCGAAGAATTCTCTGTGGTTCATGACACCAACAGTGCAATGGCGATAAAGTACCATGAGATGGTTTCGTCGGCGATTGCCTCGACGCAGGTCGTCAATGGCTACTTTGTCAAACGAACCAAAAATCTTGATGACACGATTCGCTACCTTGCCCGGATGACATTCCTTTTGCAAAACATGTACAGACCATCATCGGATTCTCCAAACAGTAGCCCCTCCAACTCGCTCAGCCTGATCCCCAGTCGACGGCTTTCGCCTTCAAGACCATATCTAGCGACCATCGAACGCCTACGAGCCGAAGCCCCGTCCATCACGTATGGTGTGACTTTCTCGACCTTTTCCGCTATTGCGTCGAAATCTGAGGCCCTTACTCTTCGTGACGTCTTCCTCAAGATGCTCATGTGTACACGAGGTGTTACGGGCGACAAAGCCTTGGAGATACAGCGTCGGTGGCGCACGCCGCAAGCCTTCATCCAGGCATTTGAAGCACTGGACCCGAAAGATCGAGAAACCATGGTTTCAGACCAGGTACACTCGTATGTGGGCCGAAAGAAGATTGCCAAAGTTTTAAGCAAGAAGATATCTGAGATTTGGAGTGAAGAGGGCTAATTGAGCAGTCTCCAAGCACGAAAGCTCTTCCTTGTCTTCCAGGAAGCTACATACTGTCAGAGTCAGGTACATACAGTAAATGCTACACTTTATGTGATAATACCCAGTCTGTACTCAACTATATGCATGTTAAAATTGTACACTCAACGTAATTGAGAAATAGAAACTAGATTAAATAAAGTAGGATAATACACAGTGTTCCCAGGGTATAGCATGAGCCGTAAGTCGTCCTGTACAACAGTACCACTACTAGGTACCACTACTACTCCCCCCCTGGACCACGCACACCCAACAACCTCCTAACCAATTTCCCATCAACAACCAACGCAAGACTACTACAAACCACAGAAACACTACTCAACGCCATCGCCAGCGCCGCCCAAACAGGACTTAGCCGCCAATGCGAATCAACCATACCCATCTCCCCCTCCCCCGCCATCCCAGACCCCATTTTCATCTTCGCATGCCCACTAACAATCGGATAGAACACCCCCGCAGCCACAGGCACAAGACTGAGATTGTACAGGGCCGCCCACCCGAAATTGAGCTTTATGCGGTTGATGATCCGGCGGCTGAGCAGGGTGAGCTGGAGGATCGTCTCGAGCTCGGAGTTTAGGAGGATGAAGCTAGCTGAGTTCATGGCGACGTCGGAGCCAGAGGCCATTGCGATGCTGACGTCTGCTGCTGTGAGGGCGGGGGAGTCGTTTACGCCGTCGCCGACGAAGGCGACGATTTGTTGTCTTTGGGGTTCTTTCGTCGTGGTGGTGGTCGTGGTGTTTGAGGGGTTGGGATTGGCGTTGTGTTGGCCGTTCTGGACTTGGCGGACAAAGTCGGCTTTTCCTGCGGGGAGGATGTTGGCGATTACGTTTGTGCGTGGGATTCCTATCATGTCTGCGACGGCGTGGGCGGTTGTTTTGTTGTCGCCTGTGCACATGAAGACGTTGATTTTGCGTTGTTGGAGTTTTGAGATTACCTTTGCGGCGTTTGGGCGGATGGCGTCGGATATTGCGAAGATGATGGCTGGGGTGAAGGGGGAGGGCGGTTCTGATGCGTCCGCGTCCGAGTCTGGGGTGGTTCTCAGCTCGCGGAGTGAGAGGATTGCAGTTGATTTGCCTGTTGCCTGGTATTTGGAGAGCAAGTTGGAAAGGTAGTAGTTGTTGAGATCGGGGGAGGTCAGGCTATGGAAGAGACGCTGGTTACCGATGGCGGCTTCATATCGCCGCGTCGTTGTGTTTGTGGAGTGGTCTGTTGAATCTGGGATGGATACGACGAATTGGCCCTGCATCCCCTGGCCTGAGATCTCTTTTATATCGGAGCTTATGATGGAGGCAGCAGAGTGTTCTTTGCAGAATTCAGCGATCGCCCGGGCAATCGGGTGGTTGCTGCTTTCCTCGAGGCTGCGAGCAAGAGCCCAGGCTGCTTGTAACTGGGCAGGATCGGTGATGAATTTTTCGTGGCTGGACACCTTCAGACTTCCTCCCTCTGTCAGCGTCCCCGTTTTGTCGAAAACAATGGCGTTGAGCCGGCTTGCCTCCTGGAAGGCTTCTCCTCCACCTTTGACTAGAATGCCGTATCGTGCGGCTAATCCACCTCCCACAAAGAGGGCTGTAGGAGCAGCCAGGGCAAGGCCGCAGGGACAGGCAACGACAAACACAGCGATTGCAAACTCGAGACTCCAAAAGGTCCAGCCTCCGCGGTTGACGTCGAGATAGTCGTTAGGCAGTGCCCCAGAGACCCCAAGAGAGACCCATATCACAAATGTCAAGATGGCTATGAGCGTGATAACAGGCACGAAATGGGCTACTAGGATATCTGCAACTCTCTCGAGCGGTGCACGTCTGCTCTGGCCCTCGCGCACCACGGCGATGATCTGGTCGAGCATCGAGGACCCGCCAATGGCAGTGATCTCGAACTCAACTGGTTGTCCGACATTCACCGAGCCCGTGTAGACCTGGTCGCCTGCCGACTTGCTTACTGGTTTTGATTCTCCAGTCAGCGAGCTCTCGTCGAACTGATACGAGCCTGTTTGGGTGATTCTACCGTCAGCCGGGGGCGAGGCGCCGTGGGGGACTCGAACCAGGTCGCCGATTTCGAGAAGGTCGACGTTAAGCCTTTGGACTTCTTCTTGGCCAGCTTGGTCGACAGAGTTGTCCTTGACAATCAATAAAGCTTCAGAGGGTCTTAGCTTCCCAAGGGACGCGACAGCATCTCCAGCCCTCGCTTTGCTGTAAGCTTCCATGTATCGGCCGGCGAGGATGAATAGAGTGAGAAAGACGACCGTGTCGAAGTAAGTGGTTGAGCTGTGCATATCAGACTGGTGTTTGCTGACAGCGTCCATGATCAGAACCGCCAGTGATGAGATGTAGGCCACCAATGTCCCAGCAGAGATGAGGAGGTTCATGCTACCAAAGCGATAGAACCTTCGCAGAATTGGCACGCGGCTTCCCTTGCGCCAGAGGGAATGTATCTCTTTCGCTGCGCGCACATGGAAGATATCTGTGCCGTAGAACATGACGGGAGTTGTCATTATCAAGAGAGCCCATTCCATGCGAGAGACGCTCCCCGACCACATTGACTGTTCTAGGTACTGCCGGACTCGGTTGTCAGTTGGGACGAGGCTCATAAACACGATTCCAATCAGGAACGAGGGGATTGCGGCGAGCAGAACGAACAAAAAGCGGGATAGAATCCTGCGCCTCTCGTGAATCTGCATTGCCCGGGAACGATCTTCGACGCTTGGAGGGTGATATACGGTGACTTGGAATGCACTGTGGGCGCTTTCGATCTTTTCGCGTATGCTCCTCACGGTTAGCGAGGGTGCAGAAGGCGTGTAAGTAACCTTTAATATTGGATGTCCAGTAGACAGTGTATCGCTTATTTCGACACCCGACATCTCCTTCAGGGAATTGAAAATCTTCTGTGGGCAGTGATGGCAAAACATGCCGTTGATACGGAAGGCAACTGTCCTTCTCTCAACGGCAACTTTGGCTTTGTCCGGCACCTTTGGAATGACGCTGACAATGGAGGCCTCATACCCCAAGTCTTCGATCTTTTCCACGATCGAATCGGCATGGTCACGACCTTCGAACTCGACTTGCGCACTGTGGGACAACAGATTCACAGCGACTTTGGTTACAAATGAGAGGCCATTAAGACCTCGGGTGATAGCTCCTGAGCAAGAACCACAAGTCATGCCACCAATAGCAATGTCTGCAATGTAGCAACAGGTCTGAGTCGACGGTGGCTGTACGTTGGCGATAGCATCGACTTCGTCCAGGGAAGCTTCAAAGCCAATATCCTCGATATGCTCGACGACCTTATCGATATTCGACCGCGGACCCTGGTAAACCACCGTCGCACTATTCGAAAGCAGGGTGACCGTAATATCATCAACGAAATCCAGTTGCGTGACAGCATCTGTTATTGAGTTGGCGCACGAGGCACAGCTCATGCCCCCAATACTTATGCGAGCACTGAACTTCTCCTCCGGTGGCTGCGATACCGTCAACACCGACTCACCCACGGACTCACGCACCTGAATCGAAGCTAAGGACTTCTGCGACGCCGAGGCCGCATGTCTCGACCCCGAAGGTGCAATGCATCGCTCTTGTTCCTCTTTCCTGCAGGCATCGCAGTTAATGATATGCTGGTTGCGCAGACGGGCGGGGGCAATGTCCGAGGAAGTGCCATCCAAGAAAGAGTCGCGAGAGAGCCCTGCGGCCGTGTCGAAATCGGAGATGGCGGTCCCACTGGAGTCTCTGGTTGTGACATGGTGGACTTCAAAGGCGGCTTTGGTCAGAGTTTTGGCTATGGAAGACGAGTCTGTTTCCGGCGTGTGAAGGACGTGTACTTCGTGGGTGAGAATAGAGACGTCGATGTCTTCTACCCCGGCGATATCAGACAGGATGAGGGTGATATAGGAGACACAGGAGGAGCAGTGTACGTTGCTGACGAGGAATGTACTGCGCAGAGACCTTGAGTGTTGTCTGCGTTCTGTGTTTGGTGCCATGGTCGGTGGCGAGAATGCTTAGTTGGATCGAGACTGAGAGTTGTTGAAGACGATGGATAGTCTTTTCCCTTTCTTTGTTCTTTTCTTCTCTTTCACTTATTTGTCCTTTCCTATTATTTGTCGTTTATTCCCTCTCTTTCAGGTCTCTTCTTTGTCCGGGCTCTTGAAAGTCTGGGGGGAGGCGAACGGAGAGAAACTCAGAACTGCTGCTGCTGTTTGCTGAGAGCAGGTAAGCGCAGGCAAGGCAACTGATTCTTATATCGCCCATGGCAGATCTACAAGACAACCAGATGTTATTCTCATGACTAAATCTGCATCCAATGGGGGCGACTGAGTGGATGGACTGGAATGCGGGTTTTGTGCGGATGATTCAATTGCGAGGCTAAAAAGCGCACAAATCGCGCAGACATCGATGGTATACAATCAGAGTCCATCGAAGGGTATGGAATTATCCACCACACACTTGGATAGATGTATAGAAATATCCAGCAAAAGTAGCTGAGGTCTTGAGATTGACCTGAGCGACAGCAGAAAACGTATAAGCAGGATGGGCACTATATATAGTTACTGCACTCGACTCGACGCACTGGCAACTGCGAACCATTAACGACCGCTTTACCATCGTAAGAAGGGGATATGCCACTCATTACAAATCTATGAATCTAAATATATGTATCTATAATCTATAAATCTACAGTCTATAAATCTTTAAATATCGAAAAGCGAGGCCTCAATATTTGCAGCTGAAAAACGCAGACGGCCCGATTCGAACGCGGGACAGTCTGCCCACGTGACCCGCCGCTGCCGTTGCGCCACCGACGAATTTTGTGTGCGAAAAAGCTCGATTTTCGACCGCCGCGACTTTCCTTTCGCTCTCTTTTTTTTCCACCACTTTTGACCTCTCGGTGTTGCTGCTTCATCCTATCATAGGATCATTCAATACTTCTGGGTAGGCGTCTTCTATCATCGCAAATATTATCTGGCTCTTCTCTGTCTCCTCCACTTCTGGCCTTCTCTGCCTGTGACTCGCCGTTTACTCGACCTCTCTCGAGTCCTTCTTCCCCCAAGAAGGGAAAATCGCTTGGGGCTGCTTACCTAATCTCGTTGTTTCTGTGTCTTGCACCGTCACTATCGTCACTATTACCAGTGCTACTTATTGCTGGGAGAATTCTAGTATTTCTCTTCCAGAGTGGCTCATTCTGTCGGCTGACCTCGAAAATGATAATATAACCTCAAGGCTGCTTGTGCATTCATCCATGTCCACCATCCCCGGAAGACGTTTGTATGCCCAGAAACAACCATAACAAAAGTACTACTAGTACTATATCATATTCCCAAGTATGTCTGCTTCAAGACCTGGCATGCGCCAACCCATCCCACCAAGGACTGGCCCAAGGGCTCCTGTCGGACGCCTAGCCAGTCTCAAGCCTCCAAATCCAACGGCAATCAGACGCCCCCAGTCAATTACTCGACCTCAACCAACTAGGCCGACTACCCATCCCAAGACGACGACTTGTCCTAACCCCGGCTGTCCTGCTCCTCATATCATCGAGGATGAGGGACAGAAGGTCTGTTCTGGCTGTGGTACGGTCGTCAGCGAAGCCAACATCGTCTCTGAAGTCACCTTTGGTGAGACATCCTCTGGAGCTGCGATAGTTCAGGGTGCGTTTGTCGGTGAGGATCAAACTCATGTCCGCAGCTACGGCCCTGGATTTCAGCGTGGAGGCGCTATGGAGAGCCGGGAGATTACGGAACAGAATGGTATGTATTTCCCACCCCCTTTCTCTAATTCTCGCGCGTCAAGCTCCATACATTGACCAACAACAGGAAATCGATATATAAACCAGCTGTCTCGCGCTTTGACTATCCCAGAGAGCGCTATGAAGGCTGCGGGCCAGGTTTTCAAGCTCGCAGTCGGGCTGAATTTTATTCAGGGTCGTCGTACTAAAACAGTTGCTGCTGTGTGCCTGTACATCGCCTGTCGACGCCAGGATGGAAACACTGTAATGCTCATTGATTTCGCCGATGTCCTGATGGTAAGTTATCTCGAAATATATCCTCCCTCCCTTCATTTTCTGTTCTTTTATCTTTCATTTTAGAGAAACAACTAATGGTAGCTGCAGATCAACGTCTTCAAGCTGGGTCGCACTTACAAGGCTCTCCTAGATGAACTCCGCTTGGGTGGCAATGTTTTCTTGATGAATCCCATTGATCCGGAAAGTCTGATATATAGGTTCGCCAAGCAGCTAGAATTCGGCTCATCTACCATGCAGGTAGCTGGCGAGGCTGTGCGTATCGTACAGCGTATGAATCGCGATTGGATGACTACAGGTCGCCGTCCTGCAGGTATTTGTGGAGCCGCTTTGATTCTTGCAGCTCGAATGAACAACTTTCGCCGCACTGTTCGCGAGGTTGTCTATGTTGTCAAAGTCACTGAAATCACCATCAGTCAGCGTCTGAATGAGTTCAGCTCCACGGAAAGTGGAGAATTGACTGTGGATCAATTCCGTTCTGTGCAATTAGAGAACACTCACGATCCACCCTCCTTTACCCGGGCAAGGGAAGGAAGAAAGCCTGCACGAAGTGTCAGGTCCAAGGTGGCAGAGACTGCCGCAGAAATTGAAGGCGAATCACAGGAACCTGCTTCACGTCAACCGAGACGTGTCGATGCGGACGGATTTGCCATCCCGAGTCTGCCTATTGACCCGGCATTGATACTAGCTGATAGCAATAACCAACAGTCATCAACAGCAACAACATCCCCTATGGTTGAGCCTGTAGAACCTGCAGCGCCCTCAGATAAAGGTCGGACCAAGGGCTCTGGACGAAGAAGACTACCATCACCGTCTCCTGACCAGCTGGCTTCTGAAGAGGCGCTTGAGGACGAAATGACCGCGCTGCTGTCCAAGGGGTCTAACATGATCGACAGCATCGAAGAAACTACCACTCAACCAAAGAGATTCATTTCAGATAGCGCCGAGATTGATGAATCCGAGTTTGACTCGGACCCCGAAGTTTCTAACTGCTTGCTCTCTCCTGCTGAAGTCGAGATCAAGGAACGCATTTGGGTACATGAAAATAAAGACTATCTACGCACACAGCAGGCGAAGGCATTGAAAAGAGCTCTGGCGGAAGCTGATTCACGCCCCGGCGAGCATAAGCCGCGAAAGCGTCGCAAGGGTAGGTTGGGAGATGTCACATACCTTGAAGGTGATGGAGAAGATGGGGATGGGAGGAGTACACGCGCTTCAACACCCGCAGAAGCTACTCGCCGGATGCTGGAGCGGAGAGGCTTCAGTAAGAAGATCAACTATCGTCTTCTGGAATCGCTTTTTGGCGATGAGGGAGCCGATGAGGCAGCCAAGGCTAAGGTCGAGAGTGCCAGTCGGAGCCGGAGCCGCAGTCAAAGCGTGGCTTCACGACGCAGCGCTAGTATCGAACCAGAGGCAACCGCAAGGCGCACAAGACTACTTGCAACTTCCTCCTCGTCTAGCAAACCTGTTGGACCTTCACCTGCGATCACTGGACCGGAATCCAGCTCAGTTGATAATCCGAGCCAGCGCGGCGTTCCTGCCGATAAAACCGAGAATAAGCTACCCAAGGAGGAGGTCTCGGGACTCCCTGCAGATGATGTTGAGCCAGATGAGCAGCTCGATGACGACTACGATGAGGATGAAGGGGATGATGATGACGATGAGTATCCTGATGGCGTGGATGCCGCGTTTTCCGGTCATTATAATGATTACTATGACGAAGGCAGCGATTACGATAGTGACTAGAATCGAAACCTAGATAGGTCCCCAAGACACACTCGCATTGGATGCGAATGATATACAGTTACTCAAGTCTGACTGATTCACCTGACAGCACTACATATACTACCCTAGACATTCTGGACCCTATTTCTTGATTTACAGAACTCACGCCTAGTCCCCTGGCGTCACGAATGACCATCTCCTTTATCTAAAATTAGTCCATACCTTCATCAGCGGCCTTGAGCAGGGCAGCATTCGGATACGCGGCTGTTTCCTTCCGGATATCATTTCATTAAGAAGGCTAGTACGAGCTTGGGCATTGCTGTATCCCTCGTACCTATGTACCTCTTTTTTTGCCTAACAAACTCTCATGAGACTTGTTGAGCTCATGTCACCATCAAGGCAAGGGGCAAACTCTGCTATATCCTATTTTGGGTCTAGAAAATCTTATGATAGTTCAAAGCCTCAGCTTCCAGTTATACAGACTTTGTCGGATGAGAATTGCTCCTCCCCGTCCCGTCTTATGGGTGGAATGAGGTACTCGGACATGAGTCAGGGCTTCGGCCATGTTCAAGGATCTAGCATGTCATCATCATTGAAGCCGACAAGGCATGAGGTGTTTTTTTTTTTCTTTCTCCAGTTTCAGGTCTTTGGATGCTCTACTGGTTTGGGGGGGTCGCCCCTCTTTACCACGATACTTTTCTATATCTCATGAGGAATGTACAAGGCAAGGCGTCTCACTATACAGAATGCTTAAACAGGTTGCTGATATCGAGAAAATACTCCACCATCATCGCCTGACTCTGCCTCCTTTCTTGGTGTCTTGACTAATGTGGTATTTTTCGGGGAATCTGCGGAGGCTGGTATGAAGGATCCCAAAAGCCTAGGAAGAAGGTGGGGGGTTATGTGATGGAAGCCATCTCTATGACTACTGATGAGAATCATTAATATGGGAAAAGGTTTCCATCGTCAAGTTGCATGGATCAGCTGCAGATCTTCAAGCTGGCTCGTCATTTATACTACCGAATCCACCCTATGTTTGCATGTTAAATAGGCAAACTCGGGAGCTGCACATATATCAGATTATTCTTTCTTTGTTCAAGATTTACGGCCGACTGAGGATCATTCCACCTTTAATTGCTCTATTCTGCGTGTTCCTTTCATCGTTCTCTCCGAAATCATGGTGAAGCTCGAGATGTACGGCAGGGGCCTAAGCCTCCGAATGGCCATCATGTTCACCTGCCAAATAGCATTCGTTTTGTTCGGTGAGAAACTCCAAGCATCACACTTTACGTACCGCTGGCTAACACCTTATCTTACCGTGTCTAGGCTACAACCAAGGGGTATTTGCAGGTATCATCGGGAATGGAGACTTTCTTCGAGTGGTCGAATATCCCAGCTCTGCAGTTCTGGGGATGATAGTAGGTATATACAACCTAGGCTGCTTGACGGGCACGCTTGTAGCCTTTTTGACGAGCGACAATCTTGGTTTCCGAAAGTCCATGTGGATTGCAATGGGCTTTCTGACAGTGAGTTATTTCCTTTCTCGTCTGCACCCCTCTCCAAAAGCTGGGGAACTCTATTTTGAATATTTTATTAAGGGGCCTTCCACAGGTTGGGGCAATCCCACAGATATGTGCTTATTCCAGGGCTCAAATGCTTGTGGCTCGATTCATTGGCGGGATTGGAACGGGGATTATGACCTCGACAGTCCCCGTGTACCAGTCAGAGCTATGTGAAGCTCGAAATCGAGGAATGTATGTATGCAGCCAGCCTCTTGCTGTCGGAGTAGGTATTGTGATAGCCTATTGGCTCGACTATGGAATGAGCTTTGCCTACGGGTCTATCGATTGGCGGCTTCCTCTTGCTTGCCAGATGATCTTCGTTATCACCGTGGCCATTCTTGTTGTTGGGTAGGTCTAGACCTTTTTCTTTCTTCCTTTTTCCCCTCCACATGCCACTCCTCTTTTTAGGACCGGATAAAGCTAATGATAGGACTGAATCGGGATTACAAGACTACCTGAAAGCCCTCGATGGCTGTGCCGTAAAGGCCGGAATGAAGAAGCTGTGCGAGTACTGAGTGCCTTTTATGATCGACCGGCAGACGATGCAAAGGTTGTAAATGAGGCAGACGGGATCTTTAGGGCCATTGAGCTTGATGACATCCGTGGGGAATACAAATGGTCCCAGCTGTTTAAGAAGGATGAGATCCAAACTGGTCGTCGGGTCTTGCTGGCCTACGGGCTGCAGTTTATGAATCAGATGGGAGGCATCAACATCATCGTCGTAAGTAAACCCTGTTTCTTCTGCCAGACTAGTATACAACTACCTAGGTAGCTTTCAGGCCAGCTAATAGTTCTACTAGTCCTATGTTACGACAGGTAAGGACCAAGTTCATCTGGGGTTTCCTGCCTGCAGAAGACTGGAGTCTCGCTAACAAAATTGGTACTATGTGCTTCTACAGTCCTGGAAGTCAACGTGGGCCTGGACACTAAAACGAGTCTGTTGCTGGGTGGAGTGATCCAAATCATGTTTGTCATTGGTAAGCCTCTTTCAACTATTCTTCTAGCCTTTTACGCGGAACTGATGATATTCCCCCGTCCCCCGGGCCATCAGGCTCCCTCTATCCCACACTTTACTCGGATCGACTTGGCCGGAAGAAGCCAATGATCTGGGGATCTTTCGGACTTTTTCTATGTATGATGATGATCTCCATTCTTCTATCATTCAAAGGTTAGTAGTAACTACTTAGTGTGGCTTGCGGGGCCCCTTGTTGCTTGGTTTGAGGACTAACTAGCTAACATCCACTTTCTCTCTAGGAACTCCCCAGCAATCAACTGCTGGATCCGCCTCAGTAGCATTTTTCTTCCTCTTCATGCTCATCTTCGGAGCATCTATCAACTGCATACCATGGGTCTACGGACCAGAGCTTCTCCCCATGCACGTTCGAGCAAAAGGGTGAGTGGACACAAGAAAAAAAAAGCTTCCTCTTCCCACATTCCACAGCCGATCCCCCTTGCTGCAACCTATCCCCCCACTCCCAGGTATAGGCGTAACCATGATCAACCGTTAGAGATTGATAGGGCTACCTAAACTAACTGACCTCTTTCTCCCCCCCAAAAAAGGAACGCCATCGGGATCTCGGCAAATTGGCTATGGAATTTCTTCGTAGCCATGATTGGACCAACCCTTATCCAGGACCTTGAGTGGAAGGGATACCTCATCTTCATGTGTTTCAACTTGGCTTTTATTCCCGTGAGTGTTCAACTTGCTGTTTCCCGGAGCATTCCCTTCCACCCATTCATTCATTCATTCATTCATTCATTCATTCATTCATTCCCCCGGCCACCACCATCTCTCTATCTATCTATCTACCTACCTACCTACCTACCTACCCCACGTATGAAACCCTCCCCCCACTAACACAAAGCCCCAGATCCTCTACTTCTACTACCCAGAAACAGCAAACCTGAGTCTCGAAGAAATCGACTCCCTGTTCATGGGCAAGGCGCACCGAGGCCCTAACCCAGACGCCAAACAACCTACCTGGGAAGTCTCCTTCTCTCCTTAGGTTACCTTAATCGTAACCTAGAAAGAGAAAGAGAGAGAGATTCTCAGAAACAGAGGACACGCAAGACAGAGGACACGCACAAAAACTCTTCACCACACCATCCCACCGCACCCTCATACTCTCGGAGACTCCAGTTTAGATTGTGAACGAGGAAAAAAGAGGACCCTCTAATCTGTGGTGCTCAGGGTTCTAGAGATTAGTTCATGAGTCTTATTTTTGGTATTTATATTTAAATGGTTGAAGGGGATCTTTCATTCATAAGGATAATGTTGGAGGTGAAGTGAATGAATGGCCATTTTCCAGGGGTTGGATAGGGGAAGGAAAGAAGACTTTATTTTTCTTCTTCTCTTTTCCTTCTTTTTTTTCATTTCTCATTATTGGCAGGTAGGATAGGATGGGTATGGTTTCAGTAAGGATACATATAAATAAATTGAGAAATAATTATAGAAATGAGCAGTTTCTATTGTGGGGAAATTACTTGGAAGTACTAGTATCTGCCGGTGGTGGTAGTGGTGGTAGTGGAATACCTAGATGTGTAGATATGTGTAGATGTAGATATTAGTTACTTCGCAGTTAGAAGACGGGTAGAGGGAAGGGTATTCATAATTTTTGTCTTTTCTCATTTGCTATATTCTTTTATCTTCGTCTTTCTTCTTCTGCCACTTGGCAAGTTCGTGTATATCAACTATCGACAAAGCGTGAAAGAAATAAGGAAAAAAAAGAGTAAACCGCCAGTTCAACCACCGTACGCCGGAACCAGATAATCAAGAAAAAAGCAAAAGCAATGATAGGAAACTCCAAGAGAAGAAAAAATAATGAAAAGGAAAGAAATTCACAAACGTTGTCGAAATCATCTGAAAATTACGAGAGCTGGCAGTATCAGCAGAAACATCACAAAGTGAGATCAAAGAAGACGTGAGAAGATGAATCGTCGCGGGTGTTTTCTTTCTGCTTCAAAAACGGTCGAGCGGTGACTCTTGGGTTCTTTGGGTATTTGGGTATTTTTCAACCCCCTTCATATCGTGCGTTTCGGAGTCGAGAAAACCGGGGGGGTTTTTTTTATACATCGATGTCCATTCCCATCCCCATTCCCACGCCATTGTTCAATGCCGTCGTGTTGACAGGCTGCGCACAGAGCGTTTGGATGAGTGGCTGACCGGCTTCTGATGCACTTCCCAAAACGGTTTGATCTTGAAAAGTGCCCGAATTGCTTGGTTTGTCCGAAGCACTGAGAACTTCGGTTCCCTCAAACATGATCGGGGTTGACTGGAGATTTCGAACGCAGTTCTCCCAGGAAGAACCCACGAGTTGGGCTTTAGTGAGGTCGTCATTGAAAAGGTAGAATGCAGATATAGTGGCGGGCCCCAAGGGCGTCATAGGTCTCGCGGTAACGAGATATGCGTTCAATGCCCGGTTCTTCATGAGAATGTCCGAACCAGAAAGGTAGCGTGAGAATTGGCGGTCGATGTACCTCTTCCAGCCGCGGACGGCTGCCGCCATGTCTGCGTCGTCAGTCTGAATTCGTTGCCAGCTAATCCCAAGGAGGTGTGTGGCGTCGTCAACCAAGGGTTCTCCAGACGAGAAAGGATTCGTGCGGGTTGAGGCTTCGGGGATGCGGCGATTATCGTCATTGTCGTTTCCCTGGAGCTGTCGTTGAATTCGAGACAGCGTGACATCGTTCAAACCAGGGGCTGAGGGGTTCAAGCGTTGGGATTTGCGGCTGGCTTCCGAAGCGTGATTTCGCAACGAGGCATGGGGTGCAGCAGCCATGGCATTCTCAACTGCCTCTTCGTACCATGTACCAGTCTGACTTTCTGCTGATAGAGCCATCCCGTAGATGGGCTCTTCCTTGGGGACAGGAGGTTGGACTGGGATTGTATTGCTAAGAGAGTCCTCAACAGCAACATCATCACGCGACCTCTTGCGGGATGGTCTAGCATTAGGAAAGGAACTTGGTGCAGTCAGAGTTCCGGGCAATGCATTTACTCCAGACGAGAAAGAGTGAGGTTGGACTCTATTTGCCAGGAAAGGCCTGGACCCAGGTCCTGGAGTTGCGTCAAGCTTTGCCTGGCGAGGGAATTGAAGAAAAGCGTGTTCCTGGGGAGGGGATAGGACCATGGCCGGGCCATCACGGAGGGAGCTGAGAAGCATTGGGCACATTTCGAAACAGGATAGAGCGTAGTACTCGTCGTGGAAAGCGGTCGATCGATGGTATCGTGGTGGTGTCTAAGGGATGGGAGGGATAGCTACGCAGAGGACCCGACCTGTTCAATCAAGTGAGCTGGAAACAAGCAGTTAGAATACCCTGTGGATCGCAGGATCCGAGCTGGAAGACGAGTTGTATGGCAAGGACGGCTGGGAAGGATGATGAGGGAGGCCCTTGTCTAAGAGAACAAGAGAGAGGGCACAGGAAGGGTAGAAGGAAGAGAAGGTGAAGAGAGGTGGTAGGGAGGAGAGGAAGAGGGAAGACAAAGGTAAGAAGAAGAAGAAGAAGGAGAAGGAGAAAGAAGAGATCGAACCACGGGAAGTTCGGCTGAAAAGGACACAAGAAGAGGAGAGGAAGAGAGGAGGAAGCAACGCGTGAGAAAAGAGGCTGACAGATGCGGACGAGAAGCCTGCAAGTCAGCGAGACAGATTATTATTCGCAGATGAGATTGATGGACTGCTTGGAATTGGATGCGCCGGTGATGCGCAGACTCCGGAGCCGTCTCAATACCACGCCTTACCGCTTCCAGCCCTCTTAATTTGCGGTTTCCCTCCCAACGCTGGTGCCGGCATACCATACCATACCGTATTGTGGGATCGACCCATAGGCCTCAGATCGCCCTGCAAGGACTCTTGCATTATTGGCCGACGGAGAATCGTCCGGAGACCCGCTGGATGGAATTGCAGAGAGTTTGGCACTTGCCATTGGCTAAATTTCCACGCCTCGTCCGCGCGTCGCCCCACTTGGGAACCCCTTCCAACGCCATTGACTATGCTTACTGGCCAAGCCAACAAAGATAGCCCTGGAGGACCGGGGGTTTGTTGAGGACATGATTGGCCTGTAAGCTATATTCCGCCCCGCTCCCGCAAGTCAGCTTTTCATTGCCTCAGGCCACAATTGTTGCGGGAAACAGGTAGTGACGAGGTAACAGAACTGCAGTACTGGGACCTCCTTGTTAAAGCAAACTAAGCACGTAGAACTCGAGAACACTGCAGCCAAACATATTAATAAAACATATTCTATTTTGGCAGAGAAAAAATGGGAAAAAATGTAAGCTATGGTAACAGAAGGAATAATAAAAGGGTAGTATAAAGAAGCGCACATGTGGTGAAAGCAATATTCGACACCAAACCTCGTGCTAGTTTAACATGACAAATGCTCATCGAGCCCAAATCACACACACTACCGATAATCCCGTAGGACGCGACACCGTAACCAAGGTTAATAGAGAAAAGAGTGAAAAAAGGTGGAAAATAAAACATGTCTTCGTAGGGCCAGAAGCTTAGTTATATCAGGCCCGGAAGACGACATCGGGTAATCGCGAGGTACAGGCTGCATTGCCTGCATGTGGCCGTATCTCGACGCAATCCGGCGTTCTCTCTCTTCAGACTGACCCAGCTGAGGGCACATATGTTTCGGTGATAAATGGCCACAGAAATGTTGATGATAGGCCAAAGTATGAAATTGAAAAAGGGAAATGTAAATGCATAGAAACAAGAAGTTGTCGTTTAAATCCCAGGAACCCACCACAGGACACACCCACCTCAGCTCCTCATGGTCACTTATCCGAAGATGGCGAGTTCCACGGCTAGATACCACAGCATCCATGAGTTCATCATCTCAATTGTGCAGGAATTTAAGCATTGCCAGAAGTGGCTCCTCCGAGCATGCCCTTAACGTTTGCAACCGAGTCAGAGGCATAGCTGGGGGCCATGGATCCGACGAGGAGGAAGAAGCTGAGGAGACTAGCGCCGATGATAACGAAACGGCGCTGGGCAGGGCGAGTGGCACCGTACTCGGCCCAGGCACGGTTGGCCTGGCTGGTATATTCCCTGATCTTGTCTCCGCCGAGCTTGTAGTAAACAAGGCCAACTAGAGCGACAGAGTAACCGAAGAACTGGAGGGCGGTGACGGGGGTTTGCCAGATCATCATGGAAGCAGCGACAAGCAGGATATCCTTGAGAACACCACAAAGGGTCATGACCAAAGAGGATGTCTTTCCGATCTAGAGTTCATTGTTAATGAGACGAGACTATACTTTCTCTCGAGCAAGGATTCTCACCAGGAAGACAACAGAGACGTTCAGCAGGAAGGCAACAATAGCGTTTGCCAACAGAGTCCACACTCCAACATTGTAGATGTGGCCCATGGTGAGACTAGGGACCTCGAGGAACAAGGCAGTGACACCGTTCATCACAGCGCAAACAGGAGCGAAGTAGTAGAGGGAGACGAGGGGGTCCATCTTGTACTCGGCAGAGCTGAGCAGACGCTGCACCATAACCAGACGAGTAGCCTCGAAGATAATACCACCGATCTGGAAGACAAACCCAATGAAGACGAACTTGATTTCACCGAATGAAGCAATGATGACACCGACGACAATAACGGCAACGTTCATCAAAACCTTGAGATTGACAGGAGCCATGCCCATACCCCAGGTAGCGAGAAGAACGGCAACAGGAGTAGTCGCCTGCAATATTTGTTAGCAGGCAAACGGGATCTCGGGATGGGGTTGTGGTTGAGTTCGTCGCACCTTCAGCATCTGAATGAATGCCACACTCAAATAAAGATAAGTCACATTGCCACAAATCAAGCTCAAGCTGAAGAAGAGACCGATGGGGACAATAGCGCGGAGGTAGACACGGCCAGTCATTTTCACAGTCTTGCGGCCATCGAGGAGAGTGGTGGTACGAGCGAGAATCTGGGTCATGAAGGTTGCGAATGCCAAATGCCATGTTGTCAGGATAATAGCTGTAAAATGATTAGAACCAACAAAGAATCGGAGAAGAACCGGCATTAGAACATACGGAAGCCTAGTTGAGGAGGAAAAAATAACTGTTAGCATTTCGGTGTTCTGTTCCGCTGATGGGTGCAAAGAAGCCAAGTTGCACTTACGGAACTGAGCATAATCAAGAATATGCTTGTTAAACAAGATAACACTGGAACTCAGAGCAATCCAGGTACTGATATTGATATGATCTTAGTATAATCGACGCAGAAGAGTATTTTCCGACCGGTGTTATAGGGATCAATCGACTCACCCAACGTAGACAGCAGGATGGAAGGTCGGCTTAGGAGGCTCCGACTTCTCGATGGCAGGATTGACAGTAGGCAAGGTAGGCTCATTGCGAGAAACCTCTCCAGAGGTTCTCATCTTTTCTCCTTCTGAACTCATGGCGAATCTGGGGGTTTGATCTGAGAGAAAGCGTTGAAAGTCGAAAGGTCGCGGCCGCAAAAGGCTGCTTTGACTGAACTGTGCGGAGGCCAGGGGGAAAGCGGGTATAAAAATAGAGGAGAAAAAAACCAAAGCCAACAGCGGCAACGAATCTAGAGTCTAGAAGGTGGAAAGGATGGGGAGAAAGTCTAACGAATGTGAGTCAAGAGTTGGTCGAACAGAATCAAAAAAAAAAGAAAAAAAGGAATAACAAGACAGCACGAACAGTTGCTTAGAGATGAAGCATGGAGAGAAGAAAGAGGAAGATGGTGTTGGTCGGTGTAGTAGTAGGTAGTCGTTGTAGCTTGTTTGGGGTGAGACAGGGAAGAGCTGAAACGTTCTGTGGACGCGGCACGGAGTGGGTTAGTTATCGGTAGGATTATTATGATTATTATTTTGGAGCGCTTCGAGGTAGCAGTAGCGTATGGAGAATAATTAGGAGTAAACAAGGAAAAAGAAAACAGGAACAGAGGGACGAAGAGGGTCGGATCCGCGCAGTTGAAAAGAGATCGTGGCTGAGGATGATGAATTGATATGCTCACTGGACGGCAGAAAACTTACCATCTAGACAGTTCTAAGAGTACTACTACCAGTACTGCTAGTACTGCTAGTAAGTGGCAGAGGCATGCGCTGTTTGCTGCAAGCGTACAGTATTACTAGTATCTAATACCGGACAGTACGTGACCAGCCACGACCAGCACTCTGTAATAATAGTAATCGAGGTGGTGGGGGAGGGGAAAGAACCGGAACCAGCCAAATGTCCATATTAATGATATTATTAGCTGGAACTGGATTCAGAAATACAGGTACTACTACTAGTAGTAACACTCTACGATGTAAATAACATTATTATTACCTATGTAGTTACTGCAATCCATGTGGTGGTCTATTATTATCACCATAATTATTCATGTATTATCATCAGTATTATTTTGCCTTCTATCGCGTGAGACTGAGGGGCATGACGAGGTCGAGTTCTAGCCTGCAAAACAAGCCTTTAGGAAGCCTGGACTCCTCGGGGGCTTGAAGAATAAATGGAGTCCACAAATGACAGATGGATCGTTAGTATCGTGCATCCTGTACTGGATGGTTTCATACAAATAATACACTCTCAAATCGCACCCAATCTCTCCACGTAATCATACATTAAGATCTGTATTGTATTCCTCATTACCCATTTTCTTTTTGTCCTAGCAAACTGACGTATTTAGAGGGGATACTTATATTATTTTTCAACCTGGCTAAGGCAAATTAATTAAACTATTGCTTCTCTGCTTCATCAATTTTTTCCTCTTCCACTCCAACCAGGTCCTGATCCATGAACTCTACCTTTCCCATTGGTGCTTGCGTGGGGGCGAGGCCAATGTTCATCACTCTCGTGGCGAGGACAGGCGGTTTGGGGATAATCCAGGTACCCACAGTCCCAGCGACTACGTACCTATACCCAGGTACCGCGGGTCAACATGTATCGCCCCTTTTCCTCTCCGGTCCTCGTTCGTCTCTATGTTGAGTCTAGGCACCGCTTTGCCTCCAGACCCTGGTTTATTTATTTATTATTATTATTTTTTTTTTTTTAATTTCCCACCCTTCTCCCCTTTTTCTTTGATTCCTTTCCTACCTTTTCTGGTTGAAAAACTCACGGAGCTGGTAGTAGTGTTGGTATCTTTATGGGGCCTCTAGTTTTGCACTGAAACAGGACAGAGTCGATCAAATGGTATCTAAGTTGAAAAGAATCTGGAGGAACGAATCAACAACAGAAGGAACATCTTGCAACTTCGAGCGATGATCAAAATTAACACCAACTTGTTTGGTGCTCCATGCATTACGCAAGCAGACTGCGAGCCAAGGACTCACTTACCCGCGTTCAGCGGCCACTTGTCCATAGCGTTGCCGCCAAAGTCCCTTGCTGAGTGGAGAATGCAGCGATCTGATGGCCAAAAAAAAGCATTACTAGTCACTAGTAACTAACTACTAACTACCGAGTTCTGGGTCCTGAATCCTGACGCCATTGCTGTGGTTTGATGGCGTCCTCAGCAATAAGCGACGATAATTAACTACTACGGAGCACTCTGTATGTAAAGCCTGGGATGCTTGGAGGGGACCCACGACTCCACGAGTCGTGATGGCTCACTCCTGTCAAATTCAATGACGACAGATTATTCCTTCACGTCTCCTCATGCCGCGTACTACAATTTGGACAAGGGAAAGCTCACAGTGTATGCACCATGCAGTCCACCCCGAGTGGCTGAATTTAAGATCTCGGTTGTCTTCTTTGAATGTCTAGGTATCTATCATGCGAAGAACCTTGATGAAGTCGTCTGGTTCTTATTGGCAAGGAAATTGTGTTGCTTGGGCCACGGTAGGTCAATCCTGTGCTTACGATGATCATATTGATGAACGTTGTCTTTTCAGTTTCGGGACTGAAGATCTCCGCTATATTTCCTTTCCTAGAAAGCCAATCGGTGGGACCCTTGCCCAGCGGCCAGCTGTACACTACGGAGTACTTTACCTCTGTCCCGACTCCCGACTCCTACAGAGTCCTGGGACTCCGACAAGACTGGTGGATTCTGAACAAGTACTCCGTGGACCAGAGATGATATTTCTGTGGGCATAGATCGGCGTTATGTTGAGAGGAGCTATCCGTATTCATGTTCTCCGTCCAAGGGTGTCTAATACTCACAGACAGTATTCTGGAGTCCCTGCAGGTATTTCCCTTTATAGACTGATCCGCTGTTCTACAAGGCAATCGGGGCCTGTGTATTTGGGAGTTTGGGCAAGGTCAGAACGAACCCCAATAAAGAAGAACTAATGTACTACAAGCTTTTCTTACGCCACCTGTCCATCGTTACACAGTTGATGCTGTGATTCGCGTCCTGCATTTGATTCGACGTGCGTATAACAGGAAGAAGGGTCTAACGCATCTAACGCAATGGCAACAGGTCAGACATTTCTCGATGTGGCTTTTCGTTGACAATACCGACTGCGTGTACTTCCAGGGACTAGTATACACTACATACTAGCAGCAGCAGTAGTAGCAGTAGTCAGTATGCACACCTGCAATCATCCCCCTGATGATAAGAAGGTACCCGGATAGAGTAAACATCAACAGTCCCAGCAAGCTCCAGGGTTCTCTTGGCAACTTGGAACATTCCTGACAACCCCAGCCATCATCATGACCCGTCCAGGAGGAGCCCAAGCGTGGTGGAGATACGCTGCATCCAGATAGAGCGATAAGCATCCATGATAAAGAGGGGCCAGTCGTAATTGGTGGCCGGAGGATTATTTGAGTCCCTTCATCGATGGAATCATTAACTATTACTCCTACGATCTCATCTCTGAAACTTATCCTCTGCCTGCGCACTCTGACATTACGTTCAGGAGTAAACTATTAGATATCCAACGAGCCAGCAGAAGAAGCGCAAATGGCGCAAAGAATCGAGTAATCGATCGCCTGATTGGCCACCCCGAAATGAGGGTAATTACAATCTTCCAAAGTATTAATTATAATAATAATGATAATAATAATATTATTATTATAATATCAGATCCAGAACGTTTAAACTTGGGGCCCTGCTTGGTTCCCCCTTTTTTTGACTCTCTCCTTTCCAGGGCTTCAACCGCAACCGTTCGACGACGACTGGGGCCGTCCGTGCCTGTTAAATGGAACGAAAGGGAAATAAGTTTTTGTTTTAGTTTATCTTAGTCGGTAGTTACATGTTGATACCATACGTAAAAGAGTTTTATTTATTTATTTATTATTTATTTTTTAATATTTTTAGGGTCTAAACTTGAAACAGCCTCTCCACAGGAACCCTCCAGCTTCGTCACGTTTTGTTTTCCCGACCGCCGCCTGCAATTACGGAGGTACAACCTGTACCTTTCTGCCCGCCTTCCAACCCTCACCGTCTTCTCTCTCCCTCTCTTTCTCTCTCCCACCACCTGCATCTCTTCTCCTCTTCTCTCCATAAGAACACTGCTGTCTCCTACAGCTTCGTTTTCTTCTATGCTTAGTCTCGCCCGCAAGACTTTGAATCGCGTTCCCAGCTTCCAGGATATCCTACAAGGCAGGATGACCCACCCCGACATGTAAGGAGCTCTCCGCAAATCTACTACCTAACTCAGGGGGCGTTTGGAGCCAGTGCTGACCTCCATTGTCTTTCCCTACAGCTCAGTTGACGTCCTCGTCATTGGCGCTGGCCCTACTGGTTTGGGTGCCGCGAAGCGTCTGAACCAGATTGTACGATCCCCTCATCTTTATCCTTCGAACAAAGGCGAAAAAAAACTAACTGTTGGCGTGTGAAGGACGGCCCCTCCTGGCTGATTGTTGACAGCAACGAGATCCCCGGTGGTCTCGCTTCGACCGATGTGACACCTGAAGGCTTCGTATGTGGTCCCTCTGGAAGCATCTGAAGTAGCCTGTGCTTGACGAGACCCCTTCAAACTGACCCAATTGCAGCTTTACGACGTTGGTGGCCACGTTATTTTCTCCCACTACAAGTACTTCGATGACTGCATCAACGAGGCTCTTCCCAAGGATGATGACTGGTACACACACCAACGTATCTCCTACGTTCGCTGCCAGGGCCTATGGGTTCCCTACCCCTTCCAGAACAACATCTCCATGCTTCCTAAAGAGGAGCAGGTTCGCTGCATTGATGGTATGATCGATGCTGCCCTTGAGGCTCGCGTGGCCAACACCAAGCCCAAGGACTTCGATGAGTGGATTGTGCGCATGATGGGAACTGGTATTGCCGATCTCTTCATGAGGCCATACAACTACAAGGTCTGGGCTGTGCCCACCACTAAGGTGAGTTGAACCAATTCCACCCTCTGCGTATGTATGCGCAGTAGACAGGTACTGATGTCTGTCGCGATCTAGATGCAATGTGCTTGGCTTGGTGAGCGTGTCGCTGCCCCCAACCTTAAGGCAGTGACCACCAACGTCATCCTCAACAAGACCGCTGGTAACTGGGGCCCCAACGCTACCTTCCGTTTCCCCGCTCGTGATGGTACTGGTGGTATCTGGATTGCCGTTGCGAATACTCTCCCCAAGGAGAAGACCCGCTTCGGCGACAAGGGCAAGGTCGTCAAGGTTAACGCCAAGAACAAGACCGTTGTGCTGGGCGATGGTACCACCGTTGGGTACCAGAAGCTCGTGTCCACGATGGCCGTGGACTTCCTCGCTGAGCAGCTGGGTGACCAGGAATTGATTGGCCTCACAAAGCAGCTCTTCTACTCTTCCACCCATGTCATTGGTGTTGGTATCCGTGGCAGCCGCCCTGAGAGAATTGGCGACAAGTGCTGGGTAAGTCAGAGGACGGCCCCTTTGTGACAGAGTCTAAAGTATTAACCCTTTTCAACAGCTCTACTTCCCCGAAGACAACTGCCCCTTCTACCGTGCTACTATCTTCTCCAACTACTCTCCCTATAACCAGCCCGAGGCTTCCAAGAAGCTCCCCACCCTCCAACTAGCAGATGGCTCCAAGCCGAAGAACGCCGAGCCCCAGGAGGGTCCTTACTGGTCCATCATGCTTGAGGTTTCCGAGTCTTCGATGAAGCCCGTCAACTACGAGACCCTCCTTGCTGAGTCCATCCAGGGTCTCGTTAACACCGAGATGCTGAAGCCCACTGATGAGATCGTTTCCACCTATCACCGCCGCTTCGACCACGGATACCCCACACCATCCCTGGAGCGTGAAGGCGCCCTTACCCAGATCCTGCCTAAGCTGCAGAACCTGGATATCTGGTCTCGTGGCCGCTTTGGAAGCTGGCGTTACGAGGTCGGTAACCAGGATCACTCGTTCATGCTCGGTGTTGAGGCCGTGGACAACATTGTCAACGGCTCTGTTGAGCTGACCCTCAACTACCCAGACTTTGTCAACGGCAGACAAAACACTGAGAGGCGTCTGGTTGATGGTGCTCAGGCCTTTGCGAAGAACAAGGCACAGTAAAGGCCGGGAACTTTTTTTTTCCCGAGCCTTGATGGGCTTTTTTAATAGAACTACGTCGAATTTTAATCTTGAATGACTAAATGGTGGGACAAGAGATTTAGATATAAGATTACGCACCATGAAAGCCTTTTGTTTTTTCTTCTCCTTCTTCATCTTATTTTCTTTTTTCATGTTATTACCGTTTTATTCCACCGGAATTTACCCCCTATTTTTTTTCTGAAGCGATATTTGGGGATGTTTGGCATTTGTTGGTGTGAACCCCTTGACTTCATCAAATTAGCTTTTTACCCATCCAGCTAGAATTTCTTCGAATCTATACACTTTCGGTCTTGACAGGCAATATACTCCTACTTCCTGATCTCCTGCTTCAAATCACTGGCCAATATGACAAGTCCCAATAGCTTAGTATGTAGTACTTAATTTAGTGCTACTTCATTATCTTTGCTTGTATAGAGATTCAATGAATGAATATTTTCTTTATTTCTGTATGTGTATGTGTGTATGTGTGTATTGTATACAGAAAATAAATGCCAGTCACGTGGGCGCTATAACGCCAGTCACCACACACCACAGTAAAGAAATCCACGTCCCCTGCACACATTTTCTTGGCAAGAAACATCCTGCCCTGGTCTTCTTCATTTCTTTTTCTCAGCTGCCTAAGCTAGATGGGGGTAGATGCTCTTTAATAAGAGGATGAAGGTTATGAAGCAGGTGGGTGGGCTCATCTCCGTGATGGCCTTGAGAGGACTGGTGTATGGACGAGGCGAGGTAAGTCTCTACCTAGGTACTAAGGGTTGAGGCGAATGAGAGGGCTAATTGGGCTGATAAATAGACTTACCTACCTGATTAAGGGGGAGGAGGAGTAGTAGGAGGAGAAATGTCACCTGCATCGTTGGTGTTTAACAGAAAAGTCGACTGATATACCTGCCTACATTCTACTGATGAGATGGAATCATGTTCGGCGAATGCAGCTTCGGCTGTCTACACAGCTTCTGTAGTACTAATATACTCTGGGGAATATCTGCATCGCTCAGCTCCCTCACCGAAAAGAATCATGCCTCTGTTTGACAGCCGCAAACCAAGTGCATTGCTGGTGACATATTTGGATCAAGAGGCCATTCTCATCTGGTATCTGCCAAAGAAAGAAAAAAGCAAATCGTCTCCGCCTCAAATCGATGCCCACACTAGTCATTACCGACAACGGTCTAGGCCGAGTGCTCGAGTTCGTATTTGATCTGCTCGACGTAGTTCGCGAAATCAGCGGCTTCGATCATAACAGGATGGGGCCGGGGCTCCTTTGTTTTGTTTGAGATATATCAGTATGCGATATCACATTGGGAGTGGAGAACAACGCACAAATCCAAAAAAAAGGCTGGGGTTCTGGTCATTTGCATATGCCATCAATCTTGGACTTATATGCGTCTGATTTGGGTAGACAAATCCTTCTCCGCCAGGCTCGCGCAGCATCATTGCGGGAAAACGAATTTGTTGCGGAAGCTGGGCAACAGGATTTTCAAGGGCATCGTTGTTTGCGGGAATCCTCTGCAGATCACCCTAATGCTCATGATTGTGAGTATGTATGTATGTACGAGGAGTAACGACGTGCTTGTACTGAAGGCATTTAACTGGATGCTTACAGATTGATGGACGATTGCCCCTTGAGGTTCTCTGGCTGGCGCCGCACTCATAAGAGCACCAATACTAGGCGAGAAGTTGTTTCCGGGAGCCAACTGATTGTTGCTTCTGGCATTGCTTTTGCACTTGCCCTTGCCTCTGGCAGCCTTGATGCTTGTCAGCTCACCCTCTGTGTCTTATTGGGAGATCCTGGGACATTGCTTTACATTTCCACATCTTGCATAGCGTGCACCAGAGCGAGACACACGGCCCGGGAAGACGAGGGGTTCTTCGATGCTTTCGATGATATTCTCAGACACTTCGGTAGAGCTTTCCCGAGTGGCTGCCTCTTGGTGGTGCATCCCTGGAGATGCCGCCTGGGGAGAGTGTCTAGGCGAAGCCTTGGGTTTCTTGAGGCGAATTTGTTTCATCTTTGATTGAGACACAAGTTCCCTTGGGATACTCAACGTCTGGTTAAAAAAGGAGGGAGTGAGATTTTTGGTCAATGGGAAGATCTCCACGCTTGGATTGATCCAAATGATACTGTTGTTTCTGCTGGGCGGCAGCAGGGCAACACAGAAGGTTCCTAGAGAAAATTACTGCGTGAGTGATGAACCGTTTGAGGAAAGGAAAGGCGTTGTGGGTCCTGGGGATGATTACCGGGCTGTCTTTTCACTCCTGTATGGCGAGACAGCCAAAAGAGAGCGACTGTTGTTGGAGAAAGACGTGCAAGAGAGTTGTCCAGCACGGCCTCTTTTTGTTGAGAAGATAACGGGAAAGTCTGGAGTTGGGAGGGTAGTATGCCTTGGTTAGTATGAAACTCCCTCAGGCCTTTGCAGTTTGAGTTGCAAGGAAGAGCCAGCTGCAGGTTCGAGGAAAGTGAATGAGCGAGATGGCTGCACGGGGTGCGGGCCCCAGATTGTCTGTCAGAAACATGCAGCTTAATACTGCGCCTCAATGGTATGAGAGACCCGACAATAGCCTCACAATCATTTTCAGGGCACAATAGGGTCGATTTTGACGAGGTATCCTGGACGGCACTCGGACGATACATGACATCAGATCTCCGCTGTTGGTATCGGAGGTCTGGGGAACTAGACGGACGGTAAGCACCAGCAGGCGAATGTCCTGTAGATGTATAGTCGCCGTCGCTCCTCTGATAGCTTTCGGGTGAGCTGCCATCAGAAAGTCCATGGGATTGTGCATCCTCACAGTCCGAGTCAGAGGGAAAGTCGGAGTTGTAAAAGATTCCATCATCATCACTAGAGCCGCCGCCGCTGCCGCCGCTGCTGCCAGAACTCTGGTCCTGATGGTACCAAGCAGCGACTGGAGAAGAGCGAGAAACGATTCTGTCGAGATGATAGCACAGGTCTTCTCCCGTAAGGGCGATGGAGGTAGGTTTGGCCCGGAGCATGATGTTTGTTTCTTTTATCTTTTACTCATTTCGCGATACTATCGAGGTTTAGAGAAGAGCAGTGCTTTTTCTTTTATCCAATATGGTGCATGAGATGCTACTTGCAGTACTAATGGGAAGCGGGAGAGGAAGAGGGAGAGCTGCATTTCTTCCTGTTTTGGCAGGTGCGATGGGAGGATGGCAGATTACCCGAAGAGGAAGGTGGATGGGCGTCGATGGTGTTTTTCTCTCACAGTAGAAGTAGCAGTAGTAGTATAGGAGTAGTATAGTAGTTACGAAAGAATATCAATATCCTGCACGATGACAGCATCCACAGTCGGATTACCATCATCATCACCTACTCCAGACTATACGTAGACCCAGAGTGGAGAGCCACGCCCAGTCAACAAGTGACGAATGCCTCTGCCTAACTAAGAATAACAACAAATCCACCGCCACAGTTGACGCCCGTTGGAAGCACTGAAGCAGTTCTTCTAGCTTGTTTCTGACGACAATAATTCGACTGCTAATGCCAGTGGTATGCAGTGGAGATACTAATAATAATCATAATCAAATAACTCCTACTACTTTACGTCCTGTTGGGTTTGGAGACCGGAGAAATCGATTAATCTCAGCCTCTCCGCCTCTTTTCTCTCTCTCTCTCTCTCTTCTTTTCTCCTCTTCTCTTCCTCTCATTTCCCCTCCCTTCGCTCGCTTCTATCCTCCCTTTTTCCATCGAATTTTTCAACTACGCTCGCATCAGCTTGGACTCGTCTCTCCACCACTGCATCCTCTGCCCTGAACCTGCGCTGGATCATGCATTGTCCGCCTCATCTCCGACCGCCGCCATAGTCCGTTGGCCTCCTACAACCCCCTCTCTCAATCGACTGTAGAGGCTTAATATTTTCCCGTCATTCCCTGTTCTCTCTATCTTGTCGCCCTTTCTCCTCATTCTCTCCTTCTGCTGGTCTGGATTTCGTGGTGTCTTGACCTCATCTGCAGCTCTACAACCTAAGCAATATTTGGTGCTTTCTGCCTCATTTCTCCCTGTTCTTCTCCCCCTCCAAATCCCCTCTCTCCCCTTGTGAATCATCATCCAACTGCCTTCGCCCACAACTCCCGCTCCCCCCCTGAAACTGGTCCTCTGAATCCGCGTTTTCGAGCGTCTGAGCCATTTTTGCGCCCATAATGGATGGGGACCTCAGTCTTTCCCAATCCCTGGGTGGTTTACGCATCGCGAACCCTGATAATTCGTCGCTACATTCATCCGAGGATACCACGACTCCTGCGGCCAGTACTGCTCCTACACCGTCAATAGCGCCCGATCAGGATCAGAAATACGAATCCACGGTGTCCTATCACGCGAATAGCTCGGTGTCGTCGTTCCCTGCTCTTGAAAATCGAAATTCTGTCTACCACTCATACCACCCTGATGTACAACCGCAACCCGCTGCCTCCCACTATACCCCTTTCTCTTCCCAATCACAGCTCTCTGTCCCCTCGACTTCCTCCCGTCCTGTATCGACCCTATTCGCAAACGGTACTACGCCCGCCGCCGCCGTTCGGGAAGGTTCCTACCGTATCCGAACCGACTCTGCCGCGTCATCCGCTTCTGAAAGCATAGCACGTGCGGAGTCTCGTGGAGGATCTGCCGCCCTACAAGCTGGTGTTCCTGTTCGTGATAACAACCACAGCGACCGTGCTTATAAGACTGCACAACTGCCCCATTCCAATGGGGCTGCGGTCATGCGTCAGCCGTCGCGAGCCCGCACTGCTGCCGCAGCTCCGCAACTCTCCGCGTTGCCTTATGGGATGGAAAATGGCCCTGCGATGAGCAGCGAAGAATGGCAGGACCGCGGTGCCGCCGTCGCGGTGAGACAGGAGATTGACGCGAATGGGAAGCCAGTTGCGCGATACATCAAGAAAGGGGTGCGGGATTTTTCCTTCGGTCATACCCTGGGTGAGGGTTCTTACAGCACCGTTGTTTTGGGAACAGACCGTCAAACCCTCAAGGAATACGCTATAAAGATCCTGGATAAGCGACACATCATCAAGGAGAAGAAGGTGAAGTATGTTAACATTGAAAAGGACACCCTAAACCGACTCACCGATCACCCCGGGATTGTGCGATTATACTACACCTTCCAAGATGAGCGTTCGCTCTACTTTGTCCTGGACCTCTGCAAGGGCGGCGAATTGTTGGGTGTCTTGAAACGGATGACCACCTTTGACGAAGAGTGCACGAGGTTTTATGGTGCCCAGATATTAGACACGATTGAATACATGCACAAATGTGGCGTAATTCATCGTGACCTCAAGCCTGAGAATGTTCTGCTTGATAGTCAGATGTATGTCAAAATCACCGATTTCGGGACAGCAAAGATCCTCAAGAGTCAACAATCCAACCAGAACTCAAGCGGGATGCCACCGCTGGATTCGGACGTCCCAGAAGAAGAGCGAGCCAGCTCTTTTGTGGGTACAGCTGAATATGTCAGCCCTGAACTATTGACGGATAAGAACGCCTGCAAAGCGAGCGATTTGTGGGCGTTTGGTTGCATTATTTACCAGCTTCTGGCCGGCCGGCCGCCGTTTAAAGCCGGAAACGAGTACCAAACGTTTCAGAAAATCGTTGCCCTCGACTATGAATTCCCCCTCGGCTTCCCAACAGTGGCCCGCGATCTCGTTGAGCGTCTGCTAGTTCTTGATCCTGCCCGTCGTCTTCCGATTGAGCACATCAAGAATCATGAGTTTTTCCAAGGGGTAACATGGGGCCAGGAGCTTTGGAAGCGAAAGGCACCGCGTTTGAAAGCCTACAGCCCGCCGGCTCGCGACCCTATAAAGCTGAACGGTGGTTCTGATGGGGACAGCTTCCCACCAAGCATCAACGCAGCACCTTCGAACAACTCCCGCGTGGTACCAAGACTTGTTACCGAAGTACCAGCACCCAGCCAGCTTGATATTGAATGGTCCCCCGTGTTGACGAAAACAAACGAAAGGATTCTGAAGATGGGGAACCTAGTGGTTGTATCTACCCCAGCCGCTCACAGCCCAGTCTCCAAGAACGCGGGTGAGTATGAAGCACCCAAAAAGTTCTCACGTTTTTTTGGAGGCAGCACCACCAAGAAGAGGCAACGATTGATTATGGTTACTTCTTCTGGGCGGATCATCATGGCAGCATCCGGGGGAGAGGAGAAGAAAGCGAAAATGGAGCTCTCTCTTCTTTCTCCCGGCACACACTATCGAACTTCCACCGACGCAAAAGGAATCTCATGTTGGATTGTGGATACGGTATGAACAGTTCTTTTCCTCACTCAAACACACGAAACCCTATTTACTAATTGGTATATACAGCGGGATAAACGCTTCATTTTCGAAGACCCTAAACCGTCTTCAAACAACCTCGGTGCTACCGCTTTGTCTGCGCAGGAATGGTTGGACAGTCTGGATCGGGCGCGAGAGATGGCTCTGGCCCTACAAAATAACGGTTCCTATTCAGCCGATGAATTCCGAGATCTGTCCTCCGGGTTCTCAAGCCATGCCAATACCTTAGACCGAAGCTCAGAAGTTCCACACGAAGCATCATCTTCTGGACGAGCCACCCTGGTTAAGCACCACGCAAATGACACCGACTCGATCAAAGGGAAAAAGCGTTTTAGTCGACGCCATTCAAAAAACGGGCTAGCTGCTGTCTTCTAAACTGCTAGTCTGCTCAAGTTTCCTTCGACGCCATCTACCTCCTTACTCGCCTTTTTCTTTTCTTTTCCCGAGACCTGGGAATATCAACGCGCAGGATCGCAATTTCTCAATTTTCATCATTTTGCTTTGATCATATTTCTCCCCCATTCTGTTTGCTGTCTAATTGCTATTCTGATATCGACTTTTTCTTTTCTCTTTTTGTGTGCGCGTGACTGGGCGTTGCGAATCACCGTGTTTCCATCTGTTCTTAATACCTTTACAGTCATCCTCAAATATCCCTTTGGATTACTATTGTTGATATCGGCTGGACTTGATTCCATTCGAGTCCTGAATCCCAGCCGATTACTTTTTTCCCTTTGTCTATTTGCATCTGTAAGAATTCCTTTTGTGATACGATCTAGTCTTCAGCCTAGCTTTGCATCTTGCAATCATGAGCGATTTATCTTTCTTTTTCCCTTCCCGTTTTTATTCTTTTTCACCTCTTTATACTTTTTTCTTTTTGGCTGTTGCTTGAGATTGCTGCATTTAGATGGGAACGAGTATGCATATATCCCCTCATCTGACAAGTTTTCTTTTCCTTACCTGTCTGTGGTCTTTGAATTGCTTCTTCTCCCGCTATATACTCTTCTCCTCCCTCGATCCCTTATCCCTTATCCCTTATCAAAGAGGCTCTCCATCTCTAAATTATATCATGTACTAGTTACAAAGTGCTAGCCACTTTCTCAAAAGAAAAGAAAAAGAAGAAGATGAAGAACAAGAAATGTTTTGCCAGTCTATTTATTTACTGTAGGGGTCTGCGGCGATTTGATCATTCAGTTTTTTCTTCTTACTTTGTATACTTGTGTATGTGTATATGTATGTATATATGTAGGTATGTATGTAGACGTTTCTGGGCGTAATTTTCTATTACATTATGTGAGGAAGAAGACACTATGTAAACTTCTAGAGACTGGTCCATTGAAATTGAATACATTAGTTATATCTACAACAGGGTATTATTTATATCATTCAAACAAAAGAATAGAAAACAAAAGAAAAGAAAAAACGCACATATACAACCCACCCACACAGCAAGAGTTGTTAACGGGAAACAACATCAGATAAAAAGCCAATCAATCCGAGAATCATCTAGTTCTTGTATCCAGTCAAAATCATCGTCATCATAATAATAATCATCATTAGAGCTCAAAGGAGTAGTTGTAGAGGCGGAGGCAGAGGCAGGGGTAGTGGTAGAAGGTGACCGTGGGGTAGGAACCGAGAAGCTACTTCCATCTCCGTCGAAATCGGAGCGGGACCTAGTGGGAGGAGTAGTAGTAGTAGTTCTCTCCTCGCGCCTGAGGTCGCGTTTCCGCCACATCATGGTGAGGACCCAGGCGGCGTTGCGCACGTTGACACTGGTGAGGTGGAAGTAGAGCGTGCGGAGGGTTTCGAGTATGAATGGGCGTTGGGCTGGGTCTCTGCATTCGGCGCCGGCAATGAAAGAAGGCCAGATGAGGCATTTGAAATGTGGGTCGGAGACGGGGATTAGAGAGATCTGGTGAAGTAGGAGGGCGGTTACCTCGGCGTGGTCTAAGGGGAGGCCTAAGGTTGTGGAGATGGTTGTGGCGCCGGGCCGGGGGCGAGAGAGCACTCGCGTAGCGTAGAGATATACGGATGCTTTGTAGACGGTAGCAAGGGCGATTCGCATAGAGAGATCTGGTAGGTAGAGATAGCTTTGGAGTGATTCGGCCCAGGCGACGGGGTCGAAGGCCTGAATGTGGAGGGGGAGCTTGTCGGGACATTGGAGTGGATTTGAGCCTTGCGGGAGATGCGCTGAGGGAAAGACCACTGTTGGTTGGGAGCCGGGGTCGTCGCTAACGTCGAGGTCGAAAAACGCATGAACGAAAAATATGGATTCAAGAAGATAGGCAGGGCATCCGACCCATGATGTCTCCTCGAGACGTTTCAGAACCGGCGCTCCCATTGCAGAAGTGTAGAACGGCTTGGAAAGAGAGCCAGGTCGAGCAAGAGTGGAGCCCATGAGCTGGATTCTGTATTGAAAAAAGGGGAAGGATTAGATCAAGCCTTCATTGCCCAGATATATATAGGTGGAAACTCACAGAAGACACCCATCGGCAGCAAAATCGTCTAACCAGTTCATCATATTTTGTGTTTGGCTTGCCTTGCCGTATTTGCGACTTTCTAGCAGTTTTTTCGCTCCCTCTAGATGGTACTTCCATGCTCCATGTCCCGATTCAATGGCGTCCATAAGGGCCAGGACCATGACTGCGGCCAGTGTCCTGTTATCATTTCGCAGGACGGGGTCACCGATATCCTGTGAAAGCTGATGGAGCGCACGCTGTTTAAGCGTAAGGAAATGCTCATATAATCTAGAAGCAGGACGGCGTGACAGGGCGCTAATCTCAGCAGGGCCAGCGTCCTCAGGAGGGGATGATATGCCACTGGTCGATAATCTCTCGGCCGACCAGGGCATAGGGGAGAACTCTCCATTGGCCAAGATAGCATAATGCAGAGCTCCCATAGCCGCAAGGGAGTTAGAAATGACAGGAGAGTCCCCAACCAGGGGGATGAGATCCCGAAAGGGGTTCTGCACGTCAGAGTATAACGCGAGAATCCCCGCAAGATGCTTATTAACTGTCAGACGAGAGAAAGAAACTGGTTAGATAAGACAGACTTGACCAAATAAGACCTATTGACAACGTACAATGGTCAATGTAAAACCTGGACAGTCGATCGCAGTCTTTGAACAGTGGATCTACCAGGACTTGGGGCGTTGGTACATGGTTGATAGCCACAAGAGCTGCTGCTTGAGAACCAGCCCAGGTCGCATCTACTTCGTCATTGTCGGATCGTTGGGTACTCGTTGCTGGCAATACTGGCACTGTGATGCTAGCGAGTTCGACAGTAGAGGAGGAGGCATGATCGCCACTCTCAGCATCACTATGACTATCGCTGTCCTTCTTCTTCTTCTTCTTGACATCGTCGAAGCTTCTGCCCATCATCTTGCCCCGACTGGCGACGCCACCCTTCACCCAGACGAGCGGTTTTTGATACCCCAAACATTCCTTCCCCGCATCACGACACTTCCGACACGTAGGGAGTCCATTGTCGCAGATAATACGACGACGACGGCAGGTATAGCAGCCTTTTGTCATGGCGTTGGACCAGTGTAAGAGGACTGAACGGAAACGTCTCTACCGGAGTATCCGAGCATGACACCACCACTCGCCATCCTTGAGGGGAGGAAACGGGAAAGGAGGCTGACTGAGAGGAGATGCAGAATTAGCAGCAGGGGAACGCGATAAGAAAGATACAGAACACAGCAGCCATGAGGAAAAGAAACAAAAGCCCAGCACGCAGGATCAAGTGGGAGGCACAACTGAAGCCCCGAGACGAACAAACGGCCGAAAAGGGAAAAAAGCAAAGGCGTCGGCTTGTCACGTGCCGGGATTGCTGATAAGGATTGTTTACCGTACGATACATACCGATACATACCGTTCCCGGTCCCGTACGCGCTGGAAACAATACGAGACCCCGTGACTGCCACCTTCACCACCACAACAAATCGATCTACCTCAAGTCAACAGCCCTCGTCTCGTTCAAGTTCGCCTCCGAATCCGCCACCATGGACCGCTGCTAGGTAGTCGGCGACTCGGAGGATCCTGTCCTTTGTGTGTCTCTTCTCCATTGCTTCTATTGTTGCAGACCTGCGGCTCTGGTTACAGCTATTAACATCTACTCCCACAGTTATGATCCGTCGCTTTTATTGACTTTCGCTATCCGCTCTCTATTCTTGCGTTATCTCCTGCCCCCTACACTACGTAGCCGGCTGGGATCCATCGCGCTCCGGTTTTGGGAACTTCTGCTCCTATATGTGTGCTGGGCTGTTTGAATGACGCACACTGCACGCTCTCTGGTGTTTGGTCACCGCACCTTCTCTTACCATGCCAACCCACAAGTTGTCTTTCTCCGCAACAACCTCAGAAATGGTTTCCCAGGCCCAAGTACTCGATCGCTCCATGCCCGCGCAAAGCGCTCCTTCGTCCGTGTCGCGTCATTCTCATGCCAGTCGGCGGCATCGCTCCAGTCGCTCTCACCATGGTGGAGTGATTCACCAGCCCCAGAATGACTTTCCAACCTTTACTCATACCGGTGATGTCGAGATCGTGATTCGCGCGGGCGCCCAGGAAAATCGATACCTTTTACATCGGCTCATCTTGGCACAGTGCTCGGGATTCTTCGAGGCGAGCACCCGGGAGGAATGGTCATCGCAAGCCGTGGCTGCTCGGCCATCTAACAACCCAGAATCTACAAGTCTCTCCCGAATCAGTGAAGATACCTCGTCTCTATCCAACGGATCCACTTTAGCACAATCGGAAGTCGGGGGAACCCAATTTCCACCAGAAAAGAAACGATGGCGCTTTGAGCTGGACTGGGAAAACAAAGCAGAGGACGAGGAGCCAATCTTGGTGCAAAAGGTGTGTATCCCCTCCAATGCCCCTCTACATTACAATGTAACTCAGCAATGGCTTACACAATTCGTCAATTTTTTTTTCCCAGCCTCCTAGTACTTTCGGCCCCATAACCAGCGATTTCGGACCGTACGCGCCGTCAATGACCAAACCGTCTAGTACGCATACTGGGTTCGCTCGTTCTATGGCAAACTTGGCTGGCATGCAGTCCGTTCTTCATCTGCCACATAGAACAAGTGCGGCAGGGGCAGCAGCAGCAAACACAGGTACAGCCAATAACGAGGCGACGATGAATCCCACTCTCCGTGACTATGACAACCTCTTTCGCTTATTCTATAACTACCCACCGATAATAAACACCATAAACATTGCTACCGCCTATGCCGAATGCAAGGCCCTTTTGGCCCTGGCGGATATGTATGATGCCCTACCCGTCACTGGACCCCGCGTCGACCATCACCTTCTAGGCTTTGGGTCTCGACTTTTCAAGCAGATTGCCAAATATCCCCCTAGTTACCTTAAACTAGGGTACCTTGCACGAAGTCGTGTCATCTTCTCGGAGGCCCTCATCCACGTCGTCGGCCAATGGCCATCCGGACTACCACACCTCCGAAGCGGACCCTATTCCCCGCTTCCCCTTACTGTGCTTGATATCATTGAGGATAAAGTCGAGGACCTCGAAGACCTCAAGGCACGCATCGACTCCAAGCTCCTGCGCCTGACTCTGACCACTTCTCGCGGTGAACGTGTCACTCCCCAAAATTCATACCTCGATTGGCTTGCTGTTTCTCTTTTCCGGCAATGGCTCGTGGATAGCACTACTCCACCGCCTCCCTCAATTCTCAAGAACAACTCCCATCCCACAAACAACAGCCATTCCAACCGACCACCAGAAGCATCCACACCCACAACGCCCTCCGCACCTCGACCGACAGATCGTCCGTCTACAGCCCCTACTACCCCGGTCCCCTCGGCCCGGGTCTACCGGCTCATTGGCTCCACGTCAACCCAAGCTTACCTCCCACATGAGGAAATCAAGAGGTTCCTCAAGGTCCACCCAACCCCCTCTGCAGAGTCCTTGTACACTCGTGAGGTCCTTAAAAGATTTGAGCGCAAAATGGATGAGATCAAGCGGCTGGCCCGTGAAATTGTCAAACCCCTCATGCGAAATTTCCTTGAATTGGATCTCAAGGGTGGTGAATTCAACGATTCTATCCCTTATTTAACGTGCATTAAAGTTGAAGATGAAGATATCCCGTGGGAATAATTTACGACCGAAATGATGATCATTATACCCTGAACTTTTCCATTATATTTTTACCCATCATGACTTTATGACACCTGAATATGATTGCGCTTCGCCGAATTATATTACATTTCACTTCTTTCCCCCGGTTTTGTCTAGGCTTGTTATTTATTTTCAATTTTTTTTTCTTGGTCATGACGATCACGCCAGTCTAATGATATGATGAAAACTGTTCTTTGTTGACTTTCTAACCCTGCTGTACTACCCATGGTTTGAATATATTTGGTACTTGCGATGTCTAATTCAACACGCCATTCCCATTATTTGTTATCGCCAGGTCAAGATCTAATGTACAGAGTCAAATGATTTATATACTACATATCGAATACATCGGTGGATATTAGTTAGGAATTTGATTTCCCAATAGTCTCCTGCCCCCCCATCCAAGGCCGTAATACCTCTGGCACAACAACCACACCCCGATCCGCATCCCACCCGTTCTCCAAAATAGCAGCCAACACTCTCGGTACTGCAATGGCGGTTCCATTGACTGTATGCGGAAAGCGGGAATCCTTGGCTGTACCAGAACCACCGCGCACGCGAGTCCCTAGTCTTCGAGATTGATAATCCGTGCAGATAGAAGCGGAAGTAACCTCCCCCCAGGCATCTTCCAGGCCATCTCCACGCATGCGCGACGGAAACAGCGCCTCTATGTCCCGCTTCCGGCTGGCACTAGCCCCGAGGTCGGTGGTAGGCATCTCAAGGACTCGGCAGGGGAGACGGAGCGCCGTAAGGATCTCCTTCTGCACTGTTAGGAGTTCGTTGAAGAGGTCATCTGAGGATGACGACGGCGACGGTGACGACGAAGAAGTGACGTTATCTGTCCAGCTGAACATTTCGATCTTGGTGAACTCGTGGACGCGATAGAGGCCCTTTGTGTCTACGCCTCGTGCGCCTGCCTCGGCGCGATAGCACCGACTGGGTCCGACGAGCTTGATGGGGAGGGTGGACGGGTCGAGGTCGCGGCCGGCGTGCATGGCTGCTAGAGGGATCTCTGCTGTTGCGGCTAGGGAGCGCTGGGGCTTTGCTTTGTCCTTTTCTGATTGTTCGATGGCCCAGATTTGTTGTTCGTTGTTTTGGTCGCGCGGTTGGAAGCCACAGGCATCGGCGATGTAGGAGTAGACGATTGACGGGGGGGAGACGGGGTTCCAGCCGTAGCGCCGGGCGACGGTCAGGGCGTATTGGATCAGGGCTTGTTCGAGGAGGGCGCCATCGCCAGTCAGGAAATACCAGCCCCAGCCGGTTGTGGACGCGGCACTGGCAAAGTCGATCAGACCGAGTTGGGAGCCGATGGAGACATGGGAGCGAGATGGATCGCGACGATGGACCCACGAGGGTGGTGACTGCGGGTCAAAGTTGAGGTATTCGATGAGGGCTGGCTGGGTGCCGATGGGCGTGTGAGAAGAGGAGAGATTGGGGAGGGAGAGAGCAAGCTGATGGACTTGTTCGGTGCAGGATATCTTGCGCGTAGTCAGCGCGAGGGATTCGTCCTTCAATTGCTGGGCCTCAGCACGGAGAGCAGTCTCCTGTTCTTTGTCCTGGGGGTTGGTGGTGGCCTGATGTTGGAGTTTGGCGATAGTTTGTTCGAGGGTCTTTATCCGTGAACGAGATGGCTGAAGCTGGTGATCAATTTGCCGTAGCTCATCGGATAGCTGTTGGATTTTGAACGGGTACTCTGCATGGGATGGATAATTTCGATCGCGACAGTTTCGGGCATAGAGCTCCGGGTTCTGACGGATATGTTTGGTGTCGGGGCTGGGTTTAGGGGCGGTAGCGGGGCGCGTTGTCGAGGCAAAAGATCGGCGGGAGAGCCTGCAGTAGATGCAAACCCTGTGCGAAAGGGAGGGCATATTGACGCCGGACTCGTGCTACAATTGGCCCCGATCGAGACGAGAGGAGATGAAGCTATTCAGGAATTTCCTCGGCCAATAGAGAGCGATTCTGCCGTCTCTCACCGTTATACCACGTGAATTCCTACAGATTACGTCGTAATGCCCTTTCAATACGCAGCTTGGATTCATACACTGTCCATACCATACGCTCTATCTATACGCAATCAACGAAAGCGGTTCTGCTGCTTCTTTTCTTCGCCCTCGAGGAGCTTTTACAAATATCCATCGTCCTCGTTTCTGAGGTGTATATTATTCATTATATACTGTGTCCATCATGAAGAGATCAAATGCTCAAACAATGCCTTCAGGTAATACGCCGACTGCTTGGGATACCGTGTCTTCTCGGGAGAATCGAAGTCGATAAATGTGACTCCAAATCGATCAGTGTTGCCAGCAGCCCATTCTAGTCGCTGTTAGCCTCAATCCAACTAAATAAAGAGAAAAAAGGAGAGGGAGGGAGACGGTAAAAGGAAAGGGAAACCTACCCCAGTTATCGGTAAATGTCCAGCCAAAGTACGACCGAATGTCCACGCCATCCTCTTTGACAGCACGAGCAAGTCCCCCAACATACCCCTCGAAGAATCGCTGGCGGAATGTGTCATCGAGAACTTCTGGCGTGGGAGCTGTTTCGCCCTTGGCAGTTGTGCCGTTTTCTGTGACATATATGGGCATGTGATACCTGGCCCAGATCCAGTTCAGCAGCTTGCGGAATCCAGTAGGCGCCATGCGGAGCCAAGGTGTATCAGACTCCTCGCCACGAGGAATGCCCTTGCTGTTCGTGTCGTGGATGAATACATTGCCCTTGTGGTCATTGATATCGGCGGGGGTATCTTTGTGTTGCATGAAAAAGGTTGTGTATGAGTTCATACCGTAGAACTCCGAGCTTCCCAGGATCAGCTTAGACTCTTCAGGAGTAAATGTCGGCAAACGATCACCAAGCTGAGCCCTCATTGACGCAGGATAGTCTCCAGTCTTATACAGCGGATCCGCAAACCAGGCAATCTCAAACTCTCGTGCCCGCTCTGCCGCCTCCTGGTCGCGAGGGTCTTCTTCATCCCAGGCTTCTGACCAGTTGCCGGACAGAGTGATCCCAATCGTTCCTTTCTGGGTTGTCTGGAATTCTTCGCGATATAGCTTAGAGGCGTACCCGTGGGCCACTAGCTCCGTATGACTGACAGTAAATGGTTCTGTGGAGGAGTCCCCTTCCTCGTTGAGGTCGCGGTACGACGATCGTCCGGGGGCGTGCACACCAGCCGCATACCCGGCTAGCGAGTACACCCCAGGCTCATTGAAGGTTATCCAGTGCTTCACACGGGGCCCTAGATGCTCAAAGCAGACCCGCGCATAGCGGACGAAGTCTGGCACAAACTTCTCCTTGTTCAGCATGCCGCCGTACCGATCCTCCAAGGCTTGAGGAACATCCCAATGGAAGAGTGTTACAAATGGCGTGATGCCATTTCGCAGAAGCTCGTCAATTAGATCCTGGTAGTATTTGATGCCCAGCTCGTTGACAGGGTCCTCAGCACCTCCGAGAGGGATGATACGGGACCAGGACAGCGAAAATCGGTAGGCGTTAACGCCATATGACTTCATTAGGGCGACATCCTCGCGATAGAGATCATAGGACCTCACAGCATCGTCTGCAGTACTGCTATCCTTGATTTTGCCCGGTGTGTGGCCAAAGGTGTCCCAGATTGAGAGGCCTTTGCCATCTTTGTTCCAAGCTCCTTCAACTTGAGGCGCTGCAGTAGCATAACCATGAAAGAAGTCGCTGCGCAGAGCACCTTTGAGATCCTGCACAGGAGTTAAGTCCAACATTTTCCCTTCTTCTGCGTGTTGTTTGCTCCCTTGTACTTATTTTGATGTCTGATGGGCCTGTCTCGTCTCGACTTGGGGTCTGCTATGAATGAGCTTAAAAAAGGTCATGGTCAACGCCCCCAACAGCCAGCCCTAACATTTCGGGTCTTTTCGCGGGTAAAATGCGAGCTTGGTTACATGATTCCAACAGCTGATTGTTGGAAAACACCCTTGGCTAATTTTCCGGCGGGGTACAAACCATGGAGTCGATTGTGGACGAAGCCATTAAGCTACTAAAAACGCCACCACTATATTAAATGCAGCTTTAGCTTCAAGGGCGTGTTGGGGCGTCTAACGGAGCAGCTTGAACATGGTCATGCAAAACACTTGACTTTTACACGGCAAATACCCTACGAGTCAATTCAGAAGAAATACATTTGGCTCCGGGACTGTCTGGTTTAATTATCGCCGTCGTTACCAAGAGTGAAGACACCCGAGCCCTCCACGACCTTCTGCGGTCCATTATTCGGGTAAAAGATCACAGCGCGAAGTCCCAATTCTGATTTGACGATAACAGAACCCCGGATTTCCCCCTTTTCCCATTGGAACTCCAACTCAAATCCTCCACGCGCTCGTACTCCACGAAGCCATCCACTTTGCCACGCAGCTGGACAAGCCGGTAACAGTCGTATGATGCCTTCCTCTTGTGATTGCACCAACATCTCCAGAATACCAGCCCCGGCTCCAAAGTTCCCGTCAATTTGAAAGGGTGGGTGTGTGTCTAACAGATTGGGTAAGGTGGACTGTGCGAGGAGCCGCTCTAGATGCTCAGCACACTCGTCTGCGGATCTCAAACGCGCGTGTAAGTTGAGTAGCCATGCCCGGCTCCAGCCTGTATGACCACCACCCGCTGCCTGACGTCTCTGCAGAGTAACGGCACAGGCCTTAGCCAGGTCAGGTGTGGTATCGAGATTGATATCCCAGCCCGGGTGCAGTGCCCAGAGGTGTGAGACGTGTCGATGGCCCGGCTCGACTTCACCATAATCAGCCATCCATTCCTGGAGTTGCCCAGCTGAGCCGACTCGCATAGGGGGCAAACGCTGCAGAGATTCATGGACGCTAGGTAAAAGCTCATCCTCGGAAAGGCCAAGCACACCTAGTCCCGCGACAAACGCATCCAGTACCGCGCGCACCAGCTGAATATCAATCGTTGAGCCTTCACACAGCACCCCTGGCTGGCCATGTTCATCGCGAAATGTATTCTCGGGTGACAGTGATGGGCTGGTTACCCGGTACTTCCCTGTAGCGTCATCTACCAAAAAATCTAGTAAAAACTCGACGCAACCACGGAGCACGGGGAACATGCGAGCCAAAAAATCCCTGTTTCCAGTAAAGCGGAAGTGCTCCCAGATATGAACGCAAAGCCAGGCACCACCCAGGGGCCATAGAGTTGCTGGCATCCAGCGGTCCACTGGGGCTGTATCTGCCCAGAGATCAGTGTTGTGATGTACAGTCCATCCACGACAACCGTACATCTTGCGTGCCGTTTCAGTACCGGTAGCAGCAATGCGTTCAATTAAGGCAAACAGGGGCTGCTCACACTCTGACAAGTTGCCCACATTTGCAGGCCAGTAGTTCATCTGCAAGTTGATATTAATTGTGTATCGGCAACCCCAGGGAGGGTGAAACGAAGGGTTCCAGATGCCCTGTAATGTTGCTGGTAACACGCGGTCAGAGCCATCCTCCCTGCCTGGCCTACTACACGATATCAGAAGGTAGCGACTGTAATGGAGGTATAAGGCAATCAGTCCCGGATCGCGCGCATGCAGAATCCTTTGGTCCGTCGGCACGTCATTAGCATCGGGACCCAGTTGAAGCTCCAGACGCCCGTAGAGGGTCTGGTAGTCTGCGACGTGTCGCTTCCATATCTCGTCTGTTGAGTAAGCCAGTGCGGCCTCTAGATCGGCAGTCGTGGCCCTGTCGATGTCCTTAAATCGGTATGTCGATTGCGCGGCTATCAAAACGAGTGCGTCGCGGGCATTGACAACTAGGCTTTTGCCTACTCGCATGATCTCTGCCGGGTTGTCGTCGTCGCTCTCACAACGGATGGTAACCATGCAGCTGGCGCGATTACTGTCCTTGCCACCAGGAGTGACATGCATGGTGATAGACCTATCGTCCACGACCAAGTCGTCGAGAAATTCATTTGTTTCATATTCGAACTCGCCCAGTCGACCTAGACGTACCAGAAACTCGCTGCGCTGCGATGTCTGAATGCGCATGGCTATCACGCCATCTGGGTGGCTAGCGAGCACCTGACGGTGGACTTGTACACCTCCATGCTCATACTGCACATGGGAAATGCCTTCCTTCAAGTCCAGCGATCTCCGATACCCCTTCACCTGGTCTTGTGCGTGCCCGAACTCGAGCAACAGCGTCCCAAGCGGCTCGTAGTGACGCTGACCGTTAGGTGAGGCGAAAAATGTACGACGAACCAGCTTCTCGGCTTCGACATGCGCCCCTCTCCGGATCAATTCTCTCAGACGCGGCAGATGCTCTAGTGCATCTTCGGGGATGCGGTTTTGTGACCCTCCATACCAGACCGAGTCCTCGTTGAGTTGGAGCAGCTCTATCTCGGTTCTCCCGTAGACCATTGCCCCTAGGCGTCCGTTTCCCACTGGCAGCGCTTCATCCCACCCACTGGCAGGTTTCTGGTACCAAAGCTCTGACATGATGCGTTCGATGTTCGAACTCCTCCGTCTTCAGGTTCAACGGAGTCAAGTATACTGATTCTGAACTCTTTAACATGAGAGACGGGAAACCGGGCCGTCTGCCGTGACCAAATAGGCCAAGTGAACAAGACGAGGACTGATCATTTGAAGCTAAGACAAATCTTCGGCAGATTAAGCAACACAGCGGAGGTAAATTCCATGAGTCTGACTCTGCCTCTGTCGACGTCCCACTGGAACTGGGGCTTCTTTTTTGCATTTTTCCTTTCGGCTCCCGTCCAAAGATTCTGATTTGCGGGAATTTGCCGTAGGTGATTTTCATTTTCTGCGTTTCTTTGGCGTCGGATTTAGTCCCTTGTGGCTGTCGACGGCACAAATGAAAAGTCCTGCAGACCACGAGAGATTAATCTAGTCAGGTCTAGTCCTCAAAGGCCCAAACCATTGCTGGGAGACAAAAACCCGGAAAAATGGCAACTTCTTAGCCTTCTCCAGTTAGTCTACTGTGGAGTCTGGGGATTTCTGGGCCCCCGACTCGAAGCCGATTTGCTAGCGCTGTTCTCCCCGGCTAATCTCCCCATCTCTTTGTGTGGACAGCGAGGAAAATGAGGACTGATTATCGTGAGGGGAAACTCGTGCCAGAGATGGATAGATCCAGAACCCATGGGGCTCCAGATGACCCCCAGCTTGGGATCATTGTCTGATTCTGGGGACACCGCTACATCGTCATGTAGCAAAGGAAATTATGGCCGTCCTACAGTTGGTGATCGAGTCAAGCATATAACAGCCCGCTTTTCCTCATTCCCCAGGAGCTCGGAATGCTCATATTTCCCTGCGCGGGGACACTTGTCTATAACTATTTCTCTTTTTCTTTGATTTCCATTTCTTTTGCCTGATACGCCTGTCCTATCACAATGGCGAAGGAGACTTTCTCGGTAAACACCCCGGAAGACAATGACCTTCCTCCCAAGAGCGCCGATCATCTGGAGGAGGCTGTTCTAGCTTCCCTGACAGAGGAGGATATCTGGAAGCTCTCTCGGGAGTCTCTTAATGTCCGCTCCTGGACTGGATTCCGCCTGTTCCTCATTATGTTCGTGATGGGCTGCAACCAGGCAGGTTATGGTGTGGACTGGGCTGTTATCGGCGGTATCAATGCCTACGACTCCTGGCATACTTACTTCGGATTCGGCACCAGCGGTAGCACCTATGGTCTTCTCAATGCGCTGATGAACATCGGTACCGTCTGCGGTGCACCGTTCCTGGCCCTTGCTGATGTCATTGGCCGTCGGGGCGTCAACTTCATTGGAAACCTGATCGTCATTATGGCCGCCATCCTCCAGGCCGCCGCGGTCAATATGCACATGTTCATGGCAGGTCGTTTCTTCATGGGCTTTGGATCTGCGCTGTTGTCCAGCTCGCAATACATGGGTGAAATTTCTCCCATCCACCTACGCGGTATCATGGTCGGTTTCTTTGGTGCCTGCTTCCAGGTGGGCAGTTTGGCTATGGGCGCTGCTCTAATCGGGATTTCCCGTCTGGAGGGGAATACTGCATGGCGTCTTCCTTGCTATCTCAACGCCCTGTTCCCAGCCCTCGTTGCCCTGGGTATTTATACACTTTGCCCCGAGTCACCCCGTTATTATGTCAAGCGCGGCAATCGTGAGGCTGCCAAGCGTGTGATTGCCAAGTACCACACCAACAGCGGCGACGTCAACCAGCCCATCGTTGAGATCGTCGTCGCACAGATGGAGGCTTCCCTCGAGAACGACCCTGCCGGCCACCAAAAGTTCTGGGATTACTCTGTGTTCCTCACTCGCGCCGTTCGGTACCGCCTACTGGTGCTCTTCCTATACTCGATTTTCCAGCAGTGGAACGGCGGTAGCATCATCACCTACTATGTGAGTTTCCCCCCTTATCTTTATCGTCGACCTAGGAATATAAACCCTCTAACACGCAGTGACCTTTTTCCCCCCCAGATGGTTCCCGCTCTCGAGACAGTTGGTATCGACGGAACAATGCAACAACTGGGCATCTCCCTCGGCACAACAGCCGTATACTTTGTCTTCACAGCCGTGGGCGCTCTTATTATCGATAAAGTCCGCCGACGCACAATGATCTTTTCGGGCCTCGCCGCCATGATCCTCTTCCAGACTGCCACAACCATCACATCCTGGCAGTACAGTATCCACGGAACCCACGCCGCCGCCGCGCTGACGCTCCTCTGGATCTTTCTCTACCAGACCTTCTCTGCAACGCTGATTGCCACCATGCACAACCTCTACCCCGTCGAGATTCTGTCCCTGGCCCTTCGCGCAAAGGGCATGGGTTTGTACGGGTTGATCCAGGGTGGTGCCGGTGCGGTGCAGACGTACGGCATCTCCGTCGGCATCCAGAAGATCGGGTACAAGATTTGGGTTGTTTATATTGCATACAACACTATCCAATTGATCTTGGCTTACTTTATCTTCCCTGAGACGTCGGGGCTGTCGCTAGAGGAAATCGATGCTGTGTTTGAGACACCGGGTGTTGCACCGGTGAAGATGTCCAAGGATATTTACAGGGCAAAGAAGCAGATGGCAGAGGCTCATCGGGATCCTATTGGGTCTGTGCCGTGAAATAATTCTAATGTTCGCGGTTTGTTTTCTATTTTTATTTTTATATATATAATTCTGCTTTTCCGGCCCGGATGATCTGAATTGGACTGCATAAGTGTATATATATGCATTGTATGTATACTTACATAGTAGCCAGTTTATAACAAGACTACCGAAATCCAACCTCCTATCCTGCGTGCATCAATTCTATACCCGTTTATAGTAAATCTATAACAATAGCGAAACTTCTTCAACTGTTATCATGGGTACCTACCTATCCATCCTCCATAACCCCAGTTAAGCCACCGGGATAAGAACAAAGCCAAAGATGCAACCTTACGACCCGATCATTTCCTATCTACCTAGTACCCAGCAGCAGAACACCTGTCATGCAGATCTCCCCTGGTCTACTTTCTAGTTCCAAGATTGGGAGAGATCTTGGGCATCACCCTGATATTCCCATGCACGTTCTGATTTCCCTCTTCCTCTCCTTTTCCAACTTATACCCCCTAGCTGCGCTGCGTCTGCATTGCAGGTCGCAGAGGCAAACCCCTCCAGATTTGGTTTTTATTTAGACTACCCAGGTAGGAGATAGAGATGGACAGCTCAGCTTGGTAAGAGGTTTATTCGCCAGGAACATACCTCGTCATGGTCATGCGGTTAGTAGCGGCGGATGGGGGCATGAACCATGCATGCATTGGTAGAGGAAACCGGAAAATTATGGTCTAGTACAGACTTGGCTTTTTATTTTTTAATTTTTTTTGGTTCTTCGATATTTTGGGCTTTCTGGAAATGCTCGACGGGTTTCTTTCTAGGTCAATGTTTCATTCGTATACCTAAAAGACCTTAGCTCGGTGATACCCTTCGCTGCTGCAATGGATGGTGATACGACAACGTACTCTGCGGTTACGTGCAGGCCCTTCGGAAACGGCCACGAATGGGGGATTATTAAGAGGAGATCAGGAGAAAGTACCTGGTGGTCAAGGTCAAATAAGCGGTTCCCTAAGCCGGGAGTCTGGTATTTCGGCATATTCGTTTGTGACGTGCTGTCAATTTTTTTTTTTAATTCCTCTTTTTGGGAGGTGTCTGACAAGCCGACGATCGGTCGGTAGGGTAGATATTGGAAATGGAATCTGCTATCCTACCCCCTACCCGGACACTCCTTCTCGATCTTTCTCGGGCTCATTTTTTCTCTCTCTGTGTGTAACAGGTGAATCGCATGGCCTCGGGCATGTTTGCATTTTTCTGTCAGATGTCGGTAAAACTCATGTGCGTTTGCGGCCTGTTCAAGGTGCACGCACGACGCACTGCATTGGAGGGAGTCTGGAAGATTCCTTTTTTGGCTTTCTATCCAGCAGGCCCTGTCTGTTCAGTTCTCATGGAAGAAATATATTCTCACCGACTCGTCTCCATACCCAGCAGATCCTAGAAAACAACGGAGATGGGCGTTTCGGTCTCCAGACCAACTAACTCAACGTTGCGCCAGAGTTGCCAATATGGTTTCACAATTTGTCCTGTCTTGGGAACAAACGAGGCTGTCTCGTTCCAGTGGATTGGTCTCGAAAAGAGCCACAAGACGATGGCACAAACGGGTCGGGAATGGATGCCCATAGCAGCATGCCATACGAAATCCTGCGATTGTTATACTGTTCTTTTTGGTTCGCTGTGTCGTTGGCATCAGTTGCATTTTGGTGATCTTCTCGGTATTACCCTGGCAGCCATCACCGGGGCTTTGGGTGGCGAAGGATATAAAACCAGGTCTGATCTGGTCAGGAAGAAGATATATCTATCATTCCTCCAGCTCTTTTCCCCCTCCTTCCTTCTCGTGTTGTCCCTATACCGGCCTCTTTCCCTCTTTTTCACCATCGCTCTTTTGTGTTCTCTCTCGGAACTCTCTATCAAACCCACATCTTTATAGGAAGAAATCAAGAGAGTGATCACTAGCTCCGGCATCACACATAAAACCAATCTCCCTCGTGGGCAGAATCAAATTGCAGAAATCATATCGAGTCGAAGATGCCTCCAAAGCCCTCTCATCGAGCCTCACTGCCGGAGCCCCGGGGCCTAAAATACGACGAATCAGACATGGCGCTTTTTCATGCAAAGCTATCGTATCACGCTACGATTGATAACCGTCTAGCGTCGAACGACACCAATCTCGTATCCATCTCCGAACACCAAGCTCGGATCATCAAGCGCTGGGAAATGCTGAAGCAGGTAGAGAAGGACATGGCAGACAGGGGCAAGGGCCTATCCCCGGCGGAGAAAAAGCAATTGGCGCAGTACGAGTGGCGGTACAAGATGTTGGAGGAGCTTGCAACCAAAAGCAGCAGATAGTTAGAGCAGCGGAAGGACGGGGCGACGGGGCGACGGGGCGACAGGACGACAGGGACGACTCAGACTGAACTATTCGAGGCTTCATAAAGCCACTAGCAAGGGGCATAGCATCACTGGCGTTCAATTAGATCTAGATTCACACCCCGCATGATTCTTTTTTTTCTCTCTCCTTCTTCTACCTAATGATGAATATATCTTTCTCTCTTTGCCATTGAAATGGTGGAAGCAGCACTTCAGGCGCTTTCTTTCCTTTCTTTTCTTTTTTTTTTGTTTTCTCACTGTCTGTCTGTCTTAGTGACGTGTTTCTCTCTCACCAGCTGCTCTCAATCACAGCCATCTGAATAAACATGCTGCAGTTACTCAGGCACGAAGATCAGAGTAACCTTCAATCGACTCTCCTTGTAGAGATGACACTGTAACACAGCAGTCTGGTTAGACACTGTAACAATAGCCAGAGCAGAAGATCACCTACCACCTACCTATTGCCCTTTGCAGCGTTGTCAACATGTCAACATTGGGCACGCGAATGAAGCTTGGGACCATGCCCAGCAGTCTGATCATCATGATATATGCATCGACATCGATTCCACTATTGCCCGTCAATTAGATGAAGAATGATTGAGATAATTCGGGAAAATGCGATGATCGGAGACCTCCGACCAAGAGAGTCAGTCAGTGGGGCGGGAGAGACGCAGCGAAGGCGTTGGAGGACTCGAGGATGCGACTGTAATTTGGTAGTAAAATGAGATTCACGAGGAGCAGCTAATTGGATAGTAGTAGACGAGGATGGAAATGAACAATGAAGAGGTAAGAGACGGTGGTTGTTGTGATGATGAGAATCCAAAGGTGAAGCACGCGAGAAACGAGGATGAAGCGATGAGATCGAGTAATGGAATATAAACCGCGGGGCTTATCAGAAGAAAAAGAGCATCACGACAATTATAAGAAGCAACCTCTCCTTTCTTCATTTCCTCCATCTCGACCTCGTCCTCTTCTTCTTCTTCTTCTTCTCCTTCTTCTTCTTCATCTGCTTCTTCAATTCTATATCCCCTCCATTGCTATAAGTGACCTCGAAATGGCTCTCCCCACCAACACCGACAAAATCACCTTCGTGCCCTCCGAAGAAATCGACAAAGTCTTCGCCCACACCACAAACCTCGCCTCATCCGCCCTAAACACCCAGATCCTCTCCTGTTCAAACGAATACTTCGCCGCAGCCTCCAACCTCCTCACCCCAACGCCTCCCATCAACCGACCGGGCGTCTTCGTCCACACAGGCGCCTGGTACGACGGCTGGGAAACCCGGCGCCACAACCCAGAACCCTACGACTGGGTAGTGATCAAGCTGGGCGTCGCCAGCGGCACCATCCAAGGCGTCGAGGTCGACACGGGCTTCTTCGTAGGCAACTATGGCGAGATGGCCGAGTTGCAGGGCACATACGCTCCAGCGACAGCGACGGCGGGGGATCCCACTAGCGGCGGCATCACCGATGCCGACATCGCAGACCCGGCATACGAGGGCTGGACCACAATCCTGCCGCCTCAGCCTTGCGGGCCGTCGCAGCGTCGCGCATGGAAACTCAACGACTACAACGCTGCCAATCCGACTCCTTACACTCATGTCCGGCTGTTGATGTACCCGGACGGCGGCTTCGGGAGACTACGCCTCTACGGCCATGCCATCCCGCCTGCCCTCCCGTTGCGCAGCGAGTCCACCCCCGTCCTTGACGATGAACTTTCCTCTGCGCTTTTGGGTGGACTCGCCCTCGCTGCCTCGGACCAGCACTACACCCCATGCTCGAACTTGTTGCTTCCCGGTCGCGGGAAGGATATGGGCGATGGTTGGGAGACCGCTCGGTCTCGCGTGCCGGGTCATGTCGACTGGGCGATTGTGAAGCTCGGTCTGCCTGGGTCTGTGTCGAAGATTGTTGTTGATACCAAGGATTTCCGGGGGAACTTCCCGCGTGCTGTGCGGGTTCATGGTTTGTTGGCTGGGGAGGTTGGTGCTGGGGAGGTGCCTGCCCACGACCACCAGGGGTGGGTGGAGTTGCTCAAGGGTGAGAAGCCCTGCCAGGCGGACAATGAGCATGTCTTTGAGGGTGCGGATCTTGCTGCTGGGGGGGAGGATACCAGGACCTTCACACATGTCAAGCTTACTCTTGTTCCTGATGGTGGTGTTAAGCGGTTCCGTGTCTTTGGAAAGAGAGATACCTCCTTTGCACTGTGAGCTTGTCCTGTAGAACACATGATAGATATATTTTGTCGACTTTATTCTTCTTCCTCTTGTAGATAGAAAAAAAAAAAAAATAGAAAGCCATATATATTTTCCTAATGGAATGCAGAGCATAAAAGAACTTGGAAAAATATAATAACCTTGATGCCAAAATACCTAGGTTTATTTCTATTCCACTATGGATAGTACCTTCAAAATCCAACAAGACTCATTCAGGATTGGAATACAGGAATCATAAAGTGCATTAACATAACCATCAAAACATCCAACGAAACAGGAGTATATATATAGGATAAAAAGAACGCAAAAAAAGGACTTTGAAAGCTGACCAAAACAATCACAAAACAATCTTTCCATAGCCACAAGCCCAAAATAGACAAGTATGGGCTACAATGATTATTCGGAGTCAGGACTCATCCTGAGCATCTCTTGACCGAACTACTCTAAAAAACGATCCGGGAGGTCTTGGTATTTCCCGGCCTCGACTATGGAAGCCATCAATCATATCTTTCGTCATCGTTAATAGGGAATTGGGAGAAGAGGAGAGAGGGGGAGGGGGTAAATAGTGGGTAAATAGTAAAGGCTTTACGGCGAATGCCCGTTTTCTTCTGGAGGGGTCGGAACATCCAAGCCAGATGATGACTGTGAAGACGAAACGCTATTCGGTGTGCCTGATTCAGTGCTAATGCTTCCTCTTTCCCGAATTGCCACTCGTGTCCTGGTATACGTTGGCACAGGTGCGAGATACTGGTCTAGCATCTCTTTTAACACGTTCGATCGCACTGGTTTTGGAAGATAATTGTTCATTCCAGCATCAAGGCATTTCTCCCGGTCACCCTCAATAGCGCTTGCTGTCATAGCAATGACAAGAACTTCATTGACATTTGGATCCGGGTCCTTTCGTATCTCACGAGTTGCGTTGTATCCATCCAGCGTTGGCATCTGCACATCCATCAAAACCACATGGAATGGGTTTCCCTCTTGTGACCGCGCTCGCAAGGCATCGACGGCCTGTCGCCCATCACTGTACGCTTCACACTGCAGGTTGAGAGCAGACACAAATTTGACCGCGATCTTCTGGTTAATTGGATTATCCTCAGCAATACACACCCGGATCTGATCACGAGGGATCATCGTTAGATCTCGCAACGTGGGTCGAGGAGCGGCCTTGTCATCCAATTTCTTTGCCCAAGAAATCTTCTTTGAGTCTTCTTTGACTTTATTGAAAGACAAGTGGAACGTCACTGTGGTGCCAGCACCCGGGGTCGAGTCAAGCCAGATCGCACCACCCAAGACGTCCTCAATGATGGCCTTGCAAATGCTCAGTCCAAGTCCACTGCCGCCGTATGACCTCGCTGTGGAGCTATCAGCCTGGGAGAATGGTCTAAAGAGGCGTGGTTTTTGCTCTTCAGGTATTCCAATTCCAGTATCGGACACCGAACATTCAAGGCGAACACGACCTTTGCCTTCTCGAGAGACCTTTGCAGATACCGTCACAGATCCTTTAGGTGTAAACTTGTAGCTATTGCTGAGAAGATTCATAAAGATCTGATGTAATCGGACAGGGTCGCCTAGCACAACAAGATCTGGTGGAACCTTCTCCAAATCCTCGATCGTTTCCAATCCGCGATCCCGGTGTGTGTAGCGAAGTGCACGAACGACTTCTGATATAGTTTCTTTGATGTTAAGCGGAACCGTAGATATCTTCATCTTTCCTGCCTCAAGTTTGGAAAAGTCTAGGATATCATTGATAAGGGTAAGCAACGTGTCAGCACAGACGCGTATCGACTCAACATATTCATCCTGTTCTTTGTTCAGCTTTGTGCCTTTGAGTAGTTCGGAAAGACCAATGACACCGTTCATTGGCGTCCGGAGATCATGAGAGATATTGGCAAGGAAAATCGACTTCGCCTTCGCCGCGTCTTCTTTGAGCTTCACATTGTGTTTGGCTTCTGCCTCTGCTACTTTAGCCTTTTGCTCAGCCTCACGAGCTTGGGCAAGGGCCCGCTTCTGTGCTTCAACCATGGATGCATTAGTAGCGCTGACTTTGCGAACTTCGCGGAAGAGCAATGCATTAGATAGAGAAATGCCGATCTGGTTGCAGAGCAGGTGGAGAACCACAAGGTTTCGTTGGGTGAATGAATTGGGCTTCCCTTCGACTTGGATAACTCCTAGGAGATGTTCTGCTTGCATGATGGGCAGCGCAATCACAGACCGACTCAATGGATTTCTAGACCGGTATGCTTCGCTAACACTGGAGAAGCGTTCATCCTCGAGAACATTATGGACGAGAACTTCTTCCCTGGTACGCAACACATAATGGGTGATTTGCTGGGCTATCTTATCCTCCATTTCTGAGAATGGAAGACCATCAATAAAGGACTTTTGTCCCTTTTCAAGATCCCCAACAGCGGCAATAGCGAAGTTGTTATCGAAGTTGGTAGCAATAACCCCGAAATCAGACCCATTACAAGACTCTATGACTATCTCGATCATCTTTGTCAGAAGCCTGTCAATCTGAAGCTCAGACGACATCACTTGGCTAGAATCGAGTATGCTTGAAAGGTCGATGATATCTATTTGAGAGTCAGCAAAAAATATGTATATATGAGACCTTAAACCCTCCCAGATGAGCACATGACTTCTTACCAAGTCCAACGCCAGAAATATCAAACGATCGTTCACCCGCGGTGACACCATTCTGCTCTATCCAGCGGTGCTTTCGGTCTTCTTCCTGCATGTTCTGAGCTACCCCGATATGATGATCCTGCCCAACGGTTTGATTAATTCCAAGAAGGGAGTCAACTGTCTGGCAGCCAACATCAATGCTTCTCGAAGAAGTCGCAGTTTTCAACAACCATTCGTGCTTTTCGGTCAGTTGGGCTGCCTTGCCAAAAGCGCTTATCGAAGCCCACGCCGCAATGGCATCCTGCATCACGGAACGTGCTGCTCTCTTAGCACCGCGACGGACAAGGAATTCCCCTATGATCGACATTAGTAACAGCGAAAGACGTAATAGGAGGAAAAGTTGACAAGGTCAAAAGAGCAATTATTAAGAAACAGAGATCGACATCTCACATACCGTAAAGTTCGAGAGAAAGAGCTTCCTCTAGAAACCATCCATGGACTTGGCAGTGATCGATTGAAGCCTGGAAGACAAATTATTTTAAAATATGTTACGAAACCCCTCATGCTTGATTCAACTTACCTCAAATGCCTGGAGTGCAGATGTGTGGTCATCCTTAACCTCAAAAATCAATGCATCCAATAATAAAACCCACATTCCATAATTTACATCGCAAACGCGTCTTGCAAAGTCGACCTCGGATTTGCATTTCAAGACCGTCTCCATCTTTCCATCTAGATAGCCTCTTGTTGGATAGTCGTTGTGAAGCGTCAAGTATGAGAGGGCTAAATAGAAATGGACAGAATATGAAATTCGGGCAGACCAAAGCCTAGGTATTGTAGTCATTATTTGCTTCCCCACCTCGATCGCCTTCATGTGGTGACCATAGAGGAACAAGGGAATCATGGAAAGCGCTCGATAGATATCACGCGGGCGGTCAGGATTGCTAGCATTTTGTTCCAAGAAATTGATATATTCGCTGGTACAATGGTGTTCATCATTTAAAACTGTCTCTGGTTCACGGTGGTAAGTTTTTCCTTGTAAGGCGCGCGCGACTTGCCTGCAAGGGGGAATAGTTAGGTTAGTAACTGTGTGGTTATCTATTTGGAAACTCATGCAGAAGATAACTACAGCTTCTAAATTTCCCTAGATATCCAAACAAAACATGTGAGAGACTTACCGCGCTGAGATGATACTAGCACCTCCCCGGGTGTCATTTGCCCAACCAGGGATTTCTTCTGGGCTCTCGTTGCAGAATGCTTCCACCTGAGTCATATCATGACCAAGGAAAAACCTGGTCATAGCCATTGCTGAAATGGTGATCAGAGTCATGTATGGATCACCCATTGAGAGGGATGTTTCCACAGAAATTTCAAGTGCTGGGAGGGTGGATGACAGAGGGCTTCGCAGGTGACCAATATAAAAATTGTGAACAATAGACCCACGACTTCGGGTCCACGGTTCAGGACAGCTGTCGAGCAAGGTAAGAGCGACATCACTAAGCCTGCTGGCGAGCTCCAGGTCTCTAAAGCGACTGAAAGCGATCATGGCAAGGTGAGAGCAACCAATAGTAACCTGCACAAAACCTCCTTTGAAGAGATGGAGGTTCATCATATCAATAGCCATCCGGTAAAATGTCAATCCGTCGTCCCAGAATGTCACAGACATCGCATCCGCCATCACAGCTCCGATTGTGATCATGTTAATATCCTTGCTGAGCGGCTCGCGGGCCATTGCTTCCAAGTCCGCTTGGTCGAGGTAGCGTTTAAGATCCATGTAAGCAGCATCACACTCTTCGTAAGTTGTGGGTTCTCGAAGATGCACACCAAGTTCTTCCAGGCATGTAAGCAGGGAATCCATTGAGCGAGGATGATCTCCCATCTGGGCGTATATTTTAGCCTTTAATGTCCAGGCTCTTGACTTGCAAACAGGAGTTTTCCCATGCTCAAAAACTTTCTGGAGAAGCTCAAGAGCTTCCTTATTATTTCCCTGAGACCATGCCATTTCAGCCGCAGCAACGTGAAGGCGCAGAGTCTCATCAGTGTACACATCAATGGCTTTATCATCCCAAGGGTCATCCTGAAGGAAGTCGATGCACTGGCGGAAGTACCAAAGGGCTGTGGGGCGCGCGCCAGACTGAGCAGCAGTCTGTGCTGCATCCCACAGAATCTTTCTGTATTTAAACCTCTCGACGACACGGGACTTGATAATCCGAGATCCCAAAGCCACGTGTCGTGCCATTGCGTAGCGACTACGCCCATCATGATAGTACTTCATCATTGCTTGAGATATGATGAAGTGCATTTTCTCAACGTTCCGTCCCTCAGTTAATGAAGCTGCGGCCTGTGCAAGCCGATCATTGCTAAACCTATGATTTATTATTAACATTAAATCTGAGTGAAACAGATCAAGGGTGAGGAAATTGGGACATACCTAAATTCGTCATCCGTTTCCCCTGGGATGACCAGATTTGCCTGTACTAGATACTGAAGTCCAACAACAATATCTGCCTCAGATTGCCTGATAAGATTTGTCATTTGTGGGCATGTGAGGTCTACTGCCTCATCGTCCTCACTCGAATACAAAAACTCGCTAGCGAGAAGCTTTTGTACCAGGGAGAACGAGAATTGGCTTCCTAGTAGAGCACCCCACACGAGAATTGAGCGTGCTGCCCTTGGAGTCTCCTGGAGACGCCTTGTTATAAATCCAAGTCCAAGCCCTTCACCATATCTGGGAGCCATAAACTCGGTAAAAATCCGGTCAAGGTCAAACTCCCACGACGAATTCTTCCATGAATACCAGATACAATTCTTACTATAACATGTTTCGAGCATCATGCGCACGTAGAAAGGATTTCCCACACTTTTCTCTTGAATGACAGCAGCAAGAGGGGTTAGCGTCGCGTTGGGCGGCTGGTGCATTGTAGCCGCGACCATCTTCATGACCTCTTCCTCTCCGAGGGGCTTAAGCACAACCCTAGTCACGGCAGGATTGTCGTTTTCGAAAAGTGATTTTACCGCAGCAGATTCGAGTTCGGATCTTCGGCCTGTGAGAATGAGGACGCACGGGATTTTTGCTCGGACGATGTTCATGATCAATTCGAGAGTCTCATCGTCAGCATAATGAAGGTCATCAACACACACAGAGATCAATTTCGAATGGGAAAGGATCTTCAAAATCTCGAGAAAAGTTTCCATCAACCGCATGTTCTTGGAAGCCGCATTGGTCAGGAAGAAATCGATGGAGCTTTGTCCTCGGTTGAGGCGAGGAAAAGGGGCGCGCTTAGATGGCTCGCCTTTGGTAGTGTCTTTAAGAATATGCTGCGCTGCTGTACACTTGGGTGAAATTTGTTTGTCGTTGGTTCCGGACGACATGAGGTGCTCGGGGAGCTCCAGGACTCGGTGCAGTGTAGACCACATTGGCCTCAACGCGCAGCGAATTGAGTTATGATAATCCGTGGTGACATCCCGTTCAGAGAAAATCTGCCGAAGGAGACTGGCGAGGATCTTCGAGAAGGGTTCGAAAGGAATTCTTCTTGCCCGGTCCAGCCGAGCAACACCTATGTACCCAAATTTACGTATTGCTGGCTGAACACGGTTCAGCAAGTCTGTCTTGCCTATTCCAGCTGCGCCACTAATAGTGATAACTTCACACTTTCCAGTTCGACGAAGCCTGTGGGTAGCTCTATGTCTGGCAGCTGGCATAAGAGAATCCCCGTGGCCTTGCACGCTCGCGGCTATGGAGGGGTGGCTATCTCGGTCGGCGTTATCCCATGAAGAGCGCGAATCCACAGGACTCCTGGCCTTGTTTGAAGTGGGTTTCGGAGTGGAGAGTGATGACTCTGTACTATGGAGAGACTCATGGGTGGAGGTACGTCCTAGAGTGTAAGCGCCACCGTTTGCATTGACTCTCGGGTTTAGGTGAAAAGAGCCAGAATCACTTGACATCGACGCAATTTCGAAGCTATCAACACGCCCATCCGATACAGAGGAGGTGGAACCAAGTCTGGTTGAAGTCTGGGTGGTAGCCCTTGAGGGGGCGGATTGCTGACGTTTGTAAACCTTCTCAATCACATTTATGACCTTGTCATATTCCTCTTGCCGTCCAAACATCTTGCATGGAAGGGTGAAAAAGGACGACACATCCCGCTGGGCAATCTGAAAATCTTTCAGCGCCTCGCTATCACCATCACCAAGCAACCGAGAAATTTGAGTCAAATCTCTCTTGACTGAGGATATGGTATGATACCGTTCATTAACCGCTTTATGTGTCATTTTCTGGATTACGGCCGAGACTGCGTCCGGGACATCCATCCTCTTCGCCGAAACAGGGGATATTTTCTTTCCCAGAACATTCTGGACAACCTCGACAGGATCTGAGCCAGTAAATGCGGGCTTTCCAACTAGCATAGTCCAGAAAAGAATCCCCAGCGCATATATATCAGTCCGACTATCGGGCTCAGTCGGCATCCTTCCTGTCTGTTCTGGTGCAATGAATTGCAGCTTGTTCTTGACCCCGAGTTCTCTTGATATCGATAGCCAACCTTCACTCAGTATATTATCAAAGGATTTTGCCCCATTTCCCGTATTTGTTAACTTTACCGACCCAGTTTCCCGGTTAAAGTGGAAGGCGTCTGGGCGGATCTCTCCGTGGACCGTTTTCAACCCGTAATGTAGAAGCTCCAGGCAGTCACAAGCACCAATTGCAAAGTCAAGGAACAAGGGGAGAGAAACCTGCTCTCCCGGTGTTGAGCCTACACTCTCGCCCTTATCACCGACCGCAAACCACGCTGGCCCAAAAGCGACCAACTCGCGTAACATATTCTCACCGGGGGATTCGAAGATGGATACCAAAAGGGGCCCGCCATCTCCAGGGTCGGAGGGGAGCCGGATGAGGTCTATCGGTCGTATGGTATGGATGCATTCAGGATCGGAGGTCTGCACAATAGACCTCAGCATATGAAACTCGCGCTCTAACCTCACGACGTGTGACGAGACCCTTGCGATAACGGGGATCCAAATGAATTCATGGTCGATTCGGGAAAGCGACAGGTCGCTACTAGATTCACTTAAACTACTCCTCCAGTGATGGCGGAATGGGGGGCGGGATTCTGTTCGCGGGGAGTTGCGGGCTAAGCTTGATGGCCCGGACGAGGTCGCAGCTGGGGTGGAGATATCGGAGTCGGCCGCATGTCGAAGGCCAAAGACATGCCAGTGATTATATGTCGAATGGAAAGGCTCGATGGATTGGTCCCAGGTATATCCAGGTAGATGCGCTAGTCGTTGAAAAAGTCGCGCTGGTGGGAGGGGCAGATCCTCACCAAGGATATGGCTGTCATCCATCTCGGCGAGAAGACGTAAGCACTCAAATTATCCTCGCTAATTCACTCCCCTCAGTTTACTTCCATAGGTAAGAGAACTACAATAGAGAATAAATAGAGAATATCGCAGAGATCATTTGAAAAGAGGGCAGAGACCGAAAAATGTGGTGGTCATCAGGACGAAACCGGCCGAGTCGCCAAGGATTATAGAAGGGGGGGAGAGGAAAAGAAGCCCACGTTGTAAGCTGCAGGACAAAATGCACGATTAGCTCAAAAACAGCAAAGCAATAGTAATGACATACAAGGAAGAGAGAAGGGATATGGGGGGAAGGGGGACTCAACATGTCAGCATAGAGTCATAAACATGACTACTGAGCGAACTGAAGGGTGGTTGCAAATTATGAAGAGCCTTGATGCGGGAACTCATGACAAGACTTTTTGGTTTGGGGGTCTGGAAGTCTAGAGATCCTGCGCAGGTGTGCATCCGGGCGGTCCTTTCCTAAATCAGCAGGCGCCTTAGTCAGCTCCCGGCCCATCACGAGGGGAAACGGCGGAAAACGGGAGATCAGCCAACATTATTGTCCACAGGCAATAAATACTCTCTCTTCGCTGGCCTCCAGACTCCAGACTCCAGACTCCAGACTTCAGACTTACTCTGGAGTAGGGGATAGGTGCTGTCTAATGCAGAGACCTACCTCAGTTCAGGCTCTGGGGTTTTGACACTTGAGAGTAATCAGGAGGCTGGCTGACAATGAGTTACATATACGCTTATTTATTTGTAGAACCGCATAGGTCTGGACCTACAAAACAGACGTTTATTCGAGAATTTCAGTATCACTCATCCCAAGTTGGCTCTGACTTTTTATTAGACCGCCAGGGTGGAAGGGCGTTTCTCTGGGTCGATGAAAAGCCATCTCGCTAACTACTACTCGGCTTATATTTAGTCATTATCACAACTGATTGCACGCTTATGGGTAAGGCTTACAAACTATAAGCTAAGCATCGGATAAGGATACCTACACTACCTAGCACAGCAAGTAACTAGTTAACTACTTACTCTGTAACTTACACACGAATATTCCCTGGTCTGTATTGGAAGTTTGCAAAACGTGCACCAAGTGGAAAATATATTTCCAGGGAACCCACCTGCTACTTCGAAGGGGTATATTGTTCTTTATCCTCTTTACTGGGACCACTACTACTACTACTACTAAGTAGTTGATTCACCGATGATTGTGAGGAGGAGATGGTATGTCTGGAGTCAACTCTAACAATCTCTGATGCTTCCATGAGATAGCTTGTACCCGATAGTAGTTATAACTAGTACACCATTATAAGGGGAGTAAAAGAAAGCATTGAATCTGTGAATGGCTGAGCTGTAAACACCTTGTACAAATCCAAAGAATCATTGCAGCATTCCAATCCTTCCGGCCTGTGGGCGTGGGGAGAGTGCCCATTAAAGTAATCAATAATAATCAGACCCCTAGAATTGGGTAGGGCCGTGTATCTGGGGTAGTTGTTATACTCGGCGTAAAGAGTCCAGGTTGTTGGGAATTCTGGGATATGATCGGCCAAATAGATAGATGGGCGTGGGTTGGGAACTTGTGGTCATTGGAGCACTAACCCTAGCATATTTACTTAGATACATTAACTAGGTAGGAATAAGCATGGAGAATGAACGTACTCGAGAATCCACACGAATCAGGACAGAAAAGTGCGTCATTCTTGTGTCTTGATCCACACTTACATTACAACAGAATGATGAAAAGAACAGAAAAGGAAAAAGAGGTAAAGAAATGAATAGGGACAGACCACAGAAGTTTCCGTCTATCTAAAAGGTTTTTAGCATAATAATATCAATCAAGAGTAACACCTATATCCCACTATAATATAAATGTATACTCGTTAGTACCATTTTGTATGGTTATTATTATGCCTGGTTATATCATTAGCAGATTGCACCTAAAGTTAAGAGTAGATCCTCAACCCCAGAGGCTGGGTGAATGGTAAAGATAATCTATCTGGGTGGGCACAGAATAAATAGTGGACTTGCTCTAGAGAACAGAGAATATTGTGGTGAGTTATGAAGTGCTGCCTGACCAGCCGGGCTGCTGAAGGGTTATTATTATTCTTCTTCTTATTATTAGGGTTATTATAGGTATTGTCTGCTACTCCATACAGCCTGCAGTCTACTAACTATTAGTGGAGAATCGATTTAGCGCACTAAGCAAGCCTATATCGTCACCATCGCTTCTAGAGCGCACTAGCCGTACTATCATCGTACCGAATCTCTGCAGTCGGATTTAGCCGTGCATCAGAAAAGAGAGAAAAGAACTGGAAGCTTCTGTAGTAGTATTACTACGTAGTAATTCAGTTTGCATAGTCCATGGACAAGAAGGCTTTTTTTTAGAGTGGTGGCTCAGGTCGGGCGGGTCCTAAACTTAATGTACGTACATGTAGTTAGTTATGTGTGTGGCGCAAAAAGGGAAGATTTGGTGGATGTTCCGATTCTTTTCCTTGTGCCTATATTAGAGTGATTATTATTATCTGATTATTCGCACTTTATATTGCTTTGTAGTTGTTGTAAATGCAAGCATTTACTACTTCTCTAATGTAATATCCTTTGGGTCCAGGAGTTCTCTGTAGTAAGACTGCTTACTCTGTTAGCTACTATAAATACATACTGGGTAGTACTACTAACTAGTAGTGTGTTAGGTTATTCTGGGGTGCGTGGAAGCATCCATGAACAGGGTCCGTGTAGTTTATTTCCAGCAGTAGTGTATTTGGCGCCTCCCACAATACTGGCTAAGCACAACACTAACTGGATCCTGGTAATATTATTCCAACGCCTGCTTCTACTCTGTACTCTGTACTCTGTACTCTGTCCTCTATATGAGGAGGAGAATAAATGTCTTTTAAAAAGTCAAATAAATATACACTGTCATACCCATAAGATATAGGTACTTTACTTCATTTGGCGTTCCCATCCATGGGATAAGCCATGCATGAATCCGGAGGAAATTGTGATGAGCTAAAGCAGGGCTATTACATCATTATTTCCATTCTTCTTATTTCTTCTTCTTCCAGACTGCTAGTTACTATTTTACAGCCCTGTACAGCACTTATGCATCTTGTAGTAATGCAGCAAATGATGGCAATACCCTGTAATAATTTATTATTATTATTATTGTAGCAATCAAGCATATGAAGTGCTATCATAGACTCTAGACAACTACTACTATTAGCGGATCTCCAAAACAGGGAGAAAGTACTACTACCTATCAGTTAGTTAACTAATTCCCGTCCAAGTTTTAGTGGAGTTTTCTGGAAGCCCTCTCTCTCTCTCTCTCTCTCTCTCTTGCTGTCTCTCCCCGCGAGGTTCCCGCCCTCCGATGTCGTACGTACGGAGTCTGTCCTCCTCGCGTCCTGACCGTAGGATAATGATCATGATCATGGTGACAGCAGTTCCTCACGAAAAGCTAATCTGACTCGCCTCAACTTTCAAGTATTACTTACTAGTAGTTACTAGTTAGTCGTCGCTAGCGGCCGTACCTCGTGGACAGTAACTCTACCTAAAAGTACTCCTGCCCTCATCCTCCTCACACCTTGATTTTTACCTAAACACGGTTCTTGCCTCATCTTATTCCCCTCTCTGTATTTGTCCCTCGTTCTCTGATGTCTTTGGTCTCCTCATCTTTATACGATTATATTCCTCTCTATCTCCTCTCCCTCCTCTCCCTCCGCTCCCTCCCCTCGCTCCTCCTGGGGAAGCCGGACAGTTAGTCGTCGTTCCCGCGGGTCTCGCATAATCCTTAGGGCGTTGGCTACGTCATAGGCTGGAGCGCCGCAGAGACAGACGATTCCCATTATTTTCCATTTTCCACCTTGCACCAAAATCATCGTCGTCGTCGATCAGTTCAACACCACCTCTTCTTATTCATTCTTATTATTCACTACCGATTCTCTCCCTCTTCTTGTTGCGCGAGTCTGCGACTGGGAGCATCCCCTGCGGTCCCTCCATTCCTTCTACCTACCTAGGTACCTCCAAAGGTCAGATCCCCCCCATCCAACTCTTCTCTTTCCTCACCATTCCCGCTTCCCTATACACCGCTCTAATCTCCCTTCCTTGAGCCACCTTTTCTACCTTTTCCCTTCTCTCTTTTGCACTACTTCTCCTCCTCCGCGACTTTCCTAATTCTTTTTCTATACCCCCCTTTCCCCCTTCTTCTCCTCCTCCCCACCACCTCTTCTTCCTATTCTGTTACATGCTCCTAGTTCTTCTTCCCGTCTTTTCTTCTTTTCTTTCGCTTTTGCCTCCCATCTGACTTCGCTAGATCAGTGTGACGCCATTTTTTGACATCTAATTCTCAAAAGTTAATCTACCCCTTTTTATACTCTTCTTTCCTCTTTCTTTCAGTGTTCTATACGTTTTACTTCTTATATATATTTGCCTCCGTTTTACCAAGAAGAAGCTATATTCAATTGTCCTAATTCCTTCACCTCTCGCAATTCGCAACTCGTGTCCCTGTTTTGACGTTCGCCGCAACCTTTTCCTCGTGATCGCGGACCATTTTGTCCGAGAGATGACTGCCCCATACACCTCCCGTGGAGTTGGATTCGCTCAGGAGAATTGAATAATTGACCGGCGGTGGAGGGAGCATACGATGGGGGAGGTTCACGGCATGAGGACGCATCCGCTTCCATCGCCGGCCGAGGCCCCTTCGCCAGTTGCCGCACCCACCTCCCACCACCTTCAGTCAACCTCCTCCAATCTTGTCTCGAATGATGATCATGAAGGATACGCAGTGGAAGAGAATGCGGATTTGAAGGATTATGTCTGGACTGCTAACTCTGAGCATCATCCCATGTCCCAGGAACAGACCGCGAACCTGTACCATATATCAGCTTCCACATCGAAAAAGAACCTGGATTCGAGGAAAGGCTTGTCGCAAGATCAACAGAATTTGCCAGCGCTCAAAGACCTTCGCAGGCAGATGGAAGAACTGCTTGTTTATCAGCAGATGCAAAACTCCCAGTCCCCAAACTCGTCCGCAAATCAGGAGACCACTCCAACACAAGATTCCATACCCTTCGGCCCCCATGAATCAACAAGAAAAAGACGCATTTCCAACGTGTTATCACCGCAAGTGGCACCGGTATATGCAGGGGCACCTGATTCAGCCGGCTCTAATGGCACGATCAAAGGCATGGACTCACAAACCACGCCCGACGACATTTCAGAACGAACCCCATCATATCCGTTCCCTGAAATACCCCCACAACCGTCAACGAGACAAGCGTTCCATTCTTCGCTGAATAATGGCTCCTTCAAACTCACCCTTCCGCTGGAAAAGCTGAGAGGCCATGGGGCGCCATTCAAGATTCTTGCCGATAGTCAGCCTCTGAGTATGCCTTTCGCCACCAACAACATGTTCTTACCACCGGACTATAAGCATGTAGCAGAGGACCCCGCCTACCCAAGCCCGAATCTCTATGATCTCACTCTGCGGCTCAATGCAGACCCGGGGTTGGACGCCTGGTGGGCTAACGTTGTTCATATACTACGGACGCATTATGGAGCAGAGAGAGCTTCTTTGGCCGTTCCCGGTGATTCAACAGATCTTGAGAACGTTCCATGGGGCCAGAAAGCGGTTTTTGATGACAGCATTGCTGAAACCTCGCAACCGCGCCATTCACTAGGTGAAACCCGTATCTCCGGTAACATCGGTCGTACAGACTCCGCCCACGCAGGAAAGGCAACAGAAAAGAATTTAGTGGTTAATGATGCGGTAAATGGAGCTGCGCCAACGGCACCTCGAGCCCGGCCACCGCTTCTAGCAAGGCATTCATTCGCTGGGTTTGGCAAAGACAGAAAGAAGACCACGTGGAATGACGTGAGCATATTGCAAGGAGAAGATGCCCCCTTTCAGTCTGATAATAAACGATTGCAGGCTCAAAAAGAGAATCCCACGGTTAAGGAAACAGAACCGTCCTTAGATCCGCTGAATTCGTCTCAGGACAGTCATCGGCAAGCTGTCTTTCCCACCCCTCGGGCTTTGGAAATCGAAGCGGACCCGCTCATTAAGAGGACAGGTGTCGTAAAGTTGTTTGGGCGTACTAAACCTGTGGTCTTGACTCGGGAATATTCCCAGTCTTTAACGTCGAAGCAATCCCATGACGAGCCCGCACAAACCCCAGAAGACAAAGTCCAAGTTACACCAACCGCCGAACCCTCACATGTATCCCATCGCTCTATGCTTAATACTCGAACCAGATCTTTGTCCAATCCCACTGCGTTGAACCTTCAAGCGGACCGCGTCTCTTCTATGGAACTTTACGATGAATATGAACAGGTGCCTCCATCACCTTGGTCGCAGTCACCAGCTCCCTCTCCCGCACCCCGGACGCACGCGGACCAGAATCCCTTCTTTACCAATCATGCGGTTGATGAAAGCGCATTTGCCAAAGACCCCCCGGTGCATGATTACTCTAATCTAAACCCCCTGGAGGCTATTGGTGTTGATTTAGCAAAATCTGTTGTTCACATTCCACTCCTACACGCTGGCCGCTCTGGGCAGTCGACTTCGTCTCCATTGAGATTCCCTCTTGCAGTTATTTCCATATTATCGCCGATCATCCCGTACCCTACTAGTTTGAGGCAATCCCTGGCTTATCTTATGCCTCATCTTACAACCTCGTTCTGTCTGGCCCAACAGTACAGCCAGCTTGAACGCCAGTTTGCCTCGCAACTTGAAGCTCCGCGCTACGGAAACCTCCTTGGTCTGGGAGGGACATTTTCCGATGAGAGTAGTGAATTGGAACTTGTGGCAGGTTTGAGTGGCCAAGTCAGTTATACGATCACAGATGACGGTTCTCTGTCAGCAAGGGCTGGTCTATCCAGCCCAGATGAGAGGACAAATTCAACTAAACTTAGTCCTTCCATCTCCAGGCTCGGCACACCTGGCCTTGACCTAAATTCTGTTGGAACAGGGGGCCTACTCAACTCCGAATCCCCTGGGTTAGCAGCTAGAATGGCCAATGACCATGTGGATAGCTACTTCAATGTCCCACGATCGAAGAGCTTTCGCGATGCCATCACTCAGCACAAAAGCCGGTTGTCAAAGGTTAGACAGGCTGCGGCATCGCCATCTCCTTCTTCACCTGGGAAGGTAGGGACGAAGTCTTCAGCGGAAGAGGAGGTCCTCCCACCAGATCCAGGTCTCGGAATTGCATCTCCACCCCAAGAATTGAGATCACAACCTGTTATATCACCAACGCAAGGTTCCTCACGCCATTCTTCGACTAATTCTTTCTACGCTCACCTCCAGCGTGAACTCCCACGGCCATTTACAGATACAGTGGCACAGCTGATGTTGAATTCCGTACCTTTGCATCTTTTCCTTGCCAGGCCACAGTGTGGAGAAGTCATTTGGACGAATTCTAAATTCGATGCGTACAGACGAAGTCAACCTCATGACCAGAAGATGAGGGATCCTTGGCAAAATATTCATAGTAGTGAACGAGAGCACGTGGCACAGGAATGGGCAAATGCGTTGCGTACGGGTTCTCAATTCACCGAGAGGGTGCGCGTCAAACGATTTAATGACGAATCGGCCTATCGCTGGTTCATCTTCCGCGCTAACCCCTTACTCTCTTCCACCGGCGAGGTACTGTATTGGATCGGCTCATTTCTTGATATACATGAGCAGCATACTGCTGAGCTGAAGGCTACCCAAGAGAGGGAAAAATTTGCGACTGATGCCAAATACCGGGCATTTTCCAATTCAGTCCCGCAAATAGTGTTCGAAGCAACAGAATATAGAGGCCTTATTTTCGTTAATGAACAATGGCATCTATATACAGGTCAACAACTGGAGGATGCTCTCGACTTTGGCTTTGCGAAGCACATCCACCATGATGATTTGGAAAAGTGTGGCCTGCTCTCGCTTTATCTTGCTGAGACTCAAAGAAGGGGAGCATCAACTACACAGTCGGTGGAGAGTCCGCCTGAGACATCGAAGCCTAAAGCTTCTTCTCCTCACGAGCATCATCTTCATTATGGCGTTACACCGACGTTGGATGAACTTGTCAAGTGCGGTGTTGCCTCTGTGCAACAAGATGAGAACGGACGTGTGTTTTACTCTACAGAGATCCGACTTCGCTCCAAGGGCGGGGACTTTCGATGGCACCTTGTTCGGTTGGTTCGAGTGGAGATTAGCAGTTTTGGAAGCGGCGAGGCTTCGTGGTATGGTACATGCACTGATATCAACGATCGTAAGAATCTAGAACGGGAGCTCAATAAAGCGATGCAACAACTGAACAACCAAATGGAGTCGAAGACCAAATTTTTCAGCAATATGTCGCACGAGATACGTACTCCCCTCAACGGAATTCTGGGTACCATCCCTTTCATTCTCGATACGCACCTGGATACGGATCAAAGGCGGATGCTTGATACAATTCAGAACAGCTCGACGAATCTACGCGAGTTAGTGGATAATATTCTGGACGTTTCTCGAGTTGAAGCTGGAAAGATGTCATTGGTCAACTCCTGGCTCCACGTACGATCGGTGATCGAAGATGTGATAGACACCGTTTCCTCCCGGGCTATCGACAAGGGCCTCGAAATGAATTATCTCATGGACTTGGATGTTCCACCGATGGTAGTTGGCGACAGGTTCCGTATTCGACAGGTCTTGATTAACCTTGTCGGTAATGCGGTCAAGTTTACTCCCCAGGGAGAAATTCACATACATTGTTCTATCTACCACGGCCCTTCAGTTCTTTCCAAACCAACGGAGTTGTTATTGAACTTCGATGTTGTTGATACAGGTAAAGGCTTCAGCACGAGAGATGCCGAGCGTTTAATGCAACGATTTAGTCAACTTGGGCAGAGCGGCACCCAGCAACACGCAGGTAGTGGGCTTGGTTTGTTCTTGTCAAAGCAACTCGTTGAGATGCATGGTGGCAGATTGACGCCTAGTAGTAGAGAAGGCCAAGGTGCTAAGTTCTCGTTCTATGTCAAAGTTGACGCTCCACCACCTCCGGCGCCCGATGAAGCTCATCTTGCTCCAGAGGCACATGGAATAAATTCAAAGCATGGCTCCCTTCGGAGGCTAGTCTTACCAGCAAAGGATTCTAGAGATTCAAATAGCTCTAAAGCCGTTGATGCTTCCGCTGCTATCGAATCCCCGCTCTCTAAACCCGCAGGTGGCTTGGATACTTCCACCCACTTTGCGTCAAGCAAGCTCTCTGAGCACTCTTTGTTGTCGTCTGCTTCGCCCACTCCTAGACTGCACAGTGTTGATCCTTTGACTAAACCTGAACCCTCTAAGCTGGAGTCTAGTCACATTGATGTGTTGTCCACCCTCCCTATTCCAACCGCTCCAAAAAAACTAGAAGCAAACACAGTTCTCTCGGAGCCACATCGCTCATATTCAATCTTTATTCTCTGTCCCATGGACAATTCACGTATAGCCATCACTCAGCATATTGAGCAAGTGGTTCCGCATGAAATTCCATTCTCAATAAGGTCATTGCCAGAAGTTGAAGATTGGAAAGACTCTCTGAGTAGCAATTTAGCTCCTGAGATTACTCACCTGGTTCTCAACTTGCCTAGTGTTGAAGACGTCCAGGATGTCATTCAGTATGTTGCAGACTGTGAACCAGACAAATCACCGACTCTTGTCATTATATCCGATCTTTACCAGAAGAAACAGATTGGTTCAAAAATAAAGGATCTCTTATCAAGTGGAAGGCGTGTCTACACTGTGCCAAAGCCAGTTAAGCCTTCTGCATTCTCGCCTATATTTGACCCGAGCAATCAGCGAGACCTCAGCAAGGATAGAAACCAAGATATGGCTCGTGAGATTAATAACAACTTCAAGACAATGTCTAAGATGGTAAAGGAGGTCATCGGAAATAAAGGCTACCGGGTCTTACTCGTCGAGGATGATGAGACAAATCGAATGGTATGTGAGACTGGGCAATATTCCCAACCTTCCCTTTTAATGCCCACCATGTTAATATCCTACCAGGTCATGTTGAAGTACCTCGATAAGATCAAGGTCATGGCTGAAACCGCAAGCAATGGTCAAGAATGCACGGAAATGGTGTTTTCCAAGGAGCCAGGATACTATTCCCTGATAATCGTGGGTATACTTCACTCTTTGAAATGATTGTTGTGTCTGATCTTCATACAGTGCGATATTCAAATGCCCGTCAAAAATGGCTACGAAACTTGTCGTGAGATTCGGAAATGGGAGCTAAAGAACCATTATCCTCAAATACCAATTATGGCTCTATCCGCGAATGCGATGACAGATCAGATCGAAGATGCCGCACACGCCGGCTTTAATGACTACGTCACAAAACCTATCAAACATAATGAGCTCGGGAAGATGATGATGGGGCTTCTTGACCCTAGCCGGCCTCTGCTTTTACTTCGAGACCGTCTAAAGTCCGATACTGGGGACAGTCGCCGCCAAGAGTAGGGTTAACGCCTATTTTGTGCTATTTTCCACGGTCAGCGATGCTTATGCTTCTACTTCTTTTTTTGTTCTTTGGAGTTGTCGACATGAATTAGCCACTACAACGGCATCGAGATGGTGATGAATGTGTTACTGTCATGACGTGCATGTTACTACTCCTGTTCTTTTGCTCTTTCTATACTGGGTCGGGGGTTCGACTTACAAGAGTCATCGGACGGGAAGGCGCTACTGGGGATTTTCAGTATTTTTTTTCTCCTTTGTCTTTTTATGTGTCAATGTTTGTCTGCTTATGCCTTAAACTGCGGACTCTGTTCCTCGCATACATCTGCATTCGGCTTTCACTTCGATGGATACCTTTCAGCATCAAGGCAGGGGGGAGGTTTTGGAATTTCAGGTTTATTATTGTTCATTTGGACGTTCGACCACGTTGCATGGCGTCAGTTCCTGGATTCGTTTAATTTTTTTTTTTCTTTTTTTTGGAGCAATCATCCTCCATATGGGTTTGCTTCGTATCGACTCTCCTCCTTTTTTGCGCCTTCTATCAATACCAAATCCCGCGCTCTTCAAACTCACATTTTACTGTCAGATGCCGGAAGCTTCTTACCCTCACCTTTTACTCCCACCTCTCCACTTCTTTCTCCTACTCGGACTCGTTTTTCTGGTACTTTCCAGAATAGACACACACACGCACAAAAAAAAGCTTATATAGTGGTGCATGCGTTAGGGACATTTATGGATATCAGGCATATTAATTCGATTCAACAACCCTATCATCCTATGTCTTATTTGTTAGTCCGATATAGATGATATGGGGCTCTCTTTTTGCCAACCAACCATGAAAGGGGGGCTAGATTTGTCCTCGGAGTAAGGCTACAGTTCTATAAGCGCAGATGGATGGGGTTCCCTACATCTCTAGAGTAACTTGCTTGCTCGTTTTTCAATTTTCTGCGTTTCTGTGTTCCATGTGTTATTAGACCCATGCGAGACGAAGGATCTTGTTAAGCGCTAACTAAGACTAAGAGTAATGCCTGAGATTCACGGGCAACATATCGAGAGTTTATAACTCAACAACGAAGTGACTAGAAGGCCATCACCTTCTAATCAGGACTTTTAATAACTAATTTACGGATGCTTGTTGCGTGCCTACTTACTACCTTCCTTACCTACCTAGGTACCTTTACCTAGATTAGCTTGGGTTGTAGCTGTTCGTCTCTCTTCCAGTAGATCCTGGGTTGGGACAAGCTTGGAAATCCATAGATCGACCCGGATTTCTCCATCTATTCCTCTATCTCCGAAGTTCTTTGCGGCTGAAACAAGTACTAGACAAGCGAGGATATGGCGAAATGGTTCGAAAGAAGTACCGAGGACGTGGACGATATAATTGAACCAAAGCGACAGAATACGCTAAATGACGGCAGGCCCTCTCTATTTGGGGTCTTTCTAATGCAACTCTCTAATCAATCGCCCGAGGGGCTAGGTAAGGCTCGTGGAAGAGGAGCACAATATAGTGAGTCAGAAATAGGCTTGCATGCTGCCATTTTAGCCATTTGTGGCTTAGCAACTCGTCATTGGCAGCCTTGTCACAGAGGATTCCCGGTATTCTTTCGGCTGCACTCTCCAATCTTGTTATCAGCCCACTGTGTTCCAGAAAAGCCCAAATCGGTTGACGGATGGGACAGGGTCTAGGTAGTTGTGAGTTAGCTTGTCCTCGACGCCCCAGTCGATGGGAAAGCCGGTTGGTTGGCCTGTGTCCTGGAGGTAACTATCAGTCAAGCAAGTTACCATCGGGTTTGCATGTGGCGGTGAGAAACTGCGCGAGCACACGAACGATAGGTGAATTGCACATAACCCCCACATTTCATTGCACCCACCCTCTGCATCTGCGGGCATTCAGTACTCATCCATCTCTTAAAAGAAGGAGGAGATCTTGCTGCTAGGCGTCGGGAAAATGCAGCTCACTGGAAAGATTGAAAATAAATAATACTGAGCCTGGATAAGCAAGACAGAATGACTGCCTGCATACACTCCCGTCTTTTCCTTAGCTGTCATGTCCTGTAGTATCCAATCATCATTTATTGTAGTTGCTGCTGTTGTAGAGGTACATTCAGAAAGCAAGATGCAGTTTGATCAGACAAACCAGAAACTTATAAATTGATGCAACTGAGGTGAAATGTCGAGCAGGATAATGCATAAGCCTACCCGAGCGAGGCAAAAAGCAGGATTTTCTGAAAGCCGCTATTCCTCTGGAATCAGGATACCAAGAAACCATTTTCCTTCATAATTAGCCCACTATTGGCAATTGCGAGTCAGAAAAGGGAGGCAAATAAATTCGAGGAAAAGAGGGGGAATACTCCGCATCACGCACGACGTTGGGAATCCAACTCTGAAGGAGCATCCTTACCAAAAGTTCTGTCGTTGGGCCCCCGTGTCACCCAGAAATAATCCGGTCGGGCTCGTGTGAGATCGAGGAAGGGGGCGTCGCTTTGCAATTAATCTGCGCCGTTTCTTCTTTCGTCGTGCTCAGACGCCTCTGGAAACGGGAAATGGCAGTCCAGCCAACGGCGTAAGGCAGCGACGACGTAGGGCAATGACGCTGCTCGACGCTGCATCTGGAGCCCGGGGAGCTGGGATTTGAGTGGCTTCGGTCAATTGCGGGTGGATGTCATCGTGAAAAGATCAAAGATTTTAAGTGGTGTTTGATTAACATGCCCAAGTCATTAGCCCATTCGGTGACGAGGAGACATGCACCATGTCCTAAGCTGTCAGATCATCATGTCAGCGTAGGGGCTCGCGGGATGATTCGTGTTCTTTTGCATTTAATTTTCTCTTGTTCCATCCGTTTCCTCCTTCTCTCTTCTGGCACTGCTTCTGAGTCTGCCGAAAAAGGTTCCAGAACCTTTGCGCAGGGCTCTGATCGATATTCCCTTGGAGGCTGATCAGACATACCACCTGGTCCTAGTAATCTGCACGTAGGCCGAGCATCTTCGGGCTAGCCCCCTGGTCCCCTTGAGTCCGTTTCTCTTTGGACTCTTCCATACTGGCGGCGTCTAGAGCGCTTGTCACCGGTTGGATTCCCGGTCCTGAGCTTGATCCCCATTATTGCGTGAATTTGTTTCGGGCCTAAAAGTAGTAGACAACTGCCGATAGGCGGACTCCACGAAATCCTTGAAACCCAGCCTCTCGGAAGACCTTTCGCTCTTTCTGACGATGGGATTAGTAGAATGCAGATGCCACTTTCGTTACACGACTCTGATTCCTTTTTCGAAAGGCAGTTTCTGTCCTGCCGTGCCACTTGAGTGGTTTCAGGCAGCTAGGGCCGATATGGTACGAGAAAAGATCTGTCCCGGTAATGTCTTGCGTGCCTTCTGGCCTGTCGACTCAAGCTCATGCACAGATGTCCAACTCGCTCAGCCTTCGATCTCTTAGACATTTTCTTATATCCCGAACTCTGTGATTGCATCAGCCACCCCGCTTCTTATAATACAACTTCCTGGCAAAGATGTGCAAATCCAAACGTCTCGGGCTATTGAGTATTGGACTCAAAATAAAAAAGGGAAACAGAGGTAAATCGTCAACAAACCAAGGTAAGCAGGGGGATATTATCTCATGTCCCGATTGACCTCATACCCATGATATATTTAATGACAGCAGTGACTATACCTTTTGATCAGATATAACATCCATGAAACAGGACAGAGGCAGTAAAGTCCGCAATCCAATATCTAACAGCCAAAACGATTTGGCGTGACATAGTTCTACCGTTCCGTAGTGGTCAATGCCTCATGTTGTCGTGCTGCTGTTGATTGAACTCCGGTCAACCGTCCAACATTCATGTATCCCCAGCCACCCAGCCCCCTGATATTGACCAGATACGATCATGATCGGTTGAAATAAGTGGGGAAATAATTTTTGTGAAAACCCCAAGCATTGGAAGCATTGGAAGCAAAGGATCAAATAAAAAGAATTGAAAAATGAAAGAGGAAAGGAAAGGAAATTGAACTCGCGAGGGAGGCAAATAGTTAACCTCCGGCCAAGCCGCCTGTTATGTGAATGAGGTCTAAAGGGATAGACAGACTGCGCATGGCGTCCAACCCTCGTGCTTTATACCTCCCTAAGCCCCTCCGAGTCCCAACTTTCTTTGCAGCCCGAAGGAAAAATGAAGAAGAAAAACCTTAGACAGGCCCAACTCCCGAACACATTGTGCTGCCAACTTGCCACCATCACACGGGATTGGGTCCGAAAGAGGGAATGATAGGAAGGGCTGGACCAGTCTCCAGTCGTCCATTTGGCCCCCTTAGCTTTTCGTCTTCCCACCCAGAGCGGGGTCGATTCGGGATAAGGAGCGAATTGGCGGCCAGGAATTGGAGGACGGGCGGAATTGGGGGGTTGGGACTGAATGGAACTGGAGGGACTATGAGGACGGGGGGTTGAGGGGGCACAGGAAGAAAGTCCTCCGTGATAGCCCTCTACCCAATGAATTGACCTGCCCATCACATACCCCCCTCTCTCTTCAATCCTCCTTCACCTCCCGTTGTCCATCTTCGAAAATGACTCCGCCGGATGGAAGACCCTCCGCCGAGGCCTATATAAACCTTCATCATTCCTGTGGTCTTCATGGCTCCTCCCTCTTCCTTTTCCATCTCAGGTCCTTTCCTGCTGTTGATCTTGACAGATATCACTGCTTGTTTCTCTTCCAGACCATCGCTCACATAGTTCTCTTTCAGAACAACTTTGCATCTTGTGCCCACCCTCTTAAGTCTTGTCTGGCTAGAACAAGTTCTTCCCTCTTATATCACAATGGCGACCCACTACTACCAGTCCCCAGCTATTCCTATGAATATGCCCTCCAAGGCCCCCGGCCCTGCGAGCCTCTACCCCATCAGCAGGGTATCTGGCTCTCCTCCAGATATTTCCGATGCCAGCACCACTGCCGGAAGCCGCACCTCCGCTGGATTCAGCTACAGCTCTGGGAGTGCCAGCGGCGATTATGAGTCCAGCTCTGCATCGTATTCTGGCGTGGATGTCGTTGACATTCTGAGCGACCGCTTGCAGAATGTGTTCGATCCAACACCACTTGACAAGGGCCTCGCTATGCAGGCACAAGCGTAAGAGTTCCCTCTCTAGACCAGAAAGGTGAAATACTCGCCGGATGACAAGCACCACGAGGAGCCTTGTTTGGGCAATGAAACACCCCCGCCCTTTGAAATACCACGCTAACAAGACTCTAAATAGCTCCGGACAGTTAAATGCGAAACAGCGAGAACTCCTTGAGCTTCAAGCTCTCGCCCAGAGACGCTTGAAAGGTGTCCGTGCGAATTTTGCGGATGGTATCAAAGTTGCTCGGGAGACTAAACGTGATCTGGAGTGGACTCAGAAACGTGTGAAGTGAGTTCCTAACACCTTCCCTGCCTCCCGGGTCTCCACCCATCATGCACGCATCGACGGGTCGTCGTCAAATTCCGCTCCGCCGAGCGGATGTCCGCCGCGCTCCGCCGTCGAGAAGATTCTTGGCAGCATTCGCGTCATGTGTGCAGAAATGCAATCCAGCGATATTTCCGGTTTTCTTAGAATTGATTTCCAGTGAGCTGACAAATTTTGAAATGCAGCGCCTTGAAATCCAAGGCTGAGAGCATTCACCCCGAAGAATACCGACGAGCGTCGAAGAAATATACTTTTGACGACAACTAGACTTCCGCAGGAGGCAGGTCTCCGCATTGCTTTCTTTTCGATCTTCTCCCCTGAACTTTTGGAGGGTTTCTTATATAAATATTGTAACGAGACGATGACGATTTCCTTTTATTTTGCGAAAACAGGTTTAGGAATTTGGGGGATCGGTTATTCCAAGGGTTTTGTTTTTCTTCTCTCTTCTCTCTTTCTGGGCCGGTTCACGTCGTTTGATTTTGTTTACAGCACTCTGTGTAAGATTGGACTCTTTGCTGTTTTTGTAGTGTTTCATCTGAGGAAATATACTTGTTGCTCAACGATTCGGCGTCCCAGACAATTGACGAACATCAATGTCAACAGCTGTAGAATCGAACGTGTGCCACTCAAGCAATCTCAGCTCATTTGCATCAGCACCAGGTCTGGTCATGTGCATGCACGTCAATACAGGATTGCAACCATGTAAACCCGGGAAAAGGGAATTAATTACCTTGTTTCCCTCATGCTCAGGCCACCCTTCTCCCCCTAGTCCCCGTGTGCGCCACCCCCCCAAACCTCGAACACCCGAGGAAGAACTCAGACGACCATAAACGAAGTATACAGAAAGGAGAGGAAGATGCTCCAGAACAAGACCTTATTTCCACGGATAGGCCGCCCATCCAAACGCAATCACCATATTATCCAGCGCGCGGATACATAGAGAATCGCCAAGATCTGTGTGGGCACCTATTATCCCGTCGCAGTAAGCTTTCATGTGTGGTGGCCAGGGGGGAAGGGCCGGCCCCATAGCTCAGTCTCGTCTCTCCTGGGCAACCGCCTGGCGGGACTGCAGGCTAGCTTTCCGCTTGGTTCCGCTCCACCCTTGCTGTCTTTAAGGTGGAGTTCGCCCCGGCTTTAGCGCGTATGCATCTCATCCTGGGAGCGGCCCAATGTGTGGTGCCTGTGTAGGGATGAATAGGGGGTGAATATAGAATAAAATTCACGTGATCTGGATACTAAAAGGGGAAGCGGCGAGGCTTGGCAAGCCCAATAGCTTATATTATGCTGGGTTAAACCGCCTTTTTGTCTGCTGGGATTTTGCCTCCTGTCTAGACTGAACTTCTATATAGTGAATTTAGCGTGCTTACTGTCTGCTTCATTTTTGTTGGTTTGCAAAGTTTGATTCTCTGAATAAAATGCCCATATTGGCTGGGACAGTTAAAGGTAATATTTCTCTACCACTGTCTGTCTGTGTTGAATCCATCCTGTTATCTTCATACTCGGCAAAGCAACAGCTCGTCAAGGAACAGGTAGCGTAGGCTAACATTGATCATTCAACAATCATTAAGCAATAAGAAGGATGCCATGCTGCCTAATTTTTGGCGTCTCCCCTGATTCAGCTGTCCTACAGGCCTCACACCTTTGGCCAGCATATGAATCCATGATCCACCCCACAAATGTGAAATGCTCCGCATCAAACTGGAGGAAATGCAGGTATAGGTGTAGGCTTTAATCCTTTCCATGGATCCTCCAAGAAGCAGGGGAAAAAGTACACGGTATCATTATTCTCAAGTTTGACTCCACCGGACAGTTTCTTCAACTCCCCTTTTGTGAAGCGACAACCATTTGGAGCAGTGTACATTTCCTTTGACGCCTGTTGCTGGCGCCCTAAGTTTTCCTGCCCGTTGGGTCTTCCATTCTTGAACGTTCCCCTTTTTACCGCAGCGATAGGAGTTGTTCTAGGAGTAGTTCCAGCGGTGGATGCTTGAGGTTGGGAGCCTAGGACGGAGGTTCATAAATGAGCAAAACCTTCCATGGTACCTCTGTGCTGTTCTTGACTTACTTGTAGAAACACTTGAGATGCTTTTCTTTCTTCCTCTCTGCTGATGATAATGGTCGTCATTGGTCCGTTTGAACTGACTACCCACTGCAACACCAGAGTTATCCCCCACCACAGCTCTAGTCTCCACAGACGAAGTACTAGTTGTTTCACCGGTCTCTGTATTCATCGGTGGAAGAATAAAGGGGAATTCCTTTGGTTTTCCTGGGCTACGCAGGGCCTTGGCCTTCCATTCCTCATAAAGGGAAGATGACCGAGCCTGGACGCGTTTCGAATTGACTCCATAGCCTTCGGTCTTGGTAGGTAGTGTGGTCTGCGTGTGGCATTCTGTTTGCGGGCTATTGGGGACTATGTAGTCTTTCAGGGTATCCGGGGCCCATTCTTCCAGGAGGCTGTATTCTTGCCTTGAGATCCCCTTCTTTAGGATTTGCTTGGGTGCGAATGGGTGGGACATGGTGTTATTGTTCAGACAACTAACTTGGTCTGGATAGTATAAGATGGGAGTAGACAGCAGGGGTATGAAATCGTAAGGGAAAATTGAATTGAATAGGCAAACAAAGGATAGGATTACTGAAATGTACTTTTCTTTTGGATCAGATGGGAAGAAGCACGTCTGAGTATTGGAGAGTAAAGTAGTTGTGTAGGTGGTTGCTGAATTAAGCATTGGAGGATGGACGGACAGTCTCAGCTCCTCAGGCAGTCAGTCACCAACACAATCCCAGGACTCCCGCCCTGAGTGAATAATGGCCGAGAGACACGGCAACAGCAGAGTGGTGGTTATTAAAGCATATTTCCTGGGGGATAATAGAGGTATTATCCAAATATATCTTAGACAAAAATTCGGCTATTGCATCCATAATCATTACAACCACCATGACGGAGTAGATCTAGGCAAACCCTTCTTCATAAGCAGGTCTCCTTCTAGACGAGAGGCGTCCCTGATCAAGCGATTTGTTTATGACATGTACAAATCGGTTCACCATGTTCTCCGGATCGCGTCTGGCAGTCTCGATTCCCAAAAGAATATTCTTGATACCAACGCCAACCGCTGTATCTTCCGTCATATCCCCTATACGTCCCAGCGCATCTTGAATTTGGTTGTCTTTAAAGGCCCCAGAATCTCTCATTATAAGCTCCAGCTCTCCATGCTGTGTGACATTCGGAACCTTGATGTCGGAATTAATCGATTTGTAGATGCCCAACTCCCTCATAAGTGCTCTCTCATTTGTGGTTGCAACCACAAGAAGTCTTCGGCCGTTGGTGGGCTGCTTTTTAAGAAAGACAATGAGTGTCTGCAAAACAGAGTTGCTGAATCGGGGGCCCGTTGACACATAATCAATAATTTCCTCGATGTTATCAAGAACGACGACACTTGTCTGACTCTTGTAGGCATCGTTGAATACTCTGCTGATGTGTTGGACCTTGGCCATCTCGTTAAATCCAACCATATCTTCGGGGCAGATCAACTTGATGAAGGGGAACCCAGAGTCAATGGCAATCCGGGCAGCGAGAGCGGTTTTTCCACTCGCTGGGGGTCCATGTAGCAAAACTGAGAATAGATGTGTCCGTTCAGCCTGACCGACCACCTTAACAAACAGCTGTCCTTCCTTGAGGATCTGATCGATTTCTTCTGAATAATCAATGATGCCATATTGTATACGCTGGTTGAGTTCATCTTCAGACACACCAAAAGCTGGCTGAACTTCGTCAAGCGCTTGACGGAAGTCCGTGTGATTCACCTTCATATCTGCGGCATCGTCCTTGACTCTGACAGTTTTGCCAAACTCAATGTGACGTTTGAAAGCAAAGGATGTCGCCGACTTCACAAGACCGGCAATCTCAGCACCCGAGAAGTTCTTAGTCAAGGACGCTAGTTCTGCCAGGTTGACACTCGGGTCCATCAGATCGCCTTCCCTCATATTTTGGGTGTGGATGTTGAGAATCTGAGCTCTACCAGCTTCATCAGGGAGCGAGATTTCAACGTGCACTTCGAGACGGCCAGGACGCAGCAATGCGTCATCAATCATATCCTTTCGATTGGTCATACCGATGAGGAGAATATTGTTAAGCTGGTCAACGCCATCTAGTTTTGATAGCAATTGATTGACCACGCTGTCTCCAACGCCAGTGCCGCCGCCTGTCCCACTTCCACGTTGCTTACACACGGCGTCAAGCTCGTCAAATATAATTATATGAAGCCCACTCTCATCGCCTTTCTCCTTATACTCCTGTTCTGCATCGGCGAAAAGTTTCCGAATGTTCTCTTCCGACTGTCCGACGAACTTGTTCAGCACCTCTGGACCATTGACAATTTTAGGTTCCCTCGCATTCAACATCTTCCCAATTTGTCGAGCGAGCAAAGTTTTACCAGTACCTGGGGGTCCATAAAGCAGAATACCCTTCACGTGCTGGATACCTAGTTTTGAAACTAGTCCAGGGGGAAAGATACGGGATGCAAATGCTCGGCGGAAGATTGTAAAAAACTCCGAGTCAAGACCTCCAATTCCCATACTTTCGAATTTGAAGTCGGGTTGAATGATAGCGTTTGCCACGGGTCGACGGCTTGAAGGCTTGATCTTGATACCACTTCGAGAGTCTTTAAAGAAGTTGATAAGTGTATGCCTCGTGAGAATACCCCTAGTGGACGGATCTGTCTCTACCCGCTCACTGGTCTGTTTCTCGGAAGACAAGTTGACTCGCTGAATGGTTTTAACACTTAATAAGAGCGGTATCCCGTGGTGGTCCATCAATATCTTCTGACCAGGAGCAAATATTTGGTTTTCGAAGTTCTAGGCCGGTTAGTAACGCAATCTTCCTTCGACTTGGCGGGATTTAATAAATACCTTAATCACGGCATTACTCAGTTCATCCTGATCATACATATTGTCCGTCTTTTTTGACCCAGCGAATTCAACCTCGATATCTGTCGACCCAAGGTACGCCTCTCCACCTTGGTGGAATGGGTCATAGATCTGCACCTCAACAGTATCTTTAAACGCAACGTCAGCCCACTTCCGCTGAGGATCTGACATGCCAATCTGCCCCTGTGGAATCTCGTCAAGGGGGCGCGCAGAGAACACATAGAGGCCTTTGGCGAGGAGCAGAATATCTTCATGTCCGAAACGAGAGCGGGGGAAATCCTGGGTTGAAACGGCAACGCTGCGAGCTGTTCAGTAACCGTTTTCTCGAAGTCACAAAATCCCCAGACTACTCAAACTTACAGGTTTCCAAATATACAAGCCTTATCCGGACTTTTCACAGGGTTTAGTACCCAGGTTGCTCCTCCGGACGGTCTCCCTCCCATCGGTGCCGGAGCACCTGGGCCTCCAACAGGTCGTCGCGGTTGTGGAGCTCCGTAACCTCTTGGATGAAAATAACTGTCAGTAATATGCCTAATGCAGTTGTCATGGACTATTTTCATACCCTGCATCTGGAGGTCCCACTCTTTGTCCTTGCGGGGGACGAGAGTAGCCATCTCTTTGGGGAGGGTGAGAGCCAAAGGGGTTAGGCACGGAGTAATTGTTGCGATTAAACATGTTGAAATCACAGACTTGATATATCTCTAGCAAAGTGCGAAGAATACGGGTGTATGTAATGCTCAGGTTGACATGAAGCTAGGTGTTTGAAACCGTGGTGTGATTATGTGAGCTCAATGCTGCCGGCAGCTTGACACGCTAAATTCGACTAAACAGAGAACTGATAGGTCTTGAGGATAGTAAAGATATATTGCAAGTAAATTTGCGTACAGTGAAAGGCAAGAAGAAAGATGAAAAGTCGAGAACGATAGATGGGGAAGTGAACGTGGCGGAGTTGCAGGCATCTCCGTTCGCAACGGCTGGGGAACTCGCCACTACCGTCAAGTGTCAACCGGCCCGCGGAGCTCCATTTTCGCCGGCCAAAGATCCCCTCCACACCTTATCAAAGGCTTATGCATGATGCCATGTATTTCTACCTCGGAAACTACGATAATTTTCATCGCTGAGTTTATCCTGAACGGCTACCATAAGTGTTGAAAATGCCTCTGTAAGTCCTTTTTGTCCGTTTCCTTATCGATAGCCAGGGCGAATCCTAATATCCTTTTCCCGGCAGTCACCTTCTCAGCAAGAAGTCATGGAACGTCTATAACACCGAGAATATCGCCCGAGTCCGACGCGATGAGGCGCAAGCAAAGGCTCAGGAAGAGGAAGAGGAACGCCGTATGCAAGAGATTGATGCTGAGCGAAGGATACAAATTCTCCGTGGTGAACGACCCTCGACTCCTCCGCCTCCGCCCTCGCAACCCTCAACATCCAGATTAGAGCGAAAAGGTCAAAGAGATAGCCTAGGAGGTTTGAGGAAACGGAGGCGCCTTGCAGATGAAAATGATACGGATCGCGACATCAGGATCGCTCGAGAAGATGCAGACCTTGCGCTTGCAAAACGGGAAGAGCTGGTTCTCTCTAGTAAAAGCGATGCGCCACTTCATGACAGCGCTGGCCACATCAACTTGTTTCCTGAGGAGGAATCCCATAAACGCGTGGAGAAAAATCCGGAAGCCGAGAAAGAAGCCGCCGATAAACAAAGAAGCTACGAAGATCAGTATACAATGCGATTCTCTAATGCGGCAGGCTTCCGTCAAAATGTCGGCCAGAACCCTTGGTATTCATCCTCCCAAAACAACGGCATAGCTCCAGATGCTATGCCAAGCACGAACGTCTGGGGTAATGAAGATCCAATGAGAAAGGAGAGAGAGAAAGCTCGCATAGACCTCAGTGATCCCCTTGTTGCTATGAAGAAAGGTATTCGCCAGCTGAAATCGGTCGAAGAGGAAAGGAAAAAATGGAATCAAGAAAGAAATCGAGAACTAGATTCATTGAAGATCGTCGAAAAACCCAGATCACGTCATCGCAGAAGGAGGTCTTTGTCGGGAGATAGTCTCGAGGGTTTCAGACTTGACGGTTCGCCTGACAGACATTACGGGGAGAGAGATCGGAAATCCTCACATAGGTCTCGCCGACATTCCCGAGACAGGAACTCGGGCCGTTCGCACAGGAGACATTCTGCTTCTAAGTCTCGCTCAGCTTCACATCGTCACCACCGTGATCGCCATAATCGTCGTGATGGCGGATCCAGTACCCGTACAGTAGAGACCGATTCAAGACGTCATCCATGAGAATGATCCGAAAAACCCTACACTATACCCAATTATTTTAATTTTGCCCCTACGGCTTGTCTGACCAGATACCCCTCAATTAAGACTTTTTTGTGATGGACCTTGCTAAAGAAACAAGAAGCAAAAACTTTTTGTTGTAACTGGGTGTATGAACTATTGCAAACCCCATTTCTGAGATCCCTTCTCTCCTATCTGCGTATCCCATTCGACGGTGATGTCCAAAGACCGCGATTTTTCGTCTTTCTTCTGATACCCAACCTTTCCATTAATTGTTTGGCCCTTTTTCAAAGCTGTAGCATTCTTCTTTCCGTGATCGATAAGGAGAACACCTTGTTGCCAATGGGTCTCTATCCCATCGGGACCAGTAGTAAAGGCTACGAAGCCCTTCTTTTGCATCTCCGCAGGAACCGCGTTGGATGGAATAGTAGATTCCCTCGAAGGCATAAAGAATATGTCAAACCAGATAGCCCAGCCATCGAGAGCGTCGACGTCCTCCTTCAACGTGACCTGGAATCCCTTCAAAAAGGACAGCTCCTCGACCGTGATGGTATGGAGGGGAAGAGTGAGGAAAATGTCAGATTCTGCAGGAATGGCAGATGTCGACACGCTGCGGACAAGCGCCTCGTCGTAGATACCAGTTAGCATACTCTGCATATTAAACCCGTAAACATTGTGCCAGAATCCAATATGCGATGCGATAAAGTCGGAATCGGCAAATGGAGCAATGCGCAGGGTAGCGTCCGATGGAACCATAAGGCCGTCAGGTGCGAGATAGCGATCTCTGGCGTAAATTACCGAATCGAACATGGCTTCAAAGAGAAGACAATAACCCATCCACTCAGACACGATAATGTCAACCTGCTTGACAGGTAGCGTGACCTCCTCTATCTTTCCACGGATGCACCTATGGGATTCAATTTAGTCACAGAAATAACGAGACACAGTATGGCACACATACGTTATAACATCACCAAAGCCATTCTCGTAGATGATCTCCTTCGCCCTATCAATTATATTCGAGTTATCAACTGAGATCACCTTCTTGGCCCCTGCTTTGGCACAGAACATGGACAATATTCCAGTGCCGCAACCAACGTCCAAAACGACCTTGTCCTTGAAAATATGCTTGTTCTCATAAATGAAGTCTCGATAGGAATCGGTACGGATTGTATCCTTAAGCATAGACTCGTGGATGCCTTGGAGTACGGGTCCTATTAGCAAATGAACTCTCGATATAGGGCAACAGGAATGGCGTACCATTGTAAGCGTATGAAGTGAAGTAGTCCGAATCGACTTCTTCACTCTTGCTGCGGCTCCGTCCCGCTGATGTTGGATTCGAGGCTGAAGCAAGCTTGTCATCCTCCTTCAGCAATTGTTCTTCCATTGATTTCTGTACTGCGAGTCTATACTCGGAGAATTGGATCTGAAGGCGCTCCAGGTCCTCTTGGAGCTCAATTACACGCCGTTCGGCCTGTGCGCCACTAGAAGCTTCGGTTTCATCTTCTTCAATATCGTCCAAACTGTAGAGGAGGGCGTCATCCTCCAGAACCGGTTTCAGATAGGCCTCATCTTGAAATTTATCTTTTGAAGAAACATCAGGGGTCAGATTCCCAGAGCTAACCTGGGAACGAATGTAGTTGACTAATTTGATTGTATCCAAGAAGTCCAAGTCTGTGTAGGAGAAGAGGAGGAAAGAAACAGGTCAGCTAAGTTGCACATCAAGGTACACCACTCAAGGGAATGTCGCCAAAATATAAGTAGCGAAATAAACACTCGAATGTCCAGGTCCAAATCGATTGTCTACACACCGAGCTCCTTTTGGATCCCCCGCAGGTCAAAATTATGCTTCTCCTTGCTTTCTTTCAGCATGGACTGGACATTCGGATAGACTTTGTCTGAGAACAGGCCGACCACAGGTTGCGTGTCGTCATCAGGCTCAACATCCTCCCAGCCTTCTTCGTCACTAACATCTGAATCCTCCGAAGTGAGGGAGTCGCGATCAACGTCCTTTGGCGGACGGTCAGAAGAAAGAGGGGCAGACATGGTAGCGGCGGGGTAAGAGAAGAGAGAAAGTAGAAAAAGAATCAAAATTCGACAAAAGTAAGGGATTCTCTCGTTTAATTACACTTTCAATTGCAAAGACCCCTCTGAGATCAAAGTGCAGTCAATATTGAATAGTTGATGGATGGAGAAAGGCTTACTGCGACACTGCGAGGGGGGGGAAAACCCCCCCAAAAAATTCAAAAAAAAAAGGATGCCCCGCCCTGTCTGGTTTGTTTGATTTGTTTACATGTTATTTTATCCGCCCGGAGCTGCGATAAGACAGCCTCAGGCCAGGAAATCAGCTGCTTCCCCGCCAACAATCGTCACCGCTTCCCACTGCTTGTGATCGAGCTTACATTCACACTCTCTTCTCTCAAGGCCCAATTACCGTATGAAGGTATCCTCGTTAAATGCCTTGATCTCCTTTCTTTGATATCCTCTTCCCTACGCAGCGAGCTCTGCTTTCTTCCCTTTCTCTCAAGCTGTTCTACTGATAAGATAAACAAGGATGGCCTTCTTCTTCAATCGTGGTCGGTCTCGGCAGCCCTCTGATGTTGTGAGATCGATCAAGGATCTATTGGTGAGACTGCGTGAATCTCCAACACCTGCCAAGGTCTGTCCGTTGTTCCTAATTATCATGGTCTTTGTTTCTGAGGAGATGAAACTTCCTAACCCCTCAATTATCCTCTAGGTGGAAGATGAATTGGCCAAGCAGCTTTCTCAGGTGAAACTTATCGTCCAAGGGACTCAAGGTTTGTGCATGCCTCATATCCTATAGCTTTCTTAATTAGCGTATGCAAAATTCCCCGTCCATTTGCTAAGCCAATCATCTCCAGAAATCGAAACCTCGCCGGAGCAAGTGAACGCTCTAATCCAAGCCACTCTGCAGGAGGATCTACTCTACGAGCTCGCTCGCAGCCTTCATCGCCTTCCGTTCGAAGCAAGAAAAGATACCCAAACCATATTCTCCCACATACTCCGTTTCAAGCCCCCTGTCGCTAACAATGCCGACCCTCCCGCCATCTCTTACATCGTTCACAATCGACCGGAGGTAATTATCGAGCTATGCAATGGCTACGAGCATAGTAAGAGTGCAATGCCGTGTGGTACCATCTTGAGAGAAGCACTGAAATTTGACGTTATTGCTGCGATTATCCTCTATGACCAGTCCAAGGATGGGGAGCCCGCGATCAGACTCAATGAAGTTCGGCCTAACGTCTCACAGCAGGGGATTGGTATCTTCTGGAAGTTTTTCAGATGGATCGATAGAGGCAGCTTTGAACTGAGCGCTGATGCATTCACCACATTCCGCGTAAGTAAATCTGGACCTGCATACTGTGCGAGTCATAGTTTAACATTGGGTCCATTTTCTAGGAGATCCTGACTCGCCATAAATCTCTTGTGACTGGATACCTGGCGACGAACTTCGATGACTTCTTTGCGGAATTCAACAAGGTTCTAATGCAATCTAAGTCATATGTTACCAAGAGGCAGAGTATCAAGCTACTGGGCGAGATTCTACTAGACCGTGCAAACTACAATGTGATGATGGCATACGTCGAGAGCGGGGAAAATCTCAAACTTTGCATGAAGCTCCTGCGAGATGATCGAAAGATGGTTCAGTATGAAGGATTTCACGTGTTCAAGGTATGTGCAAACATCCTCATTCTCACAATGATTTAAGTAGGCAGGCAAAACATTCTGACGAACAATGTGACTAGGTATTTGTTGCGAATCCAGACAAGTCAGTGGCAGTACAGCGGATTCTCATCAACAACCGAGATCGACTTTTGAAATTCCTGCCCAAATTCCTGGAGGATCGAACGGACGATGACCAGTTTACGGATGAGAAGAGTTTCCTGGTTAGACAGATTGAACTCTTGCCCAAGGAGCCCATCGAACCAGCGCGTTCCGCACGTGAACCATCTTGCTCAACTATCACAACTGCTGTGGCTTGAAGAGTGACGAGATAGCTCATCCACCCCAGTAGTGTCAGTCCATCATCTGCCTTGTTTCATCCCTTCGGTCTACCCTCTTTACAATCATTCGCCCATTTATTCCTTGTCACCCTCATGTTACTTCTTTTGCAAGTATTTTGCTTTGATGGAAAGTGAGTGTTCCGTGCGCTGTGTGCATAACATGAACATCTATCTTGCACTTATGGCCAGCTGGTATCTGACCTTCATGGGGCTACGACACGGGGTGAAATCTAAGGGGGGAGGACTATGTAGGGTGTTGTGGGCAGTGAAGACGTAATAGCAGACTAAAGGGGGGGGAAAGAAATAGTCGGGAAAAGCAGAGAAAAGAAGAAAAGACTTTCCGGGCAGTCCTTGCATTTATCTACTCTGTACCTGGGATGCAGTCAGTTAGATAGCCACGCGAGTGGATCAGGAACCTGAATACAAGGCTTTTTACAGTTTCTTTACAGAGTGCAAGGTGTAGGCAATAGTAGGAGGATTCGACACTTGTTGTCTCAAAGCCACACGACAAGGGATGCACACCATAAATCCTGTAGCTATTATTGAACCAACAGCAATCTGCATGACTCGATATGGAATTTTTCTTTTTTTCTTTATTTTCTTCTGTGATGACAATTACTTTGTTCAAGAGGAAAAAAAAATAAAATTGGGCCTGGGATGAAACCATGGACGAGCGACTGGTATTTGGCTCCAGTTTAATAAGGAACTTCCAGTTTCCAGCTTCACCACCAAACCCGCCGCCAGAAGATCCAGACCTCTTCCCCATCATTGCTATTATTATTGGTACCTAAGTGCTTGGAATTGAACTATGATCCACAGCTGCATGGCGTCCTCTCTCCCCAGAACAATTAAACATAAAATTATATGAATTGCACCCCCTCCATTTAGTGGATTGCCATCCCTTTGCGATCCCTACTTTAGAGCGTCTTTGGGGCCTGTCTCGAACAATGCTGGCAAGTTGAAATCCATCTTCCATCACGCCTCTCTCTCCCTCACTCCCTCTCTCTTTTCTTTCGTTCGCTAACATCAGGGAATAGCAATAGCCAGTTCAGATGATTGCTTGTCCACCCACCTTCCTTTGATTCCAAATTCTCCATCCCCCTTTTTTTGCCTTCGTCGAAGCTTGTCCGCCTGCCAAGTGTTCCAGGAGTTGCGGTCCAGCAGACGAACCTCGACCCAATTTCCTCGTCCTTGGGCATCCTCCTGTTGTAGCGCTGGGGGTCGGGGTCATGTTCAACTGCACAGTGGGAGCCATATCACAAGTTTCATTCCTTTTTCCTCCTCCTTGTGCCCCGTAATATATACTCTTTTTTTTTCGGTTGTGGTTGATTTGCAAGACGTTCGTGCTACGAAATTCAATCCTTTGTCTCCCAAGAAGATCTCCCCGCCTCCCTCCCTTGAAACACGTCGCTTGCTTGGTAGGCCAAAAGAACGGAGGTCGAACCTGAAAGAGAAGTTATAAAGTTATAAAAAGACGCATAAAGTCCGAGGACATCGAGGTCCCCAATTACAACGACACCGGGCCCAGTGCAAGTCATGCCAGGATAATGGGAGACACGCGATCCCCCTCGTCACCTGCCGTGATGTCGGAAACTGCTTCTCCCTGCGAAGAATCTGTCGCAATAGACTCTCCAGCAACGCCAACTTCCTCCTTTCCCCTACCAGTTGAATCCTCTCTTTGTTCAGAAAGAAAGTCGATTGCGACGAGCGCATCATCCAACAGCTCTGATCAGCGGACATTGTCAGACCCTCTTGCGCATCAGGATACAAAATCAGACTCCCGATTAACGCCTCCAACGGTCTTCGCAAAAGATAAAGGGATACCTTCATTACAAGGCGCCGCGACTTCTACGGTCAGCTTGCGCTCACTGCGAAGTATCCCCAGCATTGTCGTCAACGAAGCCGGATCTCGCCCTAGCTCTCGTCCTGGGTCGCGCCCAGGTTCTAGGTGGTCAGATCGGAAATGGAGCGCCTTGCGGAACAAGAAGTCGATGGATCCCGACAATAAATCAGAACAACCGCCTCCTGTACCCCAGCTAGAAGCACAGTTCAATGGCATTGCCCTAGATATACCCACCGGGGCGCTTGACGAACTTAGCCCACAGTCCATAAGGTTTTCCAAGCGCGGAAGTCTTATTAAGCCGGAGGAAAGGCAACAACTAGAACTCAAGATTAAGGAGCACGAAGCTAAAGTTAATGTGGAAAATGACGGGGATATTTTGCCGGGCCAGAATGGTTCCAAGGAGGGTCCACCAGAGGCCCCTCGTCCCCGCCCCAAACCTCAATCGCTGCTTCGCGTCAGACGAAGCGCTATTCCGAGCAGAGCTATATCTGCTGACGAAGACATGCTTTCACGCAGAGTCAGATTAATGTACGCGAAAGGAGATGAGAATGTGACTGACTCAGAGGTGGCGAGATCGTTCGCCATGGAAAATGGTATCTTGTGGGAGGAGCCCGCTGCTACGAGCACAACAACTTCTCTTGCCAGCGCTTCTGGACCTGAGACCAAAGCTGCGGAGCCATCCCCTGAGGTCGATGAAATTCCCAGTCTCAAGAGAGAAGCAAATGAGCTGGCTGGGGGCATTGAGTACTGGCAGAATATAAAGGCTGGTGATGTGGATAGGTATGGCTTTATCCGTGCCTCTCCATCGAATTCGAACGAAGGCACCGAGCATAACCCTATCCAACGAGTATCTACCAGCCTGCTTTTAGCCTCGGAGACACCACGACGAAAACGCTCCATCAGGCCTCCATCGGCCTTAGCGAGTAACCGCTCATTTGCGGGCCGATCTCCTACGCGAAAGAACTCAGAAGCGTCCATGCGCCCATCCTCTTCACAAAGTACCTATAGCTCTCACATGCGGAGATCCACCTCGAGATTTCGTCAAGCAACAAATCACCTCCCGCACAATCGCGATCGCCGGTTTAAGGACGAAGCTGGCGACATGCTCACACATCCAACCGCCGCTAGAACTTCCGGTGATAAACTAAATACCGCGGCCGCTCGTGCCGCAAGGAAGAAAGAGTGGCAAAGAGAAGACAAGTGGACAAAAATGGCCAGGCCAACGAGAAAGCGCAGAGACGGTGGTGGGATGACATTCGAGTTTGACACTAAGAGCTCAAAGCTGATCGAACGGACGTGGAAGGGAATCCCAGACCGATGGCGAGCATCCGCCTGGTATTCTTTCCTAGAAGCTAGTGCCAAAAGACACAGTGACAGTCCGATAGATGAAGATCTTATCGACGCATTCCATGATTACCAGCTAGTTTCATCACCGGACGATGTCCAAATCGATATTGATGTTCCAAGAACCATAACTAGTCACATCATGTTTCGAAGACGCTATCGCGGCGGACAACGGCTGCTTTTCCGTGTGTTGCACGCAATGTCATTGTACTTCCCGGACACAGGATATGTCCAAGGAATGGCGGCACTTGCAGCTACACTGCTTGCTTACTATGACGAAGAGCATACATTCATCATGCTTGTTCGGCTATGGCAGCTACGGGGATTAGAACAGCTCTATCGTTCTGGATTTTCAGGTCTCATGGAGGCCTTGGGCGACTTTGAGCGAGAGTGGCTTGAAGGAGGTGAAGTCGCTGGGAAACTGGTAAGCTGAACTGATAAATCGTCACTCGCGTTCCAGGAATGCTGCTAACGATTTCTTTTGTGAATAACAGAACGAACTTGGCATCTCACCTACAGCATATGGTACCCGATGGTACCTAACACTCTTCAACTACTCGATTCCATTCCCTGCTCAGCTTCGAGTTTGGGACGTATTCATGCTCCTTGGAGATGCTGAAGACCATCCTCCAGCAACTGCATCCAGCAAGAGCGTGAATTTAGAGACAACCCCAACAAGCGGTTTCGGAAAGGGCTTGGATGTCCTCCATGCAACATCTGCTGCTCTTATTGACGGCATGCGAGAAATCATCCTTGAATCGGATTTCGAGAATGCTATGAAGGTTCTCACCAGTTGGGTTCCTATTAAAGACGTGGAACTTTTCATGCGTGTTGCCAAAGCAGAGTGGAAGGTCCACCGACGAAAGAAGTCGTCTGGTTGAGACTCTGCGATATGATCGTCATGGCACGCCCCTTTTTTTTTCCTTTATCTTATTCCTATAATTACACAAGGTTTTTACTGCTTGTGTTTTAGTATAATCTCCTTCCGAACGTCCAGAGCTCAGCCAGTAGCTCTTGAAGGAAGATTACGAATGATTCGGCTGGACGATTTGTGATGACTGAACAAAAGTTCCTTTCTTGATCTTTTTTTCCATCGACAATAACCCCTTATTTTGATTTCTATTCTTATGGCTGATGTTTCGGTTTCACTTCTTTCCTGTCTCTCTCTCTCTCTCTTTTTATCCTCATTTAACGACCAACGGCGACTTCAGCGCCGTCTACAAAGCAAGTCAATAATACCCTTCTTTTTTTCCACGTCAATCGAGTCCGATGAATTGCCAGGGGCTTTCATACATGTCCCCACATGACGAATCGAGAGGGAAAAAAAAGAGACCTCCCATATGAAAGGGCCAACCCTCTACCTCCAAATCAGCACTCGGATTCGAATACGACAGTCAGCTTTGTTCACAGCTTTATCAAAACGGTCCCAATTACCTTTCCCGAAAGGGTCAATCATTCTACCTCGAAACGCAGTATACCCTCTTTCCTATTTCCTTTCTCTCTCTCTCTCTCTCACTCTCTCTCCCTTTTCCTTTTCCTTTTCCTTTCCTCTTGTTCCTTCGTCTATTTCCTAATACCGACTACGACTATCTATATACTACACCCGTTCTATTTTATTTTATCTTTATTTTTTCCTAGTCCTAATCTCTGATACCCATTCCCATGTCCATAGCCGACATACCCTGATTCTGCATAGTTAGGTAGCTTACTCAGTCTTCTCACATTCCCTCAGTCTCTGGTCTGTCTCTAAGACCCAAGTATCCTGCATCGTTATTGTCGTCCTTCATTGATAATGTACCTATCCGTCGTCCCAGGTTAATTCCAAACTCTTATACTGTCAGTGTTTTTTTTTCAAGTCACTTGGTCAGTTAGTCAATCTCATGGGACAGCTGTCGAATTTTTTTTGCTTGGGTATCATGCTTCGTATAAAAATATGTATCTTTAGTAGTTGAAAAAACCTTTCTTCACAACGAGGTAGGTAAGAAAATCTAAAGTTCTTTGTATAGTACACTGTAGCTCTGACACACTGCATCATTTGATGTCTTCCATAACACTTTTCCAAACACCCCGGCATTCCAGCTGACGGGGGAATCTGTACCTGGAGAACCAGGTCAATGATATACAACACCATGAGCTAGTCAGAGCTGATACAATCAAGCAGACTGAGAAGAATCTCCAACAAAGGGGCAGGGTTGGGGAAACCTTTCTTCCCCAATGGAAACCAGTAATAAGAGGTATCAAAGACATCAAAGCAGCCACTGAAAATATACAAAGACAAAAAGTTCAAATGATCCAAGATGCCGCCATTTCATGACTTCGTGTATTCAAGAAGGCCCCCAACCTGATTGATCTGTACAAAAAAAAAAAACTAATTTTCACATAATAAGAGGCGTAAAATTCAAGCTCCGGGCGTGTCCCTATATTGATTAAGGCCCAAAGGGGTCGTTGATGTGGGGGAGACTTGAGGGCTACTGTCCACATCGGAATCACGCGACCCAATCTTAATGCTTGAAGCATACTGGGCTTGAAGCACACGAGAGGGGTATTTACCGGTACCCTCTACCAAGGCCGGATCTCCACTAGGCTCTGAATCATCTGTTGGTTGACGGCTTTTCTCCAAGTTCGGCCTGTTAGGAGGTAGGGAAACCGTATCCGGTGCAACTTGGGTCATGTCTAATTTCTTCTCCGTACGTTCTAATTCTACATTTTCTGAAGATCGGTGTTCGTATGAAATAGTGGTGTCACTAGGCCGGTGTCTGTATGCCGGCGATTCCCCTAACCGATCACCAGTAGTGGGAGAGCTTGGCTGCGAGTTGGGGGGAAATCCGGAAAGGTTTTCTGATGGACGGGAAGGTAGCGGAGCGGGTTGGTGAGGTCCAGGTGCTTTCCTTTTACGACCTGGGGATGTTTGGTACTCTGGGCGACGGGTGACGCTAGATGAAACGGGTGAATCCTGACGCGTCTTCCCTGCCGGTGTAGCAGAGTGTGACTGGCCAGGCGGAACCCAATGATGGAAATATAGGGACGGCTGCGATTGGCGAGACTGGGCATCAGGCTTTCCTGAAGCCTGAGGATGTGGAACGGAAGAGCCAGGGGCGTACTGTACATTGCTAAGATTAATCGGGGCGGACTGAACCTGCGACCCACCACCAGGGTTCATTTGAGGAGTCGTCCCAGGTCGGGGTTCGGCTGGACCACCTGATATTGACGGCCGGCCGACGGTTTGAGGCGTAGGAGGCGCCCCAAGGTTCGACGGCAGGTTCTGGGACAAAAGGATGTTGGGTGGAGGCACTGCCTGCTGGGTTGGATGGGGTGCATACGGACTGGGAGGAGGAATTGAACGTGATTCCCGGCGGGTGTGTGGAGGCCGCTGCTGAGGGTTGGGATGGGAATGAGAATGCGAATGCGAGTTTGAGTGTGAATGTGAATGTGAATGTGGGTGAGCTAGAGAAGGCAACTGAGGTGTTGACCCTCGAGCTCCGGGGGACTGGGATAGATATTGTTGGGTCAATTCCAGGATTGGTTGAGGCAAGCCACCTTGGCTGATCCCCGCAAATATGAGCGGAACCATATGAGGGGGGACTCCAGCCTGCAAAGAATCACGCAGCATACTCTGCTCAACCCTCCGCTGCTCGAGGCGCAGAGTTTCTTGGCGAGTCTTTTCCTCCTCTTGCTTCCTCCGGTCCTCTTCGGCTTTAGCTTGAAGCCACTGGTGCATAGCATCATCGGGGCTCTGCCATTGGGCGGGGGGTGGTGGGAGCTGTTGGTTGAGAGGGGCAGCCATAGTCACAAAGCCGACATCCGGTGGGGGTAAAGTTAGGGATGAGGGACGAGGTAGGCCGTTTCGAGAGGAGTCCATTGAGTAGTCCGCAGCAGGCGTCAAAGGAACCGCAGACGAGGAGAGGTCAGGAACTGGGGGCGAAAGAGACCGCGGGGTAGGAATGGAATGGCGTAGGACGGAATACTCATGAGAAGGACCTTTGATCCCATTCTGGGGCGAGGGTTTGAGGGTGAGAAGCATGACTCAAAAAGTCAGGGAGGGAAGATGGGAGGATGGGAGGATGAGACGGTGGGAGGACATTTGACAAGAGATCGTCGAGTTTTACAATTGCACAAGCAGACAGAGAACCAGCAGATCACCACCACATTTTGACATGAATGCATGCAATGAAGCAAGCACGAGGGGACGGACAGCAATCAATGCGAGAGTCCGAAAGACGGGGTTGGGAGGTTTCCCAAGGGGAAGAAGAAGAAAAGAGAACACAGAATACGGAATACGGAGGAGGAGATATGGGAGAAGGAGAAGCAGAGGAAGAAGGAGACCTCAAGAGAGGAGGAGAAGATGAGAAGAAAGTCGAAAGTGAAAGCAGTTCATCTCCCCAGATCGCCCAAAAAGGCAAGCGCCCAAAGAGGGAAATCTTGCTTACCGAAAGAGGAGAAGATCACCCAGGCCGCTAGACCGGATTGGGAAATAACAGGCGGGTCGCGAGACGGGTGCCTGAGGATGCCACGTTGCGTGCCTGATGCAAAGGTTGGCGGCGATCGAGGTTCCATGTAGAGAAAGACAGGAAACTAAGACATAGATAGAGATTAGAGCGATGGAGGGATGGAGAGATGGACAGATAGACAGATAGAGGCTGAAGCATAACTTCCCTGGACGACCACCGACGAGGATGCACAGACTGCAGAGTACAGTATGTCCTCCGGAGTCCTCGGTAGCGCAGCTCAGGCGCCAAGCTTAGACACTTTCGAGAAGGAGAACAAGTGGATGAGTTGGTGGATTATTGGTGGATTATTGGCGCACAGGCTAAAGCATCATGAGTGGGACTGGCCTTGGTGATGACGACGAAATAATGGGTCTTTTCGTGTTGATGACAATGGCTCCATGGAGTTCATTCAGACGCAGACAGGAAGAAAAGAAAGGAAAGGAAAAATCTCCGACCAACAGCTGCGGGCCGATCCGGTTGTTTTCTTTTATTCTTTTTGGTTGAGTGATGGCACTTCCAAGTGCCTACTCTGTAGTCCAGATAGGCTGGATATAGTACCTTCATACCAATAGTAGCACCGGAGTTAATCTCAGACAATACGAGTAAGCAATCCGAGCAATTCCGGCAAAGACAAAGAAAAGTACCTGCTACCTACTACTACTACTACTACTACTACTACTTGGTAGGCAATAGTAATAGGAGCATTCCTACATGAACTCCAGAGCCCAGCACCCAAAGCAATTAAACCCTTGTTTCATCTAGATAATTACAACTTTCCTTGCTTGTTTTGCCAGTGTCTGGTCCATTTCTAGTAATCTTGATGTCTATCCCTATAGTTATCCGTACCTAAGCCATGGGGTAGGTAGTAAGTATCAAGTAGTATGTATGCAGTGTCATTGATCCATCATCATCGTTATTATGGTTGAGATTAGTTGAGAAACTTCCATATGATGTGCTGTACCTACTAGGTATTCCTTTCCTTCTTCGGTCAGCAAATAGAATCCACGGCTTTCCCGCCAGCCAAACAAAAATTATATACCTCGAATGCAAAAGTCTACTACTCCCAACAGCCAACCCCTCTCGCCATCTTCAGGTAAAATCCCCATCCCAGCCAGGCTCTTCCTTCTGTTAGTTGTCACGATCGAATCGGGTCAATACCTCGGGCGGTACCGTCGGAATGTACTTGCGTGCTTGTTCTCGATTGGTTCCACCCCATCCTGCCCCGTAGCTGATCAACATGTCCGTGCTTGTGGGTAATGAGAACGGGAGCGTGAGCGCCGGATCCAAAAACACAGTGTTGGCCCCATTACGCTCATCAAACCACGCAGACGCCCCCGGCAGAGGCGACGCCATTCTTGAACCAGGGGAGGTGTTGGGCGAGCCCGACACATCAGATGTCTCTGGAGGAGTCTGGGGCCGCCCCTCATCATTCCGCCTCGATTCCTGCGCCAACGCCTTTTGTTTGGATTCCTGGAGTTTTAGCTGCTCTTTATATAGTAGCTCTGGGTCGCGCTGGAGTTCCACTAGGAATTTCATCGCCGGCTTTGTCAGTCCCTTCTCCCCCACCTCTGGCCGATATGACTTGACTGCGTGAAGGAGTTGCGCCGGGGACAGTTGTTGCAATTGCGTTAAAGTCGTTACAAATGACTCAAAGTCATCTCCTAGTGAGGAAAAGCACTGCAGCCACTGCAATAATTGAATAACCGGCGCCAGATGCTTACGGGCGGAGTCCATTGTGCTTTCTCCAGTGCACGTCGTTGACCCGTTTTCATAGTGTTCTGGTTGTCGGTTGTTAGTACGAGCCCAGTCCTCAAGAGTCGATACGTTCATGCGAATCTGCATCGCCTTTGTCCGCGCAAGGTACCGTTTGGTAGACATGATACGGTTGAAGATTTCTGCACTTAACCAGTAATAGAGCTGTGAAAGAATCTGTGTTGTGATGACGGAGTGGACATCGTAGAGATCCAGCACAAAAAGTGTGGATGATAAAAGCGACGTGATATTGCGCGGCGAAACCTGCGCTCGCTGTCTCGGTGACGGTGGTCGAAACCGACTCTCGACAGGCTCTGGAGCCTTGGACTTATTCTTGGAACGGAAAAGCTTCCATTCATTTTGAAATGGGATATCATCCAGGCCTGGGATTGTTTCGTGGTCCAGAATTGCCGCATCCAACACCTTATTCATTCGGCGCTCGGCGTCGCGTATGATGAGGATAAAGATCTCGTTGATGAGCTCGGCTAAGTGCAGCTGAAATTCCACTGTTGATTCGACGAGGCCCGCGTCTTTCTTGAGATAATGGAGGAGGAGGGTAGCATTCGACATCCAGAATGCAAGTATTGTCATGTCCCATTGGTGACGTTCGACAACATCATTGATCTTGTCCGTCGCCGACACTAGGAGTGTGGCAAGCAGCTCTGGGCTTGCATGGTAATGTGCGTATCGCGCACTGAGAAAAAGAAGATTGGCAGGGACTGGCTTCTGAGATGGTGATCGTTGTGGGGTCATATTGGTGATAATGATATCTAGGATCCTCTCCAACTCGTGTTCCTGAAAGACGAACATTTGGTCATTTAAACACCTATCCCAGACAAACTCTTGTTGTTCTTCTTCTAGATCTTCTTCATCCAGAGACTGTCACAAGAAAGTAAATGCCATGGTTAGCTTGAAATTCACCCAGCCCAAGATTCAATCCACTTACGTCGAATTTCTCGTCCAGTCCTAGACTCGACAGATCAACTTCCAGATTTATGGCACTTTCTTCCATCATCATCCGCCGCTTCATCTCGTTCTCCGCAATCTCCTCCTCAAACCGGCCGTGGGCAAATCCAGAATCGTAAAAGTCATCCTCGATCGCGCTCGGCCCAAAACTATAGCCGTTCTCATGCAGATATTCGGAAATCTCGCTTCCAGGCTGAGCAAAGTCAAATGCGGTCCCCCCAGAAGAAGATTTGATATCCGGAGACGCGCCATGATCGAGAAGAATTTTCGCTATCGTTTTATGTCGATTGGTCATAGCCCACATGAGAGCACTCCATTGATTCCGATCCTGTTGGTCAACGTATGCCCCCGCATCCAATAGTGCCGCAACAACATCTTGATGTCCCTGAAACAAGGTCAGCTCTCGTGAATTCCCGAAGGTAAGGAGTAGGAGGAAGAGGAAGAAGGAGAAGAGAACATACAAAACAACTGGCATATATTAAAGGTACCGTCCCCTCCTCATCCGGCATGTTCACATCCACATAATCTTTTGCTTTCCCCTGCACCAATTTTCGTACACGTTCGACATCACCATTACTTGCGGCCATATTCAAACTCCGCTGTAGAGTCTCGCGCTTCTTCCCGTCCGTTAGCGTTTCATCCGTTGCGATTGCATTTTCGTCCACATCCAGCGAATCCACTTCGCGGTGGGCGGCTTGCGCAGCAAGCATCTCCATCAACCGGGCATCATTGTCCTCCAGTCGAGCTGTGATGGTTGATTCGTCATCGTCATCGGCAGTAAATCCGAACCCATGTCCATAGGGTGTATGCAGATTATGCTCATCATCGTGTGAATGGTCGTCAAGAGCTAGGCTGAAGCTTAGGGGTTTTGCCGCGACGGGAGTAAGAAACTGAGATTGGCCTATTCGAGCGAAAATAAGGAAAATAAAACAACGGTTAGCAAAGATTTCCCGCAGTGTGGTACAAAAGCATGGTATTTTGTCCTCCGCGTGCTTCTCCTCCTCCTCCCCCCCATATCCTTCCTTCAGCGGTTGGTCCCACAGTATGCCACATTATGTATTTTTTTATTCAATGATATTATATTTATTATCGCTCCTCCAGCATGAAAGACCGAATGCTGATTCCCTGTCATCGCATAGTGGAGAGAGAGAGGGGCGGGTGAGGGGAAGGGCGGAGGAAATAACCAGGAGAAAACATGCGAACCTTGCCAGGCATCATACATCTCCGTTTCCTGTTGAATTGTAGGTACGGAACGACGATCATCTAGAGACTTTGGTAAATCATCCGGGAGCTTATTATGAGGAGACTCTGTTGGATCAAGATCGCTAGGACTGCGGTTGAAGTCGCCGGGGGAGACCCCGCGGAAATCCATGGTAGTTCGATTTAAGTTGAATCGAGGTCAAGAACCAACAAAGGGGGGGAGACTCGATAAAGGGAGCTCTAGCTCCATGGAGGAGGGAAATCAATAGTCAAGGCAACGCAGGTGGGAGAAAAGCGACAAGGGCGGGGTGGGATGTGAGAGAGCGTAGAGAACGAAGAGGGAGAAGGACGTTTGCCTAACGATGTTCCTGGCGCAGGACAGGCTCAGACTACGTAGATCAACAGTGCCAGTGATGCAATTCTTCAAGAGCGGCGGAACAGACAGGAAAATCACCTCCACTTTCGCACCCTGGTTGCCTCTCAAGAGCGTGGGTTTAATTAATGACCTCAGATCCCGATTCCACCAACAGGTTGAACATTTTAGGATTAATTTGCCCTCGATTTGGACTGTTATGCGCTGAGTGTCGCATCCGCGGCATCGACGTTGCCCAAGAGAACATACATCGCGCCATGACAAATATACCTCTTTCTATAGGCGAAATAATATTTGTAAAAATATATGTAAAATAGTCGTATGCTTGAACATGAATCATATCTAATATACAGACAATTGACATAAACCAAAGCCAGGTTTCGTGTAGAAATGCTTGTAGCAATCAATGGTATCCAATATCAGTCGCTAAACGCCAAGGGCAATGAGGAAATATGATGGGTATTATGAACGCAGATGGTATATAATCGTAACAGAAGAAGTTTGGTAGATCCGAAAATGTGGTTCTTGCATATAACTTCGTTCATACTTTGAACCTCCCGCTCAATCTAAGACCTTGCTGCGGGATTGAATCTGCTCTTCTGAGAGCGATGCGATCCAAAGGACACGTTCAATAATGCCTGGTACTGGCTGAAAATTGTACTTGGTGCTCGCATCTATCAATCGAAGAAGACTTTTGACAATTTTCGCCGTCGTACGGTAGCGCTCGAAATTGATCAAGGGCTCTCCATCACGAGTAGATGCGAGCTGCGCTGGCTTTTGAGCATTATATGTGAGGTCATGAATATAGAGGCCTAGTAATTACGGTAAGCCAAATCCCAGTCGGTAACGATGTAATGAAGTTATAGAGAAAAAAATACTTACCAACGAAGGGGATGCAACCTTCCTGCAAGTTGGCTGTCTCCATCTCAACACGTAAGTCATGAAAATTCCGAATCGGCTGTATAAGTAACTCCATATCTTTCAGAATACGCTTATCCTCAGACGGCACCAGGGCCCACGTGCCGCTAAGCCGACAGCAGTCAGTGGAAGATAGGGCAATGGCGATTTGCAACATGGTTGCGTAGTTACACATTCTTCTAGCATGAACTGCTGTGTGGATGAGTTTGACGATTGTGTGAGCTCGTTCATGAATGTCTTGCGTGAGGACAATCTCCGAGAGAACCCATTTCACCATGAGATTGAAACGCCCAACAACGAGATCAATGCCGCGACGCTCAGTTTCCAGGAGAAACTGTACCCAGCTTGTTGTAAATGGCGGGTCACTATTCCATTTCATATCAACAAGATCCCTCCAGTCCACCTCGCCCAGGGCGGCCATTTCTACCAGGCTGAATTGCTGAGCTAAAATATGGGATTCGCAAGAAAGAATGAAGGGTATGTGGTAAGGACCTGGAGCTTTGGGTGGCCCGGGAAGATTATGGTCCGCTTCGGATCTGGAAAGGATATCATCAGACACATAATGCATATCGATAGACGGGATTTTGGCTCGCTTGGCTGCTGTATTTATCGGTGACGGGTCTGGAGTCAAAGGCTGAGCCTTGGCAAGAACGGGATTCAACGAATTCTTTTTATAAGAGTGGACAGAACGAGGGTTCTGTATGGTCATTGGAGGAGAAGGAGGATGAGCAAGGGGATGAGGAGGTATCCGGAGTGAAGATTCACTCAGACTTCGCGTATCAAATGACAATCTTTGTTCTACGGCCTCCTTTGCGTCGATAAGGTCAACGGAAATCTCAGATGACAGGCCAGACACACGGGATCTTCGGACCTTGGTTTCAGCAAGACTACGCGCAGGAAAAGTCGATCCTTGTGGAATGCGTTTCATGCTCTCCGTTTTCTTTACCATATCAAAAGACGGGTGCGATGACTCAATGTCCGAGAAATCTCGACTTGGTGCACTTCGCGGAGGCGCAGCTTGCTGGAGAAATATCTGATCTGCCGTGGGTTTCTTCATCGACTCATCGCTCAACCCCCGTTCAAGAAGTGGTATGGAGCTATAAGAATCTTCTGAGTCCACAATTGACTCAGAGTAGGTTCCGGAAGTGAGAATCCGTGCTCGAACTTGTGGGTAAGAGAGGTTGTCTCCAAGGTTCTGGTGGCCTCTAGCAGGCGTCCTTACGCCTGATTGTCGTTCATGGGAAATTGGCCGCTTGTCGTAAGTACTATATTGCGGATCGGTTGTTTTGCTTAGCTCCCTTGATCCGGCGATATCAATATCTGGGTTGATGGTAGACGGCGCTTTCCATTTGCCTTCGAGTTTCAATAATGTCGACTCAATTCCCCCATCACCATCATCAGGAATCTCCGCAAATCTTGCAATAGCGGCTTCAAATGAACGCCTAAGATTCTGAGACGAGTGGGTCTTTAAAAGGGAAAATCGTGGATTGGGGGGGACGAGGATAGTCTGGGGCCGCGATGCAAGGTCGTCAAGAGGCAACCCTGTGCTATCTAGCAGCGAGCTTTGGTATGTTACATCCGACAAAATTGATACAGAATCGGGATATGACTGGGTACCGGCGACGGTCTGCATTTGCCGCAAGTCTCCTCCAGGTCGTCTGCGAAGAGTAGGGCCTGTAGGCTTATCTAAGTGCTCATGAACATTAGATTCGGCAACTGAAGTTGTTGTCTCACTACCGAAGGCACGACGCCTCGAAATACCACTCTGAAAAGATGCGTATTTCCGAAGACCAAGTGAAGCCGATGGTCTCCTCCAAGATGACGATCCACGCTCAACAGACAATGATCGTCGCGCTGCGGAAACTCGAGAAGGACGGAGAAACGCGGAGAGTCGTCTTGATAGTCCTGGGCTAGTTTCGTCATAATAAATTGGCAAAGAATACTCATCAGCTGCAAGGGTAGAGCCTCGAGATGATGCCAAAAAAGTTTGAGCTCTAGGGGTTGTGGGAGAGCTCTCGCCAGTCAGAAATCTTGGAGGTTGTTCTAGGCCTATAGGGAACGACCCAACGGCTCCCGACATGACTGGCATTCCTAAGCCCGTCCCATCAACAATGACAATTGATTCACTGCCCCCAGTCAACTGGCTATGAACTCTACCCGTATCTGGCATTAGAAGAGAGTCAGGTGCTTGATCGGATCCGGAACCATGCGGGAACTGTGATTCCTCGTTGTCAGCCCGCAAGTTGTCATTTCCATTGAAGGCCTCCCGATACTGGCGCAAAACCTCATCACAGAGCAGATCGATTTTAGTTGGTTTCTTGGGTGGCGGGAGGGTCTTCTTGTCCCGATAGAGATCGGACCTTGAGGTGACATTTGTCGGGAGGGCCGATGTCTTTCCTCGCATTGATGGACCATTTGAAGGGCGCAAAGCGGCTCCCTGACCTCCGTGCTTGCTGTTCAAGGCCCTGCGAATTGAGCCAATAATTGTCTTTACGCCTGAACCGGATGATGTAGGTTTAGAAAGAATATCCGCCGTTCGACGATCGCCCCCCGTATTACTAGCAGAAGACGGAAGAGGGGGTGATAGAGGTGCCATCATTGTCATATACGACTCTGCTGGGGGGTAGAGCTCACCGCGTATTAAGCTACCGAGGTAGCATGGCTCTTGGGAAGAAAAAGAACTTTTGTTATCGAGATTAAGTAAAGATAGCGGTGCTCTATCATCCCGCACAGAGTCGGAGAAACTCCCGCTACGTTTGTGTGCATGGCCGTAGAATGGGTGGCGCCTCGAGCTTATTGGCGACAAAGGGGACGACGGATCACGAGGTGAATATATTTCCTTCGGGTGTGCGACGGGGACTGGATGCGGTGCTTTAGCCGTTGAAAATGGCATCGAAAGCCGCTTCTGGGATTTCGGCGGCAATGAACAAGAGATCGCAGGAGCGCTCCAATCGCTGTCAGTGGAGGCCGGCATGCTCTTCGCAGTGGCAGAGGAATTCTTCCGGTCATGGTGTAGAACTGGTGGTAGGTTTAGGACTTCGGATGGGCCTAATAGCTTGCTGCTTTGCGCATGAGCAATGTTCTGAAAGTCATCCCCAATGACGACTTCATCGCCGCCAGGGTCAATGGGCTGGTCCGAGTTGTTATATGGCAGATTCTGGTCCGGGATATCCCAATAAGTAGTGCATTTCCCATGCCAGCATCGCTTGAGATCGAGAAGGATTTTCAAGTCACTCATTCCACCACCTTGTCGAGCTTTCACACTGTCATACAACCGGTTGATTGTTTCGCAAAAGCGAGCTCGCAGGTTGAAATCGGGCACAAAATCGTCTGGGAAGTAATTCAATATCCAATGGCGAAGGGCCGCGAATGTGCGTATTCGGATAATTCTTCCGTCTTCCTGCGGGCGATTGATGGCCCACTGTAGCCTTGCGAGTAGGAGAGAAAGCAGGGATCCGGTAGAAAGGTAAGTTCGGAAGGTAAGAAAGAAATCAGATACGAGCTCGTAGTCCATGAAGGATTCAGAGGATATCTGGGCGACAATTCGCGCAGGTGTTGCAGCAGTGATATTTTTCGTGCCAGAGGCATAACGAACAACAGCTTCATCGTCCATCACCGCTACCAATGCTTCAAAGATAGAGGGCTTAATAGTATCCTTTTGATCATATAAAACTGGGTCAGGGCTGACCGCAGCGCTTCGAGCCAAATCCATGGCAGATACACTGGAAAACATCGAGTGCGCAAACGATGGACGGACGGCATCATTTAAAAAGGTATGGGGAACACTGCTTGAATTCCATAGCTCTGTCGAGTATATTGAGCTTTGTAAACGGTTCTCTCTTGTGTTGGCTTGCGAAATGCTCAGGTGGTAGTCTGGAATCGGTACATCCAAGGGCAAAAGGAAAGATCCGTCCGCAGAGGTAGGTCTGCCATCTGGTCGATCGATAGTAACTCGAAACTCTCCTGTGTTTCCAGCGCGCGATACTGACCGTTGCTCGGAGATAGTTGAAAAAGAGTGGGACCGTTGAAGAGGGTGTTGACGAGGGTAGTGTGATTTAGAGAGTGGGATCATGGAAGCTCCATCTTCGCGACTACCCCCAACAACGCTTTCAGGCCGTAGTTCGGACAATTGTGAATTAGACCACCGCGAGGGTTCGTCCTCTTGATACTCACTGCTTCCATGTGGGAGAATAGAGTCCGAGTTGAATTGCTTAGTCGGAGGGGACGTTGGCGCACGACGAGGTTCCTTGAGAGACGGATTCCGAATCGGCCTAAACAAATACATAGGGTAACATATTAGCGCGTGCGCTTGAGGCTTTGGTGATACCAAGTCACTCGTCCAGATGAAGAGGGAGCATATCATACCTGAGGAATATTTTGCCGTTTTGACCAACATTTCCAACGGTAAAATGGTTTGATTCCCTTGCGCTCATAAATATCTCGTGTGGGGTTTGCTGGGAATCAGCCTGTCTTTCGGGGCGGTTTCGCAGCAATTCATGGCTATCTTTGGTTCGTAGTAGGGAGAGAGCCATTCTCTCCCTCGCCGTTCTCGAGCCGACGTTTGTTTTCTCTCCAATGTGCTTTCCTTGTGCGACAGTGTGGGCGCGTCGGAGGCTGGTCGTCACATACGAGGCTTTGGGATTAGTCCGCTCATTGGCTTTGGAATCGGGGTTTATGCCCTGGATGGGGGAACCAGTTGTTTGCACATCTTCCGACTTCCTCGGAAGGCCATCGAGACCAGCTATGGGTCCCATTGCGCAGGGCGATGTGGTACACAAATATCAAAGGCTGTGAAGGGGCCCAGGTCTTTTCAGACTTCCCCCCTCCCCCTTGTAAATGGCAAAAAAATGTGGGAATCTTTTACCAGGGAGTTTGAATGCGGACGGAGTACAGAGGTATGGACAGCCCAGGTAGGGAACACAATGTGTGCCTTTGAAAAGACATGACCAGGTCCGACGCAAGACTGGTTTATAGGTAACAAGTCGCAAGCATCGGCAGATTCTTTTGGCAGACGATGACGAAGCTATCCATGCGAAGCTTGGTTCAACAAGGGTCAGAAAGGGAAGGGTGATAAATAATTGGTAGGCAGCGTGATAAATTGACTGATCACAATAACAACATCAACAACCACCACCACAAGAAGAAGAAGAAGAAGAAACAGAGAAAAAAGGAAGAGGAAGAGAGAGAGAAGCCAAGCACCCGCGTGGTGGTGGAGAACGTGAGACGCGCAGATGCCAGAAAGTTATTTAGTTTTAGCAGGGGAACTGTTGTTCTGTTTAGTTGGGGCTGGGCTGTGGAACGGTTCCAGGAGAGCGGAACCAACTGCTAGTACTGCTCCAGCTGGTAGAAGAGAACCAGAGATGCTAAACTAGGTATCTCCATTCCATGGAACGACACGGCCGTTTCCTGCTTATGACATGATGCCATGGGAGAAAATGAGGGGAGGGGAAGTAAAGCCGACTTTGATTTTCGCCTTTTTCGCCTTTTTTCCCCTCTCCCAACAGAATTACGATATTATTAATTAATATTCTTCCTCTTCTTCTTCTTCTTCTTCTTCTTATCCGGATGACTGTCTGTCTGGATCTGAATCTGGATCTTGTTCATCATCGGCAGGTGATTCATGCGCCTTGAAATTAGAAACCCACTCTGGATCACACAAATAACCGAATCAAGTCTCGCAAAGACAACCTTGGAGATGCAGCAAAAGTCGGTGTCAGCTGATGCTGATAGCGATCTTGAAGCTCCACCACTTGGCAATGGCTGTCTGCAAGAATAACTACAACTACCTGGGTAGAAATGAAAAGATCTACGTTGTTTGTTGTGTTTATTATTGTGTGGTATTTATTGTTGTGTAATCCCTACCACAGCTGGATCATACAACGCCTCTTAGCAAAGCATCATTAATATATTAATATAACACCTAATTAATACTACTACAAGTAGAGTACTAATACGGACCCGAGCTGAATGAAAACTACACGGTAGTTACCTTACTAGTTAGTGGTAGGATCATGCTTGTTGCTTTTGTCTGGAGCTCCCGTCGTTTCTTTCGCAGCCTTGCCAGGAGGATTATGGTCCACTCAAATCTCTCGTCCATCACGCCGAAATTCGAATCCGACTCATCTCGCTGGACAAGCTGAGCTAGATGATACATGATCGTCTAGGCATCCATCCCTCAAATCATCCTGATCAGGAGCAAAAAGGAACAGATCAGGTTTGCATCTCCTCTCCTGTCCAGTGTCCTCATGGCCACCCGACAGTCTCGACTTCCAGTAGTAACTAGTTACTATTTTTGTTTATTATAATCGTCATGATCCACGGCTCTATTGGTAAGATGATACTGATAGTCGTCATTTAACCCACCAGGGCCAGAAAGAGGAAATAGGGGAGCACGAGTACTCTATAGGGCACTTCTCTCCGAAATCCGCCCGCGTGTCCCGGAGTAGTCGCGTAGACTCTCTAACACTAACATAAAGTACTGACTTACTAGTACTACGACTACTATAGTACTAAGTCGGCAAGTCCTTGGAAAGCTCAGCCGTTAAGTGCCATCGACAAATTTAGGTAAAGCTGGCAGCGATTCCGTTTTGCCAATCTCAGTAATTTGGATGGTTGATCCTCTCCAGCCGTTGGGTGGGTGTTTACACAGTACTACTACTACAAGTACAGACTCAGAGAAGTAAGTATATTGAGGGCTTCGAGTCCGGACTCCGGAGGACTAATTTTCAGGTCCCTAATCCCTGCAATTGATAATAATTAATAATAAAATTTCTTCGTAATCGCATGCATGATGCAATCACCCTCATCTCCGAACTTCGAAGTTGCCATCTAGTCTTCTCTCTCCCAAGAAAGGGATCTGCCATCAGTGGTTTATCAGGAAGCCTGCTGCTAACTTTTAATACTAAATAAAACCGTAGTTGGTATTCTCGATCGACTGGCCTAGTGGTTACGGCGCTCGTCTTACATTCTCATATGTTACACGAGAGATCCCAGGTTCGATCCCTGGGTCGATCATTCTTTTTCTTATTTTTTTAACCCAACTCCAGCTTTTGCTGTGCTCCGTAAGTAGGACTCGATAGTTAACTAGTAACTACTCCACACAAGAACTCGCAGGTATCCACTTCCTTCAGCTCCCCCCTCCTACTCTTGAGCCTTAACCACACAAATCGCTAGGCTTTGTTATTGCAGCGTAGTACGCAGCGAAATCCTCCTTTTTTTCTGTGTACTCCGGGTAAAGCTCAAACAAACAGCCACGTCCCATGGGGCATCATCACTCACTGGGATCCATGGGCGCGGACGGAAACCCCGTGCTTTCCCTGGACTTGATTTTAGGGAGAAGGGGACGGAATACTGTATGGCGGCATCTATACTACGTAGACAAAGAAACACACTCTAGAGTAGGTAGAAGAGAGAGAGAGAAAAAAGTAATCGCAGGGTTGATAGGTCACAATTCCACTTTTCGCCCTCTCAGCTGTCCATCCATCGCCAGTCAATCGTGTCTTCTTGGATTGGACTGGGAAGTAATATGCAGGTGACTCTTTCATCCTTTAATATCGACCAAGACAGAGGGCTGAGCGAGGGGTATCTTCAGATATTCGTAGAGAGGAGTTGGAGTCTACTTACTAGTGGACAGACTCATATCTACCTAACCACCTCGTCTTAAAAGAGAGAGGGAATATGAAAATCAATCCAGTGACTCAACGTATAGGGTATTCCTTGGTAGTTATAGTACCGGCATAATTCAAGATAATCATTGCCTTGTAGGTACTGCATGGTGTAACTACTGGTATATCCTACTTAGTACCTCTATGTGCTCTCTTGCAATAATATATCTACCTAGGCACTTATTGCAGGTGCTAGAATACGTCAGGGCCTACTGTGTAGATGAGCTATACCACATAAAAACAGGGGATATATTAATTGCCCAACCTCAGCCTAGCAATACAGAGTAACAACATCACCAAGGAAGAAAGAGAAAGATTGAGCAAGATTGAGCTTGATTGATACATCACATCTCCTCTCTCCTCTATCAATCTCCTACCTACAAGTCAACAAGGTGCATTTTGTCCTCTGTACCACACATACTACTAGACAGCGCCGTAGTAGTCTTTCTCACCGTAATCCAACAAAGTCCTAGCAGGAAGAAGGTTACCAAAAAAAGAGAAAAGAGAGAAAAAAGAGAAAAAAGAAAAGAAAGGAAAGAAAAAAGAAAAACAAACAATGGAATCCGAGATACTGGTAACTGTCACCCAACGCTGTGGAATGTCGATCATGTTGTCATCCCTCTTCAGCTACCTGGTACCTAATCCCTACACTCCTTTCTAAATACAACCTTGAATATCCAGTCCAGCCGCTCGGGGCGAAGCAAAGCCAAATAGATGATTATCCCTGCCCTCCTACTACTATTCTGTATAGACTTGAAGTACGCGTCTTTGTCTATACTCCGGGTAGGAGATGGGTTGTTTTGTGAAGTTCCCCGCTCATTTAAGTTTGCGGTTATCGTCTGGAGCACGTTCCCGGAAATTACGGTCTGGATTCTGTTGAGGATGAGATGAGATGCGGTCTAGGAGCCTTGGGGTGGGTGCCTTTTCAGTGAGGCAGACCGCTTTGAAGAGGAGGGAAGAAAAATGAGCGATCGGTTACAAGGGGTACAGATTGATTTTTAGGATCTGGAAGGAAGTCCACGATGTAGCGTAGAGGACGAAAAATATCGATAACCAATGTAATATTGCATTAGGCGAAACTAGATAATTAGGAGAAAAAGAATCCATCTTTCAGTTTACTTTACAGCATGGCCGTCTGTCTCTTAATTTCGTCTACCAGAGCTTGCAGACGGGCTTCTTGTTGGGGCAGTTAAATGCCTCTTGGAATTCGAGGGAATTTGCCATCGTTCCCTGACATGGAAGTTAGACTGGCTCTTAAACATAACCTGGACTTGTATAATCCCAATAGCCTCTCGCATGATGGGTGGTTATACCAGTGGAGGGCATCTATAACAGAGGAAAATCGAGGAAGGCACTTACTATAATTCTTGCTGGCTTAGGCGCATGGGGATCAATGTATATAGCTCGTCTTGCTGCTTCTGGTGTAGTCTTGCTACACCACCAATTAGCATAGGAAACAAAGAAGAGCTGCTCCTTGCTGAAGTGAGAGAGTCCAGGTAGGTCGGGGTCCGGGGACAATTCGTCGTGCTTCTTCCAAGCATGATATGCAGCCCCAAGACCTCCAGCATCCGCGATATTCTCTCCAAGAGTAAGGCGGCCGTTCACATGTAGTCGTTCCGAGTCTTCTCCGGGAACGCTAAACTCTGAATACTGATCAATGAAGCACTGTGCACGCTCCTTGAAGCTTTCTACTGTCTTTTCATCCCACCAATTGGTGTAGTTCCCTGTTTCATCATAGTGCCTTCCCGTTGAATCGAATGCTATTTGTTCTGTGTAAGCCAAAGTCTTGTTCCAGTATCCCTTCGATATCGTTTCACTTACCATGAGAGAGTTCATGGCCGCTAACAGCTCCAAACGCCCCGTATGCCAAGTACAATGGAGCAGAGGGCCCGTAGAAGACTGGCGGTTGCATAATTCCAGCAGGGAATACAATCTCATTGCCAGGAGGATTGTAATATGCGTTAACTGTGGGAGCGGTCATGTCCCATTCGTTCCGGTCGGTTGGCTTCCCCAACTTCGCCCAATCTTTCTCATTATCAAATTTTGCAACGGCAACGGCATTCTCGAAAAACAGCTTATCCGAGATCGAGAGGGCTTCATAATATTTCTCTACATCTGCCGGGTCCATCACATCCGGGCTCCTTGTAGGATATCCAATCTTCTGGACAATGTTGTTGACTTTTTGAATGCCCAATTCCCTGACTTTAGGAGACATCCAGGAAGTCTGGTGCAGTGTGTACACGAAGCGCTCTTTGATATCGGAGACGATTTGATCCCCGAGTTTTTTAGATTCTTCAGAAAAGGCGTTGAGGACGTAAAAGCGGCTAAGAATCCATCCAAGATCCTCGTCTAAAGTCCCAATGCACTTCCGCCATCGATCCTTGGTAGCCTGAGGATCTTTGCCAGATAGGACATTGTTAAACTCACGAAGAGGCTTAATGTTTGCATCCTCGATAAGACCTTCATATGCCTGGATAATCTTCCATTTGAAAAACAACTGGACAATTTCCCTAGGTGTTTCTTTTAGGATTTGTGACAGTGATTTCATATACGACGGCGAGCCGACGATTAGTCGATCGGCTTTATAATCTGAGGGCGCCAGATCCGAAATAATATCAGACAATGAAATCTGAGGCAGAAGGGACCGTGTTTCTTCAATGCTGAGTGGGTTATAATACTTTGTCACGTCCTCTTGGGTCTGTGTGTCTGGAGTGACATCTGCCAGCTTGGATTCAAATGTGACAACATCACTGATGGGATGCTTTTTCCCGTTAGCGACAAAACTGCCAAGGACTTTCTCGAGCACCGTGGTGTAGTCAGCGACCGTTTTGGTATTGTTGTAATACTCTCTGGACGGAAGTCCAATCACCCGAGGTGGATTCACGAAGATAGTAACCGTATCAGGATCACGATCGTCAGGCTGTGCCTTCAATGAGTACTTTCTCGCCTATAATGTGGTAGGTTAATTCAATGACATACCGAAACATATGCGGATACGAGAGCCCCAACCCCAGACTTGATAAGGTAGAGAACAGCGTCAGTCAGTCTAGCATCAGACCCCCCAGAAGCGGAATCAACACTGTATATCTTATCAAAGTCTGCCAACATTTCATCCAAGGGTTGAGTGCCACGCTTATTGACCGCATCCTCATCCAAGCACGCGCTGTATGCGGCCTTCAGCTTCTTGAAAATACTCGAGTCGGCAGGTTTTGATGGCTCGGATGACTCCAGCAAGTGGCGGAGGCGTGTTTCAGATGTTTCTTGCATGAATGTACCGGCGAATATAGATCCCTGGTCTGGGCGCATATCATGTTGGTCTCTCCAGCCACCACAGACATACTGATCAAAATCCGTACAAGGATCAATGTTGGCATAATTTGGGTCTAGATTGCGAAGAATTTCGGAGGCAGCAATGACGCATTCGGGGGTCTGGCAGATGGGAGATGTCTCGGTGTGGCCAGGGTCATTGTCAGATGGACGGACTGATGTATCGGCGAAAGATTAGCAAAATACGAGCACAATGACAGGCGAGGAAGGGACATACAAATCAGCGAAGAGCCAAAATATCCAATAGCTGAGAAGAACGAAATGACTGATATCATTGAAAGGCCGACATGACAAAACTTGCGGACACTTTTTGTACACCGACGGTTTCTTGCGGATTGTTGACGAGGAATTTGAGCATCTTCGCCACGCCCAAGGAAAAATTGATGTTTCTCTAGTTGCGGTTCAGAAGTCTCACGCAGGAGTGAGGTGCTCTCGGAGCCTTCATCACTATTCAAGATCAGTATAGTTAGTATATCGGCGCCAGGTATTCAAGATCGTGGGATTCGGCCTACCCCAGGAAGGGTGAGTTGGGCAAGCTACTAGGTTCGCCCATTTCGTTGACAAAGCAAATATAATGACATCTAGTAAGAGTATATAATATGATTAGCAAAGGCTTCGGTGTACTTGCATACACCAGGTCCCTTGATGAAAGGTAAGATGAGCTTGAACATCGACCCCGGATCTCACGCTCGATATAGGATGTCGTCACATGCCTCGCTGTGCTGAGTCATCATGGGAGCGCCTCTACAGACCTTTATCTAAGGCCTACTGGAATTGATTCGGGAGTTTTTTGGTGGCAGTCTACCGTTACTGCTATAGTATCTTCAAAAAGTCAGTGCTTTGGATTACAATGGACAGCTCAGGCATAAGAAAGCATTGTTTCATGGGACTCGAGCTCATTCCCGCGACAAACTCATTCTAGATGGCTAGTCTGCCCTCCATCCTTTCCTTATCCTTTATAGATGATTTCCGGTAACTAACAGGGGAGTCGTTGTCTTGATCATTTATTGATTCTTTGAATTATGGGCAGGAGCTTGATGTTCGGTATGGTTTGCGGAATCGCACTACAACCGGTACTCAAGGATCAAGGATATGTCTATGTTGCACGGCATGTATGGAGTACAGCTCCAGTCCTCGAATCAAAGGGTCAGCATATAGTTATGTATACCTTAATATTCACTTGACAAACAAAGAGCTTTATTAGGTGTAAGCAATCGATTACTATCACAATCCCATAATAGTTAATTCTAACCATATACTCTACATATGTAAATTAAATGATTGAGCACTAGTTGCAATTGTTTAGTTTGTAGTATATTCATGTGTTATCGTGGACCTAGGCAGCGCTTCACTCTCGACATCGAGGCCTTTAACGCAGCTTCGACGTGACCAACAAAATGGGTACCCAGAAACTGACATTATCGGAATTTATACCATTCTGGGTAGGACATTTTGTGAAAGTTTCGGCCCGTCGCCCTCACCTGCGAACAATTCGTCTCCACCATGGAGACACTTATCACTGCTAGGCGGTTAGGACAATTAAATACCTAAAATAAAGGGGACTAGTATCCAACAACGAGGTTTATCCCTCGTCTTAAGATCATGGGTGTTCTATACGAGTCTGTTTTGAAACACATACGAAGTTGTGGCTGTGGTACAGGCTCTAACAAGGTCTAGGCACCTGAGATCTGGAGTAATAATGATATAGGTAGGATCCGTTATCCTCCGAGTTTGAGTTGTCAATGCATAAGGATACGGGGGAAGCTCCTTAACAACCCAACCCTCCTCTGTGTACATAGTTACATACGATCATTCATATATGACTACTTCATAGATTTAAATGGCTATGCTATGAATAGAACTGTAAACGTGTGGACCTCGTTTACCATTGAATGAAGGCACCTCCTGAGTCAGTCGTCGAGAATGCTATACAGAGCGTCCCTCTGCAAGGAGTGAGGGAAAGTTAGTTTTAGGAGATTTGATTTGTTCGACAGCCTGAACTTTGACTCGCCCAAGGCTGGAGACAGAGGGGCCTGTCAGTTGGTGAAGGTGAAACAAAGCGCGGGTAAGGGGCATGCAGCATTGCCGCTCCGGTTGGAGAGTAACTATTTCGCCTTGGTCGCGAAGAAATGATAATGAAACTAACAACCACAGTAATAGTAATAGTAATTATACAAATTAAGATTTGCTTATGGAGTACACCGTATTATTTCATTGAGTCCGATATGTATGTACATACATACATACCAACACTTACTCGACAGCACACCGCACTTTGCAGAGACCTACCACCCTGGAGCACTTAAAATGATGTGGTATTGGCATTGGGTGGGTAAACACAGAGTCCCGGTATGTGTCTACTCCAGAAAGCCCAGAATTAGTACTGCAATAAATACCCCATAGAGTAGTAGAGAGTAGAGCCTTATTCTTTCTCCAGGGACGGTGCAAGATCGACGGCAAAGAGCGATAAGGAGATCTGTCGTCTTGCTCGAGTAATGTCGTTCATTATTTCTCATCGCAATTTGACCCCATTTACTTCGATAGAGGAGAGGCGAAATGCTCAATATACTACCTAGCTAGGTAGGAACTAAGGTAGTTGTTGTGTACTCCGTAATGCTTGATGCCATGTTAAGGACCAACGGGGCAAAATTCGATGATTTTGGCCGGTTGTAGATATCGCTAACCACTCATGTTTGAAAATCTTCAGTAGGATTTTAAATAAAAGAAAAAGCAAAAAGAAAACTAATGAATACCATAGTTGGGGAATATTCCAGATGTAGTAAGTACTGCATTCTCTTGGCTGAAGTCGCAAGAGCCGAAGCAACTTAACTTGTCTACAGTAGTATTACATTAGTGGATGCAAGAAGGCTTTCCCTCTTAGGGAATGAGGCAGGTTATGCTGTACCGAATATGCATCGCTCATGTTAGAAATTATAACTGCGCTCATTATTGGTATGTGATCTGTCTTGAAAAGGAGGGATCTCATAGATGCTGCATGGCGTCTCTGCAGACCCCAGAGTAATGTATGGAGTAATATGGAAGAATAATGAGGGGGAATACCAACAAAGGCCTTGATTGATGGATGCTGCCGGGCTGGAAGGTTAACCCCTGCTTTAGTGGGAGTCTGGGAGGATGGCGTGTTGTTCGTCGAACTTCACTGGAAAGATGAAACCGGAAGGCCGGAAATGAGAGCTATACAGTACTAGATCCACTTTGTTTTAACAGTAGACGGGTAGATGCCAGACACTGTCAGCATGCTTTCTGCTCTTGGACTTTCTTGTCCAATTACTTCTCGTCGCAAGGGGTTGCTGACAGCGTCAATCAATCTTATTGTTCTCCAGCTCGGAAGATTAATTGTAGAACTATCTATTGTGCTGGAGCCTCAAGGCTGTAGACGGTTGATATCTCATGCGATACTCTGTATGACGGCACAGGGAGGACTCTGACACATCAGAGCGGGATCATGGCGACTAGAGCAACCCATGATCCCTCATCCAATTAATAAGGAGTTTAAGGACCGAGGGGTGAGAACTGGCCCACATTCAGAAGGATGGAGCAGCAGCACAGAGTCTATGGACTAGGAAGCAGTGGTTGAATCAGGATGCCCTTGGGGCGGTTATCTGGATACTGTGGTATTGTTGGATCAACGCATCAGTACAGAGTAACTACGAGAACTTTGATAACAAAACCATGACGTTTAAGCAAAGAATGAAGGATTCGTGAATACGAATCAATGCCTCCTCCCCGTACAGGTTGGTCAAAGTGTCATATCATGTTGATTGAAGAAATCATTATTAGATCTGTACTATGCCGCGAGCGGCCCAAGCAAATATGCGCCGATCCGTGCATGTTAATACGTCGGTTATGCCTCGTGGCTTTGCGGCCCTTGGTGGAACCGATCATCACCAGGTTGGAACTTTGGATTTGAATTGAAGACTAACATGCGAAGCCTACAAACCTTCGGGAGTAGTAGTAGTATCATAGTATGTACTATGTATTACTACAGAGTGCTCCGTACTCTGGAGTACAGGTCAAATTTTTTTCATCTCTTACGTACTACGTAGGTTCTGTTGGAGTTGTTCAAAGGAAGCCTTCGCTTCTTCCTGGAATTTGGGGGTGGGGTGACTCGGAACAGGAGGGCATATAACCTTTTGTTGGTCACCCAAAGGGATTGGTTAGGAACCTGTGTGGGAGAGGAATGTACCGAATGTATGTATTTACATAGCTATAGCTACATACGGAGTACTTCAGAGGACTGGGTAGGAATTACTTCCAAGTACTCGAATGTACGTGCATATATATACACAGTAGTAGTCGGGGGATCCTCAGCATGTAGGTGAGATCATAGTATAAATAGGAATATGTATTCGAAGGAGCATTATTTTGCTCGTATTTCCAATAACGAGGCGGACTCCAGGTTCTAAAGGAATCAGCTGTCTGATTTCGACTCCCTCCTTCTGGGAGTGAAGGCCAAGCAGGGGCACAAGAAGGAATCATGAAGACCCCGAGGGTGGATAGGAGAACAGAGACTGAACCACTCAGCTTGCATCTGGCTTGTCTTCTATGACCAAAGCGGTAGGACGCTCTCATGGACGAAATCTCTAGTTCTTTACCCGTTCAGCCACTAGATGGGAGCTAAGCAGACTAGCGAGTAACTCCCCTCCGCAGCTCTCAGCCTTCAGGCTCTCTGCCGCTCACTCAGACGAGGAGTAATAAAATTGGTACCTGGAATGGACTCTCATTGATTAATTAATTATTATTATTACTATTATTACTACTATTAATTATTACTTTTGTCTATTATTATTTTTTTCATTTTTCTTCAGGAGTCCAGGACCACTCTGAATGGCTTCTCCTAAAGCACTTAGTTCTCCGTGTCTTGTCGCGACCTGCTGTTACTACGGAGTAAGTCAATAATAATGCCCCATCCTCCGATGGGACACATGAATATAACTAACGAATTGCGCAACGTTCCAGCAGGCCGCTCCCTCACACCATCCGCACTCAGCTGCCACTCGCTGCAGTAGTTTTCGATTCAGCATTCTAGAATTCTTCTTCCCGCCCGTTCTCTCCTTCCACCTCCTTTCGCTCGCTGTCTGTCGCTCGGGAGAAATGCACCTGTCACAAATATAGTGGCTTCCAGTCCTTTGTACCTTCCTTCCTTTGTCCCCTCTTCGAACCGGGCAGCGCGCCTTCCCTCCAGAGTCGGACGGCTTTCGAAACGCCGATTTGCAGAACTTCAGTACTCTGTGCTGTACTCTTGCCAGAGAATTCGAATTACGTTGAATCGCATACCATTGGAGGGGCTCTGTCTTCAAATCCTGACCATCGGCTGCCTCTCTTTATTCGGAAGAGCTGAGAGCATTATTCTCAAGGCTCTACAAACAACCACACGCGCAAGATTTCGCTTTCGAACTCGGATTTCGGATATCTTCTGCTTTCAAGTCCTATTTGAGAGCAAATAATCGCTGCGGTTAGACCCCACGACTTTACATTTACCGTTCTGTGTTTCGAGCGTTGGGAGACGATTCGACAAGCCCAGCTGGAGCTTTTCCGACGGTTGTTTTGGCAAAACAGGTCTAGATACGAGGTAATTTTGGATACCTGGATCGAGAACTGGAGAAGTTCATTCCGTCAGCTCGCGCCTCATAATTGGGTATATTTGTTCATAAGCGTTTTGACTAGCGCTTGAAACCGCGCTGGATTTAATCTGACCTCCGGGGGATTGGCTTTTTTGTGATCTGGTTCGTACTTTGTTATTTTCTAACCTCCTCCACCATTAATACCCTCTTAAAAGAGAAAAGACAAAACTTTCTGTTTTTAAACCAATGTCGGGTACAACATGTCTCAATTGTGGTTTTTTGAATGGTTACTCGGTAGCATTCGAGTACATCCCTGATTCAGACCAGAGACTGCTGACATACACGACTTCTTCAAATACTGAACACTCGTCCGCCCAAGAATTCATAAGCTAACCATTTTTACCAGATTCTCGTCCCTTATCTTCCCATTGAATTCGGGCCTGCCTCTGTGGACAGGATTTTTTTTTTGAAAATGGGTTGCATGAGTTCGAAGCTTTCTGATACGGCGGATGACAAAGATGCCATTCAGCGAAATGCTAGGATAGAAAAATCCCTAAGAAATGACAAGAAATTGATGGATAGAACAGTAAAGATTCTGCTTCTCGGTACGTTTCAAGTTGGACCAAGCCGGATTTTGCTCTATGCTTATTCTTTCCCCAGGTGCTGGCGAATCCGGAAAGTCGACAATCATAAAGCAAATGCGAATCATCCATTCTGGGGGCTTCCCAGAGGATGAACGTCGCCAGACACGCGCAGTCATCTACTCTAACATTGTCGTTGCGTTCAAGGTCCTCATGGATATTATGCGGACAGAAGACATTGAATTCGAGCATGAGAGAATGAAGGTTAGTCCAGTTCAGGCTTGTTGAGCCTATTTACGCTTTTGGCTTGCGTTTTGAATTGCCGTGCTAACTTAATCATTCACGGTTAGCCCTTGGCAGAACTGATAGACGATCTGGAACCCGATGTAGACAATGATGAAGCATTCTCTGACCTGAAAGTTCGCGATGCTATGAGCGAAATGTGGAGTGATAGTGGCGTTCAGAAAGCTGTCTCCAAAGGGCATGAGTTTGCTCTTCATGACAATTTGAACTAGTGAGCCCTGTCCCAGCCGTACTCTTAATTTCGTATACTAAACCGAAAACAGCTTTTTCAAATCACTTGACCGACTCTTCACACCGGGCTGGCTTCCCGACAACCAGGACATGTTGCAGGCTCGGTTGCGAACAACGGGTATTACGGAGACCTTATTCGAGCTTGGACAAATGAATTTCCGAATGATGGATGTTGGAGGACAGCGCTCTGAACGGAAGAAATGGATTCACTGTTTTGAGGGGGTCCAATGCTTGCTTTTCATGGTTGCTCTTTCAGGATATGATCAATGTCTGGTTGAGGATCAAAACGCTGTAAGTCCTTATCATGCCCCTTCTCCATTTCCATCCTCCAACGGCTCGGTCTAATTGCGTTCTTATAGAATCAAATGCACGAAGCAATGATGCTTTTCGAGTCTCTAGTAAATGGCGAATGGTTCAAGCGAAAACCTATTATCTTGTTTCTTAACAAAATGGACCTCTTCAAAGACAAGCTTGAAATTTCAGCTATATCCAAGCATTTCCCCGATTACAATGGCTCAAACACGGACTTTGTTGCTGCGACTAAGTATTTCGCCGATCGCTTCCGTGGCATCAATCGCATTCCTGACCGCGAAATCTACATCCATTACACTAATGCGACGGACACAACGCTGCTGAAGGCAACTATGGATTCCGTACAGGATATGATTATCCAGAAGAACCTTCACACTCTTATTCTGTAAGGTGCTCTAGATTGATTGACTGGTTTTTAACGAGATTTTCCGCGACCATGAGATTCCCACTTGCTACTCTTCTACCTACGATTTCGCGTTGCATTCGACTGAGCGTTCGCCCTCCGACTTCGAATACTTTCTCCTTGGGTCTCCTACGCTCACCTATATATGCCTTTTTGTTTGTTGCATTCACGCTGCATGATTGGGAGGCCTCCTGATTGCAGTATTATTTCGGTCATGCCTTTTCTGAATAAAAGCTTATTCTGCCCGGCAACCTCATATTTCTTACGGTTCAGCGATGGCTCTATTTCCTATATAATGCTGGTTGATACCATCTACTTCTTATGTCTTGTCAGAACCTCTGACATTCTAACGATTTTTTTAAACCTTCTTTCACTATTATTATTCTCTTTTCTTCCCGTTCATCCCCTCCTTCTATCAATCTCCATCCTTAAATGCAAGGCTATTTCATTTTTTTGTTTTTTTAAATTGATCAGGATTTGCTTTGCAAAGGGTCCGGTACAATCTCTGTTGTGTGTTTTTGCTCTTAGCAGTATGAGAGAGAGGCACTTGGATCGTTTCCATATTGATTGGAAAATCCTTGGGTCTTAAGGTGACTTGTGACATGCAGTGCACACTTTATCTGTTAAGTTGATGTGCTGAGATACCAATTTTGTGAAAGTATTTCTTGTTAATGTGTCTTGTCGCTACTATGTAGTATATTAGTTAATGCAGGTAAAGAGTTAGTAAAATACCAAATCAAGCAAGACACGAAAATCACCTGATCATATTCTAGTTTATGCCTAAGGCACAAAGCCGGGACTTACATAATCCGTATTCCGCATGATCGGCTCAAGTTCGATTTCGCCTCATAACATCTTTGCTTGAAGCAACTTTCTTCTCCCACTAGCTGGGCTCCTTAACACCGAAATATGCTGTCGTCCTCACTGCGCAGGGCTACGTGGGCCCCTATAGTACCAATTTCTGGTATTTGTCGCTCATCTAGCCAGGCTCTCGCTGCCTCCTCTGCTGGCATCACGCAACACGTTCGCCAACGCCGATACTCTTCGTCATCCTCCAAACCGAGTGATGGCTCGCAAAAAGTTGACGCCTCCTCCCAAACACCTGCGAAGGGAGTAAATTCGGGAGAGAAACGGGAGGGCAAGCCTTCCAGACGACGAGGCAAGGATGGTAACGGCCGCAACGGCTCCAAGTCAAACCAACAAACGGCTTTTTCCAGACTTCCTAGCGTTCCTTCTACTCAGCATTTACAACCACATGGTAAGTAAAAGAGCAATATTAATGCTTTATTAAGCTCCTCTTTAACATGACTAAATTTCATTCGTTGTAGATGTTCATGTTGCATCATTCTTTTCCATCCACCGACCTATCTCCGTCTCCACTACTGTTCCTCCGCCCTCGAGTCCTGAAGCGTTTGACTCCATATTTACGTCCAAAAAGACCTCAAAGAATGACTCGGAAGAAGTGATTTTTACTCTTTCATCCGCTGTCCACTCCATGGAGAATACTGCGCACCGTCTTTCGGAGAATGACAACTCCGTGAACGTCTTCGAGGTCGAGGGGAACCATTTTGATGGTCTGGATATGTCCGATCTGAAAATGTCAGTTGAAGAGCTTACAAAACGCCTTCGCCCCTTCAATCCTCCACCTCCACCTGTTCCATTTGACGAGTCGAAACTGGCGGGTGCTGCGGATCCAGAAAAATCCGGGGCCCAAGAGACCTCGCGGTATTCGACTGTCTTGACCATTCACGAGTCAACACACGCAGACGGACGCAAGACCTACGAGGCCCACACAACCCCATTCGTCGAAGCCCGCAGCATGGAGGCCCCCGGCGCGGACGAAGCAGAGGCTATCATCGATATGCCCTATAACTCCGAAACCAGCTACATCGAGCGTCTACGTAACAACGGATCCATGCACGCGATCAGCACCCGGAGACGGCGCAAGCTGAAGATGAAGAAGCACAAGTTCAAGAAACTGCTGCGTAGGACGAGGACGCTGAGACGGAAACTCGACAAGGCCTGATCAACTTGTTTCCTCCTCTTCCTTCCCACTGTTGGATAATTCCTCACTATTTGTTTCCTCTTCATTATTTCTTTTCCTTTTTCTTTTTATTCTTCTCTTCTCCCTCTCCATTACTCAATCTCTCCAATCGCTATCGGTCTAGGGCATCGCGGTCTAGCCTCATTAGAATTGTACATCGTTGAAATCCAAGGCCCCTGAGTTTCTGGGTTGTTCTCATGTTGCTTTGTTTTCCTGTGTGATCATAACCACTGCATACCTCCCATGCGTCGTGCACTCGATAGACAATACCATTCTACATATCCATAATATAGTGTTTTGCGTAGATATCGGCCTTCTTTACCTTCTTCCATCGTCTCTCTAAACTTACAAAAACACAACTTTCACTTTTCCTTTTGAGGGCGACCCTCATGGGGTACCACACTAAAGTACTAACTTACTAACTAGGATTCAAGTTGTGCATTATCAAGGGAGTCTAATTCGGAAGGCAAGTAAACCGACATACAGCTGTATCAGACGCTAACCTCTAGATTTGAATGGACTGGTAATACTGAATAGTATGTATAGCTAGAAGAGGAAGTATTCATGAAAACCAAGATATCAACGCAGGAAAGAAACATACAGAAGACAAGCAAGTAGCCATGGTTTGGGTTGGAGGGAGGGAGTACAATGGCAAAACATTAAAAAAAGGCGTAAAAAAAGAAAACATTTCAGCATTGCAGAGTAATATAAAGATCCAGCTCCAGGATCAATAGCAACTCCCATAAAGTACAGTTTCGCAAACCATGCAATGTATCTACCGCACAAATATCCCAACCTCAGCTACATAGCTGAGGTGGTATTATAAAAGTTTCTTGTCCACCCTAACAGAAACCCAAAGTTTCCGCAATCCAATCCAAACGTCCCACTGTCTAGGTCCTCAGGACAGTGGTTTTGAGGACCGCCATCCGCGAAGCTAAACACCAACTGCTACATCATATCAAGTGCGTTCAGGAATCCGAATCCGAGCGTCCCAGGGCTCCGTATACAAAAGGGAAGATTGGGGTAGCCCTCTCTGGCCATTCTCCGCATCGCAAATGACGATAAATGTGTGTTTAAGAGCAGGTGGCATCGATCTTCGCGCGAGAGTTCATGAGGAGGGCCACGATCAAACCATAAAGACCTATGAGCGGAAACAAACCGTTAGAGAAGTCGACAAAACTGCAACACTTCTTTTTTCGAATATGAGAACGTACCCAAAACTTCAGCGAAAATGAGAATCAAAATCATGCCGACGTAGAGTCTTGGTTGCTGAGCTGTTCCGCGGACACCAGCATCTCCGACGATACCAATGGCAAAACTAAATGAAAAAGAAAACGTTAGATCAGGGGTTTAGCAAAACCGGTGGTATATATCTCAACATACCCTGCTGCCAAACCTGCCAGACCGACAGCAAGTCCTGCTCCCAGCTGGATAAACCCTGTGTATAGGGGAACCTTCTGGCCCAAGTCGTTTGCAATCAAGACGGACACGACTAGTCCGTAAATACCAATAATACCCGCCATGACAATGGGCACAATGTCTGTAATAGCCATTCAGTTAGAATCATCGTTACTATCGGGCAAATGCAAGTAATGGAAGCGTGTAACATACTCTTAACAATCAGGTCAGGACGCAGAACAGCCATTCCACAGACACCAACACCGGCCTTGGCGGTTCCATAGGCGGCACCGAAGCAGGTGAAGACGATAGCTGACGTGCAGCCCAGAGCGCCAAAGAAGGGCTATATATGCCAAAAAATTAGTGGGAATATTCCTTCGATAAACTCGTCTGACTTCATGTATTGATGAGGACAAAGGTGATCGGGAAGATAACAGCAGTTCCCGTGATGTAAGGACGCGAAGTGTCGTGAAACTCACCGCATAGACGGGGCTATCATAAAGGATAGTTAGCATTTTAGCTACAGTAGACACGCTATCCCAAAGACTGCTGGAAAACCGCAAGCACAGAGGTTTCAAACATGGGGAAAAGGAGAAGCATTGAAGATTACGTACCAAAGTTCGGTGGCCATTTTGAAGGTAAAGCGGCGTCAAAGGAAATAAAATTTGAGAGGAAACTATAGAGACAGTAGAAAGAAACTGGGTACGAGGTAGGAAAACGCCGCGAAACTACCGTTGCGATGAAGGTGCGAGGGTTTGACGGTTCAGGATGGATGGGGGTTGAAGGCGAACACGCTGGTTGCTTCGGAGAGGCTGAGGCACCTCTCGTGCTCTCACGTGACCCGACCTTGGCACGGCCTGGTAGGAAGTATCGGTATGCCTTCGAAGCTTCATCGGTATGTTTCACTGGGTGGATTTTCAAGTAGTAGGCTTATCTTACAGCCATAGTACAATGCATTATAAGTATATATCTATGAATACAGCCGAAAAGAAGCTGGCGCATTGGGATATTCACTTTGGAACTCATTTAAGCACCAGCCCAACCCGGGATCCCGGAACATCTATCTTTGTGCGAGATCCCAAAACATCTCCGCTTGGCCTGACTTCCACCAATGGCTGCAGGTATGTGAGGGCTTTCTCTGATAATGCTCCGAAGAAGTTTGGCGCAACTACTAAGTCCTTCTCCTTTCCAGTTCGACTCGTGGAGGTATCAGCATCCGACACCAGTCCAAAGTCGCATGTGAGACTTCCTTCTAGAAGAGCAGGAGATGTAGGCTGATTTCTCGGCAGATATTTTGACTCAGTTGAGGCAAAAAATTGGACGTAATCTCCAGGCCCGGCAGCCTGCGACAATGTTGAGAGATCCTCCAACGCGAATGACTTTTCGAAAGACGAAAATGTTTCTTGGCCGAAGTTATCAGCAGTAGGGGTGAGTATCTGGCCGAGAGTGAGGAGACCATGGCTACCAGCTTGCCCAAAGCTAGTTTCAGGATCTAGGGATAGAAGGCCTTGTTTCTTCCCCCATCCGCCACCACCACTCATGACACGATGAAGCTTCCCCCCGCTCTGGATTGCTTTTGCGAGACCATCCTGTGAATAGCCTGATTCGGAGTAAGGACTCTCTTTAGTTTGTTCAATCAAGGCCCAGACAGAAACTCTCCTGTCGATGATCTCATGCTCGGCGATATACCGCGGCAGCTCCTTCTCTAATTCAGACGAAGCTGGCATTGGTTCGTTTGAGTCGCTATTTGCATGCTTTGCCACCTGACGAAGGATATTCCCCATGCTAGATACAACCTTCCGTCGTTTCCCAACAGGATGCAACGCAAGTTGAAGTGAATTGCGTATATGCTGGAAACCCATTGTGACTAAACATGTCGAGAAGTCAACGTATCTCTCCAAACATAGTTTTTTCTGGGTGGGATTATAGACCCAGCTGGTTCCAAACAGCGTGTTTTCCTTGCCATTCACAAATATAGTATTGGCGAGTCGTAGCCCGATTTCGTGGATAGACCGGTCCACAGATTCACTAGGTATGTTTTCTATAGCTTTTTGAAACGAGAAAGATAAAACAGGTTCTTGGACTTCAGCGGCACGGACTTGACGAGGAGTGGCCGCTTTGCCTAGGATACTTTCCCTGTTCGCAAACAGGATTGATATCCCCTCCGACTCTGTCGCAGTCTGACCATCAGCTGTATCTTCTTCTCGTAAACCGTTATTTGGGAGACGGTCGACAATCGCAACGACGGCATGGAATGGGGGTTGGGAGGTACAATCTTCGGTCTTGCGGTGAAGTCGGTTTATATATTGCTCGAGAAATGGATGGCTTGAATCGACCCAATGGGCGAAGGCAGGTGTAACGAGGAGAATCGGGGTATGTCCGAGTTCTGCTTCGGAGTCTGCAATAGGAGAGGTTGAAAGGATGTCATCCGGAGTCTACGTTATTCAGTCAATCACCTCAGGGATGGGAAAACAAGGAGACCAACTATCTTTTCAGGTGTTGTCGTGAGCCATGTGCATGCCGAAAAGGGGCGGCTAGCAATAGCTTCAATATTCTGCGATCCGATCCACCTGCGCAGAGGACTATGGATCTGTAGCTGCCTTTGAAGGTGGCGGCATCCGAGCATCCGCTGAGGGAGCTCTGGCTTGAGTGCTAGCCGCGCCGGTATCCAGCGCGGAACAGACCCAAAAATTACGGACATGAAAGCATGAGCGCCTATAATATGAGAGAATGGTGCCAGGTCAACAAACTGTTACGGGTGACCATGTGGCGTTAAGGTACAGACTTGGGAGAAGTGAGAAGACAGTTTTTTTGGTGGAATCTCGGCTGCCAAGACGAGCTCGTAAACGGCGTGCAACAGCAGCAGCCAAGCCACTCAGGTAAGCCAACAAATGCCTTTCTTTACATTCTATTATTAGTTAGTTCTAGAAATAATATTCCAATAGTAAAGTTACTTAATTAAAATATATAGAGTATTATAGAAATGTATAGGTATTGAATCTATCTTTTGAGATGAATTGAAAGCAATAAAAGGCTCCGCAGGTTATATTTAGTTAGGTATAAATATAGTTAAGCAAGCCTACGGGCAGTATATATACACAGTATGTTAGAAAGGTTGATAAATATAGATATATTTTGAAGTTTCTGCGACTACATGTAGACCGTGCGTATTTTGCTTTGCCTGGTAGAAACATCAGTAATACACTTAATGCTGGAAATGACAGAAGCATGTGCATGAAGGCCGATCTTGATCTCCACAATCGAAAGTCCAGGTCGAACCCCTGTCTTGCTAGATGTTTGTCGGTCGACCCCCCCTGACATAGGGAGAATTGGAACCAGGAATTGTTGGAAGAGAAATTTTATATATTAATGTAGGATAACGTATTTACTACACCCAAGAGTTTTCCTTGAAATAGGCCACACCACCTAAGAAGAGCATATGTTTGGGACATCATTGTGATGTAGTGCCTCTTTTTGCTCCATACATATTTGAATCACATGGCTTGCACACTAGATGCTAAAATTAGGTTGGATCAAATATTGGATGTATACCAAGTATGATATCATCCAAGCTTCCAAGAAAAAACGCCTTTCAAAACCATCCCATAGGGCTGTAGGGCTGCGTGGCCCACAGCATTGTCGGATGTTCTCTATTAGGATCCCTCAAAGTCGGGTTGTGTACATAGTAGTACTTAATATCGACTACTACTGGTACTATCAGCTACCTAGGTAATATTCGTTCAAGAAAGAGGAATGCGTGACAAGCCTAGTCAGCCTGAAGGGAACACCAGACGGAGTGGGACTTCATTTATGTAGAACTCACCGCCTAAGTAGAGTGCTGAAGAGCCAAGAAATCCTCCAGGCAACAGGATAATCATTGACGGAAATTATTAGCAGAATCAATGATTCCAGAGGCGTCTGGAAACGCAAAAATCAGCCGCGTCTGGCAACTTCCTGGGAGGTAGCATTACCAGCAGTCAACTGCTCATCATCTGCGCTGGGCCAATGGAGCAGCAGAGCCAAATCATGAGCCACAGTGGCAGCGCAGGTATGACGTAGAAACGGCCTGGCAAAACTGGTACCTTAGCCTCTACCCAAGCCAACGGTGATGCTATCGTATTCGGCTGGATGGCCATCCTTAGCAGGATGCTCATTATGATCTAACTAACAACGGAGTACCACTAGTTAGATAGTAATAATTTAGTAATTCTTTCTCCAGCTGCTAACAAGAATAATCATAATCATCATCATCACCACCACCATAATAATAAATAATAAATAATCCCAGAGCTAACCCTGCTTGGTTTTGCCGCCCCCGCTCTCAGGGATTTAAGAACCACCCTTTGCTCCCGCCTTTCCCTCTGTTTCTCCAGAACTCCTACTTTCCCTCTTACTCTCTTCGATCTTCTCTCGTCTTCATCCCATCCATCGCAATCCGTCAGATACATTCCGCGAAAGCCGTCGCTTCGTCCTAGATCACAATGCCTTTCACTGCCTCGTAAGTCGTCATCCTCCTGCCATTTCCTTTCTCCTCCCTTGACAGGCTCGGTCGTCATATTTCTGTCACCTACACCACCGTCACCGACGTCTGAATCGGCTTGCTTGCGCTCGCAGCATTTGACCCCTTCTGCGAAAGACTTCCCTTGATGCTGGACTCTCAGTTATTAACATTTCTTTTTTTCCTATTAGCGATATCTGCAAGCTCATCTTCGCCTTTATCCTCCCACCTCTGGGTGTCTTCCTTGAGCAAGGATGCGGTGCTGACCTCCTCATCAACATCTGCTTGACAATCCTGGGTTGGATTCCTGGAATTATCCACGCCATGTGCGTATTCTCCATGCAAAGAATGATATCCAAACTTATTTTGCTAATTTACTCTTTTAGCTACATTATATTCAAACATTAGACCACCTAGACTCTCCATCCCCCGGATTCGTGAGCACTTTCGCTCTGTTGTTTTATATCGCCAACCTTTTTAGCAATGTGAAGCTGAACAGGGGAATCCGAGCTTGTCAGCCTGCTTCCGTGGAGCTCCGGCCGAGAAAGCTACGCTAGAGCACCCAGGCGCTTGGCGTCCCGCCACTATTTGCATTCCTTCAAAGTCTTTACGATAGTCGCATGTTGATGACCGATTTTCGTCCCCATGATATTGCCGATTATGCCAATTGTTTCCTCTATCTCGTTTCTTTCTCTTCTGCTTTGGATGATACCAACTCACGGTGCTAGTGGGCTTTGTTCTGTTCTCTTATTGTTGAATAGCTTTAACTAATTTATTGGAATGTTATATTGACCGATATGCCTCTTTTTTTTCTAATAAAGAAAAAGGGGTCCACTTTGCCTACTCATTTTATGGTCTGTATTCGGCCAGCCAGTCCCGCAATATCAACGAAATCTATAAAGTATAGCCGCTAGAGCGATTATCATTATTGGCTTTAGTACCTAGGTATGATGCGATAATGATCCAGCGAAACTTGTATTTTTTGTAGATCTTGCGATTATTTAAGCGCCTATTTTGGCTTCAATTTGCCTGGCCCTGGGTGTTTAATGTTCACTATTGCACCGCCTCAATTCTTCAACAACAGGGCCTCAGCCAGCTGGAGATCGTCGCAGTAACTAACAAGGATCGGAAAACAGAAGCGAGAGCTACTAACACTACCTTCAGTAGTAGATCAACGTTTTTCGTCTTCAAATCTCCTGATCCTGAGACCCGCTGGTCTCATTTCTTCATCATGCAGCATCGGCGCCAACCACGGCGCCTATCTCAAACAACAGCATTCTTCTCATCCAAACACAGCGCCTACCCCCCCACTAGGTTTCTTCTTCATCGATACCTGTGTTTGGGCCTCATGTGTTTCATCACAGCGCGTACAAGCAAGCTATTTTCGCCCCGTCTCAGATTTAGGCGGTTCCATGGGCAAGCGAGTCGTTCTCAGGACTGAAGGAGTTGATCTCGATTTTCACGCCAATAACAGCAAGATGGCTGTAGCCGCCCTGGGGTATACCTAATGATCATGTCTTTCCCCCACTCAGAGACCTAATATTTTTGGATCCCTCATGGATGGTTACTTGATGTTAGGGCGAGCACCATCTGAAGTTTGAGTCTTCAAGCGCTCTTCTCTTTTTATCTTTCTTTCTAGGATGAACTACTGAATCTACCTATGACTCTGGGGGAAGTGTTTCCTCTGTGGCTCGAAGACTGGGGTATGAAAATTCCAAAGTATTCCGGGCTATCGATCATCTGTTCGGGGTATTCCATTCTGCTGTTTCTGTCCATCGCTCTCGAAACGTCCATTAAGATGTCTATCACCTAACTGAATATCATCACCAGTTTACCACAACATGTTATTATATCCTCTGCGATGGATACTTACCGCAGTCCCTCTCGTTCCGTTATGCCTCGCGGATAGCGCCCAGCCCACGACTACCGTGTCTCTACTCGACCTAATGCCGAAATGCGCTTCATCCTGCATCGAAAATTTCATAGTCTCACAATATCCAAAGAATGCGTGCTCCAATGGGTGTAGTCTCAGTTATCTGTGTACGGTGAACACAACGAGCGGCTATACCCTCGGTGAAGCAGCCTTACGCTGTAGTCTGTCGTCGTGCTCTATGGAAGTGGCACTGAGCTTCAATACATACAGCATTTGCGATTCTGTACCTGGAGCTCTACCACAGACACATGCCACGATTGTCGCTACAGTTATGTCATTGGTCAACCCTACCTCTACCACAATCGCCCCTACTACGGTAACGACTACACAAACGGAGACCTCGGACTCTAGCCAAACTACAACACGGACTACAACACGGACTCCTACACATTCGCAAACCGAGCATACATCTACTACGAAAACGACGTTTCAGACTCCTCTCTCAGTCATTGGTAATACGCAAGATCCTTCTAGCACGAATACCGAGCAACCCACGGCTCCTAGTACATCTTCCGACTCATCTCCTAGTGCAACCTCAAGTGGATCCTCAGGCGCGGCTTCTAGAGGCACAGGTCTCGATCCAGGGGCAGTTATTGGTGTATCCGTTGCTTCTGGAGTTTCTGGCTTCTTCATTTTTGGAGCCATTATGTTTTTCTGTTGCAGAAAGATCAGGCGCAAAAACCAACATGCACGAGACCGAAATTTCTTTGAAATTGGAGGTGTCATGTCAGAGCCTCCGGACTTCGAGTTTCCACCCAAACGTCCGCCATTAGGCCCTCGACCATCTCCCCGTATAGTGAACGCGGACTCTGAAAGCGCAAGACTTGCGCCTCTAGCTGAGCCCGAGTACCAAACCCCAACACTCATTGTTACGGAGCCGGATAATGGTTACGCGCATAGCCGCATGACAACAGACAGCACGGACCGGATGGGATTTCAATCGTCCTCCAACCATGATTTTGACGTGGCGTCAAGCAATTCATCTCGAACTGTCTCTGATCTACTACCCGACAAACCGACATACGAATTATACCCACCACCTTTAAGGTGGAGCCAAGGGAAGAAACCCGGTCGCTCCAGCAGCGAGACTCCATTTGAGGAAACCTCCATAAGGCCGAGAAACTTTCGTGGCCCCTCAACAATGACCTCTACTTTCTCAGGATCGGCAGGCCTACCCGAGAGAAGCAGAGGGCTCAACCGGAAGCCGGTAGCAGGACTACCCGCGAATCCACGCGCAATGCTTTACGGATTTGGAAGTGGAGAACATGAGATTTTGACGATGGGACAACAAGATCAGCGAAAGAAGCCTATTTATGCTAATGCGAAAGAGAAGATCCAGCCGTCTCGACAAGCGGCGATGTTTGGAAACCCATCGTATCGAACCGCTGACAGACACATGCGGGGCCAGAACGGTGACTTTGACAATTATTGGAAACCCCACGATGCTGGGTTCACGGGGGCTAAAGTTACTCCCTCTCATGGTACGGGACGACGTTCATTTAATGGCGCTGGATCGGCCAGAAACACGTTCGGCGACTACCTAAAACAAGACTTTGAGAATATAGATATCAATGATGCTTCTGAATCTCGTCGATTGTCCCGTCACTCAGGAAACTTCCGGCCACTGACTCCGGTTCGAGAGATAAAAACGCCGACAGGTGAACCGCGCACACATACTCATAATAGCAGGTCTGCTGGGAACGAGGCTGTGATATACCCACCAGCGCCATACCCCCCTGGGCCCTTCAACCCACCTCGGGAGATAGTTTCACGACCGCGCATTGTCCGACAGGACGATATCAAAAGAGTCCAAATACGCCGGGGAAAGCCGGCGGCCAAAGATTTGAGTGTCCCTTATTGTCCAGATGACTACTGGCTTGGGCATAGCTATGACCGCTCTTCTGGATACATTCCATCCAGACCTCCTGATGACCTTGAGTCTGTATCAGAAAGAATGCAGGGCTATATGCTGAAGGAAAAAACGGCCTGGGAGCGGAATCTAACGCCATCGCGGAGAGGTTCTGACCTGATACTTCGGGTAGACTGATAATCTTTATACATATATATATATATATATATATGCGAGTGCGAGGGTGAGGTGAGTGTATGTGTTTGAACCATAGCATTGGATTTCCTTTTTCTCCACGATGTATTATCTATCATTATGGCTTATGACCATATACTACTCCCTTGCATTCTGACTTTAGCGCTCTTTCTGGGGACTCACATCTACCGAGCTCCCATTTAGTTTCCTTTCCTCCTTGAAGAGCATTATGTTATTGACTATATAAGCCTAGATTCAGATAATGATGAAAAGTAATATAATGGAGACCATGCACGATCTATGAGCCTGATCAGGTGAATCAGTAAAACCTAAAACGAGATCACGGGGCACCTTTTTATGTTTCAATTCGGTATTATTCAGCATATTTTCCCCCGGTACTCAAAGGACGGTTATGCGAGAGGAAGCCCCTTTTTAGTCCAATGGTATTCCAGATTGGATTTAACATTCTTTCTCTCCAGTCTTGACTCTGGGCTCCACAAGTGTGGAGTTGACATAAGAGTCCAGACTACACAGCTCTCTAGAGGGGTAACCACCAGGTGGATTATGGAAGTAGAATAAGTAGCATAGAATGGATTGAGGCGGCCGCAACATTACTCACCTACTACATACTACACAATACACATGGTTTGGTATTATTTACGGAATAGAGCATTTCTTTATAAGCGGCTAATCTATTGGGCCTTCAAAAGCCTCATTATAGTTTAGTTGTAGTTTGAAAGAGTAGAGGTAATACCTGATTTTGGAGTGAATACTTTCTTCAAAATTATGAGGGACATCCAGGGACAATTATCATTCTTATTCTCGAATAACGAGTAATGAATTGCATTGCCTTAAGAAAGAGACAGACTACTAGTATTTCCTCCGTTAGCCTGCAGATAAACTCTGTATTCTTAATGGACGGCCGCTCCGATGGTCAGGTATAGACTTTCAAGGGTCGGATACTAGTCCTCGACCACTATAGTAGTGTTAGTACTACTAGTAGTCCTAGTAGTAGTAGTAGTACTACTAGGTATTGTGCAAGAGTCGAGGAGTACCTAACTGGCATGCAAGGTTGTAACCCTGCACTTCCATATTAACATCAGAATTACTCGTACAGTCTCCAGCTCCTCTTTCATCATGGTGATCTTCATGGAAAATCAAAATCACTCTGTATTGCCTCCTACCTAGTACTGGTAAGCCTAAATTCGGCTCTGGGGTCCATGGGACTGACGGGAATGATCGTATCACATGTTCGACATTCCGATGTAAACATACCTATTCATTCCTCTAGTGCCACTATAGTTAGGTATAATAGGAAAGTAGACGGGGAAAAAAGAAAGAACTAAATTTCCCCATTTTTCAGCTCATCTTCCCAGAATGCAGTCCGTCCTAGTAACAATATAGCAAAGTGCTTTAATATGTACTAGTAAATGGCAAAGGTCACTGCATGCATGGTGATCCATATGCGGCATTTTGATAGGGACTCGGAAACACAAGTGGTCCAATCAACAAAGCTGACCGCTTCTGTGGAGGGGCGCAATGGATGGAGGGGTCGATGCAGCTGGTGGTGTTGGTGGTGGTTTTGTTCTAGTTCGGGCAAATTCGTGTTGTTCAGGTTGTTTACTATTCCGATTTACTCGTTCCTGGAGACAATTGTCTAAAGCATACTTGACCTTGTTGCAGTCCTTGTATGTTTACTGTATTTTCTTTTCACCAACTACCTAGGTACTGTTTAGTTAGAGTACTAGTAGTACTCTAACACGGCTTCTAATTCATAACCTGGTACGGCGATGCTGCCTAATAGGCTGCTCTTGTTCCACCATGATGTCAGAGCGATGATCCATCCCAGAGTTTGACAACGAGGCTGTGGTGAGGGAAAAAGAAAAAGAGATGGCGAGGATAGGGAGACTAGAGAATTGAAGCTGTGAGAATAGTAATAATAATGATGATGATGATGATTTCATCGGCTGAAGAGACAGTCATCGATGATCCAGAATTGGGCTCCAGGGTTCTGCATCCTACGATCCAATCAGGCTGGCGTGTAACACGCCGTAACTGACATGTATGAGTGTCTGTATCAGACCTGTTTCAAACTTACCTCTACTCCTCTACCAGTACTACTGCTAGTACTATTTATTGTACCAGCAGCAGTACTGTAGAGTAGTATAGTATGTAATGGTGGTTTAGATACAGTATGGGAGTGCCTCTGGATGGGCCTCATCTTATCTTCCAATCCAATTGAAAACAGTGTTGATGATATCAACCTCCATCATAGCATCCTATTATTATGGCTATTACTATGATTGTATTATTATGATTATCATCGCTCTTGTTTCGTCCCGCGCTTCTCTCACCTCCTCCACTGCCGCTAGAGGGACTAACCGCTCACAATCGCTGGCTCTAAGATGTAATCATTGACATCGTTCCAAGTTTCAAGTTCCACTTCTCTACACCATCCTCGACTGTAGTTACAGTTACAGTAGTTACTAGGTACTACTAGTAGTCACTAGTAATCGCCGCACGTCACCTCCCCCGCCGTCTTCGACTCTTCTACTCTTCGACAGATCGAACCCATCTCTTTCAACCTTTCCCGATGCCTGGGACGAATCACAGCCCCTCGTCTCAGCACCCTATCATGAAGGTTTTGCTGCAACCTGGGATGTGGCCAACAAATACTGTACCTCGTACCCTACCAACCAGTAACCAAGCCTGAACAATTTCCGTGCCATACAGAGCATACACCGCACGCCTCTTTGGAGCGGAGAGGAACGGTACCTAGTAAACTTTTCGCCTCGGTGGAGTCCCAAGGTCCAACAGCAAAGGAATCCAGGGAATCCGCTAGGATACTTCGTTCCATACACGGTCAATGACGGAGCCAGGGGCTGCATTCTTCTGTGGACTTGATCTCTGCTCTCCACCACTCTCCCATTCTCTTATATTAATGGCTCCGACCTCCAGAATCGACGTTGACACTTCTTTTCTTCCTCATGCTCATCCTCCTTCTTTACCCCACTGTGACTGAGTATCCTGTTTTAGACTCATATCCACTTCAGCGACTTGCGTGAGAAGACCCCGACTCTTTTCCGCTGTGTTGTTTTGCAGCAATCTGTCTCGTTTTGTATTTGGGACGTTAGAAGTCATCATCTATCTGGCTCGTCTTTGGTTGATCCCATCTCCGTTGACATATTTCTTTTTTATATATATATATATTCTTGCACCTCTCGTTAGACACCATCTCTTCTTCGTTTAGACGATCCTGATCGCTTGGTGATCGGCCGTCTCTTGTTTCTGCTCTCTTTGCGCGTGTCTGTCCTGAAAAGCCGCCACCACCACCGCCGCCCTATCATTTCTCGCCACCACACATATTTCGTCCACAATCCATCATACTATGTCTTTCGAAAATAGCGTCAGTACCGAGGGCGCCCCATCATGCCGTCGGCTGTCCAGCGTGTCAGTCTCTCGGGCCGATCTTTTCGGTGGCCCGAGTGTACTTGTACCTCCTAAGCATCTCATGGCCTCTAGCGATGCCGCAGAAATCGCCTTGGAGATGGAAATGGCGAAGCGGCACTTGGAAGATGAGACCTCTTCTTCAGCAGAAGCATCTCCTCGTGTTGGTTCGCCAGTCACAACCCCTATTATCCCTGCCTCTACCACCATCACTGATGAATTTGCCCTGGCCTTTGATATCGATGGAGTTCTCATCCGAGGCGGACAGCCCATACCTGCTGCTGTTGAGGCGATGAAGTACATTAACGGCGCTAACCCTTACGGTATTAAAGTGTAAGTTTGCCTCTTTTCGTCATCCCCCCCAAACTACAATGGTCAATTCGCTGATTTCCATATATAGTCCTTATATTTTTGTCACCAACGGTGGCGGGAAAACAGAAGAAGAACGATGCATAGATCTCAGCCAGCAACTCGAGCTGGAGGTCTCTCCTGGCCAGTTCATTTGTGGCCACACCCCAATGAGGGAAATGGCCGCAAAGTACAACACAGTTCTTGTTGTTGGCGGCGAGGGCGAGAAATGCAGAGTTGTGGCCGAGGGCTACGGGTTCAAGGACGTCGTCACTCCCGGAGACATCATCAAAACAAGGCACGACACAACTCCATTCCGCAAACTGACTGAGGAGGAGTACAGAAACTCGAGGGTCCGAGATTTCAGCAAGATCCGCATCGAAGCGATCTTTGTATTTGCCGATAGCCGAGACTGGGCTGGAGACCAGCAGATTATTCTGGACGTTTTGATGTCTAAGAACGGCTGCCTGGACGAGCGCTCTGAGACCTTTGAGGAGGGCCCGCCAATTTTTTTCTCCCATAACGATGTGGTCTGGTCGACCTCCCATGAACACTCCCGCATCGGCATGGGTGCCCTCCGTGCCTCTTTGGAGGCCTTGTACAAAGCAGTGACTGGAAAGAATCTGACAACTATCGCCTTTGGCAAGCCCCAACTCGGCACATTTGAATTCGCCACTCGTCTGCTTCGCCAGTGGCGCAAGGACACACACGGCATCAATAAACCCCCTCGCACCGTTTACTTCGTGGGTGATACTCCTGAATCTGATATCCGTGGCACCAATGAATTCAACGAGATTAGCGAGGCGAACTGGTTCTCTATCCTCGTAAAAACCGGTGTCTACCAAGAGGGCACGATTCCCCGCTATCCCCCAAAGAGGACCTGCGGTACCGTCCTTGACGCTGTCAAGTTTGCCATTGACCGCGAGTTCTCTCAGCAACCAGTTCCATCTGAAGTCCGTAACTGAACTGGATTCATAACGGCCTAACTTTTCTTTTCTCCGTATTCTTCTTCCCCTTCTTACTTTCGTTTTGGTGTGGAGGTGATATCTGTTAGATTTATGAAGGCATTTGATTTGTTCTTTTCTCCCCCAGAACACGATACATTTGCTTTATCTCTTTTTTCCCTTTTCGTCCCGGATTACGATTTCCACCACACGACACATGTCTTGATGATTCCCACATTTGCGCTGCCTTTCACACGAATTGCGTCCCCATATTTTGCATTTATTATTAACCAGGTTACAAGAGGCTACTTCCCCACTTGCTTTCTTGATTGTTTTACTTGTCCATTGCTTTGTTCCCGCCCCGTCCGTCCGTCTGTCCATCCGTCCAAAACTAAGACTCAGACTCAGACTAAGAGCACGACGTTATAGACCGAGGTATCTTCTTGCTAGGTACCCATGATATAGAGAGGCTGAGGTCATACATTCTTCTAATAATAACCCAGCCAATTGGATTATTCTTTGGATTTAGCTCGTTAGCCAGGTAGCTTCTACAGAGTACGCAGTACGCAGTACCGCATATAAAGAAAATGAGAAATGATATCAGAATAAGATCTTCATCATCATCCATGCATCTAAGCCTCAGCTGCAGCTGCTGCAGCTGCAGCCGTACATTTCTAAATAGGACGCCACTATCCGACAAGGATTGAACATGACATGATATATCGCCGAGTACTACTAGTAGTACAGATCAACAGGACATATGCATCATGACGACGTCTACTACTACTACTAGTACTACTAACAGGTACAAACTACTAGTAGAGCACTTTCCCCAGATAGGAAGAAAACGGTTACAGTTAGGTTACATTTTTTTCATCTAAACTTTACGAGTAGTCAGTCGTGTTCTAAGTATACACATAGATACATGTGTGTACAAATCCACCCCCTCAAACCCTGCTATTATCATTACCATCATAATTATATTATTATATTAAAATTATATTAATATATTAATTATCATTAGTGTAAACAAGCCTCACAAGCGAAGCACGGAAGAGACGAAACGGGCAACTCCGTTAACATACACTTACTCTAGGATAAGACCTTTGCTCCATACGACGACGACGTCAGAATGCGGGGGATGGGAGACTAGTTTGTACAGAGTACATACAGGAGACGGAGGTCCTAGGTACGTGGTTACAGGGAGGGAGGAGGGATTGGCATCCGAGCGCGAGAATATTTCGGGTGAATTGGTGTGGCGCTAAGTCTTATTAACTATTGACTATTTGTTAGTTAACTAGGTACTGTCGGCTCACAAGCCTATACGTCGATATAGCAAAGGAATGACTCGCAAGTCAGCACTGAGAAAAGAAGATAATAGAATAGGTTGATTGATCGCTAGCACTGGGGTTCTAAAGTAGACACTAGAATAGGATGCTAAGATACTACTGCTAAATGACAACGAAGCGGAGATAAATTGGCCAGTCACCTGTTCGATCTAACCTTTTCGGGAAGGTCCTAACAGTACTACGTAGTAGTAGAGTAGTAGGGATTAGGTATATTGTACTGTTATCTACTAATCTATTTATCTAGTAAGATGGGGAGGAGGAGGAGAGGAGCTGTGACTACTACCCTGCTACCTAGGGCACCGTATACCGTACTCCTACTCTGCGTGACGTGCCTGAAGACAGGACATGATGGTGGTCAACGACACTTCAGCTGGGTGACTTGCCGCGGGATCCCCGAGATACGACGAAGCCGGTGTTTGGGTAGGATTATGGAGCGGGGCGGGGATCCGTCTTCCGTCTATGAGGGGCCGTCCCGTCTCTCTCCCTCCATCCCAGTATCTAGGACGATGGTGGTTTCCGTGGTTGAGATTAGTGTTATGGATGGAAGTAAGATGGTTTCAGCGAAAATGAGAGGAGAATAAAGAAAAGAGGCGAGAGATCTGGGTATAGTCAGAACATGGGTTCCTAGAGCTCGAATTCACAGTCAAGCCAGTGCTTGATCACAACGTGGCCTTCTTCAAAGCCCTTCTTCTGCACCCGGACAACGATCGCAGCATGGCTATGCATGTGGTTATGAATGTATACTGGATATTTGTGGAATCCCACGGTGTTGAGGGACTTGATCATGGAGAACTGATCTGGGGTAAGAGCCAGTGTGGGGTGCTGAGGATCGACGCCGGCGCCGTTAGATGAAACTAGCGTGCTGGAGACTGTCTGGCTTATTCCGTCGCCGTCATTCTCAGCGGGTTGGGTATGGAAGGATGCATCTGGTGTGTCTTCCAGAGTCTTGGACTTTCCACCAGGCGCTTCTGGCTGAGACTCTAGCTCTGAGGGTGTTGAACTGGAACTCAGATAGTCCGGGTCTTGTCTGGAAGCTGCATTCTCGAATATCTCTTCCATGGCCGTTCGGACTCTCTTGACGGCTACAGGCATGCGGTATCGCTTGAAAAGGTCTCCGGATGTGCCTTCATCGTGCACACGTCGGCGCTTTCGGCTGCGCACGGTCTCAATGACAGCATAGACGAGGAAGATAGGCACGGCGATCATAACCATGACAGAGAAGAAGAGATAAAACGGGAGCTTATTGAAAAAGGCCCGGACCCGTTGCCAGACTCGCTTCAGCAAAGGTGGTGTCTCTTTCTTCTCGGGGGGCAGAGTATATACGTTCGGATCCACTATGACTGATCCGTAGCCCTTCACGTAGTTGATGTTTGCATTTTCAGGATCCCCGAAATGGTCGACGCCCGAGAAGATGGTCGTATAGAAGGGTGTAGTCCGGTCATTGACAATGTTGCCATAGACGCTGCGACGTTTGAACAGTGCTAGCGCTTGGATGAAGATGCTATTCGGACTCGCTAGGACGCTGAGCAGCGGTTTCTCTGAGTCTCGGAAGGTATCGACCATAAACAATTGCTTCCCGGAGACTGAGATTGTGCGGGAGCCCAAGCTGTTGAAAAGAAAGTTCTGCGCACCCTTCACAGGAGCCCTCACGCCCAGGTGCGGCGATGCAAACGTCGTAAAGTTCATGGGCTGGATTTCGTCAAGCAAGCCTCGTGCATATAGCAACCCCAACGCGTATCTGGCAATCAACCCCCCGAGGGAGTATCCGACCATGCTCAGTTTCCGGATCTTGTGCCCATCGCTGGCTAAAGTATCCAGTGTTTCCTCGATCTCATGGGCGAGTCGCTCGCCGCAAACCTCGATGCCATCATATGTGAGATTGCCGGTGTTGCGCTCTGAGAGCAGGATATACAGGCGGTCCTCGTCGTGTCGTTCTCTCAGAGAGGATGCGATGAAATCCATATGAGAGGGATTGCCCCAGAGTCTAGTATTTCCATTCCCAAAAGAGTCTAGTATTAGCTAGGCATGACCCATGCGCCCACGCGGCCAAAGAAAACAAGATGAGATGTATCCTACCCATGAACCAGGACGCAGAGATGGTCAGCCTTAGACACAGCTGTCGGTGGCTGTCCCTGACTGGACTCCATTGTATCTTCCATAAACTGCAAGGAGGAGTAAGTGTCTCTCTAGAGTGCAGGATACTTTCACAGGAAATTTGACAGAAAATAGATACACATACAGCCTCAGAAAGTGCCTGTCTAGCTCTTATATAGACTATGCAACAGTCCTTGTTTAGCACATTATTGATCAGTGTGATTTGCTTTGTCGCGTGAGATTCTCCCTAGGCAGCACTATACAGACGACGACGATGGACACCCCTTTTTCCTGGCGGCGGCCTTTTCCCTCGCTCACTGCTGTTTTTTTGCTTTGTTCGTGGGGATGCCTGAGGTTTCCATCGGACTATTCAGGCAGCGTGTGCGGTATGTCCGGGTGACTAAGCAGGTCGGCCTTTGCGCGCGCCGATTCGCCGGCTCAGCTCTATCACTTTCGCTCTGTCAACTTCGTTCCTTTATCGATATAGTAGTAGTAGCAGTCGTCGTGGCAGCCAGTCAACATGAAAGGCCATGGTACTGGACTGGGAGATGGCAGAAATAAGTGGAGGACACTCTGTTGTATAATCAGTAGTGTCTGATGACTTCATATTAGCTACCATGCAAAACAGAGTATATGCTAGGTCTCTTGGGGCCGTGATATGGCCCCAGCAGGTAAGTCGAGTCTCTCTAAATGTTATGACAAGGTTGCTAATACTGTTGAGTAGATTGAATGGACGCAGGCTCTTCAAGTGTATTCACTACAGCCTGTTCTAGTGCAAATGGCAGATATTTGCGCACCCCAGAGCAGTCCAAGTGACTGTTTTCCTCAGTGTTATTCTTTCTTTCTCTCGCCTAAATCTCTGCGTCTAACATCTTTCTCGCACACTGCGTTCTTCTTGCACACTGTGTTATTCTCACATACTGCGTTGTTCTTGCATACTGTATTTTACCTCTCTCTTCATCGCACTTTTTCATCGCGTTTATTTTAAGCCTTAACTTCATATACTACCTTTCACAATGCTGCATAAGGGTGTGATCAGCACATATATGCAATACAAGTCAGACACAGACTATGTGGCATCCTGGCTTGCCAGCTCTGCAATACAGTGTGGCTATCCTCGAGATCTTCTCTCCGTGCCTATTCCAACCCCCCCAAACGGTGGTCCTCCAAACCCATCCAATGCTGGTAGCAACCGCAAAAGGGGGAAGAGGCATCGGGGATTTAAAAAGACCCGAAGCAACGCACAGGAATCAGAAGATGAGGACTCAGACATGCCGTCCTTTGAGCCCCCAACTTACACACTCGCCGTCCAGGACTTCGTCAACCTGGCTGAATTCATTGCTGAGCGCAGCATACCACCTGTTCAAGTCCCCGGAAGCTTTATCACTTCGATCGAGCGTGCGATCAAGCTGCGGAAGGATTACAGCACCTTTCACGCCAACTATATGGACACTGGTGCCGCCTCGGGACATGACCTTGATACTGATGCCGACGATACACACAACTACTTTATTGGTGTATTGGAGCAGGTGCGAGATGTGATAAAGGCCCTAGCACCTAAAGTCCCGCCTCCAGAAAACCCTGGCTCAGACCTAGGTACGAAAAACGCCAACGAGGCTTCTAACAGGTTTGCAAATTTGCCCATCCAACAACCATCGGAGGCTTTTTTGCATGCCCCTCCGGTAATGCCACCCAAAAAAACCACCCAACCTGTAACCTATGAAGCCGAGCAGCTTTTAGGCAGACGGGAAGCTTCCTTTAAACTTTTCACGATGATAAAGGACATAATAGCCTGGGGGAAGGAAGTCGAAGACGCCTGGAATGCCTACAAAAAGCGGTTTATTGACCTGGTCACTGCAACACTCGTTACTGAGATTGCCATAGACCTTGTCAAAAGCTTTGAGGACGATCTCAAGGTTATATTTGACAAATATGGCGGATTGGATGTCTTTCTCCGGGGCTGGTATCTCGGCGTCTGCAAGGAGAAGGAGGAGAGCCCAGAGTATAGAGAACTCCCAGGTGACGAGATGAACTTTCGCTTGTATGACATATGCATTACTTTCTTTCTCCCTACATTTGAAATCTTGGCCAGATTTTTTCACCTTTCGGAAAGTGAAGGATTCGGCCATCATATCATTAATGGAGGCTTCTATGATCCCTACAGTGACAGATGGGCGATGTCGAGCAGAGATAAATTCAGAGAAGATCAAACGATTTTAACTGGAATTCTGTTCTACATTTACACCTACATCCACGCAAAGCCAGAGGCCGTCCCAAATGAAGACCAGCTCATCAGGGGAATGAGGGTTGCGTTAGCCACCAAAAATATTTCGCTCTCAGTATTGTTTGCCGCTCAGGTCTTTCTTGACATCCATCACATTCTCAGAGCCGATGTTAACCAAGGATTTCAAGACCTTGACAGCTTTGCATCCTACGTACAGGCGTCGATTAACGCGACTTTTGAAACCCACAGGAATTACCCGGTATCTCCCAGCATGTGGTCCCCTGGGCATAATCAGGAACTGCAAAGTCTAGTGGATGAGATAGACTCGACGCTTAAATATTCGATCCGCAAGGCTGTACACGCCGGGCAGGCAGTGGTGAACACACGCGACGTGGACGAGTTAAGGTTTCTCCAAGCAAATCCAGTAGTTTGCGGCCTTTTACTGTACCGCTTCAAAGTGCAATTCCAAGAAATTGGCATCGGGACTCTAAGTGCTACCAGTTCCTTCACTGCACCATGCCAGTTGTACAATGCACTACTCCAAGAAAAATTCCTTGACGAACCCTGGCCCGACATGGAGATCGTTATGAAACTGCATGACGAGCATGAAATATTCGTGGGTGACCGACCAAAGGCAGGCGCCGATTACCTGACCATACTGTTCTTAAGCATGGGATACTCTATAAGTTCTTTTGCAAGAAACGCACGCAGGAGAATGCCGCGCAGATCAACAAGGCCACCTAAATGCTTGAAATCGCTAGCCCCCGTGACGCGCATGTTCGAAGATCGTTTCTGCTATGGATCGAGTCAGATCGACTTTACCGAACAAGATATTGAGAAAATTGTTGAAAGGTCACAGTGGAAGATGGAAGGGTGTGATAGCAACGGGTTTGCAAGGCTTGTTCGGCGCGATGCAAAGGACATGAACAAGAAACGGGACAACAGCTCGCTCAAAGCATTGGATCTCCTGATCAGTCTGCGTGATGCCCTTTTGGCAGAGAACTATGAACTCAGCATTGACTACCTCGTTCTCCATAGGTGCTGTTGGGAACTGTTGAATACAATGTACGACTGCTGCAAGAGCGACCTGGAGATGACTGTTGACATTGGACATGTCGATAACGCGTCGCTCCCTACGCTACCTGCATACATTCTCTTATCAGCAGCGGGAAGTGACAATCCGACCGCAAAATTGCTGAATCTGCGCCCCTATTGGCAATGTCCCACAAAGAGATTGATGCGCATTGCTGCCGAGCATATTCATAAACAAGTCTTCCAGGATGGATCGAGCCACATTATGACCAGCTCTATGGAATATACCGCTGGCCGAAAATTGATATTCGAGTCTATGATTCCTTCTGATGCTGATGTGTCCCAGGTGGCTCAGGCCGATGAACAGGTGGATGAACAGGTGGATGAACAGGTGGATGAACAGGTGGATGAACAGGTGGATGAACAGGTGGATGAACAGGTGGATGAACAGGTGGATGAACAGGTGGATGAACAGGTGGATGAACAGGTGAACAAAGGTGGTGAGCAATGCTGATGGACTTGAGGACAATTCTGTATTCTCAAACCATGTTGTTTAGGTCAACTTGGATATCCTGTACTCTGGAACTACTCTGAATACGAGGATGTGATAGTACTAGATAGTCGTCATGATCATGACCGAAGATGTGCCTGTTTGGCCTAATAAATAAGGCAGAAATTTGCAACATTTGCATCCAACCTTGGTCTTCTTTCGTCACAGCTCTTTTGCTCACTCGGACCTCTTTATCATTACTGTTGTCAAGAATCGACAGCCTGGGACACGAAAATCGCATCTCTAATCCTTTTGTGACGTAAATAATCCTGACAAGATTAAAATCTCCTCGTCATGGGGTTGAGCCCATCTCAACATCACTTGGGATAGCTGTTTTCTCCGTTGGGCGAAGGCTGTAAGTACTTTCAGAGGGGAGGAACCAGCCGATGTTCCCATGATGATTAACTATACATTATACTTTAGCTAATCAGGATCATAGCTAGCCCTCCCTAAGCCTCTTGTCTCCTTGGGAATTAATTCAGAATCATCGCTGTGGTGATGCCTCGGTCGGTGCCTTTCCCTTAGAGCACGCTCTAAGTCTACCTCGGAAATTTAGGTCTGGTGGGCCGGCATTGAAAGATTTCCAAAGGAAGAAGGCTTTTCAGATCAACCCCATGCTTTGCAGTGACGGGAAAAGCTGTGCCTGATCTCTCTCGTGATTCAGAAGGGCACGACACATTATCATAGTTCCGAATTCGACGAATACGTAGGGATACTTTTGAGGCTGGTCTCACTTTTATATCAGACAATGTTCACTCCCCTTGGATTATTCAAGGACATTCCTTGCCCTCAAGGTCAACGATGCCCCCTTCTGACCTGCATGTTCTCTCACAACAACAACACGAGCACCTCTTCCCAAGACCATACTTTGTACCAAACTCAGTATCCAGGGCGTACGACAGCAGATGAGCGACCTTTCAAAAGGGGTAAACTGCAACCCGCACCTGAAGAAGAAAAGATAGTGTCAAGAAATCCACCACCGCGTGACTTCAGCCACCAGACGACCGTACTAGAAAGTTCAGTCCTGAAAAAGTCAGAAACAGCAGCTACGAAAGCAACAATCCCTCGAGTTGTTCCCAAAAAGGCACCCGAGAGTCCAAAAGGGAAGGCCATATCTGTGAATAGTGGAGTTCCTACCCCCAAAAAGTCGGGGTCTCGCTTGCCACTTAGACAGGCCCCAACCGAGACACTGAATCCGCGCATGATCCGGAAGGCGCCTGCGCCTTATGCTTCGCGACTTGTTATCTTGAAGAAATTACACACATCTATGTGCTCTTTGAACGACAAGCTGGCTAAGGACAAAGAGTGCAAAGAAAGATCTTTGGTTTTAACCGCAAAAGAACTCATTGTTATGGCCCTAGACGAGGAAGAAAAAGCGGCAAGAGACCACCCGACCGTATATTCAAATATTATCAAACTTCGGATTGTGAAGCTTTCGAAGATGAGCAAGGAAGATTGGGCGAAAGAAGTCGAAAACCATCTCAACGATCGATATTATAAGATCGAGCCTGGCCAGGTTCGGAAAGAGTCGAACCCTCTCAAAACTGGCTTGAGCACCGAAGAAGAAATCATAATCGTGAGAAAATTAGTCACTCCTCTTGAAGGATTAGAAGAGCACGGTTACATAACGAGAGCTCCTACAAGCGAGGAAATTGAGACAGCGAGGAGAGGCGTTACCGAGTCCAAAGGTTGGGAAAAGTGTGATCGATGCGGGGGACGATTTCAAGTTTTCCCTGGTCGTCGTGAGGATGGTTCGCTCACGAGTGGAGGACCATGCACTTATCACCCTGGCAAGTCTGTTTACCCTCCACGGAAAAAGACAGACCATGTCACTGGCCATCGAGAGGCGTACTTTACTTGCTGTAACGAGACATTGGGAACTTCGTCGGGATGCACCAAAGGAGAGACACATGTTTTCAAAATATCAGAACCTAAGCGATTAGCTTCGATTCTCCAGTTTGAAAGAACCCCCGAGAATCCAAGCGGAGGACTAGACTCTCCCTTATGCTTTGATTGTGAAATGGGATTCACAACCTTAGGGCTAGAGCTCATTCGGCTAACCGCAGTTAGCTGGCCAGAGGGCGAAAATGTCCTTGATGTCCTCGTGAGACCCGTTGGAGAGGTGTTAGATTTGAACTCTCATTTTTCCGGTGTCTTCCCTGAGCACTACACAAAAGCTGTTCCCTATGGCACCCAAGCTTCTGGGACAAGCGCGTCTACATCAGGAGCTACAAAATCAGAATCAAAACCTTTGCAAGTTGTCGATTCTCCGGCAGCAGCGCGTGCATTGCTCTTTGAGCTTCTACAGCCTACGACGCCTTTGATAGGGCATGCAATCGATAATGACCTTAACGCTTGTCGGATAATTCATCCCACAGTTATCGACACAGCAATACTCTACCCGCATCCAGCTGGCGGTTTCCCGTATCGTATGAGCCTCAAAAACTTGTCCAAGAAACATCTCGACCGCGATATCCAAACAGGGGGTGACCGCGGCCACGATTCAAAAGAGGATGCCATCGCCACCGGAGACCTAGTTCGGGTCAAAGTAGCGGATACCTGGAAGACATTGAAATCAAAAGGGTGGAGAATCCAAAACGGGGAGCTCGTCCCTCCCCTAGGCTACGAAGATTGTCCCACATTTACCCAGTGGAAACTTGGACAAGGGGCCGGCCAAAAGAGATCAAGCCCGCATATCGGGGACTAAGGAGGGTAAATACCGATACCATGCTACATGCGATGAAGAGGATACAGGAACATTTACAATATTTGTTGAGAAGAGGCAGATTGGGTGCTAGATTGGCTCCATTCATTTCATCTCTACCATTCGTAACGTCATGAGTAGTTTTAATATTAACATTGGCGGTATGACACCACAAGGTGGAGCTATATCGAGTGCCGCCTTTTCAGGACGACTGATTTCACCCCTCCCATTTGTCCCTTCGGACAAATAAGCACCAAGACGCGCAAGGTAATATTCTTAGTAGAGCAAAATCCATACCCTCACCAGACTGAACCTGTCGATTTAGCGCTCCCGTCTAATTATTTTTTGTGGTAACCCCAACTCGAACACGGCTTCAAACTAGATCATTCCACTTAAGGAATGATTTACTCCTCATCCTCGTCAGCCTCCTCGCTGGCGACATTGAAGAAGCGGAGTTCATAAACGCCCTTGGAGGTGGAGACGACGCGAAGCCAGTCACGGAGCTGCTGCTTCTTGAGGTACTTCTTGGTCCTGTCGAGGAAGGCAATAAGCATCTGGATATTGCATTGTAACACACAGGGGAACCGATGTGAGTGTTAAAAGACTTACAGGTACTTGAGGTAGCGACCAGAGAAGGGGATGTGAGCAACAACCTCGATCTTGCCATCACCGACCTGGGAGATGACGACCTTGTCACCGAGGTTGCCGACACGGCCCTCGACCTTGATGCGGTCGTGGAGGAACTTCTCGAAGGCAGAGACATCGAAGATCTTGTCGTTGGCGGGTTGAGAAGCATTGATGATGAACTGTAGCGGCGCGAGAACGTTAGTGAATTACCTCCGGCTGCATTTCATGGTCTCGAGACTATTTGCATGCTGAGAACGTACCTTCTGAGTGACCTTCTGGGCCTTGCGACCACGGACCTACTCAAGCGGAAAAGACTTCGATTAGCCTACTGTTCCATAATGTCGAACCCCAAGGTTGAGTGTCATGGTGTTTTTTTCTCTTTTTCTCTCTTCCCCTCTGGTATTGGCATTTCAGCCACCTTGGGGAGAGAGTACACTGACAACTCCGTTCAAGGGGGAACAGCAAAGCGTTTTTTGGGATGAAAACATACAGCGGGAGCCATTGTGACTGGAAAGGGGGGTTAAGGAGGATTAAAGGGGAGAAATCGTTGGTCGCAAAGAGGTGATTATCCTGCGCCTGGTATGAAGACAAAAAAATAGTCCATGAAGATACCCAGTCTTTTGCAGGTGGAGCGCAGTGCGAGTGACTATTCCATTATGGGCTGTAAATTAGGGCTCGTGGTAGGGCTATAAATATCATCTGACAAGCCCAGACTTGGCCGCTACGAAGCAGGAGTCACGGGGCCTCGCTTAAGCAACTCAGAAACGACACTAACAGCCTCGGTTCGCACGGACCACCCGAGCCAGCCTTAAATACCTCTCGCGGCCCCCGATCTTTTATAATTTTTTTTCTTTTCTTTTCCAGCTCTCTTTGCCTTTTGGCTTAGATCAAGTGTAGTATCTGTTCTTTTCAGTTTAATCTCTGAAAGTGTTCTAAGGAACACAACATTGATTAATCTCATTTTTGGATCTTGTAGCGGGGTCTCTGTGCTTGCGCATGCCTTGCTACACAGTGTCATCGGGCTTACACTATCTCCGATCGACGCGAACTCTTTTTTCATCAACTTGGCCGGCTTGTCTGGCTGATTGGAGAAGAAACATCATTTATTACCTTTTTTTAATATGGAACATGGAACGTACATGCATTAATGTAATCTGTCTTGACGTCTCAAACCATAATTACCTAAGGAGCATTGCTCGAAACCTGTGCATCGTCTGCAATGCGACAAATGGCCAGCGCGAGCTGCAGTGCCGGGCGCCAGGGGGGAGTGACAGATATGAGCAAGCCCTTGATCGTGATTGCCTATTTATACCTCCACGTCTCTTCTTCACGAGCCCGGCTCCGGATTACATTGCGTTCTGGCTCGAATTTGGGGGATCAGAAAGACATTTTAACAAATATATAAATGTTATAATGACTACTTGAATTATTTGAGACAACAGGTCGACCTCACCTTAATACAGTCTCTCTTGCTTTTTTACCTTCTTCCTTTAGGAACACACACAGGTAACCCCCTCAGTATCAATAAGAAGAGCTGCAAAGACTAGTTGGTCAGACCAAGTCGCGGCTTCAACTGGGAGATGTTACGGATTTGGATCTAAGAGACATTGAAATATGGGACAAGTGAAAAAAGACAAAACTATATACAGTATACTCAGATACTCAGATCTGAAAGTGCGACTTGGATCCATCCGACTTCGAAGAGGATATGAGTTATAAAAACTAGTCTGACTACTGCAAGGATATTCAATTCTTTGTGATGCTTGCAAGGGGGAAGATAAGGGAAGGGTATATAAATCTAGAATTTCTATACTTTTTAATTAGTAACTAACTGGTTTAGTTATAGAGTAAAACATTTATCTTTTAAGCAATGTTACACTCCGTCTTCAATTTGAACAATCTGCATTTCCTGATCAATAACAAACCAGCGACACGAATACTTACTGGGTAAGTAAACTCTTACAAGAGACCAAATTTGCCGCAAACCATCTGGTCTGGTCTTCGTAAGAGCCCCGGTTAATAGTCATGTACTTGTAGCCAGCCATCCAGACTGAAAAGATAAGAGTCAGTTCCAGATAGATAGATGATGATATACATATTGGGCTACAGGAGCAGGTAGATTTGTGAGAATCTCCTATCAGTTGCATATAAGTTTAAGTCACTGTTCAAAGCTAGGCCTTGTATGCACCAAGTAGTACAAGGAGATGTAGTTAGGTATAGAATGCTGATCCCCTGAGATTATAATAATAATAAGTCCGTAGTGTTAATGGTTGATTCCTTATATATGCTACTTATCTACACTATATAACAGCGTCAGGTTAAGATTACATGACAGTTTGAGTTTATAAGAGGGTTAAAGCTAAATTGTTATGTCTGACCCTGGTACTTTTTTGAGCATTAAACAGAATCTTCCTCAAGTTATTAATGAGACATTTGGTTAGATAAGTACATACACATTTTCGGCTCAAAAGTCTCGCCTCAGTTTCGAATATTTTATGCTGCAGAATATAAAATTCAATCAACGAGAACAACCATTTTGCCATTTGCCCGGTCAGTTTCCATCAAACGGTGAGCTTCGTGGATTTCCTCAAACTTGAAAACTCGAGAAGGGTCTGCTGCAAATTTCTTGTCTGCAACCACGTTGATGATGTCCTGGAGTGGGACATCTGACAGAGGAAATTCAGGTGTTCCAAAGACAAAGCTACCAAAGAAACTGAAGTGAACACCACTAGCCATCTGAAGAAGAGGATTGAACTCATGGATGGGAGCAAGCCCTCCCAGAAACCCAGCTAAACACACCCTCCCACCACGATGAACCATCTTTAACGAATCGATGATAGTGCTATTCCCGATAAGCTCCAGGATAGCATCAAACTTTGTCGACAGGCGCTCCGATAGTTTCAGCCCTTCAATTTCCACCTGTTCCACCCCAAGCGCCTTGAGACCTGCAATGCGATCTTCGTTACGGGTCGTTGCAATGACACGCACGCCAGCCTGTACAGCCAAATTAATTGCCGCGCGACCAAAAGCCGAAGTACCACCACGAATCAGCAATCGCTGGCCCGCAACGACTTCTAGATTTCGAAACAAGCACGTCCACGCCGTGGCATACGATTCCGGGATCGCCGCCAACTGCTCCCACCTTAACTTCCTTGCACCGGGACCCAGGGGAACAACGTTCGAAGCTACTGCCCGCGTGTATTCTGCATAGCTGCCGTTTATCGTGCGTCCCAGACCCCCCATCAAGCTGGCAATCGGGGTTCCCACCTCGAATTCTCCCCCCGGACAGGCGGACACTGTACCCACGCACTCAATGCCGCTGACGGGCATCCACTCGGCCCATTCACCTTTGCGCATGTGCATCTCTGCATGGTTTATCCCGAAGGCTTTGACTTTGATCACCACCTCTCCTACTTTGGCTTCGGGGGCTGGAATGTCTTTAATGACGAGGGAGTCGGGGCCCCCGAACTTTTCGATAAGGATAGCTTTCATATTGGGAGTCTAGGTAGGATATTGAAGAATTGAGCAGGACGATACTGCTTTTCTTCTTCATTTTCCTCTTGATGCCAAGATAAAGGTAATGAGCTTTGCAATGTATAGATTTAGTCACTACTATAGAGATGCAAGCTGTAACTATTCATGCCAAATCCCAGGGAGTGTATTTGTAATCTCTGTAGTCATTGTGACTTTCCTCAGCCAAACGATGCAAAATCCACCGTATGCAGAGGCCCAAGTACTATTTACCTGTACCTTAGTAGAGGCTTTAGGTACGCACGGATGACGGCTGTGGCGGTGGTGGTGTCAACAGTCCAAAGCTTAGGTCGATTTACTTGTAGTATTATTAATCTACTAGTCTAACTAGGTAACTAATATTGACCAGCTGAGGCGATATTCCTCTATCCTTCGTTCGGTTCCGCATTACAGCTTAGTTCTCAACGGGTATCAGAATGTCGCAATTACCGCCCAGTCTCCTAACAAGTGTTCGACTTCACCCAGATGAAGAGATCTCCGGGGAAGAAATTCTAGACACAACAAAGGGCTGAAGACAATTTATATCTGTACAGCTCCCATAACTCCTCATCATATAAAATTAATCTGACTAGCAAACCTCCCCAGGAAGAATGGGCAGAAACCGAGGATAGCCTGAGCCAGAGATACAATCTCATCGAAAGATGGGCTACAGCAGACCAGAGCTTCCGAGATGTTAGTTTTCTAATTCTTTTTTTTATAAACTTATACCTAGTGCAGTCCTACCATGACCGCGCAACAAAGAACCCCTCCCCCGCCCCAGCTGTTCTGTCCCAGGAAACCCTGGAGATCAACAGATTCGTCTGTCTCGCGCCTGTGGACCGAGGCTCTCACCATAAGAATTACATCCATTCCTGAAAATCCTCCTCCTTCTATATATAGTCTAAGACGGCTATGTGTATCATCCATTCAGCTTTCAAACGGCCGGCGAGGGCCCAACTCCTCAAATTCCTACTTTCATTACTCCCGATCATGAAAATAGTCCTAATAACATCCAGGATGAAGATCCACTCTCTGTGAAGAACCTCCTCTCAGTGCTCTTCCTCCGCACAGCAGACTTCCGTGTCATGGCCATGACTCGTACTGGCACTGCTCTGTTCACGACAGAAAATAACAGCATCTGGTACATTCTCGATGCCGTGAGTCTCCAAACAAGGCTCACAAATGTAGACCAATATAAACCAAATGGGGAGATCAATCACTCTACGCATCGGACACCGTTTAATCTAACCCAAATCATGATCCTTCATATTGGGAACGGGTGGCCCTTGAAGGAGATTATTAGATTATTCAGAGTGATATTATTGGGATTCCATATTATAATCAGCCATATGTTTTCTATATATCTCCACTCAATCGCTTAAAACGCTCAATAGGATTGAGCAGAAATATATAAATGGCTATTATCCTTACTTACGCAAGAGTAGGATGGATTTGGATCTCCCTATCCTCGATATTCTACAGATAGTCAAGGACAGAGGCCAGTTTCAGTATGCTGGATGGGGAGATCAAGGGCGCTCACACTGCAGGATGCGCACCAGAGACACTTCTCCAGACATTTGAGTCGATCTCGGTTGTCTGCTGAAAATGAGTCTCGCAACCCGTGAACAAGAGCCGACTTCGTCTCTTATTCTGTTACTACTATCCCTCGTTCCCCTCTTAGGTGTCCCACATCCTTGAATCCTTTTCTCCTCCTCCTCTTTGTCTCTTGTTTCTCGACCAGGATATTCCTCGTTCCAGGTAAATTTGCCCTTATATTTGTATATTTCTGTGTGCAGAACGTTGCGCCGTCCATCGGAAATAAAGCAATTTCTCTAACTTCAAAAATAAGAAAGAAGAAAGAAAGAAAAAAGAATTGTCAATACTCCTATTAAAAGACTCTAAATCACAGATCAAAAGATCTTTCTGTTCCTGCAACCCACCACACGTTAGCACCACATGGCCCCCTATCAACTCAGTAAGAGTAAACACACCCAAAATAATATCCCTAGCCTCAGAGTTGAAAATATGTGATCGCAGGTCTACAGAGAACAGAAGTAAATAGATACAACCTGATTATTGTTTCAGTATTGCTCAACCCCAGAGCCGAACTACTTACCCTAACAGGTGCAGAATCCCCAGAGTAGCCAGTCATTATTTTGATTATTAGTAGACGTCCATCTACACGTCCATGTAGACAAATTTCTCTTTCCACATTTCCCACATGGATATCATCCACACTCTCCCAGACCAGTGATTACACCCTTACATCAACAACCTCAAATCGGCCCCAAAAAAGAGCATCAAAGTCAAAGGCATGCCATTGAGGCACCCAATATAACAATAACAATAATATAACACATTATATAATGTACAGAAAGATAACACAGAAAGCAGCCAAGGGTGTCTATATGGCAATAGATACAGCTTTAAATTAGCCGTAAAAATGAATGAATGAATTTCTCTCTCCTTCCTCTTGAGCACCGTAGTACCTAGGTTTATTTATCTCGTGGGAATATTATATACATAAAACGTCCTGTATTCAGATCTATAAAAAATAGTATTATGTAAATGGACATGTAGATGGTCATGTAGTACCAAAAGTATGTTACTGGCTCGGGAAGCTTGACTAAAATGTTGCCTTTTGTATACTATTATACCACCCTTCACATATTGATGAGTTAAAGATATGCATGATGTAGTGACGGTCAAATTCTTTATTGTGGAGGCTTTCTACAGATCAAAAATAAATAAACCAACAGTCAGGATCAAAAGGGGAATGGATTAAAAAGGGGTATTGGACAAAAACCCGCAGGGAAACACTGGGATATCATGATAAGTATAAGAGAAATAATAGCAAAGAAAGGCATGCACATGAGTAGAATAATAGGAAAGAAGAGGAAGAAAAAGAAAACGCAAACGATAACTAGTCCAAATGCTGCGTCTTCTGTCGTCAAATCGGACATCGAGCAAAGAGTCGGATGATACAAAGGGAACAGGGCGTTGTTGTACATGAGGGACGTCGTTCCCTCTCCAATGAAGTGAAGGGAAGGGAGTCGTGGATCATTTCTGGGGTTGGGTCTTGACGTTGTTCGAAAGCCACGCCTGTGAAACGAGTTAGATATCAACAAAGAGCGGAGGCTAGGGACGTGGGAAACTCACGAGTCCTTCAAAAATACCAGTGCCCTCGGTAGCAACACTGGGTGCAACATACCACAGTTTGTCCTTAAGCTTGGTGAGCTGAAGTGCATTTGTGACATCTTCAGGACTCAAATCTGCAGTTCGGTCAGTACATTGCAACGAGTGAAGTGAGGGGTCATAACCACGTACGTCCTGGAACATCCTGTTTATTCGCGAAGACCAGCAGAAGTGCGTCTTTCATTTCTCGGTCGTTGATAATCTTATGTAGCTCGGAGCGGGCCTCATCCATTCGGGCAGTGTCGCTGGAATCCACGACGAAGATCAAACCTTGCGTACCTATAGACCCATTGAAATATGTCAGCCTCATACTACATAGCGGTGGATGCGGAAAAAAGGCCATACCGGAATAGTAGTGTCTCCATAGAGGGCGAATCTTGTCCTGACCACCGACATCCCACACATTGAACTTGACATTTTTATAGGTAACGCTCTCGACGTTGAAGCCGACTGTTGGGATCGTAGTCACATCCTGGTTGGTAAGTTTTAATTTGTAAAGGATTGCTAAGAGGAGAGGAAACAGTCAGTAAGAGTTTCCGGGTATATGGGTGTGATCCTTGGCTCTAGGGAGAGGATTGAAACTCACTTGTTTTTCCAGCAGCATCCAATCCAAGCATGAGAATTCGCATTTCCTTCGTCCCAAAGATCTTCCCCATTATCTTGGACACTGAACCACCCATTTTGACTGGTATCACGCGACCGCGGAGGAAAACTGGGGTTTGAGAAAGAGAAGGGAAATCCGAATTTTGTCAAACCGTGCTCGAGGAGAAGCTGAGCAAGTGTTTTGCGATTGGGATGTAGCGGAGCAACAACGAGGGAGGGGGACTTGGCCGCAGAATTGAAGAAATGTACGAGTGGGGATTGATTAATTCGCTTGCCTAGACAGTATTAGTAGAACTGGATCTTGATCATGGCAATGCTGAGAGTGGTAGCCCATCGTAAACACAAACGGGACGTGGAATAAACACTGACCTTGACTTCAGGGTTGAAGAGCGTAGACTGACAACAGACACAGAAAACGAGAGATAGCGCAGATGCTCAGACGTGGCAGCAGGAGAGAAAGTAAATTAGCAATAGTATTAATTGAGGGACTCTGACATCTAATAATTTCAGGGTTTGAAGCAACGATCCACACGAGGGCCGCCGTTCTGTCTCCTCGTTGACTTTCTGCGATCGAGAGACTCCGTAAAAGGGGCTGTAGATGCTGACTCAGCGTCCACGACCGCAGCCAAGCATCATCGGTGTTTCACCTCCGCAGATGGCCATCCCATCTATATTATCCTGCGGCCGGCCAGCGAGGAGTGATGGCTTACGATCATGCATCTCTGGGATGATGAAGAGTTCGCAATGGTACCGTCCTCGTCTTTGCCTCTCTAGCTATGATGTACGCTTTCCCCCATGTCAGAGTTGCTCACAGTTGCCCGTCCACCCCCCACTAATGGCTAAAGACAGTCGAACGAGTCGCAGTTGGGGAGACGCCTTGCATACTACCTTTTTGGGTAGATAGAGAGCTCTCTCAGGGATGCTAACCTGATTAAAAGTGGGATTCCTGTGTTTTACGTCATAGGAGTCACTGGTGAGGTCACTCGCGTCGACTTGCCACGGTTCCGAAAAGTGTACCTCAGCAATAAATCTCCTGGCAATACTTATCTACGAGGTACCATCTTCTGGAGCGTAGATCCCTCCATTCACCACAAGATACTCTAAACAGTCGTCACATAGACCCCCATTTGTTTCTTTACTCCCTAGGCACTGGAAACCATGTCTATCCCGACTCGCCGAGTTTCAATACAGCAGAAGCGGCGTCTTTCGACGCAATTCTCTGAGAATTCGTGGGGCGCACCACCTTCGGGGGTATGCATGATCTTTCCTTCGAACTAGACAGGCAAGAAGCAGTCTACTCACTGATCACCAGACCATATATGGTGGTATATCGGCATTGTTTGAGAATGATGAAGTGCAGCTCGCCCTTGCCGTCCGTGACTCGACTTATTTGGTCGACTTCACCGAAGGCAAGCTGTCTTTGAACGGGGACAGGTCGATAGACAGCCGGGTAGGAGATCACATCGTGTCGCGCTTGTACAGTTGGAGCGAAGCGCACTTGGAGAAGTTCATCGGACTGGCCATACCGCAACATTTAGCTCAACTATGCCCTACACTCTGCTCGCGTCTTTGGTCGGAGCTAGATATCATTCCATTGGTCCTAGCAGATGACAGCAAGCTAGATCTGGGCGAAGAACTGAGATATGACTTTCACAAGTCAACCGACTGGGAATTGAGAAGGACTGATGAGCAAGCGGAATCCATGGCGCGAAAATGTGTTAGGTACCTAGTTATATCCCACTAAGCCGCATGACCAACAATAGATGCTGATCCGAATTCATAGACTTTTCGGCCCGGAAACCATACCCCTACTCCAAGTTGGATTTTCTGGTCTCGTCCAGGTTGACACAGGTTTCCACGTTCGATTGACAAATCTAGAGGATTTCCGAAGGACCGTCGGACCCGGCACATGGAAAGCTGTCCAACATTACGCCACCGACCTCAAGGAGAGGAAAATAAAGATTGCGTTTTTCAGTGCTACCCCACAAGGTGGAGGGGTTGCCCTCATGAGACATGCAATTGCAAGATTCTCCCATTCATTAGGAACAAACATTAAGTGGTAGGTTTATCAAAGGACAGAATCCTGACATGACGAAAGTCGAACATCCAACTAAAATACGAGTCAAGGTACGTACCTAAACCACGACCGGGTGTCTTCCGAATCACGAAAACAAATCATAATATCCTCCAAGGCGTCTCTTTCCCCGAGGAGCGCTTAACGGAAGAGAAATGGGCGATGGTCACTGAGTGGGTCCACGAAAATGCAAAACGATACTGGCTTCGTCCCGGAGGCCCTCTTACACACCCATCTGAGGGAGGTGCAGATGTAATCATCATCGATGATCCCCAAATGCCCGCACTGATTCCACTCGCAAAGGAAGTGGCTCCAGACAGACCAGTTGTCTTCCGTTCTCACATTCAGATCCGTAGTGATTTGGTGGCGGAAGTCGGCAGTCCACAGGCAGAGGCCTGGGGTAGGCTTTGGGAACAGATTAAACTGGCGGACTTGTTTATCAGTCATCCTGTCCGGTCATTTGTGCCCTACAATGTGCCCCAGGATATGGTGGGCTATATGCCTGCATCAACGGACTGGCTGGATGGGTTGAACAAAAATATGAGGGAGTGGGATATTGCATACTACGGACGAGTGTTCAATGCAACAGCCAGAAACTCTGGAATGCCAGTGATCGACTATCCAGCAGGTGAGATTGCACCTACGCTTGTGACTTCTCTCTTAGTTCGAATATTAATAGACCAAAAAAAAAGACCAGTATATTGTTCAGATCGCCCGATTTGACCCGTCAAAAGGCATCCCTGACGTCGTAGAATCATACGAAAAGTTTTACAAGCTTATGCAAGGATATGCTCCTGATAGACAGCCGCCAAAGCTTCTGATCTGCGGCCACGGCTCCGTTGATGACCCAGACGGCGCAATCATTTACAACGCAGTAGTAACACACATCGAAGCCGCCATCCCTCACATGGCCGACCAAATCTCCATTGTCCGCCTTGGTCCCTCCGATCAGGTGCTCAACGCTATCCTCTCCAAGGCAAGGGTTGCGCTGCAGCTCTCCACACGGGAAGGGTTTGAGGTCAAAGTCTCTGAGGCTATTCACAAGGGCAGACCAGTCATTGCGACGCGGGCAGGTGGGATCCCGCTCCAGGTTATCGACAAGAAGAACGGATTCTTGGTTGATGTTGGAGATACGGACGCTGTGGCCCAGCACCTTTTTGATCTATGCACGGATGACGAGTTGTGGTATCGTATGCACCAGTTTGCATTAGATCATGTCTGTGACGAGGTGAGCACTGTTGGTAACTCGTTGAACTGGCTGTACATTGCGTCCAAGCTGTCCAAGGGCGAGAAACTCAAGCCCAAGGAGAGGTGGATCAACGATATGGCTCGTGAGGAAGCAGGGGCTCCTTACAAAGAGGGCGAGAGTCGACTGAAGCGAGCAGTTGAATTAAGTAAGATGGGTTGATTTATGTTTTCCCACATATATACACATACAGACAGGTTTCAAGTCAAATATCATCTCAAACTCAGACTTCTAAACAAACATTCAATGCAACATTCAAACAAAAGGGGTATAATAATGATAACACTAATCCGTCAAATTCAAATCCACCCCTCTCCTCGCTATACCTATACCACAAGAAGAAGGAGGGGAAGATAAGAAGTAAATTCACCTCCCAACTACCCTATACCTCTCCCTTGCCATCCCCCCCTCGGCCCCCTCAACCCCATACCCCTCCCCAACCTCCCCAACTATCCTCGCCGGCGCACCCCCCAAAACACTAAAACTGGGGACTACCATCCCCGCCGGCACAACCGCGCCATCAAGCACATAAACAAAATCCCTCAGAAACACCATCGACCCGACCACCACATCCCGCCCAATATGCACATGGTTCCCGATCTGCGCGGCCTCAATCACGCTCCTCTCCCCGATAAACACGTGGTCGCCGATCTTGAGCGGGAAGAAGGAGTGTACGCCGCGGCTGACTCGGGACGGTGGTCGGAGGATTGCCTGTCGAGAGATGTAGCTGTATCGGCCTATTGTGATTGCGACGGAGGGTTGGGATGTAGGTGGTTTTTTTTCTGCTCCTGCTCCTGCTCCTGAAGAAGATGATGAAGAAGAATGGGCGTTTGTGCGGTGGATGTCGCCGCGGATCACGGCTTCGGCTTGGATGACGGTTTTCCCGCCTAGGATTATGTGCTGTGTTCCGTGGATTAGGGAGCGGCGGGAGATTTTGTTTCCTGTGTCCTGTTTGGATTGGGTTAGTATGATTGTTTGCAGTGGATTTGTGGAGAATTTTTTCAGGAGGGGGAGTACGGTTTCTATGTATTCGCCTTTTGCTGCTTTGGGGGGCATTTTGAGGAGATTCTTCAAAGTTGATGGGATTTGCTTCTTGTTTGAAAGTACCTAGGTAGTAGTGGTGCCTTCAAGTTGATGCAGATGCAGTGGCGGCGGGATAGTGCCTGATTTATTTAAGTTGGTGGAGAAAAGCGGTGACAACCTTCTTATTACACAAAACAACATAGATACAATTATGTAACTATGGAGGATTCAACGATTACTCCGGAGTATATATCAACATATTATCAAGCCAATGCCAAACTGGATATCTTAATCAAAACATTCCACATATTATGCATTTTCGGGTTTAATTTTCCAACGAGGCATTACGTAGTCTTGACTGGTTTCTTTGGCGTAGGGATTTCTCCGCTATAGTGGACTCGGAAGGCTGAATCAGGTTAGCGACTTAGTATAACGGGCCGGGAAGGAAGGCTATCGGGGATGAATGGTGGGTCTTACTGGTTGGGAAGGCAGAATAGGCACCGTAGTCCTCGCGCAGGTAAGCAATGTAGCCACCTGAGCGGGGAATCTTCTTTATAACTCCCTGTGCGCCGGGCGCAGGGCGGAGGTTATCCAAGCGAGCGACAGCCCGCAGCATGGAAGTCACCGCGGTGAGAGTGGCCTGCTTGCCCAGACCGCTCTGAGCACCGATACCGTAGTGGAGGTACGAGTCGAGTGGCCGGTCGAGGCGCACCTCGTCAGGCACGGGGAAGACTGTGGGATCACGGTTGGCTTGTGTCTAGAAGGTGTTAGTTCGTCATCAGACTTGCGTTCTGAAAAAAAAAAAGTTTCGAGGAGGATACACACCGAGCCAATAAAGATCTCATCACCAGGTTTGATGTTCACGTCACGACCATCCTCCTTAACGTAGAGGTCTGTTTCGGCTTTACGATATGTTCCCGCACCACCATTCAGACGAATAGCCTCGAGAGAGTAGCGGGACAGCTTCTCGTCAGATTCAGCAGAATCCTGCTTGGCGAGGGCGCTGATATCGGGTAGATACTGCTTGCCCTCGTTCAGGTAGTAGTCGATAACTTGTGTAAACTAGATGGATATCAGTCATATATTCTGTCATCACTACTCATTCATGGAGCTTCGCCTCACCATCTGAGCTTGGCCGTGCACCAATTCCACAGCTGTGGGCATAATCTGACCCCAAGTGACTTCCGAAACGCCCACACCGCTTTCCAAAAGCTGCTTGATGAGCTGGTCACCAAGCTCCTTGAGTGCGTTGTGGTCGTCACGGAAGTTATCAATGATGCTAGAGAGGAAGCTAGGCGAGTTAATCGACTTGACGTGGCTCTCCACAGCCTTACCCAGCTGCCGGGAAACAGCGTTTGCTGCATGACGAAGAGGAAAGGACTTGCTCGGTTCCACGTCGAAGAAAATGGCGGTATATAGAACAACCAGAGCCATGTACATCTCATACTCAGTGAAGATGCCCTTAGGGTTCTCCTTCGTCTTCAGAGGAAGAGATAGGAGCTTGGAAGCGAAGTGGACTGGTACGAGGTTTCCGACACTGAGGGGGGTTAGGCAAAATTCACTAGAATAATTGTAGAGTATGTATACTGGAGAGAGCACTTACTCTTTGACAATATCAACTCTTTGGTTGCCTGCAAGTGTGCAAGACTTCTCTGCGAGCAGCTTCAAGGTTGTGGTTTCATAGAAATCCTTGATGTTCTTGATCCACTGATCATTGTTAAGAGTCTTGCTCCAAAAGTCCTCGCCACCCTTACCAGAGCGAATCGACGTGCAGTTGCCCCAGATGACACTGAAATTCTTTGGCTGATCTAGGACCTGTTTGACGTTGGCATAAGAGGTTAAGTTCACGTGGGGGGCCGTGAACTTGGGTCGGTCATAGGAATAGTCGGATTCCCTGCCAAGATTCTTCATGATGTTCCTGTTTTCACTGGGAATGGTCATTGGGTAGTGGGCGTAGATAGAGTCGGGCTTGAAGTGTTGAGGGAAGGCTCGGAGGGCCAGCTTGTAGAAAACGCAACCCTGGTTGACGTTGAGGTCATATCGAACCTCGTTATAACCCCAGTTGGTTAGGTTCCTGGGGTTGTAATCAATCTAAACCGAAAATCAGCCAAATATCCTTCGATATGTTCGTGTAGCTATCTTACCGTATAGTGTCGATCACCGCGCACAAGTGCAACAGCGTCCGATAGAACTGCACGAGAGATAGTGTAGGTGGGAGCAATCCCGACACCAGGAATCATAGGTTCCTTGGCCTCTTCGGACACAATACCAGGGTAGAGTTCGACATAATCAGGATGGCCGTAAAGGGCACGCAGAGACTCAGCAACATCGGGGTCGGAGTTAATTTCTTCAAAGGTATCATACGCCTTCAGACCGAAGAACTTGCGGAACTCATTAAGAGAGCCCACATTCCACTTTCTTCCCTGTTCGATACCAAGGACCTCGACGGCCTTTAGAACCTTGGGTACATTGCGTGCACCGAAGGAACCTAGATGAAAGCGTAAGGGTTTATTTGGCTCTTCGTAGGAGGTTCTGAAGGTGACTTACCGGCAACGTCCTCAACGGCATTGGCAAGGATGTTGACAAGATCGTCATCCTTGAAGGTTCCATCTGCCTGACGTTCAAGGCGGGCAAATGTGCGTTTAGAGGGATCCTTTGGTAGGCTGAACTCATATTTACCGAGACCCTTTAGAAGATCTGGGATCGACACCTCCTCGCCAGCCTTGCCGATGAGCTCCTCATACACCTCCTCGGTCCATTTCTCATCATTAGCACTGATAGCCGAGTGCCATCGATAAGCAAGGTTGAACTCCACGGAACACTGGTTACCTAGACCAGAGGGTGTTGTGCTGTGGCCACTCATTTGAGCTCTGGGATCCTGTTTTTTCAAGTCAGAAACAGCTGTACAGACATATTCGGCTGATAAAGCTCACTAAGCACCAGGTACTGTTGACCCTGTTCAGGTTGACAATCGTGCGCAAGTAATCGTACAAAGTGATGTTAATGTACAGACCGCAGGTGATCCTAGTATGGTAAGCAAAAAGGTGTACTTTTTACAACAAGGCACGCTCAAGTTAACATACAACCGTCCAGTTTGGAAAAGATCCTCGTCATACTTTGCCCAAGCCTTCTGTGCCTGCTCTTCAGGAAGATTAGGGCTGGGCTTGGTAAATCGGCCGTTCTCATTGATAGCCGCTAGCTGTTCGACAACATAGTTGTGGAATCTACGAAATTAGCAATCCTTCATTGGAAAATCGAGCGGGCATGCAAACCTGTTCAGCATGACCAAAAGGACACAGCAGGCCGCAGGGAAAGCTTGGAGTCTTGGCTCGGAGAAGGAGTCTGGCTTCAACTTTCCATCCTTGTGGGTGCGGATTAGGTCCTGTTCTTCCTTAACGTCACCATAGAGAATGGAAAGGTCAAGATAAGCGGAGGTCTTGTTCTTGGTATAGTCTCTATAATCAGTTTGGAAAATATCTATGACGTTATTAGCTTTATGATCTTTTGCTGATTCTGGAAAATATAGCTAACCATGGATAATAAGAGACGCCCAGTCGAAGAAAACACTCGAAACCTTGTTGGGATGCGGCGTGAATTTTTGTCGAGCGAACAGAGAGTCGAATACCAAACCAGCGTCAGGCAGGCCGCCAGGTTGGACGGTCAGAGGAGCAATCGAGCGTGCATACGGGGTGTTGGCGGCGCCCAGCCATGGAAGAGTAGGGTTGTTATTTGACCCATCTGCAGAGCGGTAGGCGTATTCATTGCCCATATATCTATGATTAATGCGAAGATTTTAGCAGCCGTCTCTAATATTTACTTGTTACTTCACACCAGGGCAAAACTCACGAGAGGGGAGGATGCGGAAGGGAGCCCCAGAGTTGGTCTAAGAACATGTTCGTGAGGTCGGCACGCATCTTTGAATTTCCAGGGAGACTGCTGACAATCTGAGGGCAAAAACGAAAGCTATTAGCAAACTTCGCTCTGGAACAGAAAAGACAGTCCATTTTACCTGAATAATCCTCTCCATGAGCATTGTCTTGTCATCCACGAGCTCTCCCTTGATCTCAGTCCTGATCACATCCTTCAAAGAAGCATAGTCCTTGATTCCAAGAGATCTCAGGTCATGAAATAAGCTCGTTGGGTGCTCTTTCTCGAGATAGGCAGCTTCTCCGCCCTGGTATGGCAGCGGGCGCGAGGATGCATGAAGCACCTGGCTGTATTTCTCGAAGGCGGCGGGGATTTCCTCATTGTCGTCGCTGTTGCTACTCTCCGAAGACGACTTGTGCGGGGGAGGCGGTTTTGACTGACGCTTGCTGGCGGTGGTGGTGCTGGTCGCGGTGGTTGCAGCTGTGCCCGTGCCATTGGCAGTAGAGCCATTGGCCTTCGACTCGCGGTCACCCTTGGATTTCTTGAAGTTGGTGGAAAATCTGCGCAACATGGTGGCAGAAGAATGGGGGGATAAAAGGTAAACAAGGAATGTGGGAGAGATGAAAAGAAGGTCAAGGAAGGGGAGAAGCTTCTTAAAAATGGCCCAAAGGCAAATATAATAAATAATACTAATAATAATGAAGAATTAAATAAAAAGAAAAGAAAAGAAAAAATAAATATGGATTGAGGCTAGAGCAGACCAGAATTCAAGGAGGAGGAGGAGGGCTATCAAATGATCCAAATCACTACTACTGAATAAAGAGCGTCTCCACGTGTGCTGGCAGTAGAGCTCAAGGAAAACAACACAGCGCCGCTTCAAGTCAGTTACACTACGCCTGCGTGGATCCTTGTCGGGTTTGATTGATGGGACGAATAAATCCAATTGAAGATAACCAAAATAATAATAATAATTCTACACACGGGGATAGCACGACAGGATGATGCTGATTATGTGGTGGTACGGAGCAACTGCACAGTATACCCGAGGCGTCACTCTTTCCACCGTCCGCATCTGGATGAATGTGTTTTCCTCTACTATTCGGTATTCTTGCGGTATGAGGCAGAGTGGAGCTCTCAATGAAAGGGGGCAATCATATAGATGTGATTTGCTTCTGCGAGAAGCTGGAGCGACATCTCATCCACCATCTCAAATCTCGACTGCATGGAGAGACCACTCGGGGCCCCTCCATATGGAGAAAGCATGGCACGGGTGAACACAAGGAGCTCCGCACGTCAGGTCTCAGCCTCTCAGGCCTTGTCAACAATTGCAATGAGGAGAAAGAAACATGAACTATTTGGTTGCCGCGAGATGCATGCCCAATCATCGCAGCGTAGAGAGCTGATCTTGGTCCGGTGCGGTGTATGTTCCGCCAGCCACAACCAAAGTCTATGATCGTCTATCCTCCGTGTGTGTCGATGCTAAGGGGATAGACATTGCCTGGAGGGGAAGGGGATTGACACGCAGGTTAATATAGATAATTTTAGACTGCTATTGATCCATTTAACATGAATACAATTACCCACCTTGTCTCCAGCGTTCACGACTATAGGCTAATCGTGGTGGGAATGGTCCAAGCTTTCAACCCTAATGAGAAGAACTTTTTTCAAGATGTGGGTAAGATCGATCGGGAATGGTTCGTCCATCATTAGACGAGAAACTAGGCGGCTGGGGATACATTCCTGAAACCAATCGACCATCCAATTTCCCTCCTCACTTGGGACCATGAGTCACTATTTCGGTAGGATCGGTAAGGACTAACTAAACCAGCATCCCTGAGTGAAAAGAGAGTCAGAATGCTCTCGAAGACTCGAGTAACAAAAACAAAAGGAAAGGGAATGCGGGTGTGACTCGGCGCTGGCTTTCAGAGAACTTCGCAAGCTTGCAGGAGCCGAACCCTGAGGGGAAATTCCAACTTGTGGTTGGGGGATGCGGGATGCGCACTGCGGCGCTTGCGCAGCGTGCTACTAGTATCATTACCCAGAGCCATTAATATTATTCCCAGGTAAGGTTTGCAAAAAACCCCCGCTGCGACTTGTAGGAGATTCTGGTGGAGTCGACTCGGGACGGACCTTTGCTAGATTACCCACGCGTTCACAACACGGGATCATCCTCATTTTACTTAGACCAAAAAAAGGAAAACTTCAAGAAGAAATAAATGGGAGCCTGAAGGTGAGAACACAATGAAGGATAAAAACAAAATAATCACATCGTCGTGTTCCAGGAAAGGAGTCGAGTATCATTGCGCGTCCCTCCATTACATCGGAGAATAATGCAAAACAGACGCAGAGAAATTGGTGCAGCTAAAGTGAACACCGGCGTGGCAGTACATGATGGAAAGATCGATGCCAGAGGTCAATCCGTGGACTTGGAGTCTTGGAGAGAGCTGGGAGGGGTTCGTCAGCGATAGTGCGAGCCTCCGTGGGCTAGGATCTCGAGTAGCGCAATCGATCTGCAGAAAGGCTTCACTAGTAGTATCCTGGTAAAATTGACCGAAAGGAGCGATTGGCGATGGTTGGTTGGTATGTGGCTGCGGGTGTTGTTGTTGTTGTTATTGGCGACGGTGAGAGACTCAACTCTCGACTCTTCGAGGGATACCTCCTGGTAGGCTTGTCATTGGTCACTGATAAATTATTGACGAGTCAGGACTGATTTGAGAGAGAAAACTGCTAGTACTCAGAGTCTGTACTCTGTAGACCCGCGCGAGTCTGTCACTCCTGTCAGGTTCCACCTCAGGTTTCCTCACTCAAAGGCGAAGTCCTAATTTCTAGCTTTCTCCACCGTCTCTCTTGCTCAATAGAATCCATGTACCTCGTTCTGTATTCTGTATTGTATGATTTATACCTGCAAGGCCGTACGTTGCACTCTTGTTTCATGCATGTTTAACTACAGACTGCGTAGCGGAATGTCAATAATGGGAGAAAAACAGCGTCTCGAGTGTCCTCGCATCATTTGCAGAGATGTTCTTCATTCAACCTTGCAAGTTTGGATCAGTGCGATCCATGGGTTAATGATCGGCTTCTTCCGAGCCCATGGCGCCGTCAGGCTGGCACTAGGGACTAGTGGCTAGTTGGTAATGAACTAGTTCCCCTTCTCTGAAGAGTCAAGGGTGAAAAAATCATCCATGACTGCGAAAAGAAAGTAGTTTCAGCCGCATACATGCAAACTGGCCTGTGGATGAGGTGCATCCCCTGGAGTAGTAAGGAGGAAATGGAAGACCTGTGAGTTCCCGAAGAATGGGAGGGATAATCATAATCGCACTCACCTCTCGAGAGTCAACCTGTCACTCTCAGCTTCCCCTCCTTTAACCATCCCTTGCTTATATTGTAGATGCTTGATTGGTGATTGTCGTCCAAGATTTGGCGGGACAAAGCCTTGCCATTATTATGATTATTATTATTTTGGGCCTTCATGCTGTGTGGATAGTGGAGGGGATACCGGGGGCCACTCCGTAGTGGGGATGTGGCCCACCTGATGGAAATTAGAAGCGATGTCAGCAACTGTGTTTATTCGAGGTCTTTTCACTCTACCATATCAAACCAAAATGCAAGGCAGTAATCAATCAAAAAAGCCATGATGGAATACTCTCAGTCAAGGCTGCATTCAAATCCACAGAAAGATACATCGGGGGATTTGCTTTCGATCCGAGTACCACTATTTTTCATGTCGTAGATGATCAAGAGTCGACGGCAAAAAAAAGCCAGAATCAATCCCTAAAAGGAAGGAGACTATCACAGCTGAGACTCTTACTACCTTATTACTCCGAGGAGTGATTATTGTTATTATTATCATTATTCTCAGAGATGACCTCGGTTTGACATTTGAAGCCATGCCGCAGCTGAAGGAAAATTCCATATTATCATCACAATAATAGTCAAGCCCGGAGGGGAAACACACCGCATGAAGCTACCCACCATCGAGAGAGAGAAAGCGACAGCGCGAATTGGTTGGGTTGTGTTGTCACGGAGGATTCTTCCTCGCAGTAAGACGGAGTCCCATCGTGGACACTAAACTCAATAATGCTGTTTAGTTTCGCTCGTCAGCTTTGGCCGCTTTTACCGCAGCGGAGAGCCGACAGAATGCACCAATCCGACTTACAGAAGGTCAGCGAGTGTATGCATTAAAGAAAACATTGCAGTTATCGCTTCTCATTATTCCTTTTCTTTTTTTTCTTTTCTGGTCTCCTAGAGTCCTAACTCTTGTTTCTCCTCCTGGATACTGCCGACAAAGGAATGTATCATTTGGCTTGACCAACCACCTGTTTTTGGTCCATCCAGGGGTATCCATGAGCTCGACCTTGTGCCCACTTTGCTAGGACCGACTCGGCGACAGGGCTGCAGGAACTTGCACTGTGAGAGCTGCGAGGTTTGACAGCATCGTCCGAACACTCCTACTTCTTGATTCTGTGGACGATCCGTGGGTAACAATAGGGCCAAAATTCTTATCCACCCACCTTTCTGTGCATGGATGCTGCCGTGTGTCCCCATCATAGGCTTATAAGGACGGAGTATATACTGTAGTCGTCAACCCACGACACGCGCCTTGACTTCAAACTTGGTGGTGCTTATCTTGTCATTTATTTCCCCTTTTTGATTATTGTTCCTCTATACCAGGACCAGAGACCGAGTGGTAGTTTTGCGACCTTCCGCGCAGTACTCACTACCAGATATGGATGCCATATCATTTGGGCCGATCCAGCCAGTAAAGCAATTTGTGCTGTGCTTTGATGGCACAGGGAACAAATTTGCTGGTGATGAATCCGACAGCAATGTTCTGAAGATTTTCCGAGTAAGTGCCACTCCAACGACTGATGTCTAGGAGGATAGTTGTGCGGTCCGCCTGTCCGTTCTGTCTCAGTAGGGCTGACTGGAGAGATTTCTTGAGCGAAAAGATGTTAGATCGCAGTAAAAGTCACCAGTTTCACTACTACCAGCCGGGAATCGGGACGTACGTGACATCCAATTCACTTTCAAACACTAGCCGCTTTCAACGGATCAAATCTGCATACCTGAAAGCCAAAGACTCTGCAATCGGGTCCTCGTTCGACGAGCACGTCATGGGCGGGTACAAGTTTTTGATGAGATTCTACAAGCCCGGCGATGAGATATACTTCATCGGCTTTAGTCGAGGTGCTTACATCGCACGCTTCCTTGCTGAGATGCTCGACTATATCGGCTTACTCGAAGCCGGGAACGAAGAGCTGATCCGGTTCGCTTGGAAAACTTTTGCGAAGTGGCAGCAGCGACGGGGTGATAGTGACGAAGAAAAGGAGGAGAAGAAGAAGCTATTCCGCTACATGAAAGCGTTTCGCGAAACATTCAGCAGGCCAATCACTAGAATTAAGTTCATGGGTTTGTTCGACACTGTCAACAGCGTCCCTCGGTTTGAGTCGGCGTGGATGCAGCGCAGCAAGTTCCCATACACTGCACGAAGTTCTGCCAGGGTTATTCGACATGCTGTGGGTATCGATGAGCGGCGAGCTAAGTTCAGGCAAGATCTAATATCAGAGGTCAAGCCTTGGAGAAAGAAGCGAGGAGATCGTCACGCCTGGGGTCACCAGTATCTAGACCAGTTCCGCCATCCCAAAGAACAGCAGCCAGGAAATGTGCCCGAGATCGTTGTGAACGATAATCAAGAAAGTGCCGATCAAGATCCACAGGCTGATGATTCTGGACATCAGGACAAAGAAGAGACGGTCTCGGTGTATCGTAGCACCCATGCATCTCGTGAGAATCTCACACAAGAGCACAGGTATCGTCCAGCCTCTCCTGCATCACGAAATAGGAAGCTTGGTCTTGCCGTGCCAATTATTACTGGTTCCACGGAGGACTTGACATCTATTCGAAGCGGAAAATCAGGAGCTTCACTGCATGTTCCAATGGGATCCCAGCTTGTGGATGATGATGGTGATGATGATGACGAAGACCAAGATATTCAAGAAGTGTGGTTCCCAGGAGGGCATGCAGACATTGGCGGAGGTTGGAAACTAGGAGAGGGCGAGGCTTGGCCGCTCAGCCATGCCCCCTTGGTCTGGATGGTCCAGGAAGCCCAGCGTGCAGGGCTTGAATTTGACCCCCCGAAGTTGAAACAGTTTGAGTGCTGTGAAGAGTATGAGGGGGAATATACCCCTATTCGCGATGATATTAAATGGCAAAAAAGCTGGTGCCAGGATCCTGTTCATAAGCATGATTGGCATGGGGAGAAGGGGGAGAGTATGTACAAAGCTACTACTAATGGTGAAGGGAAGCAGCCGTCTAGTTCGAGCCAGAGGTTCCGGGCTGCCTTGAATGCGTCTAGCACCGAGGGTCTATTGCACGACTGCCTGTCATTTGGCAATGGCTTATCACTCATGTCTGTGATTTCATGGAGGTTTATGGAGTACCTGCCCTTTCGCCGAATGGACCTTCAGGAAAACGGGTCATGGAAGCCTATACGATGGCCACTACCCTGTGGAGAGGTACGGGACATTCCCAATAACGCCCAAATCCATGTGTCTGCCATTCGCCGTATGATGAAAGACGAAAATTACCGCCCAGGAAATCTGATCATTGGAGGCGGCGGACGGGGAGTCCGACGGGCCCCCGAGGAGTACGGAATAGGGGAATGGGTGGTGGAGAAGTATGAAGGTGATGTAGTCCGCGAAACCTATGTGCGGAAGAAAGTCTCCAAGATGTGCAAGGAAGACGAGGCATGAAGAAGCTGTCGGCATTTCCACCTGTTATTCTGAGTCTGGGAAAGGATATGACTCTCCCTTTTTTGCTTTCCTTTGTACTAGTTATAATCTCTTTGTTGGAAAAATCCCAGGGACATCTGTGCCATATCCCCAAGTAGCTTTCATTTAGTTTAATACCACTTTAGCATAGATTTGATACCTGTCTTCTTGCAGGTATTTTCTTTTCTCAAACTATTTTTTTTCTCGAGTAGAACGAGCATGTGAAATCATGGTCGGTGGTACTCTGCGCGGTAAGGAATCATAGGCCCGCACGTTTCCACGTTGGAAGAAGACGAGACGACTCGCAGGTATAGGTTTATTACTGGGGAAGCTCTCGAAATGGCTGGATCGGCCCAGACTCGTTCATGACTCTTGGAGACGGACTTCTTTGAGTTTCTGAGGCTGGAGTATCCATTATTAGCCCTTGTCTGCTTCATGTAAGTCATCATGCCAGCAAGCCTGGTCTGTCTGCACATTTCTTTTTTTTGCTCCTTTTCTTTTCTTTTGCCCTAGATTTTGACCTGATTCGCCACAGCTTCTATTTGATTAATTGCCGATCTTCCTTTTATCACATTCACAGGGGTAACGAAAAGAACTGTGAAAAAAGAGTTGACAAGATGAGCCTAAGAGCGACCGTTGTTTCGGGGGTGGCGGTGAGATTGTTCACTTTCCACGGTTGCTCCGGGCTGGCGTCGGTTTCTTTGGCTTTCTGTGCGTGTCTTTGACTTCACCACCTTCTTCCCTTCAACTCAACTCCTCCACACCCCCTCATTTTCTGCTCTTTTGATCCATCTGTGTCGAGATCCCTCTTTCCTACCTGCAGCCAATCTAGGGCCTGTATTTCCCAGGTTTCTGCGATCTCGTTGAGTCTCCACAGCCTATCTAACTCGTTTGGCGGCCCATTCACTGGGGAAATTATATCCCTGGGGGCAAAAATTTTCCTTTGTCATATTTGGCCGTTACATTCTGATTCGGGTCACTAAATATTATCCTGGTCCGGCTCGAGCTTATTTCTGGGATACCTCTTTTTGTCTCCCTTCTATCCATCAGCGATGCGGCCCGTTTAGGCGGAACTCCTTTTTGCAGGCAGAGCGAGACTGACAATGGAAGCATCTCATACACCCCCCGAGGGAGTCGTGCTCCCCCAAAGCCCCATGGGATCTAGGGAGTCCCTCGCCTCGAGCTCCTCCAGCTCCTCCGCAGCAGAGGATATTGGAGAGCCAGGATACTTAGAGAACGTCATGATAACTCCGTCTTTCACATCCGATCCACCGACTCCCTCCCCAAGTCGCCCTCCCTTCATCCGCTCACACTTTCGGTCGCGATCACTTGCAGAGGGTCCCAGCCTACCAGTGATGACGCGCGCTCACTCTTCCCCAGGGCTGGACTCGCGGGGCAGATATATCTTTGTTAATGGTCACGGTGTCCCTGCGGCCATTGTCGACAGTGCCCCTAAGCGCCATCTGCCTCTGCACTTGACTACTCCCGATATTTTGGACCCTAGAATGCTCTCCCGAAAGAACATCTCGGAGCCGATTTCAGAGCACCCTGAACTACATACCTCGGCGATGTCGTCCTCTTCACAGCTAGACTCTCACCGTTCCCCTTCGCCTGTCTTTTCACATACCATGCCGCGTGTGAGCCGTCGACGACCCTCATCTCCTCTCCATTTCTACCCACAGACTCCCTCTAGCCAGAGTGTCGGCAGCCCATCCTCCGCACATTCTTCACCGGTGATTCTGAGCTCCAGATACAACGAATCCTTTCCCGCCTACTCCGCATCATCCGCTTCCTCTATGCCTTCAACTCCTACAAGCCTCCGGTCACGCAGTCCGAGTATTTCGTCGCTTGAGACTATCCCGGATATTCCCGACGCTGAAGCTGCGGCGATTGAAGCAGACCGGATTGCTGCCCTGAAAGCCGCAGCGGACAGGGCAGACGAAGCAGATGACGCAAATAGCGCCAGTCGACGGCGCAGCGCATTAGACGCTTCAGGTTCTTCCAACTCTCTCGCTACTATGCGTGCAGGCTCGGGAGGCTATCTTATTCGAACTGATAAGCGCAAACGCTGGAGTGTATGTGGAGCAGAGCGCCGCCAGGACCTCGACCTCGAAACAATTTGGGAGGATTGAATTTGAGACCAACCCATAGCTTTGTGTGAGCTGTGCCATATCTTTCTCTTCTTTTGATTTGCATGGCCAAGGAAGCCGATCATCCTTTTTCCTCCCTCTTTGTTTCCTTACTCTGGTTGCGTTTATCTTGTCACTACTGTTACCCTTCTTTTTTTCTCGCTTCATTTTCACGTGCACTGTTTGAAGATCGCGCGGGTTCGTTGATTCTTCCGGATCTTTCTTCTAGTCGACTTCAGCTCTTAAGTCGTACATTGGTCGGCGCAGGGTATCATTTGATGGGGTGTCTTTTTTTTCCCTTCTTTATCTTCTTCTTTCCAGCTTTGTTCTTTTTTTGTTCTTTTTTTTCGGGTGAGACTGCAGCAGCATTATCTTTGTGATTCCCCACAGCCTTTTCGGGCCATTGTTATTGGGATTATGGGTCGGTTTTCTGCGGTGTTTTGTTCTGTATCACGAGGGTGTTTCCTCTGTTTTCTATGTACATACTCGAGACTCATCTGTACAATGATACCACATCTAAGCCATGTATTATTCTCTGTGTATCCTTTGTATACTGGACAACAAACATGAACATACGTAGCAGAACGGGGAATGGAACATCGCCATGAACCGTGGGACCTGAGGGCCGATTTTTCCTAATTGACTGGTCGAAGGAGGGGCCATTTTGAAAGACATTGATTTTTGTTAGAAGGTGACTTGGTTGATACATTATGAACACCTGAAAGGGGGGCTTATTTATACCTAGATCAAGGTGAAATTTAGCGGCGGACGAATCTTGCCTTCTGATCTGATGTTGTATAGATACGAAGCTGTGGATTAATTGCACCAATATCTCCTGCCAAGACTTCCTGCGTTGCGAACAGTCGCGGAAGCATACATATTGGGTATTAAAAAAACTTCAAAGATATCTAGATATCTATATATTTACAATTCCTATATAATCTAAGTCCGAACCATCCAGATCATGTGATGCCTAAGCGGCATCAGAATCTCACCTCCGCCCCCGAAAGAGATCATTACAACCCCTACAGCCTACTCTTTCTTCTTATCCCCAATTGAACGAAACAGAACGGAGGAGAGAGGATGTTCAAGCTCTCCTCCCTCTTCTACCTCCTCCCCCTCTACTTCCTCGTCGTCGCCCCCCTCCTCCGCCAATTTTTTCCCGTCGACCCGTCCGCCGCTTCCGAGTATGGCGATGCGGACGATGCAGATCAGGATATGCTCCTAAACCCAGACCTCCTCAGCCTAGACGACGGAACACCGATAAACTGTCCGGCAGACACATATCGCGTGCACATCCTCTCCAAAGCCCCACTGGTTATCTACATCGAGGATTTCCTCTCTGTGCCCGAAGCAGATCACCTCCTCAACATCAGGTCCGTCACCTCTTCTCTCCTATACATATATATTAAAAAAGAAAGAGAGGGGGGGAGAAAGAAGGAAGGAAGGGAGCAAGAAAGAAAAAAGCTAATGAGTGTACAACAGTGTACCTAATTACACCCCCTCAATCGTCTACAACGGTGGCACAATCACCGTCGACCCGAACAAGCGACTGTCGGACCGTGCCCTCCTCCCGCGCGACAATACAGTGCGCTGTCTCGAGACCCGCGCAAGGGCCTTCCAGGGGTGGAAGCCACACCTATATATCGAGCGCATGTGGGCGCAGCGATACAATGTCTCGGGCCACTATACACACCACTATGACTGGACGGGGGGTGGGCGCAGTCGCGGCGGTGACAGGATAAGCACGTTTATGGTGTATGTTGCTGCGGGGTGTGAGGGTGGCGGGACGAATTTCCCGCGGTTGCGCAGGCCGAGCGATAAGAGCTGGTGTCGGTTTATTGAGTGTGATGGCGACGGCGAGGGGGAGGGAGTTACGTTTAAGCCGATCAAGGGGAATGCGGTGTTTTGGGAGAATTTGAAGGCGGACGGGTCTGGGTATTCGGAGACGTGGCATGCTGCTTTACCGGTGACGAGGGGGGAGAAGGTGGGGTTGAATATTTGGAGTTGGTATCAGCCTCCGAGGGGGAGGTGGTGATGCTACTGACTATTTTGGATTATTGTATATTTTCTGGATGGATTTTGGTGTACTATATATATGCGTATATACTTTGTGTACTATTTGTAAAGATTATGTTAGTATCTAGACTAGACTATTATTCATCGAAGGCGACATACGCACTCAATACTGAGCTACTCGTCAAGCTGCTGAAAAGTGGCAGTTTCCTTTGGCTATAGTAAAATACCGCGAGACTCTACTAACATGATTAGAAGCAAAATATAGGTATTTACATCAAAAAGATAACCTTATTTCTCTGTGTAGCAGCTCATAAATCATCACCTGGCTCTGGGTACAATGGAGTCACAATCTCCATCAGCAGGCATCCTGATAGAATTCTGGCTATATCACCCGCATGTGCTCATGCTAGAAAGCAGCAGTGTAGATAAATGCTATATAGCAACTGCACTGAATTATCCACCAGTAAGTTCAACAAATCCATTATTAATGAACAGCATATCAAATTGTTTCAAGTCAAAGAGATTTTTTTATTCCTTTAAACGTTATTCTAGTCAGTTTATCATCATTGATTTAGAAGTGTATTCCTGTATTGCCTTTTCTTTTGTCATGCAATTATAATTGTATGAAAAGATGTAAATAATACTAAATGTATATATTGACTGGCTGGGCCTCTCTTTCCTAGCTGATTATGTCAGTATATTACTTATTCTCTATGGTTTTACAGATTATATACATGCAGACAGTATGCATTTAACAGGTATGTTATAGAGCAGCATCATTATTAAAATGAGTTGCTTCACTAGTATCTGGGGTTCTGTATGGAGTCCCAACTATTTCGGAAGATTCCAAGTCTTACTGCTATTATTCATCGCCAGTGTTGATGACGCGTACACCACTCATAAAGGCATGTATTATTATACCAATTGCTTATGCAGTTAGCTGGTGGGAGGGAATTATTTCGGACCCAGATTAGGTTAGGATTCCATGTACATTGGATAAATCACTGCCCACTTAAGTAAGGTATTGTATATTGAAGCTTGGAGCCTGCCACATCCATAAAGTTGTTGCAGAGAAGAACCACGAAGTAGACATTTCCTGGGCTACGATATCTTCCCTATATCTTACATGGACCTAACGCCTATATTGTAAAATTCCCCCGGTCCTCCCAAGTCCACCTCTTCTGTATCCATTCCGTCATCATCGTACTCCATAGTACCCCTACTAGCTACTAGGTACCTCCTTGTCATACTCCAGATCGAATCCCGAGCGCAGCAAAGCCCACCCCTCTCAGCCCTGCAACCTTATCGTTCTCCACCGCCCCGTATATCGACACTTCCCAAATCTCTATGCTGTGTAGAATCGCAATCACCAATTCCTCGATTCTCCTCCTGATGTAGTGACGCTAGCGGCCGCTAGGGCCAAAGAACCACAGCCTTATACCGAAAACGTGGTGAGTGGCTCGAGCCTAAACAACTCTAAGTTTAAGATTCCTGCTCATCGTTCCGGGAGGATTAGCCCGATTTGGGAATTAATGCGATACCCTCGCTGACAGATACGCTTACTAATAAAAATATCTGACTCAGCAGCCGACTAAACCAGGTTCGGACTAGATATTACAGAGGAGTGTATACCTGGGTACTGTGCAGGGGAGTGCTTGGTTTTGGTTGACAGGTCAATTTACGGAGGTGCATTCTTTTTGGGAAAGTTGTGGTCAATGGTACCTCAAGCGGATCAATACCGATGGAGTAAATGCAAATATTCTGAATAGAATGTGTGTTGCTGTCTTCTGGTATTTGTATTTCATACTCGGGGTTGGTATCTGCACAGTATTAGGTAATTCAGTACATGCTAGTATTAATAAGTGGTACTCCGTAGTTAACTACTATAGTTTAGATATGCTAATAGTAGTTGATACTAGGAGTAGGTGCTACTATCGCCTACAAGGTATTACTACTGGCAGGAGTATTAGGTACTACCTAGGTACTACTACTAGTAGTAGGTGGATGTGCTTCCGACAAGATATCAAACAGCAGAGTCCTCACCTGCCTCCGCGCCTGGGAAGATGCCATCTTGTGAAACGCCCGGAGAGAGATAATAGCATCCATAGTGGTCTGGATACTACTGCCACTACTGGTAGAGCCGTAAAAAAACCCCTGGAACTCCTGGACGGCCTTGAAGACAACCCACATAAGCCCCTGCACTGTCAAGAGCAGGTTCCCAGTCCTTGAATCGACAGCAGTGCACTGATGAAGCACAGCCATTAAACGGGCGATAAACAGCTCTGCCACCCTCTTAGATTCACCTAGCCTCCACAGCGTGATGACGACCAGGTACAGAGACAGAAAGCACGACGATTCGTCTGTGTAGCCCTTGATCAGACTCTCATTCAACCAGAGAGAAAATGGGAAAGCACCATGTAACAGCGCAGACCCAACAACCAGCCTCTTCCTAACCAGGGCCAGGCTAATTGCAGGCTGGACAGCATCTACAACAGGGACCCTTTGCAACTGCAACTGTGACTGAGAAATTTCACCCAGTAGGAACCGGATGAACGCCTGGACCTGCTGCGCACTGCCACTCATCTCCCCCTCCCCTGTACCCCTGACAAAGACCGGCTCACATACTAGATACGGCATAAGGTGCGCCATCCGCAGCGCCGGAGCGGAGCAAATCTGCAGACTCCCCCATAATCCTCCCCGAGCCTGGATAGCAGCCTCGTACCCCCGGAGATGGGCACTCGACGCGACCGGGTCCAGCAAGCGGGACTCAGTAATCGTGGCCATGATGATACCGCCTAGAACCTCATCGGAGACGATGCGACCACACCGTGCCAGGGACTTGTTCAACGTCATAATGGCTTGGTGTTTCCGCGACAGAAACGGCGACTCCTTGCTCCCGGTACTTTGGCTGGCGCCTCCTGCGAAGATACCGTGCGCTGCCACTAGCATCCATTGCATGGTCAGAGCGGAGGTCAGTGAGATGGGGAAACTAACGTCGCGGACGGAGCTGAAGACGGTGTCTGATCTGGTCCCGTAGACTCGGGCGGGAACTTGGAGGAGATCTATTACCGGTTTCTATGGCTTAACACTCACAAAAAAAAGGAGAAGGAAAGAAAAGAAAAGAAATTGCTTTTCGTTTTCCCTTCTTTGGAAGCGAAGGAAAGAACTAACAGCAGTGAAATAGAGCCCGATCCTCTATCGAGACAGTATAGGGTAGTCCGCAGAACGGATCTAGCGACCCCGTAATCTCACATATTCTCGGGGAGGAGGAGGAGGCCAGATGCTGAAAGGCAGAGGGGTTTGACGACAATAGTTGTGAATTATTGCGTAGTTGCTGTTGCTGGTGTTGATTCTGGCTATAGCGAGATCGTTTATCGGGCTTCTAGAAGGCGAGCCATGGTCAATCAGTATGCAGAAACATAATGCTTATGTGGTGTACCTTTTTGCAGGCAGAAGCTTTTACCCTAGCAGTAGTAGCAGTTGTAGTAGACCGTTTGGGTCTTGGGGGTGCTGCTGAGTAACGCCAGGATAGGATGACGGGTTTTGCTGCTTTTGCAGCGATTCCTGGCTTTTTTTGTTGAGATTCATCACCCTTGGGAGTCATTCTGGATTTGAGGAGATAGGACATATACCATAGCTAAAAGAGAGGAATCGATGTTTTCCAACGCTCTGTGTGTGGCAGAGCTAAAGACTTTGTTCGTCCAGCGTTATGTATGTATGGTATGCTATGGTACGGTATGTATAGTACGTATGGTATGTATGTACGTTTGTATGTATGTATATGTTTAGATATAGACACCTATAAGGACTCGAGCGTGCAGAGGAAAAATACTCCGATAACTACTCTACTACTACACTAGTGCTGTTAGTATACTACTGCTAGTACACTAAGTACTCGGTAGAAGCCGTTGGCAATTGGCATATCATGGAGACGAGGGCATCTACTGCTAATAGTAAGTAGTATCGAGTCAGGCATTGGTCAACCAACCACCGCCAAGCAAATACCTGGATAGCCTAATCTCCCCGTCCCTCTCGTCATATCCATGTGTGATCTCATCCATCATTTATTTTCCCATTATCATCTCACTATCTACAACTAGAACGGCCCAGACTCAATCGTCTCTTCCTCCCCGGCCGCGGCTGCACTGAGGAATTACCCTTTTTGGTCGAGCTGTGTCTCCACCGCAATTCCAGAGCTTGAACCTCGAACCACGAAGGCTCAGAGGTTGGAGCTATCAAAGAGCACCCCCAGGATGTCAAGAGCTTATTGGCAACTGTTAGATTGAAGACTGTAGCGAGTAAGATCCAAAATTAAATATGAGTCTAATCTAAGTCTAAATTGTCGGAGACAGCCGTGTCTGTCGTTTTTCCCTCTTCCTCCTCCTCCACCCCACCACTGACGACAGACGAAATTATGTCACTGAGGGAAAATCGCGCGGAATTCTCAGGTAACAACAATCAACAATTAACTAAGAATTTTGGCCACCGAGAAATTGCCTCTTTGTTGTCGTCTGTCTGGATCTGGAGCCGAACTACCGTGGCCCCGGGTTGGAGATTTCGTAGATGGCGTGAGGGTTCACGAAGAAGCAATACGGATGCCTAAATCAACTGCTGGGGATTTACATGGAGACACCGAGACAATGGTGCAGATGAGGTGAGATGATGCAAGTGGACGCAAATTGCCTCGTACAAGAGGCCGGACCTTACTTTGAGTAGAGCATAGTCGCTCAATCCCCGAGCCGTTGGACAAGTTAAGGGTCCCACTGGGGGGTTGTTAGTGACTTTAGTAGCTCCACGTAGGATTAGACTTGGAGATACAGACATTCGAAGGTTGGGGGTCTTTGGGGTCTTCGAGGTCTTCAAGCCTTTTGTTTCTCAAGAGGTCCCGCCAGGCAAAAAACCAAAAGAGTCGGTGACGTCGAGGGAAAGGAATATCCGCCTCTCTCAATGGCGCGATTCGCTACACGATACAACTACTAAAGTTAGCAAATGCTTTAGTTCGAACGCCTCAAAATTCCGTGTTTGTTCTAGCGAGGATTCAATTTCGGACCACTAAGCCTTGTGGTCCGGTCCCTCGATCTGTACAGAACAACAATAATGCGACGCGACAGTTGAAGATATCCCCGTGTAAGGGGGACGTAAGTATATAAAGCGCAATGGGTACTCCCAAACCTGTCAGATTGTAAGCCTTGTTCATCACTTTCTTCTCGATCAACTTAATTCAACTCCATCCAGCCCTCCCTTTCTAATCCAAGTTAATGGAACTGCGCAAGTTCATGGATCTCGAGTGGAATCAAACAATGGCGTCCTACGCCGACACACTTCAGCCTACAGTGGGATCCGGGCCCGGTAGCCATTGGCACAAATTCTTCCCAACATCCTCAGAGGTGTGTGCATCTCTCTCTCTCTCTTTCTTTCTTTTCTTTTTTTTTCCTCTTTCTCTCCCTCAGTTCTGTCTGCTGACGAAGCATCAGGATGGTATCATGCCTTGGGACCACGCGGTACAGAGTCCAGCATCACCGCCCCTAACAGAAGACTCCGGGACCGATGTAGGCAGTCAATTTCCTAAAGAGTCCAAGCTGTCGCCAAGAAGCCGGGCAGCATGTTGTTCCAACGACAAGACATGTGCGGGGGATAGATGCAAGGTAAGCACTTACCCAAAGATTGATTACCAAAAGATTGAAAATCATCACCAAATCACATATACTAAACTAAAGGGGGAAATCGCCCCCTGGCCCCAGAAACGTCGAGAACAGAACCGCAACGCCCAGCGGGCCTACCGCGAACGAAAGGAAAAATATATGCAGAACCTCCTGAAACACATGGAGGAGATGAAGACCAGCCACATACGTCTTTCGGAGTCCTACAAAGCCGCCAGACAGGAAGCAGACTATCTCCAGACCCAAGTGGACGATCTCAAGGCCAAGCTTGAGTTCTGGAACAAAGCGCAGCTACTGGTCGTTAAGGTCCCTGAATCCGGAGCAGCGCCCGGTGCCTTGGACGTTATGACGGTATCGATGGAGGGCTCGAATGGTGGGCCGCCGTCTCAACTGATGGCGCTGCAATCAGAATCGGCCTATTCAGTGATATAACCGACCTTATGATCCCCCTCTCTTCCTCCTGACCCCGTTATGAAGTTACGTGTTGCTTGCGATTATTATAGAAGGATGATACGCTTACCTTCGTTGGTATTTTGACTCAGGCTGGCTCCGTGATCTTATCTCTTCTTCCTCTTCTTGATGTGCATTTTAGACCTTAATTATTTGATGATCTTTTGTCCTTCTAATCTAATTAACCTTGTCCAAGGATTATATTACTCAGTCTCTCTCTCTCTCTCACACACACACACACACACACATACATATCAATACTAACAGTTGATCCTGTAGACAGGTCTCCATGTCTACCATGCTCCACCACTACTTCTTAGACTTAATACCCAGATTCTCTTCCCCATCGATTGACCCAGACCCGGACCAAACCAGTTTCAATCACCCGACCTTTGTCTCGAGATACTGATACTCAACTACTCAACTGTAAAGTCAGACCCAAAGCAAGCTTATACATATATCTGTATGTATGTATGTATGTATGTATGTATGTAGGTTACATACACAAAGTCAATCTACCAGCTGAACATCCACCCACCCCTACTCGAGAATCCAGAATCCAGGTAAGAATATCACTCCCCCATCGCCAACACCATCCCAGATAAAACTTAAGCCAAGAAAGAAAAAGCATCCGCACATCACACCACCCATTCCATCACATCATATCACATCACATCACATTGAGAAGCAACCCAAAGTCAATCAGGACATGGGGATAAGATAAGATAACCGCTATCCTCAGGAGGCTAAGTAGTAGGTCCGAGACTCCGAATAACATGTATGGTACTGTGGTCGTGCCGTGGCGCCATGGTAAATAATACATATGTATGTATGTATGTATGTATGTATGTATGTAAGGTATATAACACCTCTTCTGTCCCATGAACTTCTCTTCTGATAATGCTAATTCTCTATTTTCTCTTCCCCTCTCTTATCTTTTCGTCTCTTCATCGATGAAGTCGTCATTACATAGTGTGGTATGACTTTGTTTGTACTATGCAAGACCTACGTCCCTGCTTCTCTTCTGAGCACCGAGTTTAGCATACCTAGGTACCCAGTCCATCGGTATCGTTTGGGCTTATCTAGACTGCTATAAAAGTTCGGTATTTAGTGAGAAAAAGTCTGAAAGAAGAAATCGCTATATATATTATATTATATATATATATATATATATATGTACGTGTGCGTGTACGCGTGTGTTTTAAATTGACTAACCAACGCCACCTAACGTCCACCTGTATATATGTACATGCAAGTTCATTACACATCCTCATAGTCATCAGACTGTAGGGTTTAGACCGCTCCAATGCGGTCTACCCCACGTTCATCCACTGAGTCCAATCATCACTTGAAAACCCATTCTTCGGTGCCAGCACGTCTCCATTGCCAAATATATCGTCTAGAGGAACCCCGAGGTCAATCCCCACACCCGAAGACTTGTTGTCCTCCACACCCATGGCAAAGGGCTGCTCGTCACCTGTCGGTAGAGTCTGCATTGCAGACGTGTCTGGGACAAAGTTCGGCTGCTGGAAGCCGTAACCCTGCCAGACAAAGTTCTGATTGGGGATCGATACGAGGTCCGGGCTATTGACTGCCTCACCTGGAGTGGATACGTGAGAGACGGGGGATTGGAGACGCGACCCAGAAAGCCGCCCGGAGAGAGCAGCGTTCATGCTAGGCTGGGGAGTTCCGCCGGAGAAGAAAGGGAAGCTGGTGAACCCATCTAGTATAGGGGTGGAGACTCCCCTGCTAACATTCCCTGCTGTCGTACTTGAATCAGTAGATGTGGATGGAATTGTGGACGCAAAAGGCGCGGCGGTATTTCCTCCAAGCCCGTCGAATCGGAAATGATCATCTTCCAAGGTCGACATGGGCTGCGTGGGATATGCGAATGGATCGTCAGAGGGAAACATGATGGGCATGAGGTCGGGAAAGGCAGTGCTGTCGGGGAATGCCTGTGGGTCGAACTGGCCGGTCGAGTGCTCCCGTATAGGTAACACTTGTGAAAGCGGTGGTACACTAGACGGGGGCTGGGTGTGCTCTACTGGAGCGGTAGTTCCTAGTGGAGTCGTGACACCGTTTGTAGCGGGCTCTGGATTCGACGGAAACCAGGCAGGCAGATGGCTGCTACGCAAATTCGGCGCGGGTGAGCGCGACGTATGGTTATCGTCCAAGCTCTGGGGAGTACTGGTAGTAGTCTCTATCTTGGATGGTCGACTGAGCAACTGGATAGGGAAAGTGCTAGCTCTCTGTGGCGGTCCCAACTCCAACGGGGCTGCCGCGTTTGTATTACTCTGCTGAGAGCTACTAGCCGGAGCAGGGCGTTTCAAATTGACCGGGGTTGTCGAGCTCTGTCGATTTTTGAGGAGCTCAGGAAGGTTTTTAAAGAGGGCGTTGAGGCTCTGCGAGCAGCGATCGGCTGCCAGGCTCTTCTTCGCTAACCCGGCAAGAGTGTTTTTACCCTCCATAGCGTCTTTGAGAACACCGTCCTTCGCTGTAGGCGAATCAGGGTTCTCAAGCACAAAGAAAAGCAGCGACAAAATCGCAAAGTAAGTGGTATACATGGTAAACCAGAAGGACCCATTCAGAAGGCCCCTTTTGTGCATGCCAGTAGTAATGTGAACTATATTACGAGAAACACTGACACACGCAGCAGCACAGGCATAGGACCTTCGGTCGACCCCCCGGGCCTGTGAGCCGCTGGAGACGTAATGCAAGAAGGGCCGATACATTACCATTTGAGCATGCGCATAGCTGATGCGAAGGAGTTGCCGTATCCTACAGGTTGTATTAGATACCACGCAACAGAAGTCAAAGAATGAACTCAAAAGAAACGCCTTACCGTTCGATATGTGGAGAAACCTCCGTCCCTGGTCGCAACGGAGCAGGGAGTTCTTCCATCCAAGTTTGAAGATCCCGCTCGATCTCGCGGATTTTGGAGTGGCTCACCACATAGCGCTGATCCGACTTGGAACGCTGGGCAGTCTTCACTGGATATATATATTTGACTATCTTCAGGATAATGTTAGATATTCGCGTGTGTGCATTAGCACCAATCATAGCATGTATCCGGCCCTCTGGGGTCGGGAGAATACCGTCCTTGGTGATAAATTCTCCGTCGATCGCCAAAGGATATTCCTGGTCGATATCGTCATCGCTCAATATCTGCGGGAGACCGAGTAGCGTGCTGACATAGACATCCATTTTTCGAATGGCCCAGAAGATACGTCGGCGTAACTCCCGCTCAATCGGGTTGAAATTCGCCCTTACTGAGCGGTGAAGGCCGAGCCGCAGCGCAGAGCGTAATGCGATTCCGACATACGAATAACAGGTGCTCAATTTGGCGGAAGACTGCAGGAAAAGAACCATAAAGCAGATTGCTTGGAGTGACATCAGGTCGCGACAATCGGTGATTTCCAAGAGCTGGCGGCCGGCTTTAAAGAATTGGAATCTGGTAACAACTAGTTAAATGCATTCTAATATCAAGAAATAAAAAATAAAAGGAAAAAGAGAGGGGAAAAAAAGAAATACGGAAAAACCTACCCTTGACCGATGGCACTCTCATATCCGGAGACATCGAGGGTTCCAGCTCCATCATCGGAAAATAAACATCCAACGGACATCGCAATGTAAAGAAGTGGTAGGAAAGAATTTTCTTCATTGGTGAATTGTTCCGGAGGTGTATCATATATCCGATCGAACATGGCATAGAACGAGGGTTCATGCACGAACCGCATCAGCGAACAGCCATCCTCGAGGGCATTGTGACACAGCCGTCGTGCGACATCTCGGGGTGGCAAATCATGGGTCGGGGGTAACGAAGACTCTTGCGGGGATTCGGACAGGGACTTCGGGCTGTCCAGCATGTGCTGCAAGGCGGGCCGTGGGCGCAGGGGTATCTCGCTGGCCCCTAACTGCTTCCGTAGTCTTCGAATAAAGATGATACCAGATGTGTGGCCATGGTAGTCCCAATGTCCCTGATCGTCGAGGTCCAGACAGCCAGAATTATCGACCATTGACTCGAGCAATGACTCGTCAGCCCCCGCACTGTCGGGTCCCGCACCTTCCTCGGATCCGTTATTGGAGGATGATTGTTGTTGTTGTTGCGTGAGCGGGTGTGACGGTTGTTGCGGCGGCTTCTCTCGCCTGATGGCAGCTAGCATCTGCTCTGTCGCATGCACATCGAATTGGGGGTCATCGAGGTTAAGGTCCGGGAGAACAACGCGGAGAAGGGCTTCAGCCTTATGTAGACGATCCTCAAGCGCCTCGACGTATTGAGGGGCGGGGTTACGGCGGCGATTCGACGGTTGATCATAGGTACATTCTAGAAAGGAGGAAAATCGAATTAGTTCCCGGGATTCAGTCGAACCCATATTATGGCACGGAGAAGGAGAGGAAGGGAGGGCACACCATAGCTATAGACAGTGCAATGGGTGCAGGGCTGTTTCCCATCGCACTTGATTTTCTTGCGCCGACACTCGTCGCAAGCTCGGGTCACTCGGCGTCTCTTTTGCATGGGAAGCGGAGTCTTCCCTGGTCTGGCGTCGGGCGCATTATCACCCGAAGGGGTTTCCTGTGAGAGGGTATGAGAAGGGGTAGCTGAAGGGTCAGGGTCATCGTGGGGGTAAAATGAAGGATCCGGCGAGGGGTCGTCCTCGCCCGCATTTTCTGCGGCGTGGAAAGGACCGGACGGGGAAGCCATGGAGAAGAACGTAGGCGGACCGAGGCTGTCGCATTCAAGAAGAGATCGGCTAAGAGGAGGAGCACGCAGTAGAAGAATAAGTCAAGCAAGAGTGAGAACAAGGAGTGGAGAGGAGAGGAGTGGAGAGGAGAGGAGTGGAGAGGAGACGAGAAGTAGGAGTCACAGTAGGAGAATAGAAGAAGAAGAAGAGAAGAAAGCGCCTGCGCGGTAATCCGACCGTTATCGCAACTCCACGGGGCGTGGAATTGACGGAGATCTCACGGACTCATGGAAGCCACGGAGGACGGCGGGAGGGAGGATTGACAGGGCCGACAGAAAGAAGGTCTGATCTCTCTTTTGCTCTGAAATGCGTGTTTAGCTGGTGGGAAGGCGGGGGGAAAAGAAATGGAAAAGAAGAACAAGCGACAGGGGATTAATAATGGCTTCTTGGGGGTGGAGAATATACAGAAAATATCCGTCTGGTACAGATTCAAGAGCCGAGTGAGTCAAAGGATAAGCAGAGAAGTTGGAGTAAAAAAGACAAGTAGTAAAGAAAACGAGGATCGGCGATGGAGGAGGAGTTTTGCGGGATGCGAATCAGAACAGTCGCTGCCTCTACTACCTAGAAGTCTGGAATAGGAGGAGAGAAGAGTAGGAGAGAAAGAGAGAATTCTAGAAGGAGAGGATGATGGGATACTACGAACTAGTGCGAGTCTTGTTTTAACCATACAGAGCCACATCGCAGAGATGCCGCGATGAAGAGAAATCTCCATCCATAACCACCGCAACCAAGAAAAGGGACTCTCTGGATGAACCTCCACTCGGCCTTGAAAGTTCCACTTGACGGACCATATCTTTGCCGCTCTCTCTCTCTCTTTTTTTTTCCCTCATTTGAAAGCCACGAACCACCACCATAAGTAGGAATAATTGCAATAATGATAATCATAATATAATAATGCAATACAGGAGTTCATCTGCACAGACACTTCAGTCCGTTCTCGGTCCCTATTGTTGATTATCTTTCAGGCTAAAAGGCTTAGTCTGGCCATCGACCGGTGTCGGACACGAGCTTTGATATACTGTTTTCATGTCTTCCGAGTTGTATTGTAGATTATCGGGATTACTAGTATACTTCCCAGGTAGTTAGTAGTACAGTAGTAGTGGCTGGTGCTCTGTTCGAGATACAAAAAGACTCAAGTTGTTCCTGATGGTGATGATGGTGATGATGATGTCATTTATGGGCCACGAGGGTTTAAATTATTGGGTCTCAAGCGCCCGCCGAAAGATCGCAAATTCCACTCTAAACTAATAATAAGAATAAGAATAGGAATAAGAATAAGAATATTAAATGCTAGTACTCTGTAAGCACACTATTATCGTTGTCATCGTCATCATCAGTAATCATTAGCCATCTATCTGTCTATCTATCTCTCTATATAGTATATATAAAGTAATTACTCTGTGCTAGCCCAACGCAAGCATATTATAACTAGTCGGAGGCGCCCCAAGGATTTCCTGCCGTAACTGACCCTCCTGCACAGGGACACATGGCACCCCGATTCCTAGAGTCAGACAGGCAAACAAGAATTCCTGGACCCAAAGCCACGAACTGCGACTCAGCCGTTTGGCGACCTTCAGCATCCGCCCAACAAACCATGGCCGTCCCCATGGATTTTGCGTAGTCGGGGAGTACTGTGAGAAATCGGGGCCATCCGGACTCTCCGCGGATGTCTGGGCTAAATCCGCCTCGACTCCATCATTGCACGCCAGTAAGATCTGGAGTAGTGCTTCTACAGAGCCGCTCATGTCGACTTCGCTTGCCCGCATCGAATTCTCCAATGTCTTAAGAAAAGTCTCCGTATGTGTTCTCGAGTTTCGGTAGTCCCAAAACGCAGCATTGACCATCATGAGTGCAGCTAACCGAGCTATGAATTGCTTGCGATCTCCCGATGCAATCAACCGCAGCATGGGAGGTATGGTGAGTATTTGACAAAGCAATGATTCGCTCTGAAAGGCAGTGTGGCGCCCGGAGACAGAGGCGCCGTCAACATTATTTCGCAGAGAGATAGACATTAGTTCGCAGCGCTTCAGAAAGTCGATAAACTCGTTGCATTGATGTTGGATTTCAGTGTTTGAAAATGAGGGCGAGGTCCACAGAGCTTGGTTCGGGAATCCCGTAACAGCTCCTCGTTCATTGAATGGAGATGGAATTGGTTGCGATCCAGACGGTCCAGAGTAAACGGGCGGAACGCGCTGCCAGGCATCCGGCTCGAAGGAGAAGCTGGGCCCGTACGTTTCATAACCCGACAAAATATAATCTTGCCAGTTTATCAGCTTCCCCAACCGAGTATTCTCGAAAGCCGCAGGACCACCACGGGCGCGGATCATCTCTTGGGCGCCTCGCATGTGGTACCAGCTGATCTCCTTATGGCCGGGCCGAGGGTCGAAATCCTCCAGCGCTGCAGCGCTCAGACTAGAGATGATGGCCTCATCGGAGATGTCATTGCGGTTTCTTTCCAGCAGATCCCGGAGCATCGATGTTGCCCTATCCCTATGAGCGATCGCCTCGAGGCTCTCCTTTTCGTTCCGAACCCAATCCCGGGTATTCGCTGCATGGACCAGGATCGTATTTTGAAAAGCGGCACCACCCTCCATGCCCAGCGGGACAAAAACCTCCGTGTACCAATTGTGTGCATGTGCAGAGCGAAAATGAGAGCCGTAAGAGCAGGCAGGCATGACATTGACGTAAAAGTCGAACAATTCCTTTCCATCAGAGTCTAGCTCCAGGGGTAGGCTATTGAAGGGATCGGTACGCGCAGCGCTCATGATTGATTTTGGAGAAGGAGTCATGCCGACTGGGGACAAGTCAGAGGGGGAACACGGTGTTAGAGGGCCCAAGATAAGGTTGGTGTTTTGGCTATCGGCTATCGGAATGTTGAATGGCGAAATAGTATAGGTTTCGTCGGACGAGGAAGGGACTAGGGTATATTGGTAGCTCGCAGTTGTTGTTGGGGAATAATTCTGGGCGTCCACCACAGCTTTGTCGACTTCGTCGAGTGGAGGCTCAAGTCCCTCCTTTCTCTGACCATTTCGGGCCTTTCCCTTGCTTTTCTTTCTTGCACGGTTTGGCAAATCCCTGCTTTCCCCCCGTGGTTGCGCTGTCTTCTGCTTAGAGTCTTGTCCCGTGACCTCCGTACTCGTACTTGGACGGCTGTCCTCCTGTTGACTCGTACCACGACGCTTCTGACGGATGTATTCTTGCATTACATGTCGTTTGACTTGAGTGAGGTTGCTGCGACTATCGGTTGACGAATCGATGAACTGCCATCGCACTTGCGCAGCCTTTCGCCCGGGCTGTTCCGCCATCGTATTTTGCTGTCGAACAGAGAGACGAAGGTAGTGGCAGTACCTGGTCTTGTTAATAGCAAAGATCACAAATCCTCTTACGACTTTGAATGAAGAACTGGCTTCGAGAACTTTTTCGCTGCAGGAAAGCCCTCCGCCCCTCGACCAAAGGAGAGATGGAGACAAAGATGAGGCTTAGTTAAAGAGAGAGAGAGAGAGAGAGAGAGAGAGAGAGAGAGAGAGAGGCAAACTCAAATGGGCTGTCCAGACTCTCAGGGAATACGGTGTCTGGGTTCGGTGACTCGGGACTTTAGACTACCAATAAATCACACCTGAATTCCGGCCCCTACGACTACTAGACCACTACTTAATACTAGGCTTTAGCTGTTACGACATTCCCAGGGTCGCCTATAGACGACGACAGCACGCCAGGGTTCCTATAGGCTGTGCCGATATTTCTCACTCACTAGGCCCCAAAATAGAGCGGTTCACAAGTACAGATGGAAACTACCGGCGGGGGGTTTTGGTGGGTCCAGAAGCGCGAGATCGAATAAAAGAATGGGCCATCAAAGACTTGGAGGCTGTCTAACTCTAAGTTCTGACTCCTGCGTCCTGACGAATTGACAGGAATGCTGGAACGTTCATTGCTCTCGGAACACTTTAACGAGGATAGGAGAAATTTGGAAAAAGATCCCTTGTCGCCTGAGGCTGAGAACTCAGACTCGAGCGTCAAGAGTCTGACTGACTCTTGGCTTTGTTTTTTCGAGTTTCTGACTGACTTCAAAGTTCAAGATTGGCTTTGAAGCCTCGCACTGTTTGGTGGGAAAACAGCCGCTGATAATTATAGGCAACTTAAGCGTTGGGAATGGTGTTTTCATTGGCCTGTTCACCAAGGATGAACCGTGCATAACGAAGTAATGCTGCTACTGGGTGGTAAGAGGCAGTTAGGCTAACCTTCTCAAGTCAAGAATACGTGCTGCGGAACGTCTTCTCCTGAGTACCGACGCTTTAAAGGTCGTATCTTTTTCTATACTACTGGTCCCTGGAGCCAATCCTTCGGAGGGGCTGTCAAATTAAGATGATGACATTTATAGGTGGATGCTGTGGATGAATAAGGGCTGCATCAGATAGCTACCGACCAAAATAGATATTATTAGCTCACAACAACGCCTCGAGGCTTAATTTATATTAATCTTGACATGCTTAGTACTGCTCCTAACCACGACTTGGGCTGGCAAGAATGATTACTTCGTATTTCCTACTGTCTGCTTATTACCAATCGATCTATTCCGATCTCATCGTGAGCACTCACATATAGCCCCATTCTCTGAATTTTAAGGTAAATCTCCAAGTAATTATTAGTGTAACTACATCTGCGAGGAAGATAGCACTGTTCGCTTAGGTACACTTACTCATCACTTTAGGGTTAGAATGGAGTATGTAATTTTGCATAAGCCAAGTCTACAGGAAGATAGATCAGTAAAGGTATTTTCTTTACTTTTACACGCACATACAGAGCATATCACACATACCTAGGTATTCTTCTGTGAATCCTTGGATCCCTGGATACCGTCAAGCAAATTGGTTGTAGAACAGCCCAAAAGTCCCTGAAAGAAGCTAGCTATAAAAAATAAGGATCAGCAGTAAGAACAATAACTTGACCATGAGTATATAACTAGTTAGTTAGCCACTATAGGCTGACTCACGTGGTACTTGTAACTAAGAACTAATTGGCAGCAGCCCATAAACACCACTACCAACTAAGAGCACTACTACTACGGTTCTACAGTTCTACATTCTACTATCAGGCATTTCACTCTCTTCTTGGAATTGTTCAGGCAATAATGTCTTCTGTAGAAAGCAGTCTACTACCATGCCCAACTGCCATTAGCAGTCCATCATACTTGGAAGTGAAAACACCATTATTGCTGTTGCTCCCAAATGAGATCCTCCTTCGGATATTTCATCAGGCACCAACAATTGAGGATGCCTGCTCTCTTGCCCGCTCATGTACACAACTCTACGCACTCTTTACAAGCCGCCGAAATAAAATTAATATTCTTCGGTCTGCGGCACACTTACCGCGGAAACCCGATTATGGCCTGGACAAGGCCTTTTCTAGTAACATCCCACTAATTACTTGATCTGTGGCTCCAATCCCACTAAGAAATGATAGCGTTGACGCGGATGCCACCTTTGAACTGGTGCATTCAGGGAGACGAAGCTTACTCCTACGTATTCACTTTTGATTATACTCGGGCCCCAAAGGAGGGAGCCAGTCACTCGATGTGGAACCTGAAGACCTTCTGTGATAATCCGCAACTCCCGGCATTTCAGGATGCATTGCACGAATTTCTCGCTCAATTTCATCAACTCCCGTCCCGTTGGAGCGAGAATTTTGGACGCGTGACTAAAGAGATTCTCTCGGCTGCTTCGCAACTCCAAACAGATATACTCTCTCGTTCGTCGGTAACACCTAGCGACTTGTCTACAGAAAGTACGGTTATTGCTTTGGCCTTTCATTGCCTCGTCGTTCTTCGCGATATTGACCTGATTAATGGTCGATACATGAACAATCCAGAAAGGGAATTGGCTGGCGAAGGCTTGCCTGTTGTTATCGAAGAAGCTAGTTGGGATGGCGAAACTCTCGTCCCTTACATAGAAATTCGCAAGGAAAAAAAGAGGGATAGACTGCTAGTAGCCAGTGCGGAGAGAAAGCCAGGCTTCGATCTCGATAGTGGTCCCGAGGCTATGCTGGACTATATCGCTCAATTGTCATTCCAGCTCTTGGATAGACAGGATCCACGAAACTGGCCCACAGTACTACATGTGCTTCTAATCCTTGTGCTGACTCGGGTCATTCTACAGCCTTGGACAATGTGGATGTGCAAAATTGAAAAGGCATGCGAATCGTTAGATCCACTCCTCTCGGACCTCGCTCGCTATTACTATGTTAGCACAAACGGAGGCCAGATCATCAGCCCCCGCTGGAATGAAGAGAATTACAACGTTCAGGTTGGGGGCGACGAAATTGCCATTAAACATAGTCGTATTTTGCGCCGTTTCTGGCTTGAAACAGGTAAGTTTAAAAGGCTCGGACATCTTAAGTACATACATACATTGTCTAACTTTGATAGGCGAAAGGGGAGAATTCAAGAGGAACGGGCATTACAAAGGTCTTGATGGGTTTCTGGCCAAATTAGAGCTATTTGCTTATGGCTTCGTAGCGCCATGACAACTGAGTTTTGTTATCTATCTTCTACCAGGTTTTAGATTTAGTCCAGCTATCTTGTCTTGTTTATGAGAATAACGACGACCAACTCTTTATACTATCCCTTATCAGTCTGAGCCCAGTTATTGCAACCATAATTCCAAGTTGCGTCCCTTAAATACCGAAACGAGCATCTGGCAAAGAACTACTATTTGTACCTGACTGCCTGATTTCGGTAGTCCACAAGGACCATGCTAGTCTGGTTATCTCAATGTCTTGTAGGACTATCAATGTCTTGTAGGACCAGTAGGGACTTAAATAGGGAAAGACAAGCATTATTGATATCAAAATATCAAAAGGAAAAGGAGTCCAGACTCGCGCTTCACCGCCTTGAATAAACCCCCATGCCGCCTGAAATCCTAGGCACCCGTCATTATCAGGTTTTATCCCCAACTCCGCGTCTCCGACCGCGCAAATTTCCCCCAACCACGCGTATGTTCGGGTTTCCTATTTCTTTTCCTTCAGGAAGACCTGCATTTGCGAGTTTTAGATTTTCTTCAACTCGTTAGTCTGTGCTTTTTTACTTCTCTGCTTGTTTCTTTTACGACCTTGAAACCTCCACGACGTAAGAGCTGCTGGTGTTGCCGCGGACGGGGGTTGCACCTAGCTGAGACTCTGGCCGGCTTTTTTTTTCGCATCCACTTTCTTCGTTGTCTGCTGGGAGGAAAAGGATAATTGATCGATTTCTGTGTTTATTTAATACCTTCTCTCATCTTGTGCAGTATCGTTTATTCCATCTCTTCGCGATCTCCTGGCCGACTTTACATCCCTTCGCTGGTCTCCCAATGATGCTTTGCGCACATGTGATATTCACCACCTAGTTTCGAAATCCCTCCTCTTCCCCTCCCCTCCTCCCCCCCTCCTCCCGCGCGGAAACAGCCTCGCTGTTCGTTATATTTTTTTTTTCATATATTATTGGCCTTATCAGCTGCGACTCAACCCCAGAAATAAGTTTGCTTTACAATATCCCCAGCATAGGAGACTGGTGTGGGGGGTACCTGGCCTGTCGCAGGGGGAAACCTGCATTGCAATGGCTACAGATACAACCGTGCCTGCGAAATTGAGCCAGGTGAATGGCTCTACCAACAACGAAACAAATACCTCCAACCCTGATCCCAACCCGTATGAGACGAATCCCAAGTTTATACCGCAGGATGATCCCTTCCGCCTACGAAGTGTGCAGTATGGCCGCTATTCCCCGCGAGATGATGATTTCATGCCTCTCTACACCGGTTGGTGTCAGTCGGATCCAGAAGCGATACAGTACTGGGAAGATACCATTAAGTCCCTAATGGTACCAGAAAATTCATTGAATCTAGAGGGTAACAGGCAAGCTTTTGCTGCTGGCAGCATAATCATCAGAGTCGACCAGGAAGAAGCGACTGGCGCGGCGGCCGAGAAGTTCTCTTGTGTAGATGCGAATGAATTGAGTGCGTCGAGGAAGGCGGAGGACATACTTAAAGAATTAGGGGTTGCTGTTCCGAAAATCTACTTTTGCGGAACGATCTCTGGAAAAAATATCACCGTGGAGGCTAGACTTCCTGGTGTCTCTCTAGATGTCGCTTGGAGGTACCTTAAACCGGGACAGATTGACGTCCTAAAGCGACAATGTCGCCGCATCTTACAGCGTCTTGCTAGTGTTGATACCGCACCCGGAAGCCCATCCTATGTCTGCAGCGGGCTCAATGCTCATCTGCCGTCGGAAACTGAAGGTTCCGAGCGAGATATACTATTCAGTGAGGAAGGGAAATATGAAGAGTTTTGTCTTGTTCAGAATAACATGATTTTGTCCAATATCATCGTGGACAATGACAAGGTTGTTGGAATCAGCGGCTGGCGAGAGTGCGGATATTTCGGCTTTGAAAGGGCACAGAGAGTCCATCAAAAGATTAGGGTTCCACAATCGACCTTCCCCCCTGAAATTGGTGATAGAGCCGAAGATGGTCAACAACTATGGGCCGATCTTTATGACGGGCTTCAGATGACTGCATCTAAGAATGGCTTGACGAGTGAGGAAACTGTAACAGAGGCCCCAGTGAAGACTGAACCTTCTGCCATGAACTTAGATAAAGTTCCCTTGAGTGAAGAAAATGAAGCAAAACCCTCTTTCCCCCAACTCGAGAACACAGACATGCTTGAGGAACATCCAACCCCCAAAAAGATTGCCAAGTTGAAAAATCGCGGCAATTCAAGAGCATCATCCTCAGACCGATCATCTCCGGCCAACTCTATAAAACCTGGGGCTCCATCTAAAAGACCGGCCCCCGCCAGCACCAAGAAGGGACCTGGGAAAAAGCCTGCGAGCAAGAAACGCAAAATCGATGACCAGGATAACGAAAGCGTAGATAGTCGCCGCTCCAATACTCCTATGCCCTCTCGCACTAACAAGACCCCTGGGTTGAAGAAACATAACTCTGCATCTGTGGCAAGCTCTCCAGCACCAGAAAACAAGAAGAAAGCCACCAAGAAGACTGCAGTGGAAGAAGGGGAAGAGGAAGGTGATTCTGACGACAATGACGAGATCTTCTGTATATGCCGGAAGCCTGACAACCACACATGGATGATTGGGTGTGATGGAGGATGTGAGGATTGGTTCCACGGGAAATGTGTGGACATCGACCCGCGAGATGCTGATTTAATCGACAAATATATATGTGAGTTTTTTGAGAATTCTGTTCCACACTCAAAGATACTAATGACCCCAGGCCCAAATTGTAACGAAAATGGGAAGGGGCGTACAACCTGGAAGCCAATATGTCGACTAGAGGGATGCCGGAAACCTGCTCGTTTTAACAAGAAAAATCCTAGCAAATACTGCTCTGACGAACATGGGCTGGAATTCATGCGTCAAAAAACTCGACATCTCGATCTACCTTCTAAAATAGGGGGGTCTCAGAAGGCGAACTCTATCCTAAGAGCGGCGATAAATGGTGCCAGCAATTTGAGAGATGATGACAGTGAATTTGAGGGGTCCCATTTCGGCGATGGACCTGGCTCAACAAATGGCGAAAGAGATGAGAGCATGGAAGACCTTGGAAGCAGGGGTGGTGTCCTCACAGCGAGTGATCTGGCTGCCGTGGTAATGGGCGTCGTATCGGCGGAGGAATTCCGTAAGCTTGGCGCGCACATTGTCTCCCCTCCGCCTGAAGACAAGGACGAAAACGGGGAAACAACAAAGCCCAGCAAAAAGCTTGGCTTAGATGTCGATGTTGATGGCCTCAAATATTCACCAGATGAGGCGCAGAAAATTGAAAAGCTACGCAAGGAACGCGACGACTTATTCCATCGGAGGGACATGCTCAATGCGCGCAACACCTTCCTTACACTCGTCCGCCAGCGATCCAAGAGTATCCTGGAGACGCTGAAGAAGAAGGATCCGAAAGGAGGCTGGAAAGACATTTGCGGCTTCGACTCAAGATTAGCATGGTCTGATGAGGAGTTCGACGAGTGGAGACTCTCTGACATTGGGAAAACTGCGTTTCAGGATGGTACTCCCGAAGCCCTCGCATCAAGCTATCCCACCCCTGTCGACGCCGATGGTGACACCGCCATGGATGGTGTTAAGGCTGAGGATGATTTCACAAGTCTCACCCGAGGAGTTTGCACGAAGAAGCGATGTGAAAGACATAAGCAATGGCTCAAGGTCCAGCAACAAGACTTTGCATTTGAAGAAAACACTCTCGTTGAAGATCTTGCCCAATGTGAGAAAGAAGCTCAAAACGTTGTCGAACGAGCTGTTCTCCGGATGTGGGTAGAAAAGGAAAATGCTCAAAATGGCAGCCAATGAATGAACCTTTCCCATCTCTTTCTTAAGCAGGATTTTGATTTCATTTCATTTTCCTTTTTCTGCTAGCACTGGGTTTGCGAGGCTGCTAGTGCTTACTTAATTGATTGATACCCTTTTTTTTCTCGGGAAAAGGAAGGACTTGTGCCTCGGAGTTATGTTGGCTTGGTATTTAGTGTGCTCACAGGTTGCATAAAAGCTGGCGTATTCTGGTGGGCGACATGGAAGATAAAAGCTCGAATTATTGACTAGATAGATATTGTAAGATAGTGTGTGACTGCGTCGTGGAAATAAAACCGGCATGTCTGCGGACTGATTGATTTTCAATCGTTTATTATAGTATAGGTAGGCATCTCGATGTATGCCAAAAATGTAGCCACATCACCTATTCTTACCCCATGCACACCATTTCCCTACACCGTCGCCGACTCGATCTTTGATGACTTCCACCACCGGAGCCGTTCTTGTATTCGACAGTAATAGATGAGTATCAATGCCCTGTTCCAGAGTCCTCATCAGGAGACTAGGAAACAGCGAAGATTCCGTTGTACGAAATATAGAGTTGATCCCATCCTCTCTTCTAGGGTAACTCTCCTCGCTCCCTTGCGACTGTGAATACATCGCACCAGAATCCTGACGCACCACAGGCCCTACCCCACTAGAATTTACAAGCACCACAGAAAGATAAGAGCGGTGCATCCGAGATAGCTGCGTCAAAGTACGCAGTGCGCTGGCCAAGACAGCCGTGCCTCTCACGGCATTCGAAGCACGGATAACCCCTTCCGTGAGCGTGTCGAGACCAGCAATAACGAGAGTCATCGAACAGCTGGATTCTGGTTGGTAAGACTTTTCGCATGGGCTTTTCCAGAGGGTATGCAGGGTATCCGAGACTTCGTTTATGGCTTCGACAGCGGCAGCGAAGTCAAAGACTGGGAATAATTGGACGGAATCGAGATATAATATTGCTTCATTGCGCGATATAGCGGGTTGACGAGGTAAGGATAGTAGTGATGCAAGGAGTTTCTTGGGAGAAAAAACGTCGAAATTGGCGGGGTGGATTATGAATGCCTTACTGCTGGGATTTGGAGATGAGGACACTTGACAGAGCCATTTTGCGAGTAGGTAGCGGGGGAGCTAAGAGGGGATATTAGTATTTTTTGATCTTGGGAACAACGACAAAATGGCATCTACTACCTCGCCTATAAATTCATCGTCATTTTCACTCAAGCCTTTGCCGCGTAGCCTCGAGAATCCGATTACGGTTCCAGAGCGAAAAGTGCTGTCTGGAGAAGAATGGAGACCATCTTCAATGTCACGTTTGAGGTTCCAGGTATCCAATGAATTTGGTTCTGCGCTCTTGTACGTGGGCCTAGAATGAATCTCGAGACCTGCAATTGAAGGGGATGGTAGGAGGAGAGAATGAGCTAGAACTGGAGCAGCCGGCTCAGAATAGTATGGATTCGGAGCAGAAGACATAGCGAGGTGTGGATTGTTCTGTAAATTTAACTACTCGAACTGAGTATCATGCCTTGTCAAATGAGAGCTGTCGCTTCATTGAAGATCTCAGAACCACGGACGCATTGGTAGCTGACAGGGTATTATGCATGGTTAAAGTTTTAAAAACAATAGGCTGTCGACCTTTTGAGGTATGCATATGTTATGCCAGGAGGGGATGTTTCGAGACTGCCGAAGGAGAAATAAACCATCCCACATATTTGAGGCCTCAATATTAAGGCAGAAACGGAAACGATCGCCTCCAGTTATTCGTCAGATGGTTGACTCTACAAGAACCAGGGACATAGCATTGCCGAATGTTCATCATAAAGTCTATAAGCCCTTGTGGAGACTGTACAAAGTAAAATGAAACTGGGCATCGAACTTAAATTACCATCGTTGGATTACCTCCAACATCAGGTGTCCTAGCAGGCTCTTTAGTCCAAGTACCATGGCCATCATGTGCCCATCCACCATCGTCGAGCATATCTACAAGTGCCCCATTTAATTCAGGTTGGAGGGACTCAAACTCATAGTCACAAGCAGTAAATCTTTTAAGGAGGCCCTTGTTCCCCAAACCCCTGACACAGTACGCGATGAGCGAGTATCCCGTTGCGAACTCCATCCAAGGATCGCCAGTATCCATTGAGCCTCGTTGCTCAAGCTCAGTCACTCTGTCATTTTTAGACGGGCCCAGTCGTATATTTAAGAACTGGAGATTCGGCATCATAGCCACAGAATCCTGCACCAAGTTCACATGGTTATAAAATGGGAATACAGCCACGTAGGTGAAGGTAGTCAGACTCTCTAGAAAAAGAGATAGCTCTGATATCTCAGGCTGTGACTCACTGGATACCAATGTGCTCCAGCGGTTGAAGACAGAGGGTGTCTGGAAAAGAAAGTATTCATAATGGTGATATGCTTTGAGCGAAGAGGATTCATTGTACAGTAGAGACTTCCAGGTGCGTGCGTTGAGCAAACTCGGCGGCTTGTTTATTAGAGAAGACAGCTTATGATCGCAAGAGTGCTGGTCACACTCGAGTTGCAAAATCTGAAACGGGATCTCAAAAGCCCAGCTATGTTCATCGACTATCTGCGTCCCTAACATTGCCCCAATAAACGTAGGCGGCGCGATGACCGTGATGCGTATGGGATCAAGATAAGAAAGGACGCGTCGCCACCAGAGCTGGTCGTTGCGGGAAGTATCTAGAGTATCTCTTCCCTTCACCACGATTGACGTGACGTAAGAACCAAGGTCAAGCCTAGATATAAATGAAATGTATTCGTTGACATCCTTGAGGTCGAAGCAACTATGCGAGAAGAGCTGGGGTCGCAGAAGATCCAGAAAACGGGAACAGGTTCGCGATAGGTTCTTCAGATCTCGGGTTGTCGACTGGGTGATGTTGATATTAGGCGGCTCATGCAACCTGGACAAGGAAGGAGGAGGGGTAGAAAGAAAGGAGACAATCTCGTCAAGAAGTTCGTTTGGTAGCGACTCGAACGGCGAATCTCGGGAGGATGGCATCATTTGAGAACCTGCCACATTAGTTCATGACGTACACACATCATATCACAAGCAAATTGCTGTGCTTGGATAAGTAAATTATCAAGGTTATGGGACTCTGAGTGTTAGTTAGTCGAAGGGAGCAATTAGTGATTCACGGAGCGATACGAGATGGATTGTGTCGGACCGAGGTCGCGGGCAGAAGTCAAAGAACGTCTACATTCGCAGACTTAAATTGTCTCCACATGTTTTCTTCCTGAAAGATCTCCCGTATAGATCTGGCCCAACTGTGTATGCGCAGCTGGTACTTGCAATATTTACCTGCCAACTCGTTTCAAACCTCATAAGTATTAGTAGAATATTTATCCTTAATTACTGACAGAACGAACAAGTCTACGAAATACCATCATCAGAAGCCTTAAGTAAACATTATGGCAAACACTTTTGGCTGCCAGACATCTTAGGCAAGAAGGCTCTTGACCGCCCAGACATTCGCATTTTGTGAAACCCCACGTGATCTACAACATAATTTCTCGCCCAGCCGAACTGCCTACCCCCAACAACTGCTTTAATGACAAGTCTCAACCATCTCTGATTCTCTGGTCTTGTAAACATGGGTTCCGTGGTTCTTCCCCATTTGCGCACAGCATGGCATGTTGATCAAGCCATCCTTTCAGAGGAGGAAAGACTAGTGGTGCGTTTGTCAAACATGATTCTGAAAACATGTACTGACCATAGCATTTTGAGGATAATAGGTTATCAGATTTGGTCGAGATCATGATGTTGACTGTAAGTTTTGCAGGTTCATAGCCTTCTTTCTTTTTCTTTTTTCCCTTTCCCTCAGCGAAATACTAACTGTCAAATCTAGGCATGCGCCAGGATGAGGTTCTCTTCAAGATCGCAGAACGAGTAAAGAGTAAGTTTGGAGCAGATATCCCGTCTCTCTGGCCTTTCACATACTTGTTATTATACAAGTATTTTATAGGGATCAGCAGAAGGCGTAGGACCAGCCAGAAATGGGCAAAGTCTGACTAAACCAACCTATAGATTTTGCTGTCATTTACCTCTGTGATATCGATGAAGTGCCTGAGTTCAATACAATGTACGAGCTGTTTGATCCAATGACGATCATGTTTTTCTTCCGAAATAAGCACATAATGTGTGATTTCGGTACCGGAAACAACAATAAGTTAAATTGGGTACTCGAAGATAAACAGGAGTTGATCGATATCATTGAAACGATCTACAAGGGTGCCAGAAAAGGCAGAGGTCTTGTCGTCAGCCCAAAAGGTGAGAGAAGTTCTTAGTCTAAGCCAACATAATCACGATCTCTAACAGATTTATGTAGATTACTCCACAAGATACCGCTATTAGATCTGCTCGTCTTGTTGGCTACATAACTTGGCAGCCAACCTTGGTTTTTGTATCTTTCGTCCACATTCCCCAGTCAGTTTAATGAATTTATGAAACTTATCAACATACAATAAGACTTCGTATCTAGATTCTGATGTGCATATAAAAATAAACTAGAGTTTCCACACTGCTTAGTAGCTTCGCCTGATGAAATAATCACTTGAAAGACTAGCATAGAACTTATTTCCAAGCTACTACTAGATAGACACCCATAGCCAGTACTAAGCTGAGAAGAAAATTAAATTTCAAAAACAGACATTATTCAAATACACTAAAACCCTTCTTTCTAATACTAGTACCTAATATATAGCTATTGGCTCTTTATCTTAAAAGGACTCCAAGATATCAATAAATATCTGAAGCGATTGCGTCGGGCCAAATTTACTTAAATAGAGCGGCAGAATTCATGCCCCACAATTTCTTTGCGATCTTCTTGACGTAAACTCAGACAACACCTTCCCACAACTCAACCAAATATTCCCCGACACAGCAAGATCTAGACACAGTCAACTAGACATACTAAAGATGATCGATCGTGGGATTTTCGAAAGCCTCCAAACAAAGATTGACGAGGAGGCGGCCGTCCGAGACGTATGTAACACAGCTTGCCTCGAAGCTACCTACTTTTGCCAAGACAAGCAGGAGAGTGCAATGGGTTCGTTTACTGATGCGATTCATAGGAGCTGCATGAAATCGTACAGGCGCTTGCGCGGAAAGGTTACTTTGATTTTCATCTGTGGGTTGTCCGGTAGAGCTCACGCGATTATGGTATCCAGGGCGATCGACAACAGCTACTCTGTCTCGAGCTCATTCGACGCCAGCGGACGAATGTTTGTCACTTCTCTTCTTTTCCCCCATCAGCTCTTCTTCGGGATTTTTGGGGTTTTTCTGTTTTGTATGATCGTACTAAGACGCAGATAGTGAAACCCGTTCTTGAGGATGCTACACGTGATATCCTCGCACAGAGGGATGAAGTCTCCCGTCTGAAGGCTGTGGCAGACAAGCATCCATTCTACAAATATAATGGACTTTGGACGCGTGAGCTACAGAATCTTGTCAGTATAATACGTTGCCCCTTTGTGTGTCTTGTCGCAATCTTATTTTTTGTCTCGCAAAGGTCTCGTCCATCGAGCTATGCGCCTGGCTGGGTGGATTCCAGGACTACAAGAGTACCAGCTCCGTCTCGTTTCTGACGATAGAAGAAGTTGGGAAACTCCTTGACAGTATGTGACATTTCTCCTTCTGCTTGAACACTTGGATAGCTGACAATGTCATGATGTGTACCTAGTCCCTGTGAATCTCAAGGGAGAGGATGCATTTCATCTCACAATTGAAGAGTATCTCCTCGCCCTTATTTCTATGGTTGAGGAATTGGTAAGTGTGATATTTATACTGCTCCTTTTTATAAAGGAAATTTTGGTGTTCTAACAGTATAGTCCCGCTTGGCTGTCAACTCTGTCACATTGGGTGACTATGAACGTCCGATGCAGATCGGCAATTTCATCAAGGATCTCTTTTCTGGGTTCCAGTTGCTTAATCTAAAGAATGACATATTGCGGAAACGGAGCGATGGGATTAAATACAGCGTAAGTTACTCTACATGTACTGGTATATGGAAACCTGCGAGTGCTAATAGAGTGTCGCAGGTTAAAAAAGTCGAGGACGTGGTATACGATCTCTCGCTACGCAATTTGATTCCTAAAGGTAAAGGTGCTGCTCAATAGTTTATACCCAAAAAAATCACAATTTCACAGCAGTGCCGAGCGAGCATCAAGGAAACAATCTGGGATACAAGAGAAGGGAGAGATATTTTAATTAAATGCGACTAAAATGTCACAGCGGGGATATTGGCACATAAATTATAATAAGAAGGAAAAACAACATGGTATCACGAATATGAAAGCCTGATGAAATCACGACAAGTTCGCAGTCTCCCCGGCCTGAGACGAGGACGAAGCCAAAGTTCCTTCCTTCTGAGCCTTCTCGATTTCCTTCAAAATAGTAGACTCCAGTCCCTCTGGCTTGGTCGTGCTCGCCCAGCGCCCAACAACCTTTCCATCCGCAGAGATCAGGAACTTCTCGAAGTTCCACTTGATGCGCTTCAGGCCCAGAAGACCGGGCTGCGACTCCTTCATCCACGTCCATAGAGGAGAGGCATTGTCGCCATTAACCTCAGTCTTCCCTAGAACAGGGAAAGTGACACCGTAGTTCACCTGGCAGAAGGACTGGATTTCATCATTGCTTCCAGGGTCTTGGCTACCGAACTGGTTGCAGGGGAATCCGAGTATGACGAAGTCTTCGGGGTGCTTGGCTTTCACAGACTGGTAGAGTTCCTCGAGGCCCTTGAACTGTGGGGTGAAGCCACACTTGGAGGCGGTGTTGACGGCGAGGACGACTTTGCCTTTGAGGTCGGTGAGGGGGTAGGGATTACCCTTCTCTGTTTGGGATAGGCATGTTAGTTCAGAACTTGGAAGCTTCGGATAGGAAAAAGAGGGTGTCAATGAAGGGTCACGTACTGTCGACGGGTTCGAAATTGTAGAACGTGGTTGCGGAAGCCATTGCTTTGGTATGGGAGAACTTGAGAGTGATCTGATTGGGAGCGACTCCACGAGGAGAGTGATGTATTTGTACGTGAGGAAGACAAGGACTTTGTAAAGCGGCCTGGCGTATTCTTGAACCAGCCAGGAGGGAACAAGAAGCCTTTTGTATCTTCAGGAAGACTCGAGGTTTGAGTAATGTCTTACTTGATAAGCCACAATAGGCTGTCGAAGTGGAAAAGGAGAGTGACATTCCAGCGGTGGCGCCGAGGAAGTTTAGGGAAGCTTGTGAGGGGCAAATGCCGGATGGACGCCCAGCCGAGCCGACGTCATCATAATTTTCTAAATAGGTAAGTATAGACAGACTTCAGAGTCCGGAGTAAGCTCGTACACTAGGCATCATCTGGGCCTCTGGGACTGGACTCCTGGGTGCAGATTTGGAATTGAGATAGTTAGTTCCTCATTTGGCGTTTTGTCAGCCACAAGTCCAGACCGGGGGCGAAACTGCAGCACTACTTCGACAGCTGCGAGTCGTTGGGTCAACGGAAGGATCCGAGTTTAACTTGAAGGGACTTCGGAGTTCCAGAACGCGATTTAGAAGCCTCTGGGACTTCATTTTTGATGACACCGAATTATCAGCTGTAAACTGGAGCTTTTCATGCACAGTATCGGATGTATTTCTTTTGCTTGAGTTGTATAATTTGGAGTACTCTACATTGTCCCCATACTTCTGATCATAAGGCCAGCGGTTTGGAGGATTTTCAAATCACGGCTCGGTCGAATTCGGACCAAAACTTCCCTGTGATTCAGATCGCGAACTACAACCTCATTTCGGTACGTTTAGACGTTAAAAAAAAATCGCGCGATATTGATTTTATAATATTGGTGATCTCATGGTATGACATCACACCCCTTATACCAGAGCTCTAAGGAGTATGGCAATAGGTAACTTTTGACTCAACCTTGCTTAAACCACCTGATTGCTAACTAGTATCGCGTTTCTCGGGCTTTACCCGTCTACGTTGAGGCTGTGTATCAAGTTCTAGAATTGTGATACGAGAATAATATTCTAACTTGAGGCGGTTGTGTCCTGGATTGCACAAAAAGGTTGAAAGAAAAAGAACTTTACTGCGGGGAACAGAAATAGGCAACACTAAAAATTTGAGCCTTCTATGTATATTGTAAAGAAGAAATGTTCGGAATGTCTATTCCTGTATGCTCTGTATAACAACTCCAATTCTATTTATTGAGATACATGGAGTATCCCATTGTAGCGGGTAGACCACGCTATGAGAGGCTTTTCTTCTCGAAAGATATGAGAACATAAAGCCCACAGAGCCTATACCTAGGCAATACCACCATCTTGGACTCGTGGGATCATTAGCAAAGTTAAAGCCGGTCCTTTTCACCCGATTAGCAAGTACCCAGCCCAGTCAAGCAGCTGTCTTGCAGACAGATAGCGGCTGTTGCAAGTCTAGCTGCATCACATCTGTATGCGGCTTTGCTTAAAACCTGAGTATCGCCAGCCGTGGCTTGTAAAGAACGGTGTGTGCGTTGCATCAACCCATCATACGGCCCGAAGACCCGAGGCCATACGGCGGAGAGATTCCACCTACTGAGGGAGGTAGGTCACGGAACTCCATGCCCACTCTGACTGATATCACTTTCGTCCCAATTCTTCTTCAGGCATGCGAGAACACTGAGCTCCATCATGCCTGACTCTCCTCCCGTAACACATCCACATCTAGCTCTTCCATAACCCCTAGAACAACGCCTAAGCTCTCCATAAACCCGTTCACTGCGACTCTCAGCATGCGGTTTGTGGTTGCCCTGTATGTGGTTTCCAGGATAGTTTTCCCTTCCTCGTTGTTGGACGTCTGGTCTCCGGGGTTGGGGCTCTTTAGGGCGAAATCACGGCGGACTAACGGAGACAACTCTGCATCAACTTGCAGAGCTTGGAGAGCGGAGGAGGCAAGTCGGTTACTCGGGAGAGGTAAGGAGATTGTGCTACACAAAACCGAAGGTTAATTTTTGGATGCATGGATGGGGAGGGGTTCGTTTTCGACTTACAGCGAGTACGGAAATTCGGGTTCTGAGGGGACCATTTTTGAAATCTGGTATATACGAACTGCTGGAAGTCCTTTGAGATTATAACAAATGACGAGCAGGACTGAGTGCAATATTGCTTTTCTTTTCAAAAAAATGGTTAAGATGCTGTCCAAGGCGATATCTGAAGGGCCAGCCTTCAAATTGAAGTGCGGGCAGTGATGAGTCAGCGGGTTTGTTTATCCCCGAATTTATCGAGACAATGAATTTTTCAACCAACATTCAATCCTAGATCTTTTTCATAAACACTCTACTCAGTCATGAATTACGGGTTCTCGTTTTCTATAAGTATTGGTCAAATAAAGGCTTATGCATTTAAAGGGTATAATTGAAAGAAGTTTCCTCGTTCAAAGATCCAAAGCCACAGGCCATGGTAACACCAAAACGAGCATAAAGTACAACTTCGCTTTGCACTCAAGGTCATGACTTCTTCGATTTCTCTCGGGTCACCGCGCTTTGCATGACACATTTCCCGAAGTATCCAAGAGCGTTGGTCGAGAAGCATCGAGAAGCATGACCTACTAGGATGTGGGGTGGTTGATTTATGCGACCTGGGAGAGGACGGAGCTCAGGTTGGCAAGACCGTCTGGACAAAACAACGAATTAGAAAAGAATAAGCCTCTAAGTTATCACTGGTCACTTACTGTTCTGAGCAATAACTGCGAGGACGCTCTTGAGACCAGCGGCATCGAGGGCACCTAAACAGGTGTTAGTCAACAAGTCATGATTGTCGAAAGGAGGGATAATTACCGCTCTGTATACGGCTAACCAGGGTTTTGGCAATGCCAGTCAGGTCAGCGACTTTACCAGAGCCGTCGAGAGCTATAATCCTTGTCAGTCAAGTCCAGGTAAGAGGACGGTGATATTTCAATCCTACGTACCATCAACAACATTGGTGACGGTCTCGGTAGCGACGCCGGCAACTTCCTGCACGGCTCCGGTGGAGGAGACTTCCTGGGTAACAGAGCTGACCAGGGTGTCGAGCTCGGAGTGGATACCAGTAAGCTCTGGTATTGAACGTTAGCATTGAAACTTGAGACTCCCACACCAGGATCCCCTCCATCTTACCGGACTGGATGTTTGTAATATCGACCTGAGACAAGGTGCCGGTGGCAGTGCCGAGGAGACCACTGAGGACATTCTCAACGGTACCCAGCACGCCATTCAGACGGGTAATGGTGGACTGAATGCGGACAATCTGGACGCCCGGGATAACAGCAGCGGAAGCAGTGCTGGCAATAGCAAAGGAAGCGATGATTCCAGTGAGTTTCATTTTGACAGATGGGTGTGCAAGCACGAAATCAACGAAGGACTTTGAGTTTAAAAGAAAGAAGTGAATTACTGATGATTAGGGCTTGGTAAAAGGAATGACTAGAGTAAGGACTCTGAATGCTTGGGTGAAGAAATAAAATATCCGAGTTCCTCTGCGAGTGGAAGCTACATTATATACAAATGATATTCCCTCCCTCGTCCCCTTTCCCTCTCACTGCTTCCAGGCCTGGTATTGTCGCCGCAGATAAGAGAATCAGGGGCACTGTGGTAATACCTGGAAACAGGATAATTGATACCTAGAAACTGGTAGCCTGAACGTTATGGGGTTCTGGGAGAAAAGACAGCGATCGTTATGAGAAAGGTACTTGAACTTTACCACTCACCTCCCGTTGACATGTCGACATGGGTAGGATACCGTCAGCGTATACCACTGGGCAAAAGCCCCGACAACAATGACGATAGCGTTCAAACCATGCGAGGCTACTGGTTCTTTCCTATGGGCCTGTTGGCCTATATACATACCCCGGAGTTGAATCCAATTTTTCTTCCCTTGAAGCAGACAATACGCGCAACACACTCCATACATGTAGCGAAGCATCTGGATTAGAAAAAAAATGAGGCCCAGGAGGTGGAGTATCATGCTGATGTCTACCTGTCAAAGCCAATCTCCGCTGCCCGTCAATCGTTATGAAAACGCTGGCTCTTCTCAAAAACCATCCAGCTGAGGGGGGTAGGGGTCTGAGAGCGCGGCAAATGGATACAGCATGATTAATAATGGGGACCAATTTACACATATCTGGTTTGATTTGCGTGTTGCTTATTTTACACGTTGACGATCACCTTGCCTGCAAAAGACTATTAAGTCATGTCTTGATGGACATGGTTAGTGGGACACTACTCCAGAGTAATAGTATCTTGTGCTGGCCTTCTACGGGATTTTTGCGGATGATATAACCTGTTTACGGGTATTTCGTTTCTGAAAAGAGCTATCCGTTTACATTTCTTTGGGTCGTTACTACCAGCTAACATGACTTATAGACAGGAGAGGCCACGAACGAGTACTATTGAGCCTAGGGGTATAACTACGGATATAAGATAATATCGTGAAGCGGTAGAGTCCAATTTGCGAGGTACTCTGTAAACTGAGGACCGAGGTGGTGGTAATAGGAGTTCTATATATTGGGTATACCGGGGGGTTTTGAACTGACTACTACCCTTCCATAACGACGATATAAAACAAGTAAATCCACGCGAGAAAAGCAACGAATAACATCTTAAATATGCAGAAGGGATTTAGGTGACAGGACCTGCAGCCAGGTTGCGTTTGTCACCACAGATATGTACACACATATATATATATCCCGGGGATGGGCATCCCTGCACCACCAAGCCTCGCCTTAGGAGTCCTGTACGTACCATCACCTCCGCCATCAGCGTGGCTTAGGAGAGAGGTGAGTTATTAGTGTTTCAAGTGGATGGTTTCTCATATCACGATTAACATATGATTCATTCCAACATTGATGCTGACTAGAGGCGCTTGAGAAGGTGCTTTATGAGAAACTCTGGGAGACACTCTGGGAGACACTCCAGGTGCTTGAAGAGGTGCATAGTAATGTATTGACCAAGCAAGCGCCTTCAAGACGAGGGTAGAGAATTATTACGGCTTGTTCTGTTGATAGACTTACTGTTCTCACTAACTGTGCTGTTTCGGGATGGTGTTTTCTCTATTGTTGAGCTGCGTCAAGCTGCCGCAGTCCCGACAATCCAGCTCGATTTCCGAGTATCCAAATATAAAAGCAAGGAAAAGGGACGGCAGCAAATGGGTCTTCTCCTCTCCAAGGAAAATCATGTGAAGTCCGTTGCAGCAATAATAACCATAGCAATCAGAAATGGAGTAAACAAGGTGTGGCTGCTGGCTGGCGTGGCTTGTGTTTGTTTTGTTGTGGTGTGGGGAACTTGCATGCTGACATAATCTTCTCAGGTGACTTTTGTTGTGGAAAGTCAGGGGGTGCCTGAGGCAATAGGCGTTGTCCTGTCAACGGCGGGCGCTAAACTATTTCGAGTGCATCACAACATAACAGGAGCCAGTTAGCGTGCTTGGTGCCTGCCCCAAACGGTCTCATGGGCCTCGAGACCGTCTCTCGTGCGGCCATCTTTTTCTTGCTACAGCTTCTTCTTCTTCTTCACATCTCGTTCATCCACTCCCTCCCCCTCTATTGTATATCCTACTCGCTCTAGAGGCACAGAATCTCTATTGTTACCCATCTGCAAACCTCCAGTCGCCATTATCACCAAGTATCTCTTTGCATCAGTGGATAAATTGACCAGACCATGACTGTTTAGTTTGGTCTGCTTTTCTCTGCTTGATTTTCAGTACTGAAAGAAGCATCTCTAGCTCTGCAAGTTGGCCGTGGGCTATATTATTCAGAACGATCTATAGCTTCCGTCCTATTTACAGCTTGTGGTTTCTTGTTGTCTTTGTTTTGTTTCCCCTCATTGTTTTCGGTGACAGAGACCCATTAACATCAACATGACTGGGTATAATGCTGGCTATGGCCAGATCATTGAGTACATTCAAGGTTTGTGCATGTTGCTTGATGCTGTATCCTTGTTTTGATGTCAGTCACTCGGGTATCTGGTTTCTAACCACTGGAGAATGCAGATCGTCTTTACCTGGCTTCCTACGACCACCCACCAGATGCCAAAACCCCATTCCCATACCCTAATGAGCAACCGAAATCCCCTAGCAAACGCAATGCTCGAGCCCAGGCGACAACTCATAGCAAAAAGCGCAGCCCAGTTTATTTCACAGTGGATGATACTCTTCTCTATAACTCGTTCCACGCGGACTTTGGCCCGCTTCATATTGGCCATTTGTACCGGTTTGCTGTTCATTTCCATGATCTCCTCGGGGACCCTGCGAATAATGAGCGCGCGGTGGTTTTCTATTCCAAAACCGATGCCCGTAGCCGGGCAAATGCAGCCTGTCTGGTTGCTTGTTACATGGTTCTCATCCAGTCTTGGCCCCCACATCTTGCACTCGCCCCGATTGCACAGGCAGACCCTCCATATATGCCGTTCCGCGATGCAGGATACAGCCAGGCCGATTTCATTCTGAATATCCAGGATGTGGTGTACGGAGTGTGGAAGGCTAAGGAGCAAGGATTGTGTGGGTTGAGAGACTTTAGCCTCGAAGAGTATGTGGCCAGGTGCCGGATACCTTGAATTGCGATGCTAATTCACCAACCAGGTATGAGAAATACGAGCGCGTTGATATGGGTGACTTCAACTGGATCACCCCTGACTTCCTGGCTTTCGCATCTCCCCAGCATCAACCGATAGCACCAATCCCTTACGATACCCCCGAATACGCCGCGTTGCCAACGACGGTATCCGAAATTTCTGCCTCCCGATTGCCTTTGCCATTTAAGAACGTCTTGGCTCACTTTAGCTCCCGCAACGTGGGCTTGGTTGTGCGACTGAACTCTGAATTATACCCCCCTTCCTACTTCACAGCTCTTGGCATTACTCACATCGATATGATATTCGAGGATGGTACTTGCCCTCCACTCCCGCTTGTCAAGAGGTTTATCAAAATGGCTCATGACATGATTAATGTGAAACATCGGGGCATCGCCGTTCACTGTAAAGCAGGTTTGGGGAGGACGGGCTGTTTGATTGGTGCCTACCTGATCTATCGATACGGGTTCACAGCCAATGAGGTTATTGCATTTATGAGATTCATGCGTCCTGGCATGGTAGTTGGTCCACAACAACACTGGCTGCACCTTAACCAAGGCTCCTTCCGTGAGTGGTGGTTCGAAGACTCTATGAAAGAGAAGCTTGCTCAGCTCCAGCCGAACCCAATCACCCCAAGCAGGTCGTCTGTGAAACATCGCGGAACTAACGGCGCTATTGCTACTCCACCAAATAATGGCCACTCCAAGCGATCCGCGTTGGGAGAAATAGATCATAACGAAGGTGCTGGCGCTCAGAACGATGAAAACCTGCCGGCGCCAACTCCTGGCCAGCCTCGCAAGTCTCATAGAAAGGATTCTCGCCATCACCCATATGCGCGCACCACATCCGGGAATCTTGTTCTTGAGAAAGAAGCAAATAGGAATGGCGAACACCATAGCCACCACAGGCTTAGCAATGATCACAGTGAGAGTGAGGAGGAAATTCAACTTCGTATGCTTGCGAAACGCTCATCGAAATCCCCAGTGGCGTCGCCAGGCCCACGATCTGTCAGCTATTCTGCAACATACACCCTTAATGACGACATCCACGAGGATCGAGAGAATTGGGCTGATGCTTCACGTCCGGCTCCCAAGACTCCTGTGAGTAGTAAGTCTGGAAGCGGTGCCATTTCTGTCTCAAAGGTTCGATCGAGTTCTCGACGCACCACCGAGAATAGGAGTGATTCCAAGGGCATCCGCAAAGCCAGTGGTCGAATTGGCAGCGCCAGCAGTCCTACCCGCGTGAAGGCCTAGACGAGCACGATTTTCCCTCTTCTCATTTTGAGCGCTTTTGAGCCTTTGATAGGATCACCTTCTCCTGCTACTTTTCTTATGACCGTCAACTTTTGACTTCCTTTGACTGGTTCTATCCATGCCAGGCAATAATGTTGAATTATCACGGCCACTATTTTAAACCTCGCCTTTCTAATTATATGGCTTTTGTTGGTGGCTTTGCCTCTGCGTATTGTTCTGGGCTGTTTCCGGGTTGAAACTATTGGAGTCTGGGTGTTTTGTGGCGTCTGTTGCTCTATTCATGTTTTAATGATCTAAGGGCTGGCTTGGACTATCGAGGGGGCTTGCTATAATGGCAGCACAACTGTAATTAAGTCGTCGCACTCGGGTGCTTGGAAGAGCCAGTAGTTGCTTGGGATGGTGTATGTGTATGTCTCTGTTCATATACGATCTACGTCGACATGACAAATTTGGTTGATGACCTGTTCACTCTATTGCATGAACGTAGCGCAGTTTCAACAAGTAATAATCTGAGTAATGTAGTCTTTACTCGACATCGTAAGTTCACCAGAATGAAAAGAGCGGAGAGAGACTTGGTTCTCATTTACATCCACGCCATCGTGAAGTAGTGAGGAGATTGTCGTCCTATTGCCATTTATGAATTCAGATAAGAACACTACACTAGGCATGATCACAATTACAACCCCCTATTTTAAACTTAGAGCCTCGTAACTAATGATCAAAAGGTGCGTATGCTTTGATTGCCTACTAATTGCTCCAAGAGGAGTCAGTCATGAGTAACTCCAACCTTTCTCTCCCAACCCTCTTCTTATTCAGGTTGGGTCCTAATGCTCAAGTACGGGAAAGACTTAGGATCAAATTCTAGAAACGAGTACTATCTATCTGTCTTGTCCGCCTCTGTCCAGTTGTCCATTATTGTTGGAATCGCTGATATTACTGGATTGTATGCCCCCCCCTCCCCCCCTGCATCATGCATTTTATGGGTTTAGCTCTGAGGTGGTAATGTGGCCAAGGTACTCTACTACGGTCTTCCTAGTGTCGGTATTTGGACGCAAACCCAGGTAGGTAGGAAGGAAGGTCATACTTCGACGCGCCCAACAGATTCGCCATCTCAGCGTATTTGTCTCGTGCTTGTCATGTGTATCACATCCTGGCCACGGGGATTACCGCACATGCAAGGTAGTTGTAAAGAAGCTCCTTGATCCACGGCCCGTGCATGGGGGGATTCTAGATGGCGGTGTTTCTGGTCTGGATAGTTTGCTTGGCTGGTATAATCCTGAAAATTGGGATTTCAATCTTTGTTATTTTCCATCGAAGGACGGCTTTCTTTTTGATATCACTACTTGTATTCCAATGTGAGTGGTGACATTCGAAGAGAGTGTGTCAACCAAAAAAAAAAAGAATATCAATATGTCAATTAGTGCTCGAAGAGGTTCCCCAAAATCAACTAAATCAAGTTGAGATCACTGGCTCTGCACCAGACACCATGCTAGTCGTCAAGGAAAAGAAAAAAAGAAAAGAAGAGAAAAGACATAAGGCATAGTCATCATAACAAAAACAAAACAGGGATATCATCGTCAACAATACAATATCTATCATCAGTCATACCATCCATACAAAGTCGTTACTGGCGGTCGTTTCTTGAGTAAAATATGCTCTATGACAGAGCGGGCAGTTGAAATGGTCCTGGAGATACCACTTATCCAGACATTCTCGGTGGAAGACGTGGAGGCATTTCAGATCTCGGATCTCTTGTGAGCGTAGCACAGACTCTAGACAGACAGCACTGTAAGCAAAGTCAGCAGTGCACCAGTGAATATATACATTAAAAAAAGTAGAAAAAAAATAAAAATAAAGGCTCTTGGGCGCACGAACCATGTAAACTGGTTTTCATCACTTTCAGCCGGCAAAAGTGGTCCATGGGCTTTCGCCCACCATTCTTCCAGAGTCCGAGTAGGAGAAACGGCGTCCAACTTTCGCAACTTGTCGCTTGGATCTTTCTTTCCTTTCAAGGTTGGCCCGCGCTCGCGGCGGTTGAGAAAAACAGTAAATCTAGCAGCGGCAAACTTGTTAGACTCACTCATTACCTTCCAATGCTTAAACCAGTAGTCAGTCACTCACATCAAACACATTATGATCAGGGCAATGATTCCAAGTCCAACTCCCAAAACAATATTCATATAATGCGGATCTTTCTTATTCTGTGAACTGTTGGACGACTCCCCCATTTCTTAAATACCGTGGGAAGAGGGAGACGGGGACACAACAGCTCTTTGGGTGGCTGCCGGCGTGCGATCGCGGAACCCTATTTCTTAGGGAACCCTCTCTGTCTCTGGTTGTGTTTTTTCTTTTCTCTTTTTCTTCTCCTTTAATGATTAAAAAATGGGCGCGAGTCGCCCTTTAATTCGAGTCTCTCGATCTCCTGCCCCCGGAATCTAACAGTCGATTCCGATGAAAGTCGTTCTCGGCGTTCGCTTTATACTCGGCGGGGTAGATCCAATAGTAACCATTCTTTTCATCAATCAGGCCATCCCCAGGCTATCAGCAGACAGGTCTAGACGGTGACGTAAAGATGGGGATATGTTGTGTTCGCCTCTTTTTTTTCCTCTCTTCTTTTCTCAGTGTATATTTTCGATGCGATAGAGAAGGGGGGTGATGAATTCTATGGGCAGAGGCGGGGAAAGGGGTCTCGCTGGCACAAAGCAGCAGAGGACAAAGAGGAAACAAAAGAAGAGGAGGAGGATGAGGATGAGGATGAGAATAAAAGGAAAAGGCAAACCTTCAAAATAGAGAGAAAAGGTAATAGTAAACACTAACTTACATTCCAACCTGTCTCTCTCTCTATTTCTCTGAGGCTGGTCGTATACTAGTATTCCGGCTGCAGCTGGAAGGTCAGCCCGAGAGGCGACAGATGATTCGATTTCCATTCTGTTTGACTCAAGTGGACTGATTCCAGTCACTGAAGATGGGATTTCGTTTTTTTTTTGATCCTCTAGTGTCCTTGGCTCCGAGGAAGAGGAGGGGATTGGAATTAGTCTCCTGCAACAATAGCGAGAGGGATGTTGTCTTGATCTCGTGGACATGACAGCTCATGCCATGCTAAACGATGCTATACTTTGTACGGAGTAGTAGTACACCTAGGTAGTCTTTGACTTCATGCTAATACTATACTACTCCTGCTACTAGGGACAACTAACTCTCGACTAGGAAGTATCTGCAGTATCCACCGTGGAGGAGCTCATCCCAGATTCCAAGTCCCCAGTGTTATTTATTACCCCCGCGTCCTCGGGGAACGTATTCCAGATAATCCCCATCATTAATTAATTAATTACCACGAAGAACTCATTCATTCTTACAACGTTTCTAACTTGTCTATTCCACAATGACCTCTCCAGGCAGAAACTCCCACAAGAAGGAACCCCGTCGGTGGTAATAATAAATCTTATGATCCTGCACGCATCCCCTCATCTGCAAATGCCCCGCTGATCCACCCACCCCTCAACTCTACGCTACCTCCATCTACACAGCACGACGTCCGTTAACTATAGACTAGAGGAAGAGTAAGGTTCCCAAGTCCAACACCCAATTGCAGTCTGGTTTCGAATGCACCCGATTCCTACCTACGCGGAGTAGACGCACTGGAGATCCTGGTGAGATGATTTGTTCTCCAGGTCGTCGATCCGTGATGCTTCTGGTTTCAAGGTTTCTTACCTTACTAGTAGTACCTACTCTGCTATTACAATTACAAGTACTATGTAGGTAGCTAACGTAGGTACTAAGTACTAGTAGAGTTCTGGAGTCTTTAAGAATCGCTTGATAGAAAAGAGGAGATCCCGGGATGCGGTGCGTGCTAGACGGAGTAAAAGCTGTGGAAGTAAAGACTGTCTTCTCCGGTTTATTATCGATTAACTATCGATTACTTCTTCTTTCTTCTCCATACCGACTACGACTCCGTATGTTCTTCGCCGCGTGTCGTACCTAAGCCGTAATCAAGAATAGGCACATGGGTTGCCACAGGCTAGAACGTTCTGTCGACTCGTTTCTTTTCTTTCTTTTCTTTCTTTTCTTTCGTTGCTAGGCTAAACGGGCAAGGTGACAAACTCGCCACTTTCTTACGTCGTATTCATATTAATATTAATTCATCATATTATATCGTTTCTATAATATCCGAGGTCGCCTTCTCATGCTTCGAGGTCACTCTTGGACCCGCGCCCAGCGCAGGTGCTAACCACGACATGATCCTCGTCTATGGCCGCGATATCCTCTGGTAGAGTGCCCAGAGCGCGGCCGCCAAAGAGAAGATCAATCTCCTCAAGCGACTTTTGTTTCGTTTCTACGAAAAAGAAGTAGACGCATGGCAGGGTGATGACGACGTCTATATAAAAAAATTACATAGAGATATTAGTTATTTTTCTATACATACCTACTAGTTGCTCGGTAAGGAAATGGGGGATGAATTGACTTACTCCACGTAGCGAAGATAAAGTAGTATTTCCATCGGAGCTTGCCCAAGGCGATTGGCGAAACTTGAGCCCAAAGGGTGCTTACCGCCCAGTTTCCGATGCCGGTGGCGAAGGCGTTTCCGCGGCCTCGAATTTGCATTGGCATGACCTCGGCCATGTAGACCCTGGATTATTTATGTCTTTGTTAACGTGGAAAGGAGGAAAGGAGGAAAGGAGATGGAAGGAAAGAATGATCATACCAACTACAAGGACCAAAAGACACGGAGAAGATAATGGTGACGCTGAAAATGAAGAAGACGCCACCGATACTATAGCTTGTTCGGGTCCCGTCCTCGTCCTGCGAGTTCAAGGCAGCCTCGCAGACTAGTGCGATAGTAGTAGCGACCGCGCCAAACATCAAAGGCTTGCGACGACCGACCCGGTCGAGAAAGAACAGGATGAAGATAAGGTTGATTATGGGGCCAAGGCAGTTGTAGATACCGGCAACAAGCGTGTTGCGGCTGCCTGTGATGCCGAGAGAGTTGTACATGATGGTTTGGTAGTAGCCAATCAAGTTGATACCAGTCATTTGTGTGAAGAGCTGGACAGCAACACCATGCCTAGTAGACAGATATACCTTTCTTAATGACGAGTCCCGATAATAGCTTCAGGGTTGGATAGATAGAACGTACAGCAAACGAGTCCGCCACTGGGGCACCTGGAACATGATGAGCCATCCAGGAGCAGTGACGGCCTTCTCAGCCTCGATGGTTGATTTTATTTCATTGTATTCTTTCTGGATCCAATCTTCATTGGTGCCATCGTAGTGCAACTTTCTCAAAATCCTTATTGCTTCGTCATATTGTGCCATTTCAACAAGGAATCGTGGAGATTCCGGCAGAAAAAACAACCCCACTACTAAGAGTAGAGCAGGAACTGCCTGGAATGCCAATGGGAATCGCCATTGGAATTCACTGCTTTCTGGGGCGTGTAAAGACCCGAATCCGATCCATCTAGCCTACGTTAATAACAAGCCAAGACAAGAAGGAAAACCCAAAAATAGAGAAATAGGAAAACACGCAAATGATAGAACTTACGTGCTGACAATAAACCCGACGCCTATCATTTGTTGCGCTAGACCAATAATCATACCACGATTCCGGGGATGAGCACACTCTGCCTGATAAACGGGGACCGACATAGACATCAGGCCAACAGCCCATCCGGAAAAGATACGTCCAACTAAAATCATGGGCAAGTCTCTGGCACAAGCTTGGAGGACAGTACCGATCACACAAATGAAAGCCCCCATCTGAATCGTAAATTTACGACCGAATCGATCCATAGTAAGGCCTCCTTGGAGAGCGCCAATGGCAGCTGGAGTTGTCAGTATTTGAGAAATCGGGATTTGATGGGATTTGGGATGGAAAAAAAAAAAAATTTCACCTACCTCCTCCAGAGAAGGTGCTATTGATAGCTCCAATGATGGCAGATGTTTGCGTAGTATTAAAGTATCGCAGAAAGTTCTTGGATTCAATGACATCGGTCATTACACCACTATCATAACCAAATAAGAACGACCCCGTGGCCGCAAAGAGGGCGAGGCTGAAGGTGTAAAATCGACCCATTCTGAAGGAAATTAGTCAAATATGACTGCCCCAGTGAAGGATATGTGGCTGATCGCCCCCTCAACCAGCAGACATTAACCACGAGACAGGGTTGGAGACAAGGACGTAAGGGAAAAGGGGGAGAGAGGAAAAAATGGGATACCGGAATAAAAGACGAGGAAGATGGCTTCATTTAGCCATGGGCTTATAGCAGTTATAGAGTGGGTTTTTCAACGTCGGCTACGATTAAAGCCAACCTGCTTTTGGAAATCTTAAGAGACGCTCTTTCTGGTGGCTCTGCGCACACCAAGCCAGGCCGACCGTGGGTCGACACAGAGTACAGCAAGTCATTAAGTATAAATCCTGCGTAAATTGATAATCATACTCAGTAACGTGCAGTATTACTGCGTAGGCTATTATTATTTAGATAGTGGGGGGACTGGGGACACGCTGAAGGGGAAATCTGGGGTGGCTAAGGGAGCCCCCCGACTGCTAGTAAAACTTAACAATGCGAGGTCTCTTCTTCAGCCACAATTGCTCAATATTATTATTATTACTATTATTACTATTGTTGGTATTATTGTTATTATGAAATGTTAGGTAATAAGAGTATCCTCAAGGATTCAGTTCCTTCCAGCGAAATTCATTCAAGAATCAATCGTGCTATTTCCCTAAAATTGGAGCTATCAAGACTATGCAAGGTCGGATCCAGGGGGTTTTCTGAAAATACGAACCTCCCTACTAGTACTAACTACTAGTAGCCCTGACGAACCGGGTCGAGTCTTCCATTTCCTTCCAATTTTCCAGGATGTTTCGTGCCGGACAAGACAGCCAATTGCTGACACGGCGACCTAGCTCAAGGTTCAGGAATGCCGAGCAGCCTGCAACTATTTATGCGGCGTTGCCCGACTGCCGACTCTGTATGTATGAATGTATGTCTGTACGTACTTGTAGTCCCTGGAGCTTTCGGTTGCCAACCTGAAAACAGCCAAGCCCTTTACATAGTGGTTGTTGTGATCCGCGCAAAAGCACCGCAGACAAAGTGAGGTTAAAGAAAAATAATCTGCAGGAAAACGTGGGTGGCATGTGATTCTTATACTAGCCGCTTTCGGTTGACGCTGTTTTGTCGTCGTCGCGAAAAACTCCCAGCTTCGACTCTCAACTCTCGACTTCCAACTCTCAGCTAGTTACCCTGAACGTGTCCAACGAACGAATACTACTACTGCTGCTAGGTTCTAACTAGACAAAATTTAAAAATCCACCCAAGCTTCAACCATTCGGCAAGGGCACCAGCATAGTTTTGTTCTGTACGGAGTGAACTCCAGAGCAGGCCAATAGCTGATCCCCAGGGAGGCTTTGTCTGGTCCCAATTTCCTACGCTTTTCTTTTCTCTATTCCTTATACCAAACACCCATCCAATTGGCGACTTGAACAGCCCCAGAAATGTCGTTGTTGTTAAGTCGGTCCAAGACCATGCCAGCGATTCCACAGCTGCCGATTTCATCGCCTCCAGAGTCCGAATCATTGTTTATCCCGCCCAGGAGGCCAAGCCTAAACCCTCAGGCTGAAATCCTCTCTACCCGCGGCCAACACCTCCCAAGTCTCATAAGGCGACGGTCTGTTTCCAATGTACTCTACGACAATGAGCTCCGAGATGAGTCTTGTGCATTCCGCGAGCTGCCGGCATTGGACCGGGCTAGGGAGTTGATCGGCGATAGCAGAGCTGTATACAATTGGTAAAAATGCCGAGCCCAAAAATCCTTTCACCTACGAGTGATCGTGATGAATTACATGACACACTGCTCGCCATTCCAACGCTAACATGCCCTCAGGCAACAGTACTATCAGCTTCCAAGCACTTTCAAGTCAATGTCAAAAGCAGTGTATGTTACTCCCATGCTTGCATGATCCCAAGGTCTCATGAAGGAACAGGCGCCAATTCTATGAGAGAAACAACGACCTTATATCACAGTATGTATATATTGACAGGCTCCTCGATTCGTCACTACCACATCGTTTGATCGTGGACTATCAGCAACATTACACAGACGAATCCGGAGAGCCTTCGAGTGTGACAAACGGGAATCTATATGAAAGTCGTGACTATGGAACCTATAGCGGTTCCACAGAGAGTAAACCACATCAAAAGATCAAACGAACCCCCCGTAACTTATATCGGATTCCTAGCCAAAGCTCGCTTCTTTTGCCCCCAGCTCCAGATGAGACTGCACCGATCGCTCCAGATATTATGCCGAAGGCCAATGATTTCGTTGATAGCGGTGACCCTATAGTTACCGTCGCTATATATGTTAATTTCATCGCAAATGTGGTTTTGCTAGCGGCAAAAATTGCTGCTATGTTAATGACCAATTCCCTCTCAGTCCTCGCCAGTTTAGTGGACGGGGCCCTGGATTTCCTGAGCACGACTATAGTCTGGGTGACCGCTACCCTGGTGAAAAGGCAAGATCGGAACAAGTATCCCATCAACCGGCGCCGACTAGAACCTTTGACCGTCCTGGTGTTTGCGGTTGTGATGGTGACCTCGTTCGTTCAAGTGGCTATTACATCTCTAGGTCAATTGATGTCTTCTGACCACACAGTCGTGAATCTCACCGTGCCTTCGACTGCAATTATGGCCAGCACTGTTGTTGTTAAATTCGCATGTTGGTTTTGGTGCCGATTAATCAACAACTCAAGCGTCCAAGCCCTAGCCCAAGATGCTATGACAGACGTTGTCTTCAACTCATTCAGTATTCTCTTCCCACTTAGTGAGTGCCCTCTGAATGCTTCTGCTCTAGAATTATTGCTAAAGTTAGGGCCTTTTCCTGTGATCTCCAGTCGGCGGATTCACAAACACCTGGTTCGTTGATCCTCTAGGAGGCTTGCTCCTCTCCATTTACGTCATCTGGAACTGGAGCAGAACCGCCAGCGAGCATATTCGGCACCTTACCGGCGCTGCTGCATCCCCGATGGACCACAGTATTCTTCTTTACATGACGATGCGCTTCTCCAAGTCGATTCTCAAAATCCAGGGCCTCAAGGCCTACTATGCGGGGGATTTGCTCAATGTCGAAGTGGACATCATTCTCGAGGGTAAAACCAGTTTGCGAGACAGCCATGACCTAGGTGAGAGTCTACAGTATATGATTGAGAGCGTGCCGACTGTCGAACGGGCCTTTGTACATATAGACTATGACCCGTGGAATATCCCCAGTCACATGAACCAACAAGAAGCATAGACATAGACATAGACATAGACTCTTCAGTTCAACAACCATGACCCCAAACTCCTTTCAATCCAGTAATGCACAGAATCAAGTCTCAGTGTACAAACTGGAAGTACACAATTTTGAAATCTACCGACTGTCTCGTAAAAGCCAATAGTTCCCCCATAGTATGCGGAGCCACCCAAGCCTCGCCATCACGTGAGTTCGCGTTGGACGCGTCAAGAGTTTCCTGCCGTGTAACTCAGCAGGTAATATTAGTTAATTAGTGACCTATAGTTAGTTAGTTAGCTACCTACCTAACAGATGAATACGCCCGCCAGAACGAGTCTGGAACTTGGAAATTGGACACCCGCAATATTCTAATAATGTTGGTAGATAGGCTTGTGAAGGGGGATTTAAATTCCTTTACATACTGGCCCAATCGCTACTCGTCATATTGCATGAAGTGACACGACTCCTTGCTTCGTCGCTACCACTGGTATGGATGGGAGCTGTGTATCTGGTTGGGGCTTTGGATGAGGCCGATGATTTTCATGCAGGTTGAGTCTGGTGCACCTGACCGATATCATTATTACTAGGTTCTCCGCGGTCTGTACTTGCTGGGTACTACTAGTAGGTGCTGGTTAGTTGGTATGTGCGTAAGAGCTCATTCCATCGCGAGTCCGCGACTTGTTAGTTGGCTGGGCCGCCTAGTTAGGTAGTAAGGTAGTAGTAGTACAGTAGTAGGTACCTAAGTAGGAGGAGTTTTTCCTCGCTTAGGTATCGGTCGGTTGAGATGGGTATAATACACCACGTAGAGTGAAGCCTATTTGTAAATTGATTATTTAGATAGGGATATGGCAAAGGAACTCGGTGAACAGGGATTACAAAAATTGAGTCAGAAAAGGTTCGAGAAGAGGGCTTGAAACATTGGACAGGTACCTCGTGGGGGAAGAGGGTGTCGGGCTGGATCGGCGGAGCTCCATACGGGAGCGCAACTGCACGCTGCGCCATCCGCGTCCACATCGCGACGCGATTAGATGAAGCGTTCATTTTTTTCCCACACGGTCTGTTCTCTGTGACTTTTGCTCTGCTTGGAGAACCAATTCCACTCCGTGCTCTTCTCTTCTCTCCTCTCCTCCTCTCTTTCTTCCCCAATTATGGTGTTGGTCTTTTCTATTCCCTATTTTTCTCTTTAGTTCTAGGTAATTCCCGTCGTTCGCCTTGTCCTTATGCTGCCATCGTGACTCCTAGTCTCCACCATGTCTGATCCGGAGCCCTCTGCTGTGGCATATTCGTCGTCTCCGCCATCAACTCGGACCTTAGAATCTGCTGCCCCTTCTCCTAATTATGCCTTTCTGGTGCACTCCCAGAAAACTCTAACCCAAAACCTCCCTCCGCGTGTAGACAACAAGCTGCTTGCGCGCCAGAAGCGGCGTCGGACTAGGTATACTGACTAGCTGCTTCTTTGGACTTATACCAGGCTGACGTGTATGCAATAGTCCCGAAGATCACGCGATTCTCGAGGCAGAGTACCAACTCAACCCCAAACCAGACAAGGCGGCCCGGGCGAGTATAGTCAGTCGCGTCTCTTTGGGTGAAAAGGAGGTTCAGGTACGTTCTTATCAAATATGATAAAGAGAGCCCTTTCATTATCAGAGCATTGTTCATGTTAGCTCATTCCCTTGGAACACTAGATATGGTTTCAAAATCGTCGCCAGAATGATCGTCGGAAATCAAAACCGCTTCAGCCTCACGAACTCATCGCTCCTCGGTCCGACGACTCGAAGCAGAGTATTGGTGATGATATTATGCTCGCAGAACCAGGGTCCTCCAGCGGGCTGGAGCAGGACAGTGATAATGGTCATGATCGGCAGCAGCCAGTGCTGCTGTCCGAGGGTGATTCCTTTGAGTCAGATATTCACGGCAACGACGGCGATAACGGCGACAAAGAGGAGCCGAGTCAACTTGAGCCAAGCTCACAGACAAGCGTGGCCACCTCTGAATTCCCTGAGAGTAGCCAACAGCCCGTGACAAGCGACGTTGCAGAAGCCGCGCTTGCCCAGAACCCCGAGAACACGACATGTAATGCAAATGCATCACTCCAAAACTCGGTAAAGAGGAAGCGATCCGGATCAGACTTTCACGCGGTTAGGATGTCCGCAACCGAATCAACTCCCAGTCTTCCAATCCCCCTGAAGTCGCCGCCGTCCCTGAGGATATCTTTGAGCTTTGATGGCGAGGCTATGGTGCGAAAAGAAGACGAATTAACCCCATCCCCTCCCCAAGGACGGAATTCACTTCGAATCTCCATGTCTGCTGATGGGAAAGCCGTCATCCGTGCCGATGGCGAGCCATCGCCGTCCAAAAATCGTATCTCTATGTTTTCAACTCGCAAACCTAGATTCCCCGGGCTTAGGAGGAGTAACAGCGCGGTTGTACTTGGTACCCCACGAGGCTCATTAGAAAGGGAGCGGAGCTTTGGAAGGTCACGGGACCCGCGAAACTGGGAATCTGCTTTTGATACAGATGCAAGAAGCGCATTATCCACACCGACAAGCTCGCAAAGTGTACCAAAATCTGCTCCTGGAGGTTTCTGGTCGGCTGGCCCGCGCTCATTGACTAGGAGCTTGTCGGCGAAACAGAGTCCCCTCTTCTCATCCGCCTCTTCCGAATATCTGAACACACCAATCTCCCAAGCGATGAGGGAGAAAAGGCGCAAAATCTCTCGCACAGTCTCATCCCTAGGTCGACTCGAATCTAACCGCAAAGCCCTGGGAGACAAACCCCTCCAAACAGTTAAAACTTCCAAGAAACTGAAGGATGATGAAGAGCTGGACTTCCAATGCGGTGATTCCGACAAGGAAAACTGGGTTCCAGGAAGAAGAATCTCACAAGCCCGTCGCCGAGCAGCCTCCCACCACCACCCCCAACGACCAGTCCTCAAGGAGTCTAACTTCAGAGACGGAAAAATGAACAAAACCGGGAGCTCAACTGGACGCTCGCGACTGTCTCAAGCTGCACAGCGCAAGGTAAGCGGCGGATCCACAAAGTCCATGCCCGACCTCGGCGCAGATGTCTCTGCATTCATCGCTGGCGGAGGCGGCGCAAGTCAGGAAGAAGACCTTGACTGTATCCAAGGCTTGTTGTCGTTGAGTCAAGGCGCGTGGAGGTGAGAAATTATGACATAGTGAAGTCTTATTTCCTCTTCTCCATGTAAATTTAATTTCTTTGTGTATCTTTCTCGTGTGTCTTGTTTGTGGATGTTTCTTTCTATTTCTCCTTTCCTTTGTGCGCATGTTCGAAGCTGCAAGCCAGCAAGCGATGACGGCTGTATGATTTGTTGAGTGATGGTCTCTCTCTCTCTCTCTCTCTCTCTCTCTGATGATTGTGCTATTTAGGCAGAAGGGCAAGGGCAAGGGCCAGATGTGAAGTTCCAAAGGGTGCTTTTTTTATATCCATGCTTGAATCCCTACAGGCCTTTTATGGATAAAATCCTGTCTAGAGACACCTAGTAAGGAGTGGAATGTAGATATCTAGGATATAAGCCACACAGGATAGGATGGCAATTAATATGAATAAAGTGGTGTCAGACAACTTGAGGAGTTTACTTCACCTTTACAGTATTTTTATTGAACTGGACTCACCCCTTTAGTGATGGATAACAGTCAGATAAGGTTGACTGCTCCTGCCTAGGACTGGAGATCTGAGGATATTCTGTATTCAAAGCAGGTATACTACTATTAAGGTATTTCCTAATGCGTTTGGGCGTATTTTATTGGACTATGTGGTATAACTCTCCTGGTAGAACAGGCAAAGTCACTTTCATCCATCATCACTTGAAAGTTAACTGGTGAATCTCTCTTTTTCATTGCATAGTCAACTTTCAAATCTACTGCTATGGCTTTGATCGCTCAGCCGTTAGATACAGAAGAGTTACCAGCCCTACGATATTCTCGAATTCTTTCACGGTGCTGGCACCGATACTGCGTTGACGATAGTATGTTACAGCCTGCTATTTCATATCACGGTCTCCGCAAAAAAATACACAAGATAATTCAGAAAGCACAGAGCAATACTTGTCTTTTTTGCAGAAACTGGACTCCGAGGACTTTATTGGGGAGGAGAGCGATGAGGAGAGCGATGAGGGTGATCCGATGGAAAAGATCTGCTTTTGGATCGCCTTTCAAATGCAACTCTGCCATGGAACTCTTACCTTCAAAGGAGCGAAAACCTCGAGTGCGAACTCTCCATAATTGGTTTAACATAAGGACCTTGGCGCTTGTTCCGAAAGCTGTAGATGGTAAAGTATGTGTTGATTCCTCTTCATACCAGCAGTTCCTGGGACCATTTGCACCAAAGGCTAAATTATCTTCCCCTGTCTCTAAGAATTCCATGTGTTGAACCTTCGAGAGTCACAATATTACAGGGTGAGACAGATGGGGAGCTTCCTCGTGGGAACCAATAATCCTCCGGGCCTTGCAATATTCCTTCACACTCCTAACACCACACGAGATTTTGTCAACCATGAGACAAGCAAAGCGGGTGATCCTACGTCTTGCAGAGAATGATATGGACTATAATGATGTCTATAGACCAGTCCGACTTTATTTTACAAAGTTTGATCATTCCCCAGAAGAGATAAACTCCACCCGCCACTTTGTTCATATCCAACCACCAAGTGATTTACCTCAACCAAATTCCAAAATCCACATTGTTATCGACCTCGAAAGAGAACAGTTTTCTGGACCATTTTACCAATCTTTCCCTCACGAAATTTACGTTGTTCGTTGCGTAGATGATGAGATGTGAGGAAATTGGATCTCTTGTAGTTATACCTTACTGATTCCCACTAGGAAGATATTCGCATTTAAGGACGGTGTCGTGAAAGATAACCTCCTTCAAAAGATCCGCCAATTTACCGATGAGCTCTATCCATGGGGACAAAGCAGACTGGATTATCTCCGTGAAACTAGGTCAACAGACTCGTGAGATGGACTGGACCAGAATTCTATTGGGGGATTTTCTTGATGATTTTCTAGTCATGTCCAAATTTCCTCCGCTATGTTCTCGCAACCACATTCATTAAGGGTTACAAATATGGCCGAAATCACATAGATAGTTGCGTGTACGTGCAATGAGACAATTATGCGCTCTAATAAGGACGTTATACAGATCTCTATGCTGCTTAAACATGGCAATGTCACTTGGTTTGTATTAAGTTTCTTCCAAAACACATCTCCTAGAGCGAGCAACAATATCACCAGTGTCATGCATACCCTGGCAGCACGCTTATGTCTCTCGAAACCTCATCCATTGAACTGTAGTCCCCATTCCAACAACGTAAAATAATGTCACCAAGTACAAGCATATCCACTCGCGGGTATTCCCCCATGGCAAAAAGATGCTCCACTCTCCTCATCAAATTCCCAGCTCCAAGGGTTTTTTCCAATTCTTGGTAAGGCTTCTCGCCTGTCTCTATTTCAAATAGTGTCGAACCGAAGGCGAAGATATCTGTTTTGATATCGGGATCAGATCCTGGCCGATAGCTACACCATTCGTAGCATACTGTTGCAGCTTCACCGTCAATACCAGAGCCAGCAAAGTCAATAAACTTTATGTGGCCCGACTGGTCCAAAAGCAGATTGTGACAGCCAACATCCGCATGGATAATGTTCTTAGTATGTATGTAGCGCAAACCCTCTGCGGCCTCTCGGGCCCAACGCAAGCTTTGTCTGCATTGCCGTCTGCGACTCCTTGCTCTGGATCTTCTGGCGTAGGCATTCGCCTCGTTCGATGACTATTCCATCCTCCGTAACTTCCCTGATACTCGCGATTCGAGGATGATCGCCCAACCGTTGATAAGCGCGGACTTCGATGTTGTATGCTTGGTAAGCAAAATCGTCTGAAGGCCCCGGGCGACGTTTTATGACAGAATGGCTATTGATTGCATAAACTGAACTTAATGTGCCCACTGCAATCAATGAATACTGAGATTGTCTGGCAGGTAAGTGGGATTTAACAGGACATTCAACCATTCTGGTAGGGAAGAGAAAAGTTACTGGGAAAGATATCACTACTGTGGTACAAAGAAGGGATGGATTGGTCTCTTAAGATGATTGAGGTTTCGTACAAAGGGATCAGCCCGACTTTTTAGCTCTTACTTAGGAACAGTCGAGTGAAAAAGGTATAGTGTATATGCAAGAGGTACAGGGGTGTTCTGGAGAGAGGGGTAAACAAGACAAAGACTGCTGCTCTGCTCTTCACTGCCCTTTTACTATCAACATCCTTCCTGATGCGAAGAAGCTGTCTCTTGATCGCTGCTTTTTTACTTAGAGATCCAGGAAAGAACATGGAGTTGACGGCCCCTATTCGTTCACACTCACACAACGGCAATGGCGTTAAATCAAATACACAGCTTCTCTACATATCCTAGAATACTGAAGAATCAATCCATTTGGGGTCAAGATTAATCCTTGCACCGGAAATCTAAATCTGGGAGTACTGGGTACCTTCGTGACGATGGGACAATGAGCAAGTACACGAGGAACAAAACGATTAGGCTATCTCTAGCAAGGAGGTCAAATGCCAAAAGTGGAGAGGGAGAAAGAACTTGATACCTGCCATGCGTGAATTGCTCAAGCAGCCACGGATCTTGGTATAACAAGTCTCTGCAGGCCTTGACTACTCAAAGACAGCTTCCAAATATCAGGGGTCCTGCTACCAACATATCCCTCTGAATCTAATTTATATCATATATACTATGAGGAGAGTAAGGCCTAGGAAAATATCCCTGATTCAGGGCTAGAAATGGGGATAAGGGGAGAGATGGTAGTGAGGAATGCTGTAACTACACCTTAAAAGGTAGTAAGTATATATAGGAATGATAAATGCTACTCTACCCCCAACCGCAATATCGACCAAGAAAGCTAACAACCTTTTCGAATTAGAGAAACAGATGTACTGTACGAGCATAGCCAGGTGTCGGGTACTAGGCTAACAAGAACTCTGCGAGCAATCTCTCCGCCTTACCAGGTGCTCAGTTCGATCTCATGTTAGTCTTTATATTTGATTTGTATGATGATTTACTATTGATGTGAATTTAGCTTGTATAGCTTCTGCACTTCGGCGCTTTTGCTTACTTTTTTTTTCTCTGTGGCGCATGTACCTAGGCTGGTACAGGCAGGTCCAGTCGAAGTCTCCATCAAGGGTCTACTAGGTAGTGTATTTCGGTTTTTTGTTCTTCTACCTAGCACCTGCCAGTGATATTCCAGGTCATCTTCTAGTCAGAATACAATATAGAGGTTATACAGAAGCTTTGCTTGATGTTGATAATGGCTTCACAGGTGGCAAACAGAGACTTTCTGCATGTATTCTTCGCTTTCCAGCTGGAGTATCTGCAATTCCACTTATCTGTCCTTTGGATTAACCCTCTTGTTTGCTCTTGAGAATATATCTAACAATGTAAGATAGCCTTTAAATACTCTCCTCTGTCTGTTTGTTACAGAACCAGATAGTCGTGCAGAGACAGACCCGCACGTGGGGCTTGCGGCGGGGGAACTTTCACCGGATAAGCGCACGAGAAGCAGCTCGACAGAGAGTACTTGAGCGTCAACCGCCGTTCGTTTTTCCTCTAACTTCAGATGCGAGCTCTGCGTCGTTTTCGAATTAGGTAAGTAAGCTAACTCTCTTCATATCCTCGGTCACAACTATTGCTCCTTTACTCCCCACGAGTTCAGCAGCTAACTAATCAGATAGCTACGTCCCCACCGTGCTATCCAGAAGAATATTCCCCTCCCCCTGTCAAACGGTAAGCTCGCATCCGCCAAGAAAAGCTTTTCGATTTCTGCATAACCCAGTCGCAACCATGACCAAACGTCCGCATGTGGCCGTCATCGGGGCTGGTTTTGCAGGTCTGAGATGCGCCGATATCCTGGTGCAGAATGGAGCCCAGGTGACTATTTTCGAGGCGCGCAATAGAGTTGGAGGAAGGGTATGCATCACCCTAGCTATTGCCCATATATATATAAGTTTGAAAAAAAAAAGGGGGGGGATATATATATATACGATATAATGTATAGAATGACTAACAGGAGTAAATAGGTCTACCAAAGTAGTATTGCGGGGCATGTGGTTGATATGTAAGCTCCTATTTTTATTGTCTTGCGCTGCCTCTTACTCTTGATGTGTATTTCTGTCCAAGAGTTCAAGTTAAGATTGACTGTTTGAAGGGGTCCTAATTGGATCCATGGAGCCGGGAAGAATCCAATCGCCGCTATTGCGGAGGCTACGAATACCACAATCGAGGAGTTTGAGGGGACTCAGGTACTGTTCTCGCATGACGGAAGCGTCCTAGACGGGCAGCTCACCACCAAGATCTCGGAGTTTATATGGTCAAGTATTGAAGAGGCGTTCAAATATAGTAACAGCTATAAAGACACCATCCCGCCTGAGAAAAGCCTGTTTGATTTTCTTCGAGAACGGGTTGAGAAAACCGACTTCTCTGAGGAGGAAAAGCAACTGTGTATCGAGTCTTGTAGACTGTGGGGGGCATATGTTGGCGATCCTGTGGAAAGACAGAGTCTAAAGTTCTTTTGTCTGGAAGAATGTGTTGATGGAAGTAAGTCTCTGTCTCTCTTATCACTCTTTGATTTGTGATTTAATATAATGTGATTTGCTAACTTATTTTCCAGATAACTACTTTGTAGCATCTACCTATAAAGACATCCTAAAGCATGTCTCGAGCATAGCTCTTGAGCACGCGGATATCCGCTTCAACCAGCCCATTGTCAAGATTGAGTCAACGCCAATAACTGAGGGCACAAGTACCTCTCGCAAGATAACCCTGACCACTGCAGCGGGCGAAATCTCCAAGTTCGACGAAGTGGTTGTCACTTGTCCCCTGGGCTGGCTAAAACGCAATAAATCCGCATTCACCCCGGACCTCCCTCCCCGCCTCGTCAGCGCCATCGACAGCATCTCCTACGGCCGACTAGAGAAAGTATACGTTACATTCCCCCGTGCTTTTTGGCAGTCAGATACAGCAAATATGGTCCCCATACCGATCAACGGAACCGGGACCACACCTTTTAACCAGGAACAACTTGCAGACGGTAGCCACCAACACCAACCAGCCTTTGCCCAGTTCCTCAACCCAACCTACACAAAACACCCGGATGATATCATCTGGAACCAAGAATGCATATCTCTAGCAGCATTCCCGCCGCACTGCGCCCACCCAACTCTCCTCTTCTACACCTACGGACCCTGCTCCACCCACATCGTCTCCACGATAACAAGCCTAGACCCCACATCCAGCGAATACTACACCATCCTCAACAACTTCCTCCACCCATTCTACTCCCGACTCCACGGCTACTCCCCCTCCTCCCCAGACTGCACCCCGACAGCCTTCCTAGCCACACAATGGCAGAATGACCCATACGCAGGACACGGCTCCTACTGCAATTTCCAGATTGGTCTGGAGCAGGGCGATCGCGATATCGAGGTTCTGCGCGCGGGGGCAGGCCTTGAGCGCGGCATCTGGTTTGCAGGCGAGCATACGGCGCCCTTTGTTGCATTGGGGACGACGACGGGCGCGTTCTGGAGTGGTGAGCGTGCAGCAGGTCAAATCTGTTCCTTGTATGGTCTTGGTCGGCTTGGGATGGGGATGGAGCCAGATGATTCTTTGCCATCTGCTCCCGTTGGGGTGGAGAGTGGTTGACTGCTCTGATTTTTTATTTTTATTTTTATTTTTTTGGGATTGACATGTTTTGCTGTGATGGGTGGATATAGTGTGGATGTGTATATCTAGAATCTGGGGTTATTGTATAGTTACCGATCCAGGTACTACTAGTTGGTACTTTCCTGACAATCCCTGCTAGTTAGTAAGCTAACTTTCTAATTGTCTGTTTGTGGTGATCATTCTTTATACAGATAGTTACCACCTTCGGAGCCTGATGGCAAACTATATGCTAGGAGCAATCGTATCGATGCCAAGAAGCTTCCTGAGAACTTCAGCAATATGCCTTGAAGATGCATCCCCATCTGAGTGGATTGCTCCTCCCAGTATATTAATGACATTGTCGAGTCTTGCGGCGTTTGCACTCCCAGCAGCGAAAGGTTTCTTTGCGTACTGCCCGTCGCTTGCCTATCGACCGACCAGGGGCTGTATGACTAGAGGCGGGATTTTGCAACGAGGACGCTGACATTTAGAGCGCCAAGTCCGAAGTGTGGTGCTACCTAGATAGTCGCTTTCAGGATGTCTCACGACTGTCGAGTATAATATTCGGTGAAACATCGAATAATTAGGCAAACATAACTCTGCCAGCCTCCCTAACAGTGAATATCTAGTTGTGTTAGACGTGTCTTTGGGCGCAAGGTTGATGAATCTTCAAGTTGGCTCCAAGGTGGCTGTCTGGTCACATGAAGGGTCTCGACTAGTATCTTTTTTAGTACGAACGAATAAGCTACATGACTAAAGGATCTAGTCTATTTAAAAGTCCTCTCCAGCTTGAAGAAAGTCATATCCGATCTTTCAATATGTGTCTGTGCATTTCTCGAGGCCTCACCTCACCGTCTTAGTCTTCGTACTCCGTTCCCACAATCAAATGCGACTTTCGTCTGCTACTAGTACTAATAATAATCAGTGAGTGCCTCGGGTATCAAAGCTGTAATTCGAGGTGATGTAAAACGGCTAAACTCAATCGACCACTAGAGTCTCCAAACATTACTAGTGTGATAAGAAGTATTTGGTAGTTTTTCCATGTCGATACCTTTGATAGAGGATTCGTTTTACTCCGGAGTACTGTGAATTCAACCATTAACTGCGACAAGTTAATCGCACTTCTCGAGAGGTTGACAAGAGTCGAACCTTGTCTATAGTTGAGTTAACACCCTGATATAATCTCCCCTGCAACACTTCTATATCTTCCCTCCGTCTCGTCCCATAGAACGGAGTAAGTCAACAATAAGAATCACACGATTTGTCTAGTTGAAGGCGCCATAATTTTAGAGTTCGCCTGGCGCTTTCCCAGAGGAATTCCCTCCAGAGTTCCAGAGAGGTACGTAGTTTAAGCACTTACTGCTAGGCAACATTATTCACACATGCCAATGTTGCCAAGTGAGGATGTTCTGATCTGACTAAGTTGTGCTTCTCCTCATCATCCGCTTCCAAGACTGGTTTCCAAGACTTCGTCCACGGGGCGGTCGCGCACGCCAAGAGCATACCGGTGGTAGGGGTTGGTCTGGAGAAGGCTGAGGCAAAATAGATAGGTGACAATAGAGCCAATAAGAAGAGCATAAGATTCACATGTTGGAATAATACTAAGTCTACCGGTATGGAGTAAAGTCTGGCTCTAGCGTGACTAGTACTATGTAAGCTTCATAAAAAGGAGAAATTAGAAGGTCTTGATGCAACGAGGGGCTTAGAGGTGTCGGGACGCTGGTAATTTTACCGTATTTGCTTGTCATAGACTCTGGCTCTGGCCATTCGGGGAAATTGCTTGTCGCTGCGGGTGTCTGGACCAGTAAAGAGAGCCAACTACTAGTACTGCAAAGTACCTACGTAGAAGCCACTCTTATGGTGCCCGAGTGGAGGTGTCGAATATTACTCTGATGGGGCAGTCGCAGTATCAATAGAAATAAAGATGCATCTCAGACGTCAGCAGCTGCAGCGAAAGTAAATCACGCTCTCCCAGCAGCAGTAGTCGGTACTTGGGCTGTAACGTATCGAAACACAACAACGCCACGACCCCGCATGGCTCTTGGCCCGGTCTTGTCCCTTCCTCCGCCCGGCTGTGCAAGCGGTCTTTTCTGGGCAAGGCTCGGCTCCGTGTGTCCGCACAGGACAAGAATCCAAGCCTCCCCCTCTCGACCCCCAAGACTTCCTCTCTTCCCCTTTTTTCTTGTCCTTCTGCTCTCTCATATTACTCGGATCCTTCCCCCCCTATCGTCTTTTCTCCTCTTGTCACCTGTTTCTCTTCATTACATTGCCCTCCCCTTTACAATTTCTTGCGCGTGTGTTTGTGTGTGCTGGCATGCGTGGTTTCTGTTGACCCACACTGCACATTCTCTCCTCTTCTTGCCAGTGTATTACCGAGTCATCTGCAGTCCTTAGGCTGCTGTTTTCTATTGTCTATTTCAAGGGAGATTTCGCCTCTCTGCCTCGTGTTTTGACCTTTCCTTCCGCTGCCCACCCTCCCAAGAAAGTGACAAGAGTTTTTTCTTGGCAATGTCGGAAGCCCAAGACACAACTTCATCCTCGGCCACGGCCGCTCCTCTCCCCCCGCCGGTGTCGCAGGAACAGCCATCGACTCAATCTGCTGCTCAAATCTCGCCGACCTCGACGCCATCTGTGACGGCGACCGCTGCTGCTGCCGCTGCCGCGGTAGCCACCCCTCCGATGAATAGCAACGGCGTCTCTACTGCACCTGCGTCCTCATCGGCTCCTCCTGCTCCTCGCCCCTCTGAAGAGCTGTCATGTTTATGGCAAGGGTGTTCTGAAAAGTGTTCGACTCCAGAGGCTCTCTACGTAAGTTGAATCCAGCTCCCAGCCTGGCCACGTGTCGTGTTCAGCAAACACACAAACACGAGAAAGTCAAGGACTTCAAAGAGGGGACTTTGGCTAACCTCAATCCCTGTTATAGGAGCATGTTTGCGAGCGCCATGTTGGTCGGAAGAGCACAAACAATCTGAACTTGACTTGCCAATGGGGCAGCTGTCGTACCACCACTGTGAAACGCGATCACATTACCTCCCATATCCGAGTCCACGTACCTCTCAAGCCACACAAATGTGATTTCTGTGGGAAAGCGTTCAAGCGCCCGCAGGATCTGAAGAAGCATGTCAAGACCCATGCGGATGACTCTGTCTTGGTGCGGTCTCCAGAGCCTGGTGCCCGAAATCCAGACATGATGTTTGGTGGAAATGCAAAGGGTAGGCATTCTCATATCGCATCCTCTGTATTTTTTTATGTTATAGTTCAACAGTACTAACTTGGGAACAACAGGCTATGCTGCCGCTGCGCACTACTTTGAACCTGCCCTCAATTCTGTCCCCGCTCAGGGCTATGCTCATGGGCCTCCTCAGTATTACCAGTCTCATCCTCCGCCACAACCATCAAACCCGTCTTATGGGAACGTTTATTATGCTCTTAACAATGGCCCTGAGGCTGGTCAGGCCTCTTATGAGTCCAAGAAGCGCGGATATGATGCACTGAACGAATTCTTCGGAGACCTCAAGCGACGTCAGTTTGATCCCAACTCATATGCTGCCGTTGGCCAGCGCTTGCTTGGCTTGCAAAATCTGTCTCTACCCGTCTTGACTACCGGTCCTTTGGCGGAGTACCACCCTATGCCTGCTCCTGTGGCTATTGCTGGGGGAGGCTATGCTAGTGGCCCCCATCCTACGCCTGCTTATCATCTTCCGCCGATGAGTAACGTCCGCACCAAGAACGACCTGATCAATATTGATCAATTCCTACAACAGATGCAGGATACGATATATGAAAATGACGACAATGTCGCAGCTGCTGGTGTGGCGCAGCCCGGTGCTCATTACGTTCATGGGGGCATCAGCTACCGTACTACTCACTCTCCTCCATCTCAACTTCCCCCATCCCATGCCACCGCCGTAACAACTGCTGGGCCAATTCTTGCCAACGCGACCGCTCATTCTCCTTCAGTCGGCACCCCAGCTCTTACTCCTCCTTCAAGTGCGCAGTCCTATACCTCAGGCCGCTCTCCAATCTCCTTACCCTCTACGCACCGGGTTTCCCCACCTCACGAAGGCGGTTCTAACATGTACCCGCGTCTTCCTTCAGCCACCATGGCTGACAGTATGACGGCGGGCTACCCAACCACGTCAAGTGCTGCTCCACCGTCCACACTTGGAGGAATCTTCGATAACGACGAACGTCGGAGGTATACTGGAGGTACTCTACAACGAGCACGTCCTGTATCTCGAGCTGCATCTGAATCAATGGACCTATCAAGCGATGAGAAGGACTCTGGGGATCGAACTCCTCCAGCCAAGCCAGCGGCAATGAGTATTTCTGCCAGCCTCATTGATCCAGCTCTGCACTCGGGTTCCACAAGCGATGCGGAGACGTTGCGCACAGCTCAGGCAGCAACTGAGGTGGCAGAGCGCTCAGATGCTCAATGGGTTGAGAATGTGCGATTGATCGAGTATCTGCGCAACTATATCGCATCCCGCCTGGAACGGGGCGAATTTGATGAGCTGGAGAGTTCAGGTGGCGCACGGTCACCAGAATCTGGACCAGATGTTCATATGGAAGGAGTTGAAACTACTCCAGTGCTCCCTCGTTCGCCGCGGTCTGCAGAGCCCGCGCTCAAGGGCGAAATAGGTGGGGATACGGTGATGTATCCCACGCTGAGGGGGCTGGATGAGGATGGAGATTCAAAAATGCCTAGTTAGGCGAGGTGTGGAGTCCTCCAGCTCTTTCAATCGTATTTTGACTATTTCACTGTGTTATTCCCCGCTCTTTTCTTTTTTTATTATTATTTCTTGCTTCTTCTTCCGTGCGGATGGTTGTTTTATACTAGTTAAGAGATCTCCCGGAGTTGTCTGTTAATTCTTACCTGGATTTTTTGGTTCTTTCCATTTTTTATACTGTATCTATCATGGTGTATTTAGTACTATTCCCTAGCCGCTTAGAGTGGCAGCTGAAATTTGGTATTTATTGTTCTCTTCGGCTTATTATGTCTGGTATTCCCAAATTGGTAGAATCCTCCTACAGCCGGTAGTTATAGCTGCAGTGGACCGATAAAACTAGTGGCCGTTTTCACCGTTTTCAACATCGTGTTTGTTTCTGAGTTGCCAGAGTGGAACCGCCGGCTGTGCTGTGGATTAAATGTTACGGTGGTCCTCAGAGGTGAAGGCATTCCTGTTCCAAGTCGGGAGCATGACGCAAACGGACAACGGTGGCGGCGGTCCCAGGGAAAAGGTCAGTCAGTCTGTGTTGATACCTACTCCGTAGATGGGTATGTAGCATGTGGACTATTTATTTAGGGTCTTCTCGAAATGGACGGAACTTGCGGATTTGTCTTGGTCTCTGATTAGTAGTATTAGTTGTGGGAGGAGAAGAAGTACTTGCGGAGTGTTGGATCGTAGAGTGGGAGAAGAACGAACTTCTGCATCCGGAAAAACATCATCAAGTTCTGTTTACAGCGTGGTATCGAGATTCGAGTGAAGAGGACTGTTTTCTTGCCCTTTACTTTAAATCAGGGCTGTTGTACTCCTCCTCCTATAGAAAAGATCAATATTATTGTTATGCAGAAGTCGCTCTTTGTATACTAGTTGAAGCTGATTGTTGGATTTTCCCCACATAAAGCAGCAGCGCGCGTTTCCATCGTCAATTCGTCATCGATTTCTGGCTGCTTTTCTTCGCGTGACTCTTGGGTTGTTGTTCTGTGGCATTAATTCTTATTGCTTTCACTCTACTTTTCACTTGGTCCTCTTCAGCAGGAGATTCATCTCTACTCCTCCCGCCTCCTCCTCTTCCTCTCCTCCTCTCTCCTCCCGTCTCTTCCTCTTCCTCTCTTCCTCTCGCTCTCCCTCTCCCCCTCCTCCAGATAAACAACTCTGGGCCTCGTTCCCTCCCCACCCTCTCTCCCAAAACATCCAACCGGATCTCCCCGCGCGGTGGCTGGCCCTGTGATTCCCAAGCCACTCCCATATCGCGTCTTACTGCGCGGTGGCAAACGTTTCCTTGGTTCCTCCATCCAGTTTAGGATTTGTTCTCTTTAGGTCATCACTCTTGTCACGGTCTAGTCCTCGATTTTTTTTCCCTCTTTTCTGTGGCCGGGCCAGACAACTACCCAGTCTTTCCAATTTCGCCATCCAACCTTGTCAGCCTGCATGAGCCACCCAAGTTGAATTTTCCATTTCTTCTTTTCTAAAAAAGGGAAGAAAAACATAAACAACAGGAGCAGCGGAGGGCGCTGTGGACACACCGAGTCTATCAGTGAAACGATCGCACAGTTTTGATTATGCCTCTATCAAACCGTCGTCGCGCGCGGCGCAAGGAAATTCAACTACAGGAAACTTCAGACGCGGAGGCCCCGGACTCATCACCTTCGCGACCGTCAAACAAAAAGCGCAAGGTGCGTTCTTTACTCTTGTATGGAGGAGATACCATGATGTGTTTATACTCTGGGGTTCTCTTTATCAGTCTTACATGGTCATTTTTGAAATGGGTCGCTTGGTTCTAACACATGCGCGACTAGGTTGACAACCGAGCCTCTCCTCTTCCCTCTCGACCTGTGAAAGCCGAATCCGCAGATGAAGCAGACGACTCGTCTCCGGACCATGAATTATCGGAGAATCAGGACCTGGTTGATTTGGTTATCTCTCATCTAGAGGTCGCCCGCGAAGAGGTTCGCGTTCTTCGAGATCACTCAAATGCGAAAACAGAGAACAAACAAAGTATTCGCGCATATGCCAAGATCGCCGGCAGAAACTGGACGTATTATGTGAAAACCCTCCATGTAAACATCGGTCGTGAGCCCGATCGCGAGCAGAAACTTGATGAACAGTCGAGCCCCGTCACAATCGCCGCGCGAGCGCTCCCAGAAGTCAATGTCGATCTTGGCCCAAGCAAGTTCGTATCGCGCCTTCATGCCGAAATTTTCTACGACGGCGAGGAAACCGCCTCCTGGCACATTCGCGTCAATGGTCGCAACGGCGTCCGTCTCAACAATGCTATACTCAAGCGCGGCACCGATGCCATCCTTTCGTGTGGCGACATCATCGAGATTGCCAATACCCAGATGATGTTCGTTACCCCCGGAGACAAGGCCAACATTCATCCTAGCTTCACCGAACGCGCTCAACGGCTAGCCAACGGAGAGGAGGATCTTGGAACATGGGACGCCTCCCAACATGCGCACCCTCAACCTACTCAGACACCTTCTGGGACTCAGGACGCACCCGCACTCCCTTCAACAACAGGGCACCCCTCACTCGCCCCCGCTCCGCAGTTTCTCAAAAGACAAGTCACTCCTCCACCACGGTCTCCCGACACCGTCGGGGCGCGTACCGCCAAGCAGTCGCCTTTGTATAACCGAGGCATGATGATGGAAAGCACGGAGGAGATTGATTACAGCAAGGATTCTGCCAAGGATCTGAAACCGCCTTATAGCTACGCAACCCTAATTGCACAGGCGATATTTTCAAGCGAAGAGGAGAAATTGACCCTCAACAATATCTACAACTGGATCATGGACAAGTACGCATTCTATCGACACTCCCAAAGTGGCTGGCAGGTTCGTTTTTTTCTTTTCCCCTCATCTTTATTTGTGTTTTGTTGGAATACTTATCAGTAATTAGAACTCAATTCGGCACAATCTTTCTCTAAATAAGGCATTTCAAAAGGTTCCCCGTCGAACCGATGAACCTGGAAAAGGAATGAAGTGGCAGATCGCACCGGAATACCGCGAAGAGTACTGGAAAAAGCAGCTCCGCAAAGGCACACAATCTTCGGCCCCGTCGTCCCCAGCAACAAAGGATTCTGGCGCTGCACGCATTGGCGCCGGCAATGGGATGGAGTCTGTTTTTGCCGCTGGCAAGAAATCCCCGCCTGTGTCTTCTCCCGGGTTTAGCTCATTTCCCGTGGCACCTGTCGAAGCCTACACACCGGAACGAGGCTCCCGAGTAAGCCAGAATGGCGCGATGGAGTCACACTCTCTTCGACCACCGAATGTACGCGACTATGAAGAGCCGTCCCCACTACCCACCCGTTCTGCTACAAAACAGAATAGCAACAGCGCTGGCTTGGGTAGGGCATATGGACTTTCAGATAATGCTACCAGGTCTCCACCAGTGCTGTCCTCTTCATACTACGATGATGGACCGTCTTCGATGATCACACCTGCACCACAGCGGCAGCAACCCCGGCTCCCGCCGCCGAGCACAGCACAAATCCCATCCAAATTCATGCCTATGAGCTCCCCGGCGCAATTCTGGAAGTTCGCAGATATCGGAAGCACGCCTGCACGTCCAGTACCCGACATGAGTCCACTAAAAGGAGATCCGGCAGACGGAAGCATCCCGAGTAGTAGTCCGCCGCCACCAAACCTAGTGAGCCCGAGCAAACCAGGCACGTCCAACGGAATCGGCAACGGTCGACCACTGTCGTCTCGCCGAGAAGCAGACCCCGGGCGGCCGAACGCCAATGGAGTAGACGACGATGAAGAAGATGATGATGAAGGGGGAGGATTTGATCTGGCAAGGTTAGTTTCTCTCTTTCTTTTTTTTTTTTTCCCCTTACCAACAAAAGCCGCAGTTCTCAAGCTAAACTTACCATTACAGGGGTTTCCAACCCATCGGATCATACCACCGCCAACTGAACAATCCAGCCCGGGCAAGTGCGGCGACCTCATAGTCCGATACAGTTTTTAATGTACAAATTTCAGCTTGATTTACGCGTTTTCTTTCTTCAAAACATGCTGCGAAGATTTGTTTGCGTTTTTTTCTTTCTTTCGCTTCTTCGGCATGTCAAGTTACGAATATTCTGCAATGATGGGACGGAGCATTTATTGGCTTACTGGGGGAAAGGAATCGGGAACTGACAGGCGGCGCAGTGGGTTTGATTTTGCTTCATGTATCATCATCATCATCAGCAGCATCCATGTAAAGAGACTGTATGCACCATACCATATATAAATGAACAAAGTACCTAGAGAACAACAACATCCCAGTGCTTAATCAATATTTTCAACATCCGGCCAAAACCTCTCCTCCAACCAAACAACCTGCTTCCACCACTGCACACACCGCGCCACCACCTCATCCCTCTCAGCAGCATCCAACCCGCGCAAAACCTCCTCGGCCAACTCATCCACCACCTCCCCAATCCCATCCACAAACTGCTCAAACTCCTTACTACTCCAATTAGGAATAAACTTCTCCCTCAGCGCGCCTCCATCCGCATCCTGACCCGGTTCCCTATCCTCCCCCAAAAACCCCGCCGCAAACCTCCAAGCACGCAAATAACAAACCTCCGTCGCCCACAGAACCACCAACCCCTCCAACAACGTCGTCCCCGAACTCCCCGCAGACATGAACATATCCACATACGCACGCGTCACAGGCGCAGCCCCAAACACCGACCCCGCCTCTCCCTCGCCGGCAGATCCAGGAGATCCAGAACCAGAAGGAGACCAAACAGCATTCAAATCAAGCCCATATTCCCGCGCAACAGTCTCGAAAAACCCCAATTCAACCCGGATATTAGTTAGCGCGTCGATGAGGATCGTCAGGATGCGTTCGGAGAGGGCGGTTGGGGTTACTGTGCGAGGGAGGTGGAGTTTCGAAAGGAGGTGGCCGATGAAGCGGACGTAGGATTGCGCGTAGAGACGGTCTTGGGAGAGCCATTGGGAGAGGAGTGTGGAGGGGATTTGGCCGGTGCCGGAGAGGCGGAGGAAGGGGTGGGTTGTGGCTTTTTGGAGGGAGGAGGGGGTTGAGGGGGGGAGGAGGGTTGTTAATTTCATTTCTTCCTTCTTTCTTTCTTCTTTCTTTCTTCTTTCTTTCTTCTTTCTTTCTTCTTTCTTTCTTGCTTTCTTGCTTTCTTTGGTGGTTGGTTTGCGAGGTTGAGGGGTTGAGGGGGAGGTGTAGTGGGGGATGAAATATTTAGGATTTATGGATTATGGATTAGGTGGGTCCGGTTATGTTTTCTTACTTCTTATGTGTGTATGTATTGATGTCGGTGTAATTACTGTAGTCAACTAGAAAAGCAGTGTTTCACCAGCATCGCTACCATCGCCTGCATCGTATACCGCGCATCGTTCCCTGCATTATGCAGATGCCAGCCGACTATTCCCAGCTCTCCCAGCACTCCCCCCAGTGATCGCGCATTCGTCTCGCCCTGGATAACCCGGAAGAGCGCCGCTGTGTCAATGCGATCTGCAACTTTCAGATCCTCAACGTCTACCTTTAGGCACTGGAGATACTGGATATCGGCTGCCAGGCCATGTCCCACGAGCACTAGAGGACGCAGACCTTTCCCATCTCCGGCCAAGAACGACGGGTGGGAAAAACACGCCCCCACTGCGGTTGCAAGCTCGCTGGCAAGCACCCATTCGCTTGTACCGAACTGAAACTTATCGGGACACCCATGCACGTACAGCTGGTTGACGATATGACCGTAATCTTCTACGCGCAGATGGCAAGACTGGATGCGGGACTGCCATTGCTCACCTTGTGGTCCGGGTGCCAGGCCCACGAGGTCGCGCGTGTCCAGCGTCGAGATTCCCACCTCGGTCACCTGTGTATGGCAGCGCTCGTTCGACTCGACATCAATGCTGATAAACACTGGTTCATTCCAGAAGGGGTGAGGAGCTGGCTGGTCTACGTCAAAACGCGGCGGCTGCGGTTGCGGCTGCGGTTGCGGCTGCGGCTGCTCATCCCAATTGCCGTCAATCAACTGGTCGAGCAAGTCATGTGCGCGCAATCCTAGGTAAGTCTGCGCTCGCTTGAGGCACTCCGCTAGCTCGAGTTCGCGCTGAATTCGGAGACGTTGTTTCTTGGCTTTGGACCCTTGCTTGCTCTTGGATGCTGCACAGGATGCACAGGCCGCCTCCATCATCTTCTCAAAGGCAATGACCTGCTCATATGTGTCTGCTGGGGAGTGATTGATTGCGGATGTCTTGTGTATGGTCGACTCGAGGTGGTCTTTGGTTGCGCGATTGGTGCTCTGGCCTAAGAATATGGGCTGTGGGAATCCGTCGCGGTAGAATCGGAGGGCCAGACCGCGCTCCTCGTCTGGAGGAAGAGATAGGCTACATTCAAAGGCATGGTTGATCTCTAAGAGTAGCTTTCGGACTTGAACTGCTGGAATGAGCAGGATCGGACGAGACTGGAGGCGAGGAGGGGGGTAGATGTAGTATCTGGAAACTTAGCTTAGACCTGAAGGTTAGAGAGGCAGCAAGCACATACAGATCCCAAGGTCTATCCCAGAACTGACCCTTGTCGAAGAACTGGCCGGCTACGCGTTGCATCAGATCGCCTCGTATGTAACGATAGGGGAACTTTGACACAGCTGTGAGGGGGCAGAAGATTCCATCGTGGGGAGAGGGTTGCGTATTGAGACCGATTCCTGGGGACTCTTCCTCCGTTCCCTTCTCCTCGTTCAGCTGGTTAGGACGGTGAGGCTCTAAATCCTCTACCTGCAGTGTCTGGCTCACTGTCGGTGACTCGGGAGGTTCAGATGGGACGCGAAGATGAGTGTTGAGATGCAACAGAGACTCATCTTCAGCAAAAAGCAGCTCCAGACGCTCGACGGGACCCATGTTGGCAGAGAAGGGAAGACAGATTGGTTCTGCTGGATGGATGTTGGATGTTGGACGTTGATACTGGACAGGCAGCAAACGGGGTTTTTAGTAACACAACAACATCTGCAACTTCCTGAGACACGCCATGTAGACGGTCTCAGTTAATATAAAACCCTGACTTCACTGTCTGGTTGAGAGATAATTGAGCGGCATTGTGAATTGGGAGGTGAGCCTGCACTGTCACCTTTAGGCAGCTTCTAACATCTTCTAAGTATATCTTTAAGCACTAAGCAGCTCTCGTACCTCTTTAGTAACTCTTTAGCTAGTATCACTAAGTGCTTCTAATATATATACGATATACTATAAGTAGTGTCGTAAGCAGTATAATATAGGACCAACGGTTGCATAGAAGATAGAAGGCACTGGCATAGCTATACCAGGCAACGAGCAGCAGCACTGTATATTATGCATATTGTCTGCGCTCACAATAGGAAAATAGGTGGCATAATATAGGTAAAAAGTAAATAAATTTTGTTTGGGTGGTAAATGTACTCTAGTAATAGTCCAGGAAGGTTCCTTATTGCGAGAAGGTGAGCCTGGATATGCGCCTTTCCAGCCTCCGTGGAGTGTCTGGACAGATACTGAATGATACCTAGTAATTAGCCTCAATGCTCATATTAGCTCAAAATAGGCCTTCAACGAGATTAGAACTAGTTGTCTATAAGTAAGTAGTTCTCTATAAGTAGGTAGTTGTCTATGCAGCTTCATAACGAGTGCTTGTCTGTTGTAGAGCCGGAACAACGTTGGCCCGCTCAACTCCTCGTCGTCTTCTCTTCGTTTGCAACGCCGACTCTCAGCTGCTTCAACTTCATCTCACGCACTCTCTCGAAATATTCGTTCTTCCATTCCCCTGCTCATTGTGGTATTGTCTGTCGCAATTTCCCTGTCCATGCGTTCCCACTAAATCCGAATCCCCCCCAACTCCTACCTCCCTATGGTAGCACCTCCCATGGTGTCACCCTTCCAGCTCTAACTCCGAACCCCCCTCCCCCGTCCCCTTTGCCCCCTTCTTTCACGTTGACTTCCTACGCCCCCGATCTCCCTTCACCTTCGTACACGCTATCCGTTTACTTATTAGGTGGAATGGCGGAATACAATGACTCGGGCGGCGTGATCCTTGATGGACCGTTTGACCCTGATGCTCAGGCCACCGTGACTGACTTTATCGATTACACCGAGTACCTTCCTGCTGATCTGATCCGCTCTCTGACCCTTATTCGCGGTCTGGATAAGCGATATCTGGAGAGCGCCCAAGGTGTTCATGAGCTCACCCGAACTTACGGCCAGCTTCCAGATCTTCCCTCTGATTCGCGACCCGACCCCTGCGCCTTGCGCAGAGACATCTCCGCACAGCTCGATAGCGCCATTAACGCGCGCGAATCCGCCTACGCTGAGGCCTGTCGCCTGTACGAAGTTGTCGACCGCCACTTCAATCGCCTAGATGCCATAAAGCAGAAGCTAGAGGCGCTTCCTAAGCCGGACTCGCGCGAGCCTACTCCTCCTCAACCCCTTACCAATGCGAAGCGGCCTCGGACTAGTAAAAAGGCTGACGAGGGAACAACTACCACTACGCGCATAACATTACGTCTGGATGGTGGGAGAGGCGGACAAGCTCAGAAATCGAGGACTCGTCGGTCACTGATCGCCGCAGAGCATCTTGCTGGGCTGCACCCTGACTCTCCCATCGCTAGCACCGAACAATCGGATGCAGAGGTTGACTCTAAGGCGGCGGCGGCGACGTTGGTAACCGAACCCGCAGCGACCCAGAACAGGAAAGAGAAACAGACGCGGCGCTCGCGTGTCTCAGGGGGAGGCTTAACCAACGCACATGGACACGTTACGAACATGTCAACTAGTAATGCCCTAGCGTTGTTGAAACCACCCCCGGATGATGCGAAGCCGGGAAGCGAGGACCTACCCTGGCTACGGCTGACGGAGTGGGAAATGACCAAACTACGCAAGAAAATGAAGAAGAACGCTGTCTGGCAGCCCAGTGAGGTGATGATCCATCGCGAGCTAGCTCTTCGAGGCCGAGGGTGGGAGGCCTACCGGACGGCCAAGGCGCAGGCAGAGGCCAATGGGACCGAGTTTATTGACTGTGACGACATCATGAACAACTATATCCCTGGCTTGTTGACCCGCCGGAGCGAGGCTACTAAGGAAGTCGTCGAAGGTGTAATCGAAACTAAGCTGAGCAACCGGGGCATGAAGTTGAACGAGGCCAAGAAACTCAAGCGTGAAAACCAGGCGAGGGAACAAGCAGCATTAGCCGCCGCGGAGGCAGAGGCAGCCAAGCGCCTAGGTCAGCTCGGCTCCACCTCCCAAGGTCTAATCTCCAACGGTGCTGATCGTCCGCAGGACTCTTCGGCAATGGCGGCGGGCAAACCAAGCCGGGCATTGAAGAAAAGAAAACTCGAAGCAATAATAAGTACGCCAACGGGCCCCGCCGCTCCCCCCGCGGACGTTGAAATTCGATCTGCGTTGCGAAGTTCGACCAAACGCCGAAAGACTGGCAAGGAGTCCCCTTCTCCAGTGGACACTGCTGTATCGAGTATTGCGACAACGATCACCACGACGACCGCCGCCACCACCACCACCACCACAACAACAACAACAACCGGGAGTGTCACCGCGCCCACAGGTAGTGTCTATTCATCGGAAGCGCGGAAGGAAGCAACAGCTGTCCTCCACCGTTCAATTCCGCCTCCCGCAACCTCAATCCTTGGATCGAAGGGAAACAATACTACAAGCCCACCGGGTACCCGACCTTCGTCCCGCCGCCGCTCTATGCCGACAGCTGAACTAACCCTTGCCGCGGGATCTGCTGGCAGGGAACTCCGTCGTAAGAGTGCCACGCCCGCCCGAAAGACACCGGCTCCTGAAATGGCTCGCTCAGCAAGCGTCAGTGCTCCTACGCGACGCCGCAAACGACCAGCCCCAGGACCAGTATCGTCCGGCCAGGATGGCGGAGCGGCAGTCAGCTATGGCCGTCGCAAGGTAAAACCCGGGAGAAAGCGGATGGGAACGCGGGAGCAAGGGTCGAAGGACGGCGCATTAGGACAGGACATTCGGATTGATGAAGATGGAGTGCTCGAAGAGATCGACCCCAACGAACCGCGTTACTGCATTTGCGGGGATGTTAGTTTTGGGACGATGATTTGTTGCGAGAACCAGGATGTACGTTCGTTTTCCTTTCCTCTCCCTCGATATTTGCAAGAGAATTATTAACCTCCGCCTGAATAGTGTGACCGAGAATGGTTTCATCTAGATTGTGTTGGACTGTCTGAGGTTCCCAGCCGGACGGCAAAATGGTACTGTCCTGACTGCCGGGTCAAATTCAACAAAGGGACACATGGAATCATCAGAAACAGTTCTTCACGTCGGTGAGGGAGATATCCAGCTTTTGATTTAATAATTGAGTTCGGATAGTATGAGACTACGACTTGCAACACTTTTGTTTCGGCAGCTTCCAATTGGCGATGTTTTTCTTTCCCTTCTTCCCCTTCATTTTTTTCCTCTTTCTCTTCTCATGGCTCTATGATCAGCGTCGCAGCATAGCAAAGTAATGGACGGACTGAAGGCGCTGGGAGTTTGTTTAGGATGGATCTATGGGTTATTACTGTAGTCTGGAGCGATATTACTACCTACTTATTTTCTGGGACATTGACAATATAAAACCGTACAACCATTACTCGGTTACTGTTGAGTTTTCTATGACTTGACTGTACACATAAGATTAGGGAAAGAAGCTTATCTTTTTCTCCTTTTTTTTTTTCTACTTCACCTCCCACTTCCCATCATCAGACAGAATCTCAACAGGCCTCTTCTCATCCAGCGAAATACGTCCAGCATGCAGAATAGCAGTTGTGGCGATTGTATTCTTCAGCGTGGGGAGGGGTCTGGCGTCGAGCTCGTCGAGGGTGACTCGTCCCTCATTCAGGGCTGTGACGGCATCAATGAATTTCTCGAAACTGATGTAGCCGTATCCTGTTTGGCCGCCGAAGTTGCCTTCGTCGTCTGGGGCGTAGCGCATGTAGAACCTTATAGAGTTAGATAGACTCACCACATATATATATATAGAGAGAGAAAGAGAGAGAGCTTACGGGTTAATCCAGTTAAGACCCGCTTCGTCGCCGGTGACATCGTAACCGCGTTTTGCTTGGTTGATGCGGATTTCCCCCTGGGAGGCCATATCTTTGTTTCTCCCTGTTAGCTTCTTATATTTTATGATAGAGGAAAGAGGAGGAAGAGGGATGCATACAATGGAAATACTGGTTCGAATGCACACCAGCCCTCTGCGGCGCCGTCCAACTAGCCGTATAAACACCCGTAGCAATCTTGGCCGGATCGGCTTTACTCCTCCACTCCACAAGCAAGGTAATCGTATCCTCCGTCTCAGCAACACAACCCAGATCAACGGCTGTACCCTTGGACGCAGACGCGTTCACCCGCACAGGCGTGTATCCGGGCACCATGCTCTCGCAGATATCAACGTGGTGCGAATTGAGGTAGTAGGAGATATCGCTCTCCTTGCCGGCCCAGGCGCTGAAGGTGGCGAGCTGCGACTTGGGCTGGCTCATGTAGCTGTAGAAGTAGTTGAAGTCGCCGAGGGAGGCGGCCTTTGCGCGGGCGTCGGAGTAGGCTGGGTCGAAGCGTTTGTGGTGCTCGACGAAGACGAGGACGTTGTGTTTGCGGGAGGCCTCGAGGAGGGCGAGGTGTTCGGGGAGGAGCTTGACGGCGGGCTTGGTGACCATTACGTGGATGCCGCGTTGGATTGCGTACAGGGCGATTGGGAAGTGCGTGGGGTCTGGCGTGAAGATTGTGATTGCGGATCCCGCGGGGAGGGCGTCGATGGCCCTTTTGTAGGCGTCTGGGTCTGTTTCGGTGTCGGCTGGGTAGGAGGTGAAGGAGGTGTTGAGGTTGTTGTAGACGAGGCTGATGTTTTTGTGGAGGTGGTCGCCTATCCCCCCCCCATCCTCTCTCTTTTAGTTATAAGTTTCGTATAAGTTTCGGTGGTTAGGGTGTAGAGAGGCACGTACGGATTCCTGGGAATTTGCGTCCTGAGACGCCTACCATGCTGAGATCACCGACTTTGCCTCGTCGACGAAGGTCAAACAGCGTTAGTCCTACGACGCCGACCTTCTTGTCGGAGCCTGACGCCGCACCACCCACGTATCCGGTGGTGTATTCGCCAGTGCCTACCATCAACACGTTGGGAGGGGCCATGATTGATTGCTGTAGGATGCAGATGTATTTGGAAAAGATGGAGTACTATCACCAAGCGAATGCAAGTTGAGACGAGAGAACAAGGTGGGGAGATGTGTGGGGGGGAAACAATGGGTTTGCGACAAATATAAAAAGCGATTGACGACGATACGAAGAGGGCCGAGTACAGTTATCTACCTTTCCGCAGTGTGCTCTACCGGATATCGATATCCTGACCTGGCGCATTCTACTTGCTGGTAAATGTTCCAGCGCTGCGCCGAAGATTAACCCGTCGGCTTTCAACGGCCGTGGCCCGAACAGGGAATAATTTATCCGATTGGTGGAGAAATGCCCGTCCGGCCCCGCCTCCGGGTAAAAAGTGGGCACGTGGGATCCACCCGGCACTAGTCCTGATGCGGCAACTACAGCGTGGGGTAGAGATACCTCAGGCTGTCTTGTACTATCCTTAACTGCTTTGGTAACTTCAGACTACTCGAGTAGTACTAGACTAACACTGCTACCTACAGAGGAGGAGGTGCTCTGAGTAAGAGCAGTGGCTCGGGATATTGGTGGCCGGGACTATATATTACTGTTCCTCCAGTCTCATGATTTCCTTGCTTGACTCTTCAAACCCCTCAACTCTGGACTTATTGCCCTCTCTTCATATCAAAAGAAAAAAGGAGAAAAAGAAACTATGGCCCTCACTCCTCTCCGTACTGGAGTCTATGCTCCTACCATGACCTTCTTCAACCCGGATACCGAGGACCTCGACATCCCAACCATTCGTAAACACGCCGTACGTCTCGCCAAAGCCGGCCTCGTGGGCCTCGTCTGCATGGGCTCCAACGGCGAAGCTGTCCATCTCACCCCACAAGAGCGCCAGAAAGTCATCCGTGAGACTCGCTCCGCCCTCGACGAGGCCGGCTTCAGCAACGTCCCCGTCATCGCCGGTACCAGCGAGCAGAGCATCCGCGGCACCATCGAACGCAGCAAGGAAGCCGCCGACGCGGGCGCCGAATACGCCCTGATCGTGCCCCCAAGCTACTACCGCTACGCCGTAGGCAACGACGAAACAATCTACGACTTCTTTACATCCGTCGCAGACGGCTCCCCCATCCCGCTAATCCTCTACAACTACCCGGGCGCAGTGGCCGGCATCGACATGGACTCCGACCTCATCATCCGCATCTCCCAACACCCAAACATTATCGGCACAAAATTCACCTGCGCAAACACAGGCAAGCTGACTCGCGTCGCCCGCGCCCTACACGCCATCACGCCATCCTCTCCACTTGCCCCCTCCTCTTCGTCCGTGCCTGTCACCAAGACCACCGCAAACCACCCCTACGTCGCCTTTGGCGGCATCGCAGACTTCACCCTGCAGACCCTGGCATCCGGCGGATCGGCGATCCTGGCCGGCGGCGCAAATGTGCTTCCGCGGCTTTGTGTGCATATCTTCAACCTGTGGAGTGCGGGCCTCTTCACGGAGGCCATGCAGGCGCAGTCGCTTCTGAGTGCAGCGGACTGGGTGCTCACCAAGGCTGCTATACCCGGTACCAAGAGTGCTATTCAGTCTTACTATGGCTATGGTGGATTCCCGCGTCGGCCGCTGGGACGGTTGAGTGAAGCACAGGTTCAGGCTGTTGCGGATGGAATTCAGGAGGCTATGGAAGTGGAGAGCGGATTGCCTGATGTTGCTTAGAATAAATTACATTACATTGTTATATATTACATTTTATTATGATATTATTATTTGTTACTTTTTTGTATTAACTTTGTATTAACTTTGCACTTTGTAGATACTAGTAGTTGTTGATGACTCGCACGAAAGAAATCGGCGTTGTGGCCGAGAATTCGGTCTCAAGTGCTGCTACTACTACTTCTAGTAAGTAGAGGAAGAAGAAGAAGAATATAATAGACAAGGACTAATAGATGCACGCTATAGGTGGACAAACTCACCCGAACGCCGGTTAAATTAACCCGTGTATCGTGAATCCAGCCGAGATTTGTTACTGATGAGGGGCATATCGATAACCACAGACTCACCCCACGCTTCCACAAAATACAATGGCTGCTTTCGACTTTATCCGTCGGAGGGGGAGAGAAGGAAAAAAAAGAGGTTCACAAGTCGTAGAGGGATTATTGTAGGTAACGGTAATTTCTTAAATATTCGCGTTGCCCGTAGATTTGTCCTCCAGTACTAAATCTCCGTTCTGTACTTCTTTTGTCTCTTGAAAATGCCGTATCCCGAAGAAGCTGAGGGCTTCCAGGTCGACAGCCCAGATACCTTCACCTCTTTTCACAAGCGGTTTGTAAGTCAAAAAATGTCTTTCTGGCACTGGAACGGTTCTCTCCTAACCGAATTGGCTCTGTGCAGTTCAAGTTGAAGCCGTTTGGCGACTATGGTATGCTGTCATCCTTGAGATCCAACCTGGCTCCAGCTGAACGAGAGTAGATGTCGACGTTAAGATAGAAGCATGCGGCATCTGCGGTAGCGATGTGCACACCATCAGCGGTATGTTTGCCCTAGGTTCCCACGAAAAAATTTGAAGTGTTGTAGCTGACAACAACATAGGCGGCTGGGGAGCCCAGAAATTCCCCCTCTGCGTCGGACACGGTAATACCCCCTCGCCTGCCTGTAACTAAAACAAAAAAGAAGACAACTAACTATGCAAAGAAATCATCGGCCGCGCCATCCGAGTCGGACCCAAGGTGACCCTGATCAAACAAGGAGAACGCGTGGGCGTAGGCGCCCAGTCCTACTCCTGCGGAGAATGCAAGCAATGCAAGAACGAGAACGAGACATACTGCCCTGTGCTCATGATCGACACGTATGGCGCAGAGTGGCCCGACACCGGCATCGTCAGCCAGGGCGGATACTCATCGCATGTGCGCACCCACGAGCACTGGGTATTCCCCATCCCCGAGGCGCTGGAGACCAACCTCGTGGCGCCGATGCTGTGCGCGGGTCTGACGGCCTACTCGCCGCTGGTGCGCCACGGCGCTGGACCAGGCAAGAAAGTTGGGATTGTTGGGATGGGCGGTATCGGACACTTTGGGATCATGTTTTCCAAGGCTCTGGGCGCCGAGACGTGGGCGATTTCACGGTCGCGAGCCAAGGAGGCTGATGCCTTTAAGCTGGGTGCGGATGGCTACATCGCTACTGCGGAGGAAGGATGGGAGGAGGCTCACAAGTTCTCCTTTGATCTGATTATCAACTGCGCAAACTCGTCCGAGGGCTTTGATCTGGCCAAGTACCTCTCGATGATGGATGTCCACGGCCGCTGGATCAGCGTGGGTCTGCCTGAGGAGGAGGGACAAACAATCAAGGCGCAGAACCTGATTTCAAACGGGGTGTTGATTGGAGCCAGCCACCTTGGAAGCCGGCGAGAGATGCTGGAGATGCTTCAGTTGGCAGCAGACAAGGGACTAAAGGGATGGGTCGAGGAGCTGGATATTAGCAGTGAAGGGCTGAAGGAGGCGATGTTGAGGATGAAAAAGGGCGATGTTCACTACCGATTCACACTGACAGGTTACGACAAGGCATTTGGGGCGTAATCTTGATCTTACACTGAATATATACGTAGTTTATGTACATACATTCACGACTATATCTGAAACCGCTTGAGGCTATTCGTAGTCTTGTATGACTCGGTGTTGATCTGGGGAAGTGGATACTGGACGGAGATTATCAATTAAAATAGCATTTACAACTAGTTAGTTGCTGCTTTTTCTCTTGATCTATTTGCATGTATTTTTATTTCTATTCAATTTGCTTTTTCATTTCTTTTCTTTTCTAGTATTTCCATCTCGCATTAAGTTGAAAGTCGCCACATCGATATTATTTTTTTCGGAGGCGAAAAACAGAAAAAAACCCTCACCGCCCGCAGTTCCTTTTCATTCCGCGTGTTTTTCATCCGGTCGTCGTTCATCATTCATCGTTCATCGTCGTCGTTGGACTCGAGTTTCTCCTCGTCTCCTCTTGCTTTCTCTTCTTGCTTTTGTCTTTATCTTATTCTTTCTCTTCATATTCCTCTTCCTCGTTCTCTTTTCCAGTTCCCTCTTCTTCTTTCTTTTCATCTGGTCGGTGTTTCTGCTCTTTATCTCTATCTCTATCTCTCTCTATCTCTCTATCCTTTTCTACCCAACCCGACCCCAGCCCCAGGTCTTCCATTTCTTTCTCTTGTTCTCTTCGTCTCTTCGTCTCTTCTTGTCTTCCTCTTTTCTTCTCTTTATTCCCCCTATTGTGTCTTAGTTAGATCTTGATACCCCAGGCACCTAGAACCCATTAGACGCCTCTCCTTGCTTCCTGTCTTTCGACCCACGATCCGAACCCCCTCCCCTGAAACCCGTGTCTTGGAAAAAGAAAAAAGAAGAAAAGGGGAGCCCACCGTCTACCGTCAATATAAAATAATATTAGCTCTACAGAGGACGCGGTGTCCTGTCTTTGTCCGCAAATTTCTCCGCCTTCTGCGCTCGTTCCTATCATATTCCCTCTCTCACCATGGCACCCCGAGACCCTGTTGTCGTTCCCTCCCATAGGCGACACCCCTCGTTGCCCTTTCGATCTCGTCCCCGGACTGCGACAGTGTCAACTGTTCATACTTCAACTGGCTTGGAAAATGACGTTTGGAATGGTCTGTCCGTCGCCGACTCGGAAGAGACTTTGGACGGCCAGGTGCTGGAGGATGTCAGCCACTTTCCTGAGCCGGCTCACAGACGTCGCAGCGCAAAGAGTTTCTCTAGTCTGCGTCACCCAGTTGATGGACTGCGCGCGCTTGGCCGTCGCCTGTCAGTAACAATTCGCAACAAGTCTTCCCGCCCTAGCAATCATACTTTTCACCACGACCACGAGCCCGAACTTGTATTCCAGAGTCCTTATGATCACAAGGGTCCTAGCGTCAATAGTTGTTCGTCCCTTAATAGTGTCTCCGCTTTGCAGGGGTTTTATGTGCCTGTTCCAATCCCCGGTCATGGCTTGGAGCCTCCCATCCTCCCCAATGACATATATTTCGGCGCCGCTGCTCGGGCTGCCGCTGCAGCCCAGAATGAATTAGCCCGTTCGGAGCGTGACTGCGCCAAGTTGGATCAAATGAGGCTTACTCTGGACTCGGAAAGTGGCATTGGAATTGATCTACGGGACAATTCCGAGTTCTCAGACCCGGAATTGGACCTTGTGCGCATTGATCCGGTGGCATTCATGCCTCCAGAGATTATGTCTCAGGTGCTTTCTTATCTGGACCCGGATTCCCTGATGACATGTGAACTGGTTTCTCATGCTTGGAGTGAGCAGGCCTCCTCCCCGTTCATCTGGCGACATGTCTTCCGTCATTGCTATGGCCAGCGTCGACCCCCCAAGACTCGTAGCAGGAAACAACCCTCCGCAGGGCTCGGAAAGTCTCTTCCCAACCAAGACTGGAAGAGAATGTTCCTAGTTCGCCGTGCCCTAGAACATCGCTGGAAGGAGGGAAAGGCTGCGGCAATCTATCTCCATGGCCACACTGACAGTGTTTACTGTGCTCAATTTGATGAGTATGTTTTTTTTTGCCATTCTCTCCATAGTTGGACCACGTACTTATACATCTCATAGGGACAAGATCATTACTGGCTCTCGTGATCAAACTATTCGGGTGTGGGATGCTCACTACCCATGGCCGTGCCGTAAAATCATTGGGCCCCCTCCTAGAGATGTTTCCAATGCTGGGCCGATCAATAACCCGACCCAGCAATCTTCAGGGAAGCCGCCCTTTCTTACTATTTGCCCCCCTCCTACCCGATCCGCCGGGATTGTGGCTCCTATGGAGCGGCGCACCGATTATCACAGCGCTTCCATTCTGTGCCTTCAGTTTGACGAGGAAATTATGGTCACTGGCTCGTCGGATTTCAGCTGTATCGTGTGGAACATCAATGACGACTACAGACCAATTCGTCGTCTAGAAGGTCACACGGCAGGGGTGCTGGACGTTTGCTTTGATGATCGCTACATTGTCTCCTGCTCCAAGGACACCTCTATCTGTGTTTGGGATCGAAATACGGGGGCCCTGGTGAAGAGGCTGCTCGGTCACCGCGGGCCAGTGAACGCTGTCCAGCTACGTGGCGATCTTATCGTCTCAGCGAGCGGTGACGGAGTCGCCAAGCTGTGGAACATCACCTCGGGCCATTGTGTCAAGGAATTCGCCAGCAAGGACCGGGGGCTGGCCTGCGTCGAATTTAGCGATGATGCTCGGACTATTCTCACTGGTGGGAATGACCAAGTGATCTATCAATTCGACGCAAACACTGGGGAAATGGTCAACGAACTCAATGGCCACTCGGGCCTAGTGAGATCGCTGCATCTCGACAGCATGAACCAGCGTATCGTCAGTGGAAGCTACGACATGAGCGTCAAGGTCTTTGACTCTCAGACCGGAGAGCTGTCGATCGACTTGCCCGGCTGGACCACCAGCTGGATGTTGAGTGTGAAGTCCGATTATAGACGCATTGTTGCCACCAGCCAGGACTCGCGCGCTGTCATCATGGATTTCGGGTACGGACTAGACGGCATTGATTTATTGGAAGAGTAGACTACGACATTATTATTATTACTTTGCTTTAGACGTTTTGCATTCTCGTGCTGGCTCTGACGAGAAGAAAAGTCTTGGTTGATTGGAGTTCGGCTTCTTCTTGGATCTTTCTTTCTTTTACTTATTTATTCATTCATTTTGGGCTACAGTACATTAGCTAGCGATATAGATACTCTTTGGTGCTTCGAATTCATTTGCTTGGTTTAGCTTTGCCGTGTCCCTCCTACCCGCTTGTAGTAGGTACATATGTATATACTAGCAAGAAACACTAACCTCCAAGAATAAGTACTACTGAAGTTCAGTGTTTGCCTCTGGGCTCCGAAGCATCTAGTTAACTTAAATGTAATAGTAGATGAAGAGACGAAAGATGAGAGATGGAGAGTAGATGAGGGAGTGGTAGGTGCCTGAAAAGCAGGGCAGCAGCTGCGATTGGCCAGGAGCGGATTAGCGTCCAGCAGCGCCGTTGGTTTTTGTCGACAGAAACCAACAACAACTTTCCATGGGAATCCATTATTGTTATTATTTATCTGCGGTCTCTGCCAGACGCTAAACAAAGCCTCAATAATCTCCGAACAGAGGCCTTTCTCCTTTTTCAACTCCCTCTCCGCTTATAATCATCCCTCCCATCGCCCGGGACGTGTCTCCCTCCTTTTTACCTTTTCTTTCTTTCCCCCCCCCTTCGAATCTCTCGTTCAAACGGCTTACCCCACCATGGGCGAATCCAGGTTCGTCGGGCACTCGGTCAGATTTCATGCAGGGAATAGGATCTAGTCACTGACAATTTACAATTGCCGGGTTAATAGACAGGAGCTGCTTGCATGGCTTAACAACCTGCTGCAGTTGAACTTGACCAAGGTTGAACAGTGCGGAACTGGGTATGGTCGACCTCCCTGACCCCCTGCACATACAGCTCTCGATGCGTTGGGTTGAGGCTTTTTTGGTGGATAGCGGAAATCGCTAACATGGATGTGCGCAGGGCTGCATTATGTCAGGTCTTCGACTCGATATTCAGTGAGTAGCATTTTCTTTTGCCTTTACACGACCGAAACACATAGCGCTTACCAGGGATTGCTTGCGAATATAGTGGATGTTCCTATGTCACGGGTAAAGTTTAACGTCAACACGGAATACGCGTATCTCCAAAACTTCAAGGTCCTTCAGAGTATGTTCCTTGTTTTCTTTTACTCGGATGGGCTGCATTTCCTCTGTTAACCGCCTTTTGCTTCGACAGATGTTTTTGCGCGTCACCAGGTTGACAAACCTATACCCGTCGAGAGTCTCACCAAATGCCGCATGCAGGATAACCTGGAGTTCCTCCAGTGGACAAAGAGATACTGGGACCAACATTACCCGGGCGGCGACTATGATGCCGTTACTCGTCGGAAGGCCTCAGGCGGCGCTCCTGCGGCCGCCGCTGGATCCCGTGCAACCTCTGCTGGCAGTGCCCGCCGTGGAACGACCCCAACTGTTGGAGCAGCGCGTCCACGAGCTGCTGCTGCTGCGGTAACGGGGGCGAGCGCGGCCAATGTTGCTGCACTTCAGCAGGAGATTACTACGCAGAAGGAGGCGATTGCCGGATTAGAAAAGGAGCGGGACTTTTACTTTGCAAAGCTCCGGGACATCGAGTTGCTGCTACAGAGCGCGATTGAGGCGGACCCGGAGCTGGAGAAGGATGATGATTCACTGGTGAAACACATCCAGGGTATTCTTTACTCGACAGAGGTATGGGACTCTTACAGTAAATCTTTGGGGAGAGGAAATTTCTGACCGTTTTACAGGAAGGATTCGAGATTCCTGCTGAAGCGGAGGGAGCTAGTGATGAGCTGGAGACATTTTGAGGCGATCGCGGTGGACGTCTGTCGTATTAATACCCCCTCATCGTATCAGCGCTGACCTGGACTTTTTTTTTGTCTTCTTTCCTTTTAACCACTTGCCCCCCTATCCCCTCCTCCTTCCCCCCCTTTTTTTTCCTACACAACTGTTGAATCACTAGCCAATAGGCCAGGATCTAGAAGGTGAATGGCTGTTTTGAGTGACGAGAGATCTAAAGACCTGACTCTTGCACAGTTGGATGAGTTTGTGCCTTGTGTTTAAAAGATATTAGCGGTCTATGGAGCGGTACTGCTATTTAAAAGATTTCCGGTGTTACGTAGGTAACTATGGCTGTGCCGTGAGATGGAGACATTCCAACCAACGACAAGCATCGGGGGGCCGCATTCTTGGAAACTTCCATGAGGATGATTCGGAGATCGAAGACGGATCTGGCGTTTACCTAGGAATGAGGGGCTTGTCAGACGAAATTATGATTGCAGATTTTGACCAGTAAATGTACTCCGTACAGCGTAGTGTAACTAATACTAGAGTAACTCGAGTCTACGAGTACGGAGTACCTATGAGGGCGTGGACTATTCTTAGGGATTATTATATATGCCTCCACTTAGTCCACTCAGGAAATTATGGAGCCCCGACGTAAGCAAATTAGCCATCACGGCAGCCTCTGTTGGCTTGTTTACAAAGTATACTGATGTATATAGGAATATTGATAGGGTGGTACCTTGCAGAAGATGGTGTGTTTACAGGCCCCTTGCAGGCCGTGGGAGATGCTCTAGTGATAATAACAACAACAATAACAAGGAAGTTAGGTATATGGGTTAGTATAATTACATGACTATAGACATAACTAGCAAGAAGAGATAATAATAATAATAATAATAATAATATACAGTAATAATAGTTAGTAAAATTGGCATGTGGAGTCCAAGGCTAGAACATTCGACGCGGGAAGTTTACTGGTTGACATGTTTCTACTTGTTAAGATTAATTATTTGACTAGTTGACTACTACTAACTCACTCGGTAGTAACTATTACTTTAGTATTATTATTATTACTCCTGTAATAATCATATTACTGTGTACAGACTGATAGTAGTGGTTCTTTGGGATAGCTAGGCGCTGTAGTCTACACATTACACACAGTTCTCATAGCTTGAGAATGAAAACCTCAGAGAGTAAAGAAATATATGATATAGTAGTAGAATAACAGAAATACAGATTGGATCAGGATTCTGTTGTGAAGGAATAAAGGCTTGTAATAAAATAATAATAGTCTCTGCAGGTCTGAGACCCAAAATCATCCCATAATCGGTTGTTATTCTTAGTTGGTTTCTGTTCCTGAATCCCACTCTCTCTTTTCTTCTTTGTCGTCTTCTTCTTCTTCCTCTTCTTCTTCCCCTCTTCTTCTGTTTTGTTCTCTTCAGGGATAATCCTCCTCCTCCTCTCCTCCTCCTCTCTTGACTTTCCCTCCCTTCCACCGTCCCTCCTCTTCTTCCTTCATCCTCTATCCTCACCTCCCCCTATTCCATCCGTTGACGGACCCCACGACCACGTCTGTCCTCACTTCCAGCCTGGTGCCTGTAAAATTCCTCTCCTTATCCTCGCCTTCAAACACCTCTCCAGCCACGGCTCTCTCCCGCGTCGAACCATATCAGCATTGGGCCAGAACCTTGGGTCTCAACGTGGATCCTCAACCAGTCGCACGGCACACCGGAACGGAATGAAATATCGCCTTTGTCACCTCAAGCGTTAATTCCTCTTCTTTCTTCGTCGTCTTCGTCGTTTTCTCAGATTTCGTCTTGCTCTGGCCTGTCGAGCCTGTCTCGTTAATGGCAATTATGGACTAGGCCTGGAGACGTCTTACCAGAAGAGTACTTAGTTATTTGCCTTCTTCATCTACTTTCTTTTCTTTTTTTGGTATGTATGCGCATATACTGAGTCGGAGCCGCAATGAGATTGTTGGTCAATGGGTGAACCACTAATCCTCTACCTAGGTACCTCAGATCCGTATGCCTCTGGATCTCCAGCTGCTTTTCGTAGTCTTCATTTATTCGTCGACATCGTGTTCCTGTTGACGTCCGCTCTTTATATCGCTGCCTGTCTCATCCATTGTTCAGTCGCGCTCATTCACCAATACTCTCTTTCGCCTTATTTTCGACTATCTGATTTCTTTTTTTTTTTTTGTCTCAATACCCTTCTGTTATTTTGCTATCGATTTATTTCTTTTCGCTCCTTGGTCTTACTTGCAACAACTTATTGATCATCGCTTGAGTACGCATTCTGTATTCCAAGTGTACCCCGGAGAGTCGTGCAGGCAGACATCCCGCTTCCATTCTTTATCCACACTCTTTATCTTCGAAAGGTGCCCAGCTGCCTCTTCGTTTCCTTTACAACCCTCCTGTTCCGGTAACCAGTTTATTAAACTCCCACCTTGATACTCTAGGGCCCGCCAGTATGGCCAGTCATGGCGTCACCAGGCATGCGCGATACGAGAGACTGTTGAGAAAACATCGACTGGATACCCAGGCTGAGCACCATGCTCATAACTCTGTCTTGGATGATGATGAGACTGATGTTCCCGAATCGCCGGAGCAGAACGTGATACGGTCTGAAAGTTTACATGGCGAATGGACGTCATCGCTACAGAAGCGTCAGCAGGTTGAAAGTCCTTCGACGACGGTAGCTCTTACTGTGACAGAAGGTCAAACTATAAGCACGCCGGAAACTTCGACTACAACTACCCAGTCGTCTGTTACACCCACGACCACATCTACGACAACAACAACTACAGAGACCCCAAGTGCGACAAGCCCCGATACCACCACGAACCAGTCAACGACTAGTACCACTGAGACATCTACGTCGATTCCTGTGTCTACTGCGAAGCCTATTTCTCCCTCAACCTCAACTTCAACTATAAACTCACCGTCTACAACTTCTACTACCACTACCACTGCTACTTCTACCACCTCGATCCAGTCGATTGTGTCGTACAGCGTGTCGGGCGTCGATGTGCCGACTGCTGTGATTTCGGTTCAAACCCACAGCCCCTCGCCGGCTACCAGTACTCTAGACTTGATAGCTGGGATTATATCGGGCCAGAGTTCTATTTCTAGCTTGTCCACAACCGCAACTACTCCGACTACCACCACTACCACCACTACTTCCACGACCTCTACTACTTCAACATCTACCTCTACGACCACGTCTACCACGACAACGACGACGACAACGACAGCCTCTCAGACATCAACAAGCGCAACATCATATTACTCTGATAATCCTTCCTCCAATCCAGGTGACAGTGGATCGGGCACTGGTGGCGGAAGTTGGAGTGTAAGCGGAAGCGGAGGCGGAGGCTTTAATACCAATTCAGCGTCTACTCCTTCGACAACAAGCTCCTCATCCAGCTCCGGCTTATTAGACCCTGAAACAACAGGAAAGATTGTTGGTGGCGTAGTTGGCGGCGTCGCGGGGGCTACAGTTATCTTTCTACTTATTTTCCTTTTGTTCCGGCGACGGAAGAAGGGTTTCCTTTTCGAAGCACCTGGCGGACTAGCAGCAGCAGCAGCAGCAGCAGGAGGGGACGGTGCTGGAACAGCTGCGATAGAGGGTTCGACCAGGCAGATGGTATCTCGGGACTCGAACAGAGAGCCTATGTTCAGGGCCTCGTATTTTGCGCCTGCGTTTATGAAGCGCTGGCGATACTCACAGCGATCCACAGGGGAGGAGAGCATCATAAGCTCAGAACCTAGCGAGCGCGGCTTCCAGAAGATCTCCGGTCGTAAGCTCCCGTCTGGCGTGCAGCCCGCGCTCGAGTACAGCAGCGGAGGTTTGGAAGAAGGATCACCCACAGGGTCTGAACCTAGTCCGACCCTACCTGTTATACCGCGGTCTCCAATCTCGCAGCCGCCCCCGTCGATTCCTTTCGGTATGCCGCTAGATGCGAGCTACACACGCGAAGCAGCAGCCGAACACGACGTGGTTGTGTTCCGGCCGTCGCCGGCGCGCACACCGGTCACAGGGTCAGCGAACCCAACAATGTGGAACGAGTCGCATTTGTCGCGAACAATTTCCATGTCGTTTCCTATGCCACCGTCCAGTCCACCGGCGGGTGCTGCCATTCCAAAGCGGCCGGACGCGTTGGGGCGCAGCCATCCCAGCTATGACGGGAGCCGGGGCAGTCGGTTTACGGAGAGTTTATGAGGTATATAATCCATGTGTACATAGGACTGATATAATGTAGTTAATTCTGTCACCTGGCAGCTGATACTTACGTCCATTTAATACGTAATTAATGCGGGACACATGGCCCCAATTGTACAAGGGAATTACTTCAGCCACCCACAGCATGCCTCTCAATATATAATAATTCCTAAGAGATGCCGATTTATATATAGAATGTACCCGTTTACTGCTACCTAGGTGGTAGTTAATAACTTGTAACCTTGAAGGTGCCGGTATAGTAGTTAAGTGGCCTGGTCCAATCAGCTAGAATGCATTAATATGACATTTCACTACTATCTCTACCCAAGTACTCAAGTATACCTAGTATACCAGAGAATAAAGCATAGTGTGGTGTACAAGACCTCTGCAACGTGACGTATAGAATCCACCAACTTCTGTGCAACTCATGTAACATTCTTTCTGACCCTCATTACCCCTCTTCCCCATCTCACCACAACTCCTATCGCTACAACACAACAAAGCCAGAGTAGAGGAAAGAGGAGAGAAGATGAAACCCCTTAAATTCCTCATCATTGGTGCCGGCTCAAGAGGCACCGCATACGCCCGCGCCGTCACAACCGCAACACAAGGCTCCATCGCGGCCGTCGCAGAGCCAGACCCCTACAAACGGCGTATCTTCGGCGAGAAGTTCATCTGGGGCACCACCACCACCCCAAAACCAAACCAGGCCTTTGCAGACTGGCGCGACTGGGTCTCCTACGAGACATCACGACGTTCCGCAAAAGCAGTAGGAGCAGACCAGGAAGAGGAGGAGGAGGAGGAGGAGGAGGAGGAGAATAGAATAGACGGCATCTTCATCTGCACCCTCGATGAAACACACATCGACATCCTATCCGCCGTCTCACCCTTCAAAGACCTACACATCCTCTGCGAGAAACCCCTCGCCCTTTCCCTAGACGACTGTCTCTCCGTCTACGCAACCCGCAGAGAAAACAACGCCATCTTCTCCATCGGCCATGTCCTGAGGTATAGCCCGCACAACCTCCTTCTGCGCCGCTTACTCCGCGACGACCGCGTCATCGGCGACATCGTCTCGCTCGAACACACAGAGCCAGTCGGGTACTGGCATTTCGCGCACAGCTACGTACGAGGGAATTGGCGACGCCAGACACCGGCTGGGGACGGCTCACTGCTTACAAAGTCCTGCCATGATATAGATTTTATTTTGTGGTTGCTTGATTCTCCTCCTCCTCTTTCAACGTCTACTTCAACGTCTACTTCTCCTCCCCCCTCTACCCACGGAATAGAAGCGAAAGGAAAAAGAGGAGGTCTAAGAACAATCACCTCAACCGGCCACCTAACCCAATTCCGCCGGACAAGAAAACCCACCTCCGCAGGCCCCGCAACAAACTGTCTCTCCTGTCCCATCGAGCGCGAATGTCTCTACAGCGCAGTGCGCATTTACCGGGACCAACACCTCGCCCGCGGAGAGCGCGGGTGGCCCGTGAACGTCGTCTGTCCGGATATAGAAGATTACCCTTCTCCTCCATCTTCAGCCTCAGCCCCTACACATCCAAATAAAAGCAATGGAACCGACACCGCAGAGGAAAATCTCCTCTCCCGACTCCGCGAAGACTACGATGCCCATTCCCTGGGGACAGAGGAAATCGCCGCGCGAACATGGTATGGCCGCTGTGTCTGGGAAAGCGACAATAACGTCTGTGATGACCAGCTCGTTACCCTAACCTGGGATGACTCACACTCACACCCACACTCAGCCGAGGAAAAGGAAGAGGAAGAGGAAGAGGATAAACCCCTCGGAGGCAAAACAGCCTCATTTCACATGATCAGCCCAACAGAGAAGCAATGCGAGCGACGGGGGAGGGTTTACGGCACAAAGGGCGAGGTAGAGTACGACTCGCGCACGATCAAGATCTACTCGTTTGAGACGCGGGAGACGACGGTCATCGAGGTGCCGAGGCAGCCTCCTGAGGAGGAGCGGGCGCATGGCGGGGGAGACTACGGGTTGGCCAGGGGGTTTGTTTCTGCGGTGGATGCTGTTGTGAATCGGGGGTGGGGGGTGCGGAGGGCGCAGATGGAGTTTGTGGGGTGTTTGTTGGAGGATGTGGTCAAGAGTCATGCTGTGGTGTTTGCGGCGGAGGAGGCGAGGAGGGAGGAGAAGGTGGTTAAGTGGGCGGAGTGGTGGGAGGGGAAGTTGGCTTTGGTTGGGATAGTATAGTTTCCTCCTTTTCCCTTTAGAAAGGGGGGGGGGGGAGAATGCTTATATAGTAATAATTGGATTGTTATGCTAGCTAAAATCATCTCGTCATCACGAAGAAGAAGAAGAAGAAGAAGAAGAAGAAGAAGAAGAAAAAGAAGAAATAGAAAAGAAGAAGAAGCTAGGTCCTGACATCAGGCTCCTCACGGCCAATGTATTCCTGGAACTTGAGTAGAGACATCGCCAGAGCAACATTGTCCTTCAGATACTCCTGTGTCGCCAGAGCGTACGTGCTCGGGTCGTTCTCGTACTTCTCAATGTACAGTCGGATCGTCGCACCGCTGCTGCCTGTACCAGACAGTCGCACCACAAGTCTGCTGCCATCGTCGAGCTTGACATACAGACCCTGGTTCTTGGTCACGCTGCCGTCCAGGTCGGTGTAGGCAAAGTTGCCTGCGTCAACGACTTTGCGGCCTGAGACGCTGCTGCCCACAAAGGTGTCCTTGGCATTGATTTTCTCGGTCAGATTGGCAATCAGCTTGTTCGCGCCCTCGCTGTCCACGTTCTCGTAGTCGTAGCGTGTGAAAAAGGTGCGGCCGTAGGTCTGCCAGAACTCGTGCTGGATGGAGCCAATGCTGGGAGTCTCGTGGGGCTTTTGCTCGGCAACGCCCGCAATGATGTTCAGCCAGGCGACAATCGCCCACACGCCATCCTTCTCACGGATGTGGTTGCTGCCAGTGCCGAAGCTCTCCTCGCCACAGATGGAAATCTTCTTGTTGTCAAACAGGTTGCAGAAGAACTTCCAGCCCGTGGGCACCTCGTAGCTCTGCAGGCCCTGCGCCTTGGCGACCAGGTCCACAGCGCCTGAGGTGGGCATGGATCGCGCCAGCCCGTAGACTCCCTGCTTCTGGAACCAGGGGATCAGCTTGGCGTGGTGGGCGATGATAGCCAAGCTGTCTCCGGGGGAAACAAAGCTGTTGGCACCGTAGATCATATTACGGTCGCCGTCGCCGTCACTGGCGGCACCAAAGTGGATACCGTTCTTGTCCACGGCCTCAACCAGCTCGTGAGCGTAGACTAGGTTGGGGTCCGGGTGACCACCACCAAAGTCGGGCTTGGGCACACAGTTCATAGTGCTGCTAGCGGGGAGGCCCAGCTCGTTGACGAAGATGTCGACGCCGTAAGGGCCAGTGACACCGTTCATTCCGTCAAAAAGCACCTTGAAGTCGGGATGCTTGCGCAAGAAGCTCTTGATCAGGTCAAAATCGAAGATCTCCTTCATCATGACGACATAGTCTGCAGTCGAGTGCACAACCTCGACCTCGAGAGGGCCATATGTTTGGACGCCAACAGTGGCGGTGTCGACCTCGGGGAGGTCAATATACTGGTAAGAGGTGAGGGACTTGGAGACTTCGAAAATCTTGTTGGTAACAGTTTCGGGAGCGGGGGCTCCGTTGGCCAGGTTGTACTTGATTCCAAAGTCGGCATTGGGGCCTAAGCACACGTAACATAATTGTTAGCCATGTTTCAGAAGGAAAAAGTAAAGAGTAAAGAGTATAAAATAAGGAAACGCACCGCCAGGGTTGTGGCTAGCCGTCAGGAGAATACCACCAGTGGCCTTCCTGACGCGGATCAGGTTGCTGGCAGCGGGAGTGCTGAGAATGCCATTCTGGCCCACAAGAAGCTTCTTGACACCATAGGCAGCACTGATCTTAGCGATCTTCTGGATGACATCGGGATTGTAGTAGCGACCATCACCACCGATGACGAGAAAGGCGTCCTGAGCACCTTCAGGGATGGAAAGAAGGATGCTGGTTATGAAGGACTCGGAGTAGTTCTGCTGCTGGAAGACCTTGACCTTCTTGCGGAGACCAGAGCTGTGATTGTCAGAGTTGTTGCTCAGGTAAGATTGAAATATGAAATAAATAGACAGAAACAAGAGCAGCCGATGATAACGTACGTTCCTGGCTTCTGGTCGCCAAAGGGCTGGAAGGCAACAGTCTGGACAGACATGGCGGGGTAACTCGGTAGCTAACGGACCCTGGACCTTGACTTGGAGCAAGAAAGGTAGCGATGTAAGAAGAAAGAGAATAAAGAGAAGAGGGGAGAAAAAAAACGGAAGAAAAGAAAAAAATGAAGAAAGTGAAGAAAAAAAAAAGACGATGAGAGATGAAAGCAGGGAAGAGAATCCTCACCGACAGTTGGAGACGTTGAGATGAACGATCGATCGCTGAGCTGGTGGGGGGGGGGGAACAAAACACGCCACTTTTATAACTATATGCTCTACTAGCAGCAAATAGTAACTACTTAGCACCTCGAATAGTATCATTATTACCATCATCATCATCATTATTAAATCATAGAGCCAGCTAGAACACATCAATTCCCAAACAGTCTCTCCCGATAGAACCGCATCTCCTCAATACTCTCTAGAATATCGTCTCGCGCCAAATGCACCTCCCTCTTCCCAGGCACTGCAGCCAACATCTCCTCGCCCGCCCACCGTCTAACCACCTCCTTAATCGTACTCACATCTACAATCCGATAATGAAGCCACTCCAGCACTACCGCATACGGCCCCCGCGCCAGAAACGCCTTGTCAGCGTGCACACTGTTGCCTGCCAGCATCGCCGTGCGTGGCTGCGGCACAAACCGCTGGATGTAGGCCAGGAGCTCGGCGGCCGCTGTCTCGGGTGTCACGGTCGACGCCTGCACTGCAGCTGTCAGCCCCGTGCGTCCGTGGGTGTCGATGCACCACTGCGACATCTGGGCGAGGGTGGACGCTGGCTGGTGGATGACTGTCTCAAACCCGGTCGCGTCTAGTAGTTGGAGCTGGGCGTCGGTGACGTAACAGCATATTTGGAGGATCTGGTCGGTTTGGGGATCGAGACCGGTCATCTGTAGGATTTTATTTATCTCTAATTATTCCCTCCGTATGTAGGAGTAGATGGGGATGTTAACGGGGGTCAAACCTCGCAGTCAATCCACACCAGGGGGTCTGAGGACCGTGTCAGCGGCATTGCGACGGTCCTGTAGCTGTAACCCGAAGAATTGGGAAATATAGGAAATATATGATAAGAGAGAAAGGACTGGAGGAAGAGAGAGAGAAGGTAGAAAAAGTCAATGGCTCAAAGAGGGGCAACAATTAAGGATGGAAAGTTTTCCGTCTGCGGAAATCGTCCAAATCCTTGGATTTAAAAATTAACAGTTAAAAAATCTTAAAGCTCTCTCTCTCTATCCCAGTCTTATATTTTCCTTGCCTAGTTCTTTTCGATAAAGACATATATCTAATCCAAATAACCACCTCCCATACACAACTGTTTACAGCACATCGCCTCGCTGCTTCGTCATTCCGCATGACAACATAACAGCAACAAAAGAAACCAAGACGCAGAAAACGAGAAAATACTATTCCAATATGGGCGATCAATAGTGCGCCCCTTACGCCAGTCCGTCACGGTCGTCAAGAGTTCATGTGGAGAGATTACTCCAGAGGAACGGAGTTCAACAAAAATAGAGAGTAAATGCTGCCAAAAAGAAGAGGAAAGGAAAGAAAGTAAACGAAGATCTCATCCGCCAGAAATCCAGCGCCATATGAATCCAATCAAGCGGTGATACCCAAATTACAGCTCCTCGTCTTCATTCTCCTGGGGCGCAAGCGATTTTGGAGACTGGAAGCTCTCCCCGAGAGTGCTCGACGCAATCGGCGGCTTGGGATCGCTCGTGGCACCGTCTTTATTGTCACTCCCACCACCAACACCACTGTCTAAAACCCCGCTTATTTGCTGAGAAAGTCCTGATTCCAACCGTCGCCTAAATGTGGACTCGTCTGCATGCGACACGCTGGGGCGCTGTTTCTTCAAAGGACTCCCAATGAATTCCCCGTTCAAAGTGTTCGGCGCCGGTTGTTGGGCTTCTGCTGGTGCTGCTGCGGGCTGTGCAGACGGTGCAGATGGTGCTGATATTACAGGAGGAGTTGTGGAAATGCTCGACGAGCTCGGAGAAGGGCCTGAAGTGTGGGGGCTTGCTGTATCTCGCCGAGAGTTATTCACCCCTAGGGATGCGGTCGAGTGTTGGCGTTTAAGCTGGAAAGCCGACATGGTCAGTTGACGGACTAGCACAGGAGAAAACAAAATGGGTAACAGAAAAGAAACTCAGGACTGACCTTGATCTTGCGAACACCCTCTGCTAGTTCGCCCTGTCGTTGAATATCGTCTGGGGACAGATGTTGATCATCTTCCTTATTTTCCTCGTCATCTGCCTGATTGAGAATCTGGTCATCTTCGTCTTCGTCACTGTCCATGTCGTCGTCATCCGTCACGGCCTTGTTCTTCTTGTCTTTTCTCCGGTTGTCTGTGCTATCCCGGAAATTCAAGAAGCCCACGGTTCCTCCGGGCTTCAGAGGACCGAGATTCGAGAAGTCTGGCTGCAATGACCGGCGCTTCACCGAGGCGGGGGTTTCCTGCACCTTAGGATCCTTCAGTATCCCCATCTTCTGTAATTGTCCTGCAACAGAAAGCAGTCAGTATTTTTTTTCTTCTTCCTTGTATACGGTGCTTGATTGCTGGATATCGTTTACTTACGCTCTCCACGGTACATGAAGGTGAAAATCGCGTATGGCTTATCAGAAGGATCAATACCCGTCACGGTCTGTGTGCTAATAGTTTTCGGATCCAACGACTTCGGCTTCGCAAAACTAGTAGTATGGTCGATGTCGTCTTCTCCCCCGCCATTGCCTTGTCCGCCTTCCTCATCGTCCTCATGGGCATCAAATTGCGGAGAGTACTCGCCGCGTTTGATCTCCCCCGAAGCCAGAACTCGGAAGAGCGCTACCTTAATCTGGCCCGCAGACTCCGGGATCGGGTCGTCGTCGGAATCGGGGAACGACATATCGTCGTCTGAAACATCCTCCAGGGGAGATTTGGAGTCATCCCCATAGCGCATGATGTCGCCTTCACCTTTACTAGATTTGGGGTCCATTTCCAGGTCGTCCGCCGGATCGCGCTTAGAACGACGCTTCTCCATCTTCTGCCGCCTTCGCTCAATCTTCGCGGCCGCGTCCTTACCCTCCAGGTCTAATCCATTAAGCCACCTCTCTAGCCCAACTTCACGGAAGAGGAACTCCCGCTCCGCCAGGCCACCGCCCTCTGACTCGGGGACGCTCACCCATCGGGAGTTGACCCAGGTCTCCTCCCCTCTCCGGAGCAACGTAGCGACCTCCTCCTTCTGTCGACCATCGAAGTAGATGTAGGCAGCGACGGTCTCGTTCGGGGAGTTGGTCAGGGCCTGGTACGGGGCCACCGTACCGGCATACTGTCCCCGCTGCTCCGTCTGACTTGGAAGACCGCCGACAACCTTGGGTTTGGGAACGGGGTTGTCGGACGATGGCTTCGGAGTGGAATACGGCACATCCTGCCCCGGGTTTAGGAGTGTGATGGAGATTGCAAAGGTGGATTGTTCTGGTTTCTTCCCACCGGCGGCATCGGTAATCTTGGGCGGCGGCACAGGGATGTAGCAAGCTATGCGCGAGGCGCGGGACTGGCGCTGGATCGAATGCTCGGGGAGGGGGCCGTCTGGGGTATGTATACTAACGGCGAGGCCCTTGAAGCATGGCATGGCGAGAGAGCACGCGAAGGAAGGAGGACGACGGATGAGAGGGAAAGGGAAGAGGGGAGGGGGGAGGGAGAGACGGTAGGAGTAGAAATTTCAGATGTACTCTCCGAGGAAAGGACCGGAAACTTTTGAATCCAAGCAACCTGAAGGACAAGGAGCAGTAGAAGAGAAGAATAATAAAGAAAGAAAGGGAAAAACCAGAGTCAAGGGAGAGAAACTTGAGCGACACTAGTAAGGTAGCTTTGTCGTGGCTGGTGGTGGAGGCGGTCAAGATAGGTAGTTTTGGTGGAGGGACTTTCGTCACGAGGGGCTTTAAATGGATGTCTAGAGAGACGACTTCACAGGTGAGGGTGCATCTTCCTTTTGTTTCTTTTCCTTCTTTCCTATTTTTAAGCTTCGCTTCGTTCCTTGAGGCTGTTATATTTTATTGTTTTCAAGGGACGGTGGTGCGGAGTGGAGGAGGAGGAGGAGGAGGAGGAGGAAGAGGAGGGGCGCTGAGGAACGTCAACAATGGCGAATCAGCGTCCACCAAGAACTACGCTGGACAACCAGCCTCAGGAAAGGCAAAGAGGGAAGGGGAAAAAGAACAACACTAACAACAGGTTGTATAGCTGAAGGCTGGACAGCTGTCCTGTCACGGCGTCAGGAGCGTTGGATCGCAGAGAACAGAAAACAGGTTCATTGGCGAGTTGAGGGATGAATGCAGGTTGTGATGAACTGGCCGTGCGAACAAATAAGGTGCAGGCGATCATCGACCAGCCGCGATTCTGCCTTCGTCTGTCTGGAACCACCGCAATTTCTCTACAGGAGTTATACTGGAGAAAAGAAGAAATATTCTCTTCAACTGTGGTCTTCTTTTATTCTTTCCGTTATTATCATTATCATTATTTTTATTATTATTGTTAGTAGATCAAGTACGGCCTTATTCATAGGCCCCGACGTCGTGCCTCCTCCCTAGCAAGATCCGCCAGATCGGGGAAATCCCGGTGCAGATTGCTCAGAAGCACTTCGGCTTTCCGCCGCCTTCGTTGTTCAATCTCAGTCTCGAACTGAGAAATGCGTTCGAGGATCTTCGCATGTGAGTCAACCAAGGAAAGCTCCAGCAGCTCGTCCGCATACCGCCGCAATGCATCCAACTTCTGCTCAAGCACACGAATGTCTTCGTTTCCGGAAGAAACGGCTTTCGTGTCATCTCCTGGTGCGGTATGTCTCCTAGACCCGAATTCATCTCGCGTACCAGATGGAGGATGATGCTGCGATGGAGAAAGGTAGTGTGTTGAGCGAATGTCGGAAGGCCGTCCTGTTTCTGCTGGATTCCGGCTCTCAGTACCATCGCTGATGCGGTAACGCGTCCAATTCATATGATTATGATTTGGGGTAACAATGTTTGTTGAATTAGGATCAGCTGTGATTGATCTTCTTGTCCGGCTTGAGCCCAGATTCGTGGAAGGGGCAGAGCTACTCCTTTGCTGCCAGTGTGGCTCTTCCAGTTCATCGTTGTTGGTTTGCATTCGCGGTCGCTTCGGCCCCCGTGGGGACAGATCCGGTTGTGGCGATGCACTTGGTCCGACAAAGCTGGCTTTCTTACCCCTTTTCTGATCAAAAACATTATCAACAAACCCAAGAACACGGCCTCGGGGATCTATCGGCTTTATTCGGGCCCTCATGGGCTTGTCTTTACTTTGATATGGCTCCGAGAAGTGGCAGCAACGGCAATTGCAGACTTGCGAGCATTTAGGGCAGACCCAAGTCTGGTTTTTCCTCAAGAACGGTATTAAATCAATGTCAAAATGGCGATGAAGGCCGCGGAAGCAAAAAAATGCAGGGCATTGGGTGCATTGGATACCCTTCCATGCAGGATGGCTATCACGGCATACGTGACACAATCGTTCCTGGTCACAGTTAACCTAGCGCTCGAGGGAAGCCAATCCACATTCACATTCAGGAAAATATTGACATACCACAGATTGTCGTCGAGCATCCATTGCAACCATCGCTAGAACACCAAGTGACTTTTGCCTGTCAGAGTTCGTCAGGTATGGATTAATTGGTATCACGTTGAGTTTGCACTATCTCGAGTAATAACAACAAAATCACGTGGAAGGGGCATACCATGAAAGCCTACGGATTATAGGAGCTCTATCACCAAGTTGGTTTCGAGCTGCTTGGATAATGTCCTCGCAGCGCCTGCGCGGGAAAATTTCAGCCCACGTGTAGTCGGCCACATGTTTACAGCTGCGTCCTGAGACGAAGCATCTTAAACATAGGTCGAAGTCGCCGCACTGCTCGCAGTGCAAATGGCGATTCCATATAGCAAGGCCACAAAAGTTACACTCAACGACAGCACCTTGCGTATCCACGATTTTCACAGGAACAACCGAATGTCGACCAGTATCTTCATCATCTACTAGTCGCTGGAAAACGCCCAGAAGAAGCTCCAACTCTTCCTTATCACGAGGGCGGCTATTCAACAAATGTATCGGAATCAAATGAACTCGGCCAGTATCAATTTGACACTGTCTCTGATAGGCAGGCTGAACGTAGTCAAAGAATGATACGATGGAGGAGGTATGCATACTGTTCCAGACCACCTTGGTAACCATAGGGCTAATGTTCCAGACCTGATGGGCAGTAGCAGCGGGAAACACCACGAGGTCTCCAGGGCCCTGGTCTGTGACATATACCGGAAACTCTACAGATTTCAGCTTTGCAGCTGAAACGTTGGCCCAGTCTGTATGAGGTGATTTCCCCATTTCTTCCATAAAGATATCATAGCTTCCCTGGGAACTCCTATCTGTCCCAAAGCAGATTGACCCAGGACCACCTCCTTGGAGAGGTCAGCAAGCGCTCCGTAGTGGAGTATTCATATCGGCTTGTTACGAGAGAAAGAGGATTTCCGACGTACCTTCTGATTCTATGATCAGATTGACAGCCACGGTTGCACTAAAGCACCTGTGAAATCCTGAACTGCAAGTACAGGCTCTGTGTATTAGTAAATTATAATGTATGCCATGTGCTTGTACACCTACAAAGATTTCCGGGTGCCAACATAGGCCATCAGCACTTCCGGGGCTATGTCCTTGGGAAGAACTCGGAACAAATCTAGTGAGCCGAGGTGGAGTAAGGGAGAAGGCAAAAGAGCTTCCAAGGCTTTAACCCACTCCTGTGGGCAATTCAAATCCTTTGCATAGAGACTTGCTCAGTAGTTAGTCAAACAAGCCTTGAGGCTGACAGTTGGCGACAGGTGTGTCATTTGACATACAATTCTCGGATGCTACTTGCACGGGTATGATCAGCCTGCGAGAGGAGATCCCGCAAGCGCATCTTGACATCTCTTCCTGTCCGGCAATTCCTCATAGGAATTGCTATTTGAAATCGACATGCAATGTAAGAATCAACTACTAACTGTACCCAGTCCAGAGAAACATACCTTCCGAGGCGGAGAGACTGGCCAAATTCTCATTCTTCAAAGCCGCCTCACTCCACTTATCTGTTTGGGCGAATCCACGTATGACAAACGGCCTGCCCTCCCGCAGCTTGTTGTCAATCCAACAGGAAACATCCTCTTTCGACTGGGCCTGAAGGGTCTGGACCGAAAACTCGGAAAATGGAACAAACGGATGACCGGAACGCAGGAGGTCCTGAACCGAGGGTAAATCTGCGTGCGAGAGCTCCATGCTAACAGAATACCATCATCCTATTGATCCACAAGCGTTATTCTATAGCATCTTCGCTGCATAAGGGGCGCGAGGAAAAGCTGATATTTGGAAAGACAGGTGTGGGACTGGTGTCTCGGAACTGGAGGGACATTCTTCGTTCCGCCACGTGACCGGCCTCTAGCCATTTTGGGCAAGTACGATTAGGGTGCAGTAGATTTGGCTCAAACATGAAAGGACGGTGAGTTTGCAAGTAGTAAATCGGTAATTGAGATGATACATATGTGCCTATGGAGATGCTCGCGACCGGCCTTGAATGTGTTCGGGCCATGGATTCAACTCGCGTTTCTTTTTCGACGCCCCCGGTTACCCAAAGCCAATAGCAGAACTCAAGAAAGTACGCGATCTGTCCGCAGGCTTACGATATGTACGAATTTGAGTAGTGCGAGAGAATAGTGCATGGAATTCAAGACGATGAGAGCTCACCTCGGGTGCAAAATACGGATTTGGCGATTGTCATCGGTGGGTAGAGTTTGCGGCTACTCTTGGGCTTAGGGGCACCTTTTTCCATCAACAAACGTGTTTCCAACTATGAAACAATTTCCCGTCATATAACTGAACAAATTTCGACGAGTGAACTGTGAGATATACGGGCTCCGCTATGGAAGGGCACAGGAAGTAAAAGGTCTGCCCCGTCTGGGTCGGAGGCTTTTAGGTCGAGTACTCGGTACACAAGAATTTCGCGAAGGTCAGATTCCAAATCGACCTGTACAACCCAGTTAGTCCAACATTGGTTCAAGCCTTCAAGGATCTTCAGTGGAACAACTGCAGCTTTACTGTCGTTCGGAGCAAAGGAGGGCGCACCAGCACACGCTAACTCAACGCAGTCTGGTCTGGGAGAGCTGTCTTACTATTCGAGGGTCCTGGCTGGATGCGATGGGAGAGTCAATAATAATGCTTCAGAATGGGAGTATCAACCAAAGGGGACTTGAAGTTAGCCAGTTCGGGTTAGTTGGAAGTTTGAGTTACTGCTAGGTGTCTACTCTGAATCCTGGAGTAGTAGTTAGTACGTACGTACTGCTCCGTCGAAGTGCCAGACAATGTCTTGTCGCAATATTGCACTCTGCACGCCGAGTCTGCGTTTGCCACTCTCTGACTATAGTTATATGAGGAAAGGAAAGAAAGGTATCTCTGGGTTTGCGGCTTTGTCCTGTCCTCCTCCTGGGTGTGTGTGGGATGGCCACTACAGGCGATACAACTACTAACACACCATAACAGTAGTGATCATCATGATAATAATAATAATATAGGAAGATCGTCGAGGCTGCTGACTCTCTTGGACAATGCAATGCGCCGAACTAAGCGTTCCTAAGCCCAATCAAGCCTAAGGAAGCTCCTAGAGAGTAGAGTTAGGCCCACATGGCGGTCTTCTCTTCGTTTATATTATTATTTTATGGCATCACAATTTCAACCCCGGAATGAGAGAGAGAGACTACTCCAGACTAAAGTCAGAACGCTCAAACCCCCGGCCCCGTCATTATTTCTTCCCCAAGTTAGAACTTAGCATCCAAGGGACTTGGTTATTATTCTCCATCCCTACATGCTTCCTGGTCTGATGACGGGGTGGCGCTTGGTTTGGTCACAACTGGTGTCATCCTTTCGGCAATACCGAGCCTTTTCTGGACGTTTCTTGTCTTGCGTTTTCGGGCGTCAAGCAAAAGAGAAAGGAAGTCTCTTGGCAGCCGATTCCCAATCCCTGATTACGGGTATAATGGATTTTGATTATTACACCCCTCCTCGGCCCCCAACCTTGGATTTGGAGGAGTCCGAGACTCTTAGTGCTGTAACTCGAGGGAGTCGAGACCGCTGCTTCTATCCTGCATCCTGTTGCCCGAGCCAGATCCACCTCACCACCTCTGACCGACTGACCGACTGAATGAACGGATGAAGGAATGAAAGAGTGACAGGTGACCACTTGGTGAGAGACAGACAGAAGGTGAATGAATCTCGCCTGGATTTAGAGTTACTTTGTACAGTTACACTAGAAATAAGCAGAGTGGGCAGTGGCTTGTTTGGCGCGTGTTCCCAGGGAAGGGATCCTCGGTTAGGCGAAAGTATGGGGAGTTGGCTTAAACTTAGACCATGGAATCCAAGGATGCGCGCAGTTGAGATGGATATTATTATTATTATAGTATTATCAGAAGTTGTAGTAGCAGTAGTGGTGATGCCATGTCCACCGGCCACGTGAAGCGAGGAATGTCACGGGGAAATTCTCCGACACGTTGCCAGGAATGCGACTTTTCCCAACAGATTCACTCTCGACAGAATCCGGAGTATCTTCAGCTTTCATCCCCGGTTCCCTGAATGCTGACACTGGGAACTAGTGACAGTCCCCGGGAAGACAGCCAGCGACGGATCAGGAAATTGAGTCACTACTCGGGCCTGGCGTGAATATCGTGCCGAGTACAGATGTCGCTATGCTAGTTGGGGGATAGTCGCAGTGACTATGAACTGCACTTTTGGATATCCTGACCAAAAGCAGCCAATAGATCTTGAATACTCTTGGTCTTCGAGGCGCAATTTTCCTTAGCAAACAAACCTACTTCTTTTTCCTCCTCCACGAGTCCAGTCTGGATTACAGGGAAGATCAAACTTCATGGTGGCGCTTTTGAGGTAGTGCTGTTGGACACAGTCAGGCACATAAGCGCCAGACAAAGGAATCCCGAATCAAAGAACACATCTTTTTTGTTCGAGAATTCCATGAGTCTTCCAGAAGAAGATGGAGAAGAAGAAGAAGAAGAAGAAGAAGAAGTAAAGTAGCTTTACTTGCGGATATCCGACTCTCTCTGAGTTTGTCTCTCTCCTGCACAGGACAACAAACAAGAGCCAGATCCATATCTTGCTTGGAGGCCCATCCTGAATGCAGACAGTATAGACATCTTTTTGCCTCCAAAAGCTCTAGTCCGCATCAATGCTAGCTGCTGGAGGTGACTTTGGTGGCTTCACGGGGAAGGGTGCTACTCCATATGCTTAGATCACTAGGCAATTCTTCCAGCTTTTCCCCGGAAGAAATGCTAATACAGGTTATCAAGTAATAATAATAATGAGGAAAAGAAAAAGAAAATATCGAGATACTAAGAAATAATCAATAGCTGGTCCCACTGGTTAAATCACGCAGGCTGTTTCTCCATCGTTGTGAATCTCTCCAGAGTGTGATTGGGGGTTTCTGCCCGGCTCTTTGTCTACTCTGATATTTACTGGCTGCTTTCAGCCTTATTTATTATTATTATTATTATTGCTGCTATTGCTCTTTATTTATTTTATTTTACTTTATGACGCCTGTCTCTTTTTCCCCAGTCAAAACGCTGCTTCTCCCCTCTTTTCTTTCTTCTCTTTTCCTCCTCCTCCTCATCCTCACCCCCGCATCTCACTCCCTCTTGCACTCTCTTTCTCTCCTCCATACATCCAGTCTAAGACTATATTACTGTCTGTTCTTCCTTTGTCTGTTTCACACAGCCCTTCCTTCTTCTCCTTTGGTCACTTTGTACTCCTTACTACCATTCTGATTGCCATTGAACATGGCAGACAAAGTGGGAAGGGAAACCCCTGGTGGGCTGCCTGTCGAGTCCGTCGAGGAGACTACCAGGGAGATCTCCCCCGATCCCCCCATCAAGAAGACGTCTGTCCATCTTCCTGTCTCATGCATGGCTTTGAATAACAGTTTTATAGGGCTAGTGAAGATGAAGACCTTGCGGAAAAGGGTGTGACAGAGCACATCAACTTGAACAATAACCTTTCTGCGAAGTACGCACCACCCTCAAGAGAAAAGCTCTATATCCCCGCGTCTGTTGGTGCGTCCGTTACTAATGCCGCTCAGAATCAAGAATCCCCTTGCAGATCTCACCCAGCGCCAGGTGCTTCGCGATGTCGAAGAATTTGCCCACGAGCACGGCCTGACCGATCTTCTTCCCAATCTGCGGAAGGGGGCTCTCATCGCTAGAGACCCCGAGCAGTTCGAGTCTGTTGCCGACATGACTCCTGAGGATCTTCAGGTGATTCATGATGAAACTGAACACAAATGGCGCCAACCACGTTCACTTTATTTTACCATCATCCTATGCTCTATTGGTGCTGCTGTCCAGTAAGTCACTGCAAGAGACCTTTGCATCCTGATTGTGAGCTTGCTAACACTAGAATAGGGGATGGGATCAGACCGGAAGCAACGGTAAGCCATTCTCCAACATTATAGTTGCGAAACTGTTTAGTTTTCTCCCTTTTCTCCCTTCCTAGTTTGGTCCTGATGAGTCTATCTACTAGGTGCAAATCTTCGCATGCCTGAGGCCCTCGGAATCCCTGAGTCTGGTGTCCCCAACGCTGAAAGAAACCAGTGGCTCGTGGGTGTTGTCAATGCGTATGTTGTTGCGAAGTCTCCCTCGCTTTTCTATGATTTGCTAACAAGTTGTTGAAACGATGGATAGTGCTCCCTATATTGCAAGTGCTGTTATCGGCTGTTGGCTGTCAGACCCGTGCAATAACTTCTTAGGCCGTCGTGGTGCCATCTTTATCTCTGCGGTTTTCTGTCTTCTATCTCCCATCGGCCAAGCTGTCAGTCAAACCTGGCCCCAGCTTTTTGTCACCCGTCTGCTCCTGGGTATTGGAATGGGCTTGAAAGCATCTACGATTCCTGTATTCTGCGCTGAAAACACTCCCGCCGTCATCCGTGGTGGACTGGTGATGTGCTGGCAGCTGTGGACTGCATTCGGTATTTTCCTCGGCACCAGCGCAAATTTGGCTGTCAAGGGTACTGGAGACCTAGCGTGGCGTCTACAGATGGGCTCTGCCTTTATCCCCGCCGTTCCTCTGCTTATTGGAGTCTATTTCTGTCCTGAGTCTCCTCGTTGGTACATCAAGAAGGGAAAACTTCGTAATGCATACGAGTCTCTCTGCCGCCTTCGCAACACCGAACTGCAAGCTGCTCGAGACCTCTACTACATTTACGCCCAGATCAAGGTTGAGCAAGAAATCGCTGGTGAGGGCAACTATCTCACACGCTTCATTGAGCTGTTCACGATCCCCCGTGTCCGCCGCGCCACCCTTGCCTCCTTCACTGTGATGATTGCTCAGCAGATGTGTGGTATCAACATTGTGGCTTTCTATTCTTCGACAATCTTCAGCAACGCGGGTGCAAGCTACACCGAGTCTCTCTGGGCCTCGTGGGGCTTCGGTCTTGTTAACTTTGTATTTGCCTTCCCTGCTGTTTTTACCATCGATACTTACGGCCGTCGCACCCTGCTTCTGTTTACCTTCCCGCAGATGGCCTGGACTCTACTCACTGCAGGTTTCTGCTTCTACATCCCCGAAAGTTCCAAGGCGCATCTCGGACTTATTGCTCTCTTCGTCTTCCTCTTTGCCGCCTTCTACTCCCCAGGTGAAGGACCTGTCCCATTCACCTACTCCGCCGAGGTATTCCCACTGTCCCATCGTGGTAAGTCTAATTCCCCCCGCCCTTCACCCCTTATTCCAAATCATCCATGCACCCGAATTCTAATTCTTTATAAGAGGTCGGAATGTCCTGGGCTGTGGCAACCTGTCTCGGCTGGGCCGCCGTTCTTGGAATCACCTTCCCCCGTATGCTTGTTGCCATGACCCCAACTGGAGCATTTGGGTTTTACGCGTAAGTCATACCTTTATTTACCTTCCCTTTAGATACAACAAACAGGGTCTTTGACTGACCAACTATTTCACAGTGCTTTGAATGTGACTGCCCTGGTAATGATCTTCTTCTGGGTGCCCGAGACCAAGCAGCGGACGCTGGAAGAGCTGGACTACATATTCGCGGTCCCAACCCGCACCCATATGCACTACCAGCTCTTCCAGGTCCTGCCGTGGTGGATCAAGCGCTATATCTTCCGACAGAAGAACGCCCATCTGGAGCCCCTGTACAAGTTCGACCACGTTGCCAACTCCTGAGCGCGGCTAGAACAACCAAGTGCGCAAGCACTATGTTGTATTACGCCCTGTATTTTTTGTTCAGGTCGGCAACAACTCCAGAATATCATACTACGAAAAAAAAAAAAGCCAGAAAACTCAACTAAAAAATACCCAAAAAAAAATCACGAATTTTTTTTCTTTATTTCTTTCTTTATTTCTTTTAGTCCGGCGGGCTTTCACTCCGAGACCAGCCATTGTTTTTTTAACTCCCTCACTTGTTTTTAGGTAGGGGGTTGAGGATACATGGCTGGCACCTCGGTAATAGCTTCAGGTTCCAGGCTTTATGTGTCTCGTGTATCTATCTGTCTACCTACCTACCTCTCTGGTCTGCGAGGCCGGATTTGTTCATAATGATTTTACGGAATTCAATGTGAATGCGGGGATGGACCCCAGATTTTGACTCTAGAGCCTATTGTAACGGTAGCATCGGTTGATCCACTTTCTTAATGAGTAGATGGAGTGGAGTTGATCTCCACCTTACTAACTAACTACTGCGTACTCTGTTACTCATAATACACAGTAGGGTCATGGTATCCAACTAAAGTAAAAGAGAGTATGGAATAGAAGAGAATAGAATTAATAACTCCGCTTAACAGGCGCTACACTACTACACTCTCCATCCAATGTATCCATAATAACCCCTCTATACCCAACACGAACCTCCCCCACCTCCTCCTGCCAAGTCAAAGAATGCTTCAACCAATTTGCATCGTCTCGCTCAGGAAAGTCCTCTCTCGCATGGCTCCCCCGACTCTCTGTCCGAAGAACGGCCGCTTTTGCCGTCTGCGCCGCACAGGTCAGCAGGTTACGTAGCTCCAGCGTCTCAACCAGATCCGAGTTCCAGATGAGACTGCGGTCGCGCGTCGCAAGGCGCGAGGAGAAATCTTCCTGGATTCTTTGGACTTTGGCGAGGCCGTCGCGGAGGGACGATTCTGTGCGGAAGACGGCAATGTCGTTTTGCATGGCTTTTTGGAGGTCGTCGCGGATTGAGGAGGTGAGGAGGTCGCCGTCTGCGGTGCGGATGCGGTGCATGGCTTGTATGGAGGGGAGACCGATTTGGCTGTCTATTTCCGAAGAGGAAGAGGTTGAAGCTGAAGGAGAGGTGTGTAGGGGCATGTTTGGTTCGTTGTGTTCGGCGATGTGCAGTGCGCAGGCGCGCCCAAAGATAACAATGTCGAGAAGCGAGTTTGCGCCGAGGCGGTTTGCTCCATGCACACTAACGCAGGCTGCTTCTCCGGCAGCGTAGAGACCCGGTACTGGGGTTTCGCGGTCGCTCTCTGGGTCGACGGATAGAACCTGGCCGTGGTAGTTTGTAGGGATGCCGCCCATGCAGTAGTGGACAGTCGGCACAACAGGGATCGGGTCCTTTGTAATGTCGATTCCGGCGAAGATCGAGGCCGTTTCAAGGATACCCGGGAGACGCTCCATTATAAGCTCTCGCGGGAGATGGGAAAGTTGAAGATTTATATAACCACGATCAGAACCACAGCCTCTGCCTTCGCGAATCTCCATGTTCATGGCCCTTGCAACAACATCACGACTAGCAAGGTCCTTTGCTGTAGGGGCATAGCGCTCCATGAATCGCTCGCCATTCGCATTGAGGAGATATCCACCCTCACCTCGAGCACCTTCTGTAATGAGTACTCCAGCGCCATAGATGCCAGATGGGTGGAACTGAACGAATTCCATGTCTTGATTTGGGAGACCTGCACGTGCAACCATAGCATTACCGTCGCCTGTTGAGGTGTGCGCAGAGGTGCAGGAGAAGTAAGCTCGTCCATAGCCGCCTGTTGCGAGGATAGTGTTTCGAGCGAAGAATCGGTGCAGTGTTCCATCTTCCAAAGAGAGGCAAATTACCCCAAGGCATTTCCCATCCTGTATGAGAAGGTCGAGGGCAAAGAATTCCACAAAAAATTGGGTGTCATGCTATTAATTGTCAGCAAACTTCCCTCATCCTCCCTCCTCCCCGCCCTGACACAGTCTATAGTTATCTTTTCAAGAAAACGCACCTTTAATGCCTGTCCATACAGCGCATGCAACATCGCATGTCCTGTCCGGTCTGCCGCACATGCTGTCCGGTACGCCTGGCCACCTTTTCCGTACTCAAGACTCTGTCCTCCCAGTGCTCGTTGGTAAATTCTCCCATCAGCCGTCCGAGAAAACGCCATACCGTAGCCTTCCAACTCGTAAATCGCCTTCGGTGCCTCCCTTGTCATGTAGTGTATGGCGTCCTGGTCTCCCAACCAGTCAGAGCCCTTCACTGTGTCATACATATGCCATCGATAGTCATCCTTGGTCATATTCCCAAGCGCCGCATTAATGCCACCCTGAGCTGCTACCGTATGGGAACGTGTTGGGAACTTTTACATTCTCAGCTCTTTATCTTCACAATAAGCAATCAAATCTTTGCAAGTCTCACCAGCTTTGTTATGCATGCTGTCTTGAGACCAGACTCGGTCAGTCCGACAGCCGCACGTAGACCAGCACCCCCTGCCCCGACAACAATGGCACTGATCAATGTTAGCACCAGGTCTTTTCCTCCATCTACCCATGAAAGTGAGCATACCTACTCGTAGTGGTGGTCGAACAGCGGAGTGTCTGAAAGAGGGGATGGCTGTGTGTGGAGAAGGGCAGTCCGTCGTAGGCTCGGAGTACCAGCCCACCAGGAGCGAGACCTAAACAGAGAGGTCCCCCGACGAGCAATATGGATAGAACTATAGGCCATATCAAATTCCAATTGTTGCTGGTCAATCACGCCACGGGGATTTGTTTTCAGTTAATATTAACGGGGAGAGTAGAGAGAAAGAGGGTTTCCGCCACGCATATCTCGGAAAGCGGGTTGGGGGCCCTTTACGAGAGGCGGAGCGCCATAACCGAGGCTGTTTGCGGGGTAAGCCGTCTCGGACTGGAGCCCAGGGTGTAAGCTCCGAGAAGGCGTCTACAACTCGCAGTGGTTTCCCAGGAGGCAAGGAAGAGAGAGAGCTTTGAACAACTAAAAAGATTGCCCATGCTGCGGCTACATCTCGCCGGTCCTATAGCTGCGCCAGACCTGGAACCCAATTTGCTCATAATAGCCCTCCAGACTGACCCAGTCGACAAACACCCCTTCGATCCCTCTCTCCTTCATGTTCTCCATTGCGTGACTAAGTAGAGCAAGTCCTACCCCTGATTTTCGATGGCTTTCATCAACCCCAACGCATCCAATAAGACCTGTCTTTGGTCCACATAGAGGCGGAAATGCCCAATATCGTTGCAAGATATCCGACGACGGGGGAAGCATCAGCGTCCAACCAACCTGCTTCCCTTCTGAATCGAATGCTGTCATGATGCTGGATGGATGGTCTTTAGGGTTAAGCTTAAAATACATACCAACCCAGGCCTAGAAAATATCATTAACAAATCCTTCAATGGTAAGAACTGACATAACTGCATACCGGATTGTAGGAGAAATTCTCCTTTTGCCCAGCTAAACACTCCTCATACTGTTCAGGCTGGAGTGGGCTAAATGTGTATCCGCGGTCTTTAGCCCGATTAACATACTTTTCCGGGGCGCGGAATTCCTTGATGTCTTGATATAGATCAACAGATCTCGGAATAGGGGGGTTAATGCGGAAACCCCGATGGATGAAGAAGTCGAGGACTGTGGAGGGTAAATCGGTAGGAACTGCGGGCCAGAAGCGAGGGAACGAACTGCCAAGCGATAGGCGACTTGGATTGTAATTGTCTCTAAGCCATGCGCGTGCTTCTGCAAGAAGGGTCGTTCCGATACCCTGGCCTTGCTTGTCTGGATGAACAGCAAGCACTGCAACCTGACCATATGTTATGTTTAGATGGGTCGATGTGTAAACTAAGCAGAATCCCACAATATCCGAGTCCACCAGAGCTACTAAATGATGTGCATTCGGCCACATGAGCAATTTCTCCAAGCTTTCTGCCGGGAGCGGATAGCCAGGCAAGGCTGCATTCCATACATGAGCCAGTTGACTCAGGTCACGGCTTATGTCCAATGGAGCTATTTGAACCGACGTCCGTGAAATGTTCTTATGTCCCACCGGTAGCACTCCCTTTCCAAGTGATGCTCCGAATATCACATCCGCAGCGGCAGCGAAAGCTTCGATTGTAGGGTCATAAATAGTCATGTAGGTCTTGATGCTGGGATCGTCGATAAAGTCATATGGGCTGCACAATGCGACAGAAATCAATAAGCGGGTCTTGCTTGCTAACTCTAAGCCCAAGGCCCTTTGAGATGGCGATTCTAGTGCGTTTATAGATGTAAATACAACTGCTTCTGCTGCTTCAACAAGAGCCAGCTGCTCAGTTGTCAATCCTGAAGAGCTGTAACGAACTTCAACAATATTCTGGTTATGGCTGCGTAAAGGCTCCAAATATCCAAAAGACGTATGAAACTCTTTCTTTACGCTGCCCTCTCCAGCCACTGCACCGCCAGCTAGAGTATGACCATCTGGGAAGAGAGATACGATGCTAGATGACGTAGACAAGGGAAGACTCTTCTGCTCGTCACGCACAATGGTAACCGACTTGGAGTAAGCATCCTTTGCCAAAACAGAGGCTTTCTGGTTGATGTGCACCAAATCCTCTGGGCTTCGCAGCATTGTTGTCGATTCCCAGCTCAAAAACTTGCTTTTCAGTTTGGACACACGACTGTAAGCCTCATCCAAGCGTGAAATTGGTATCTCCCCGGACTCTACCGCCTGAAGGACTTGTCCTATTGATGCTACCTGGACAGAATAGGTGTGACATATCATGAGACTGTCACATCCAGCTTTCACTGCGAGTACTGCGCCTCGTTCTGTACCGAGGGTCGCCCGAATTCCATCCATTTCAAGACAATCAGTAATAACCATTCCATCGTATTTCATGTCATTACGGAGGATCTCCATGATATCAGATGAAACAGTGGCAGGGAGTTGATTGTCAGAAATAGCAGGCAGCGCAATATGTGCAGTCATTACCGACTCGACACCCTCGGCGACAGCACGGCGGAATGGTACCAGCTCGCATCGCTCAAGTTCTTCTCGCGATTTTGTGATAATTGGAAGACCATAATGGGAATCACCAGCAGTATCCCCATGCCCAGGGAAATGCTTGACACTCGGGATAACTTTCTGCTCCCGATGTCCCCGAGCAATGGCGCTTGTGAACCGTCCCACAAATTCTGGCTCATCACCAGGGCTACGTACCCCAATCACCGGATTGAGAGGCTCCGAATTAACATCACAAACAGGGGCGTAATTCATGTTGATTCCAAAAAATCTTAAGGTCTCCCCAGTAACTGCGCCTGCTTGATATGCCAGCTCTGGACAAGAAGTGGCTCCTAGAGCCATGAGACCTGGGAGTTGCGGGCAAATCGGGGGTGAGATCCGAGTCACCAACCCATTCTCTTGGTCCATTCCGATAAAAAGAGGATGTTCGTGTCCAGCTGATCGGGCTTCCTCTTGAAGAGCGAGCGTGAGAGACTACAAGGGTCAACGACTCATCCCGTCTGAGAATTACGAGTAAACTAACCTGAAGCTGAGCAGCATCCCGAATATTTCGTTTAAAAAGGACTATCCCCCCAATGCCGTACTCGTGGATCAATGTCTTTACCTCGGGGCTTGGAGTGAGCCCATGGAAACCGACTGCGAAAAGCTACCGGGCTGATTTAGTGTACTAGGTCAGAATGGCCTAGGGTTGACCCCATACCTGGCCTACTTTCCTCTGCAGATCTGGGGATGACATTATCGCATTAATCAGGGCTTTTTGCGAGGACAATAAATAATTGGAAATGCGGGGTTGAGTCCGATCTGCTTGTTGTCTCACAGGACTATTTCATTCGACGTTACGTCAAGGCTCCTGGCGGGGAACAAAGATAAATATCAGATCAGTTTGTAGGAGAGAGCCTCCGATGATACTCAACCAAAGAGAATTGAAACAAGAAGCAATGGCGAAGAGTCTGAGCTGAGGATATCCATCATTTTACAGGTGGTGTTGCAAGTCGCCTGCAGGTTCACACCTTCCCTTTACGGACAGTCCCCTCCTTCCTGTTTCGATACCTTTTCACGTGATGCTCTCCATCCCTAAGTTGGTATATTCGACATAGCACTGCTAAATATATACTCGGGGTTGTCTGGCAATCATTTTCCACCGAGAAGGTCAGTTCGATTTACTGGAGTGACTGGAAGAGGAGTTTGGCCCACATAGTTCGACTTGGGCAGAATATATATATATTTGCTAGCTATGGGCCTCAACGTTTCTTGACCCAAGTCAGTGATTTGAACGAGACTCACTATAATCAAGCACAGATACTCTGATACATCTTTAGACGCTACTTACCATTAGATCATGTTTGTTTGATCTTATGCACCCAGTATCTTTTCTTTTCTAAACAGTTGGTTTCCGAAAGAATTTAGTATCAAGTTAGGGCTGCAAGCTTTTCAAACCACGTCTAGTCCAACTAATATTATATCGTGACTATCTCGTCTCATATACGGACTGATTACTGTACATAAATACATACATATCTTACCTGTCAGAGACCCTCTGTAAGCCGACATCTACCCCGCATAGATACTCCAGATTGCCGCATAACTACAGTATTATGAGCCAGGTAGATCAGTTGAGTCCCTATAGGATATTGGTTCTGCATTTTGAAATATATAGACCTAACCATGGCCTGTGGATTGTGTGAATATATGTATACTACGCTATAGTTAATCCTACAGAACATAGGCATACCGCCCCCCAGCTTTCGCTCCGAAGACTTGGCCCAACCTCAGTATAGACTTGGACAGTGAGCTGACAGCAGATCAACGAGAAACCTTGCCTAACTGAAGCCCCGACAAACCTCAACGGATAGCATACCTATATTCATACTCATGGCAGACAGGCGTTGATATGAGTTGGTAGACGATAGGTGGCCAATATTCACAATATAGAAGCGCTAAAGGCATTCTCAGCAGTATGTTTACTACCTTACTCTACAATCATGGGGTACGGACCAGTTATAGCCAATGCAGAAGGAAAAATAGACATGATGTAACGAATAACGAATAACGAACATCGAGTAGGCAATTTCAAAACAGCAAAAAAGTATAAATCAAGTCAGACGCCATTGGCGCTGCTGGGAATCGAACCCAGGTCAATTCGGCCACAACGAATTATGATCACCACTACACTACAGCACCTTGATTTGTGGAAGCAGGCGAGAAAATATGCTATATAGAGTAAAGGATCTGACGAGACATTTCGCTCGTTTCTTTATCAACACGTATTTGCCTACTGAGAAATGGGTTTCTCTACTTCAAGTTCTACACTGATACCTCGAGGAAAAGTCTTCACAACGCCATCCCAAATCAATTTATTCTTTATTCCCCCCCATCTGCCATCCTAATCCAGCTGTTTTGCACGAATGTAGTCCCAACTGAACCCAAGTATGTAGTACAGGAAACGCAAAGTATGCAACGTACCCGACAGAAAGGAAGACGAAAAATTTTTTGAATCGGAAATTGAATATGAGCGGAAAAGTGAAAAAAAAAGAAAAAAAAAGGATTTGGAAAAAGGAGATCACGAGCGAGAAAACACATCAAATAAGAAACGATATTGGCCAAATGTCATGAACCCTGCAAAGGCAGAAAATAAGTCACATTTTTTTCCACTCCCCGTTCAATACATCATGAGCACAACCTAGCGTAGAAACCAGAAGCAGCAAGTCCAAAGGAAAAGAAAGCCAGCCAAGCTCCCATTGAGAGTAGAGATTACACATTTGAGAGTGACAAGAGTGTAAAAAATAAAAAAAAAAGGAAAACACAGAGGAGTCAACAGGTAGAATATAAGATTTTAAGTCCAGGGTTTGCCGCCCCTTAACAAGGTATGAGAGAGAAAAAGAGTTTCATCACCTGGAAAAATCAAACGCCGTAATTAGTGACCATAATTACCTCCCCAGCCACCGCGTCCGGTGTTTCCGTAATAGTTAGCGAAGCCTGCGCCTCCGTAGTTACCGTATCCAGTCGCCTGGTGATGGGTTTGGTTTGCAGCTGCCTGGTGTCCGCCAAGGGAACCCAAACCACCTCCGTACTGAGGGTTCAGATGAGGATATCCGCTGAAACCTTGCTGACCCTGCTGGCCCTGAAGTGGAGGAAGACCGGTTTGAGTCTGCGGCTGGCCAGGGGCGCTGTTGGTGGCAGAGCCGGGGCGATTAGCCTGAGCAAGCGACGGGCTTGGCCCGCCTGCCTTGGGGGTCTCGAAGGTCTTTGTTTCCTCAGAGGTCACCGGGGGTTGCTGAGTGATAGGCTGATTCTGCCCGAAGCTACCCTGGGAGCGACCGAAGACGTCCGACATACCAGACGTGAACGCATTAGAACCTGTAGCCGACTGTTGGCTCTCAGATGGCTGAGCAGATCCGGTGCGGCCATAGACCGAGTCCCGACCAGGCATAGCTTGGTTGAAGCTACCAGCAGTCGCAGGAGACGAAGAGTGATCGTACGAAAAGCCGTGGGGCTGGCCGTACATTCCTCCCTTACCACCGTACGGGCCGTACTGGCTACCGTAACCGTACTGGGTGCTGTGAGGCATGTAGTGATCGTCGTATCTGCGAGCGTCATCGTACATTGGGCGGTTCCGGCCGTACTGATGACTCATATAGGAAGTGTAATGGGGGTTAGAGTAGTATGGGTATCCGTATCCGTAGCCGTGAGCGGCGCCCTGGCCAGGCATATGCTGTGCGGCAGGGGTTTGGGTAGCTCCAGGAAGAGTGGGGTTGGGGGTGGTGTGGCCGCTATTGGGAGCTTCCACATGACCGTAGCGGCTGGGGGGCTGAGATGTGGGAACCTGGGGTTGAGCTTCAGCGCCAGAGGCACCAAAGCCAGCCGCACCGCGCTGCGCAACGGATGCGTCCTGAGACTGGCCATAAGTGCCGTAATAGTTGTAAGGGAGACGTTGATCGCCGGCATAGAAAGGTGAATATTCGCTGCCAGAGGTGACAGTTGGCTGAACGGGAGCTTGGTTCGCAAATGGCTCCTGAACTTGCGGCTGGGCCTGGGTGACCTGCTGGGTGAAAGGATCATAGGGCTTGTGGGAGTCGGTATAACGAGCAAAATCAGTGAAGGTGTTGTCAGTGGCGGAGACCTGTGGGACGGGTGGAAGACCAGGAGCTGGGCGAGCAACCGCGGGAGCTTCAGCAGGGGCCTGAGCCTGGGTTGAAGGAGGCAATGAGGCACGAGGGGCAACGGGAGAATGCTGAGGGGGTTGAGCGCGTGTTTCAGTGTCTTCTCTATTCTCATCAATATCAACATCGGCAGCATCGCCATTCAGGCCCATGCTACCAAACTGCACAGCAGCACGGTCCACTGCATGGTTTCCTGGCATGACAACAGCCTCTCGTTGCTCCATAACACGACGCTGTGTTCCGGGGGTTCGGATGCTCTGCTTGAGTGCGCTTGTCGGGAATGAACCAGGTGCAGGACGGGCAGGGGTCGAAACCGCTCCAACACTGGGGTCAACGGTGCTACCAACAGTGCTGGCAGCAGTGGCTGTGGGAGCAGGTGCTGAGACATCAGGAATCTGGGCGAGATTGTTCTTGGTCAAGTCGACATGAGCAGCAAGAGGCGTAGCTGCCTGTGGCTCTTCGCTTGCTTGAGGAATAACTGGTTCGGGCGCTTTTTCTGCAGGGATGGGGACAGGGAGAGGAACGGGCACGGGGACAGGAGCCGGGGCAGCTTCGGGTTCAGCTGGTTTTTGTTCTGGTGCAGGGGGAGCAATGGTCTTTTCAGGTTCAGGAGCCGGAGCAGGAGCCGGGGCAGGAGCGGGTTTCTTCTGAGGAGGAGGGACTGCTGGCTTTGCAAACAGAGACGCCCAACCCTTCTTAGTACCCTCAGGCATGCCACTAGTCTTGGAAGTATCTTTCGGGGAATCGACGGTCTCGGGAGCGGTGGTTTCCGTGTCAACAGCGGTGGCGACCTTCGTAGCTGCGGCTGAGTCGGCAACAGGGGTGATCTCAGTGACAGATGGCTTCTCTGTGCGTGTTCCATTGGTATGAGCAGCAGCGCGACCGCCTCGACCGCCCCGACCACGATCTCCACGAGCGCGACCGCGACCCTCGAACCCACCGCGTCCACGTCCTCCTCGAACGACAGGTGTGGCTTGCTCTGTAGGGGTGCTTTGAGCCTCCTTGGGCTTGGGACGGCTCCGGTCTGTAGTCTTCTTCTTTACCTCTCCCCACTGGGCGACGTTGCCTGTTTGATTTCAAAAAACAAAGCGAGTTAGTAGAGAAGACAAGATGAGAAATAAATGATGACGAGAGAGCCGCACCTTCACTTATGCGATCAATTGCTTGCTCAAGGTCGCCATCAGCATCTTCCAGAGCAAAGACCAGGTCCTCGTCTGTCCAATCAGGGAACAATTCCTTCAGCATGGGCAGAGTGTCGGAATATTTCTTCTTCATCTGACCAAGGTCTCCTTCGTCGTCGAATGTAGAGGGCTCTGAATTATCAGTCTTTGCGGATCTGCTACCACCTCGACCACCTCTGGAGCTGTAGCCGCCACGGCCACCACGGGCGGACACCCTGCCGCGAGAGGCAGTGGGCCTCGATTGAACTTCAGACATATTCTTTCTTGCTGATGGAAAATTAATTCGGAATCTCCAGAACGGAGAAAAGATGATGGGAGGAAGCGAAGGAGTCTAGAGTAGACGAAGGGAGAGGAAAATAAGATGCGGCTAGTGGGAAGAAAAAAGCGGGTAAAAAGAGGTTCGTTAGTGTTGGTGGTCCTCCGTAGTAAGAAACGCTCAAAGATGCAGCAGCCTCACGAGGCCAGGACGGACCAACCTGGATAGACAACAAGGCCGCGTGTGGAATTGAGAACCGTCGAGAGAGAAGGGTATGTGGGGGGAGGAGGAGGAGGAGGAGGAGGGAGGGAAAGAAATGCCTGGAGAAGATAAGATGATAAAAAACGAAGAAGATGATGAAGAAGAGGAAGAAGCACAGAGAGAGAATTAGTATAAAACACAGGTAAGAAAAAGAAGGAAAAGGAGAGGGAAGAGTGGAAAGGGAATAAAGGCGAGAAAGAGAGAATGGAAAAGAGGCGACAGATTTTAGTGGCCCGGCGAGGATTGGATGGATCTGGATTGAAGGGAGACTTATTTTTACCTGACCACTTTTCTCTTCTCTATCACAACAGCTACGGTTATATCTGTAATTGTTCTGTAGTCTGGGATAATTAATCCTACACTTAGCGAGTCTAAATTAATCCCAATTTTCCAGCTAAAAAGTCGCAGTTCAGCCGTGGAGTTTCTTCCTCTTCTCTCTCTCTGTGGCTGAGGCTGTGGTTCCGGGCTGATTTCGTCATATATTTCTTCTTCTTTACCACACTGTCAACTCCTTTGAGTACAGAAGTAAATAGTATGAGGACAATGGGAGAGAAATAATAAAGATGTCGATAGTCCCACCGACTTTTTTTATCACCACTCGACTTTCTACTCCGATTCCTTCAAGGGATTGCAGGTATCTGATTATCGCTACTACTGCTATTGAATTCGTGGCCCGTTGAGGTTGGCAGCCCTTACTCACCGCCCACTGCGCCCAATCGAGAGTCCATCAAATCATCCCATCATCGGCGTCTCGTCGATCAGACCTCACTTTGGTTGATGGTTCCCTCCCCTTATTTCGATAGATTCTATTGTGTTTTCATCGCTGTAAATTCGTCCTTTCTCACTATGAAAGGCTCGCAGATCAGAGCTCTTTCTCCCTGGTCTAAACTCCATCCCCCGTTGCCCCGGACTCCCCGTCAGTCCCAGCAGCTCCTGAATGCCCTTACGTCCTCCTTCCGTCGCCAACTCGACCATGAGTTTCCTGCTGCTGCAGCTCCTGGCTGTGATACCCCTGATGGCGCCGGTCGCCTGAATGGCAACTCCCACTCGTCTGCGTATGCCGCCGACAAACATCTCCGCACTATCCTCGAGAATCCTCTCTTCAGTGTATCGCCTTCCAAATCTGCCCGCTCTCGCAATCCTGTCGTGCTAGGAGATATTGATCAGCAGAGATGGGCAAAGGAGCCCATGGTGGTTTTCGACGAGTTGGTGGCCTCGGGTTCCGTCACTGCTTCCGCTCTGACCGTTTGTCTAAAGTCCCAGTTGCTCCTCACCAGTCCTCACACTGGGGAGGGGTTTGTCAAGGCCATGAGGGATTCTCAAGCTGGCTCCAAGGTTGTGACATGGTGGTTTGCTTCCGACGCGGAGACGAGAAAAGCCCTGTTCCGTTCGGATGCAGCGCTTCCTTCTCTTCTAAAGTTTCTGGTTGCTGAGGAATTACATGCAACGGTCTTTGTATGGCTGAGGATGCTGGCGAGATGCGACATTGGGGGTCTCGATGGCCACATATCGGATGCTGATGCACAACAACAATTTGCCAAACTCTTGGTTTATTTTCTGGAAGCCGAGATCCAGTATGGTGGTGGATTAGGCTCTTCCGTGCATTGTTATCTTCGAGCATGTAAGGTATACAACGAACTCTCCAACCTGCCCCAGAAACCGGCGCTTTTCCGACCTGGCGCACGTTTGTGCCAGCAGATTATGACGAATACGCCCGACCACGCCAAGAGTGTCCCGGTCCATTTGTATGAAGAGTATATGGGTGTGATATCCTCCTTGTCACCTAAATCGTCGCTCCACGCGTCGGTATCCCTTTACCACCCGACGCGCCCTGATACAACGCCCCTGCTTCGCTTTGTGAACTCTCTTCCGCCTCGGAAATTTGAATCGTGGTCTACGACAATGCAAGAGAGCTTCATGCGAGCTTGTTTCGATGCCCTCCGCATATTAGTTGACGCAGGAAATCTGAAGGATTGCTCCCATTTGGCGCGCTTCATGCAACAAAAGCTCCAGGGAAACCTGGAAACGAGCGTGTCCAATCAGAGTGGCTATCACGCTTCAACAGAAGAGGAGGATCTGCTTGCCAGATTAGACCTGGCTCTGACCTGATGTCCGTAGCTTTTGTCCTGCACCTTCTTTCCGATTATCGCTACCATTGAACCGCAATTGGGCTCCATCATTTAACACCTAATGTGTGTGGTTTCTGATATCTGCCTCTGTATATCACTGTTGAGCCCAGAAAGCCGGTCACCAGCCCGGTCGGTCACACGAATTATGACGCCGACGGAATTCTCCGCGTTCGGCTCCACTACTTACAGCCGCACTACTCTTGCTGGGGGGCCCTTTTTTGCTCCTCGTCTTGGCGTGCTGACATCGCCACGATGGCTAAAATAGAACTCTGCACGCAATGCTTAGTTATGATTACCCCAAGCTGGGTTTCGGCTTTTTAGCGTGCCTCCTTTGTTTTGCCTTCGCACAGGAGCCCTGCCCTGGCCTCCCAAAGGTCGCGAGAAGGTCGACAACCGAGATTATTCTCCGCAGCAGAATGGCTTAATCCACCTGGATGGTCTTAGTAGTAAACGTCACCGCGCAACCTCAGCTTCTGCCCTTCGCCCAACTTTTCTCCGCCAGCCACTTCCTCTCCTTCTAATTTACTTCAATTCTACAAAAATTCATCTATTTCAAAGTCGCTTACTGTTTGCGATTGGTCTTTCCTCTGAAATATCAGCCACTGCATTCTTCGAAACGTAACATCACTTTTCACTAGTCTATGACAGTAAACTCCTCGGAGCCTAGGTATCATGGCTTCTGAACTATCCAACGCCCCTCTCAACTCGGGTATGTTAATACACACCGCACCTACGCCTTTAAAAATGCATCGTATCTACCTAGAGATTTAAATTTGGGTTGTCGTTTACAGACTTCATACTGATTTTCACGGCACCTAGAAACCCCGAGCAAGTCTGATGTCGAAAGCACCAAGCCTTTTCAACCAGGCTCATCGCAGGAGAATGGCCAACCTAAACCGACGGGGGATATTAGTTCTACCTCTGAAGCTGAGGTGTCCGAGAACTCAAATCCACCTGAGCCTAACCCAACCGAAGACTCCAAGCCTAGCGAAGAAGACTCCTTGCCAACGAACGGTGCATCCCATACACGTGGATCTGAAGACAAGCTGGTTCAGCCAAGTGTAGGGGATAAGCGAGAACATGATTCCGCTGCACCGTCCACCGACTCGGACAAGTCCAACACCGACGGTGCGGTAGAGCCCAGCCCTAAGAAGCAAAAAACTAGCGAAAGCCATTCAGATGTCAATGGTACATCGCCCACTGTTACCGCAGAAGATGAGAAACCAAGTCAGCCTCCCGTCGATGGAAAGAAGAAAGGTGGCCGGCCCAAGAAGACCAAGGAAGCCCCTAAAAGAGATATCCCCAGTAATGGCATTGGTAGCCGGACGCGCAGCCGCACCAAGGTTGCCTCTTGAACAAAAAAGACGCAATACTTCCAGCCTTGCGAATGAGGGATCATAAGCTCAGGCTCTCTCAGTCTGGTGGGGACATGCGAAACCGTGGTGACGTATTTGGCTGGGTTTTTGTGAGCAGTATTACTAGTTACTGTGTGCAAGGGATCTGCCTCTGAATATAGGTAACCAATGAGTCAATAAATGAAATAATTCATAGTTGAGCCAACCAAGTGGATTATAATGTTCTAAATTCTTCTCCCCTATAACACGAAAAGGACATGGACAACTCTACCCATGATTTCAAACCGCCGACATCGGCACTCTTATGGCGGCCATGATGCTGACTCACTCCCCGGAACGGAACAATTCTGCTGTGACTAATTTCCCCCCCCCCCCCCCCCCCACCAACTAACTGCCTCAGGTTAGTTACCATTAGAGGGGAAAGTCAGTGTCGTGCCATAGCCTGGAGGCCTAGCAGTCGTCAGAGAGGAAGTTTCTTGTATCTAAGTTGGTTACTATTTTGCCATTCTTGGGACTCAATTAAAACCCCGCTCATCAACAGTGCAGGAAGTGCCCGTCAATTGCCATTCATACAACAATGGGCTCCAACAAGATCTGGCTGCGAGCCGAAACCAAGCCTGCCGAAGCGCGGTCTGCTTGTAAGTGGCATTGGACCATTGAGTCACCGTTCTGAGGAATAATTATTCCATCAATCGCTAACTTATCGAACAGTGACTCCTACAACCTGCAAGGCTCTCATTGATGCTGGATACGAAGTGACTGTGGAGCGCTCCACGCAGCGAATCTTCGACGGTAAGACTGAGCTTTTATCTCTTTTTTTTTTCTCGTTCTGGGAACCATAGCTGATTCGAGTTTCGATAGATGAGGAATTTGCCAAGGTATGAACCGATTTCTTCTTCGCTGATAATACTATCCTTTCCTCTGGACCGGGACTTAGTCGCATGCTGTTTAGATCGGTGCCCCTCTCGTCGAGGAGGGTTCCTGGGTGAAGGATGCCCCCAAGGACGCTTACATTCTGGGTCTCAAGGAGCTTCCTGAGGACGACTTCCCGCTCGAACACGTTCACATCTCCTTTGCGCACTGCTACAAGCAGCAGGGAGGCTGGGAGAATGTTCTGAGCAGGTGGCCTCGTGGTGGTGGAACTCTGTTGGATCTTGAGTTTCTCACTGACGAGGTTGGTCGACGAGTTGCTGGTAGGGCGCTACACTTTCCTGTGAAATCTTATCGATAGAAGCTGACCGTCAATTATCGCAGCTTTCGGTTACTCTGCTGGATACGCTGGTATGTTTAATATTAAATTCGAGAACTGCTTACTAGAACTGGGCTAAGCTGGAGGACAGGTGCCGCGCTGGCTGTCAAGAACTGGGCTTGGCAACTGACACATCCCGAGGGCGAGCTGCTCCCGGGCGAGACTCCTTATGCGAACCAGGATCTTTTGATTGAGTCTGTGAAGGAGTCGCTCGAGGCTGGCAAGAAGCAGTCTGGAAAGTCTCCCAAGGTTTTGGTGATTGGCGCTGTAAGTACTCCCTCACTCTGTTTGTGTGGGGTAGTGGCATTGCTAATATCAAAAAAAAAATGTAGCTCGGACGTTGCGGAAAGGGCGCTGTGCAACTGGCCAAGGACGTCGGTATTCCCGAGTCCGACATTATCCAGTGGGATTTGGCGGAGACCAAGAAGGGTTCGTACCGGCCTCTCTCTTCCCTTGCTCACATATTGATATGTATGCACTGTAGGTGGTCCTTTCAGGGAAATCGTTGAGGATGCCGACATTTTCGTCAACTGCATCTACCTTTCGTCCAAGATCCCTCACTTCGTCAATGTCGAGACTCTCGATACTCCCAAGCGTCGCTTGTCTGTCATCTGCGACGTGAGCGCTGATACGTATGTCTCCACCCACCCACCCACCCTACCGTCACTGTGATACTGGGGATTTTTGGCAGCTACTAATATGTCTTTTTTTTTAGTACCAACCCCAACAACCCGATCCCCGTATATAGCATCACCACCACCTTCGACAAGCCCACAGTACCAGTCACCCTGCCGAACGGCGCCCAGGGCACTCCCCTGAGCGTGATCAGCATCGATCACCTGCCATCTCTCCTTCCTCGTGAGAGCTCTGAGATGTTCAGCGAGGCTCTGATGCCCAGCCTGTTGCAGTTGAGGGACCGCGAAAACGCCCGCGTCTGGAAGCAGGCCGAGGACCTCTTCAAGGAGAAGGTCGCCACTCTGCCTTAGGAGTTGCATCTGATGTTTTTGATGTCATCCACGAGGCTGTGAAAAGAATTCTGGAAATGTAAAATCCCCATTATTATTATGATCTGGCTTGTTTTAGGGCTAGCCGCAAATAGAGTTGAACGAAGAATAAAAAGCAGAAGGCTAGATAATGAATGAATTGTTTTGGTTTAGCATTACACCCCAACGCCAAGTCACCAAAAGGCAAGTACTTTTACTATATGCTCGGTGAGCACTCGGTATGCTCAGGACAGACGATCAGGTATGGCGTACTGGCCTATCCTGTTTGTCATCTCATTACAAAGTCGAAAAGTCCTTTGCTGAGTGTTGAAATATCTTAAATTTCCCCTTTCTCTACTATTTAATGAGGATGTCTTCCCTATGTATGGGCTTCCTCTTTAGTCGAGACCTATTTACATTTAAGATTTACTAGTAGTGGTCTACTCAGAACTCAAGCTGTTAAAGAGCTATATTAAATTTGATTGAGTAATCTAGACAAGTAGTTTCCCTACACTGCCACTTAACGGCGTGTTAAATATGAGGAATTAGGCTTGACGGTCGTATATATAGAGCGAGCTACATCAGGCAACTGAATTCATTCATCCTTATCATATGACTATTTAGTGCAAGAACCAAGCCATTCCAAGAAAGCGCAGTTAGGTAATTCAAACCCATATTCTGGATACTAACCACTTTACCTCTTGCACAGGCACCTAAAGCCTCCAAAAGTGCGGCAGATGTGGAAAACTAGGGCATATCCCTTCTGCGCGAGGTGATGTTGGCTATGTGTTCAAGTTCGTGCGGTGAGACACAGAACCAGGTCCTTGGGATGTATGATAAGGTGTGGCGCGGCAAAGTCATTGACACCGGGTTATTGATATGGTCGGAGAAAAAAGGAGTTGGATTCTGGCCATTACACCGATGCAACTCAGCGACCAAGCCAGCGAGTTGTCGATCCTGGGGCGGAGATCTGAAGAAGGTCCACGTTTGGTTTCTCCTGGACAGGCGAAGAAGGTAGACGGGAATAGCGAACTTTTGCTCGTGGGCTTTATGGAAGTCGTATTGATGGTTGTTAATGTCGACCACGACGTATGTATGTCGGGGATAGATATCGACGACCAGCATTCGCGTCAAATGCCTGGTTTGTAAATGCGAAAGAAGCGGCTCAATGAGTTCGGAGGCTGCTGTCACAATTATCGGGGCGTAGGGATTCGGTAGGTATATCGGCGACAATTCGAATAGTTTCTTGCTCGTCGACAGTCTTCATAACTTCTTCGTTGATCTTATCCATGTTGTAGGTGGCAAGGAGGAGGGATATTGGTAGAAGATACCTAGACAGTAGAATCAAGGCCAGGTCCGAGGGCGTGTCCGAGGGCGTGATATAAAAGGCCGTGAACAAAGGGATCATGACCGAATAGACACGGTTGGCTTCATTGTTCAGTTGCTTCGAGTGCCCTGCAGTAGCTGTCAGCAAGCAATGAAATATTATACCACTAATACCTAGTAATATATCTCTATCGACTGCAGTAGATATAGTCTACCTGCATCATAATATCAAGGAGATGTGCCGACAAACAGTAAAAGAGAAATTGCTCACCGCAGACAACATCTGTATAACTCGCCTGCTAAAATGGGGAGGGCGATAAACAATAATTGTCTTGCGGCCATTTACAGAGAGGAGCTGAGATTCTTCCAGGTATTATTACTACATGATTAGAAGACTACTGCAATACTACCCAGGTCCTTCAATAGGACTTAGCATCATGATTAAAATCTTAGTGGTAGAAGAAACAGAGCGGTCGGCTTTACTACTGGGGAACGTCCGAACTTCAACTCCTCCAACTCTTTTCCTCCGTCTGCAACTTCGAACTTAACAACTCGCCATTGTCGCCTTCTCCCCCCCGAGGCATTATTTATTATTTATTATATCTTTGTTGGTCTCTTCTTCATCACTGTCCTTCGATTATCATTGTCTTATCTCTTCCGGTCGACCGTCGAGGGAGATTTGCAATTCTTACTCTTATTGCATCTTTCGGCCTTATTACCCCAGTCTCCTCCTTCGCTCTCTCTCCGCACAGCCTGGGGACGGCGCGTCGATGGCAAATTTATGACGGCTGACATTCGCCCAGCAGTCGAGACTGACCCCATTGTCTTTCGAAACCGCCTTCTCACGTAGTTTATTATTATTTTATCCTCTTCCCCCCCTCTAATCATCTAATTTCTCAGGGTTGGAGAAATACTTCTAGCAGAACGCACGCCCATGGAAGACCAGTAGAGCATTTCTCTCCCCGCTTCAGAACCAATTATAGCACCCCGGGTTGATGCAGGAAAAAACAACAACTGTTGCCGCATATGCGGCCGGGGCCTCTCTCGCGGCTGTCGCTCTGTTCTATGTCTTTGGGCCGAATTACACCATTGATGGCGACGAGTCCGGAGGGAGCAACCGCAAAAAGAGCATCGTCGGACTGTCCAACCCCGCCAATGACTGCTTCATCAACTCGGTGCTGCAAGCTCTCGCTGGGCTCGGAGACCTGCGCCTTTACTTGATTAGGGAGCTACATAGACGCGAGCTGGATGGACCCGAGGTCTACAACCAGCTCCCGAGTATGGACGAGCTCCCGCGCGGAGCGAAACCCGAAAGGATCCGAGAGCTGCAGCAGGGGACTATCACGCGGGCTTTGAAGGAGATGCTAGATCGGTTGAACGAGCGACCCATCTACAAGAAAACAATCTCGGCGCGCAGCTTCATCCAAGCTCTTGAGTATGCCTACCGCACCCGTATCAGTCGTAACCAGCAAGATGCGCAGGAGTTTCTGCAGATTGTGGCAGAGAGGCTATCTGACGAGTATCATGCTGGCGTCAAAGCACGCCAGAGGGCGATAACCTCGCTTGAATTTTCGCAGGGCCAGGATCCGAGCCGTGAGGACTCGCCGACGAGAAGCCCGACTGAGATCGAAGTGCGTGTTGATGACGGAACCGAGACTGGTCTCCCCGCCATTATTGATACCAAGCTCAAGGAAATCGACAATGAGTACGGCTTCCCCTTTGAAGGCAAGATGGAGTCCCAGATTGAGTGTCAGTCCTGTCGGTATCAGTACAAGCCCAACCAGACCTCGTTTGTCAACTTGACGTTGCAGGTGCCTCAGAAGAGCTCCACGACGCTCAGCACGTGCTTCGATGGCCTTTTAAAGACCGAATACATTGACGACTTTAGATGCGAAAAATGCCGGCTACAGCATGCCGTTGAGTTGAAGTCACAGGAACTAGCCCGGACCAGGTCGGCAAAGGACAGGGAGGTCCTTGAAGAAGAAATCAAAAGGATTGAAACCGCCCTTGCCACGGATCCAGAAGGAAACTTGGAAGGAGTAACTCTCCCACCGGCAGAGCTTGCACCCAAGCGCAAGATTGCTCGACACATGCGGATAACAGTCTTCCCTAAAATCATTGCGATCCATCTTTCACGATCTATTTTCGACCGTAGTAGCTCCACCAAGAACGCCGCCAAAGTCTCCTTTCCCGAACGACTTCCACTGGGGGGAATTCTTACTCAAAAGTGGTTCAAGCTGCTGGCTATTGTCTGTCACAAGGGAAGCCACAACAGCGGTCACTACGAGTCCTTCCGACGTAACCATCTCTACCCGCCATTTTCCACGCCCGATGTGTTCAGTTCATATGCACAAAGCCGGGCAACTAGTGAAAACCCGTCCCTCGCACCAAGCCCTCACCTTGACGCGCGAAGAGGCACTCTTGACACAGAGCTCCCAGCTCTCAGCATCTCCACGCCGTCCCTCTCCCCCGAGACGTCGAGACCGCCATCAACAAGTGACTTTTCCCGGGCCCCCTCTCAACTCAACACCTCATCATTGCCGTCTGCCCGGCCAGCAACATCAAGTTCCCGCGTTTCGTTCCAAAGCACCCACTCCAAGTCCTCGGCCTCAAAGCAAAACCTCTCACCAACGTCAGCAGCGCGCAGCTCTTCTCTCGAGACGGGAAGTCTGAGCAACTCCGGCTCAAGAACGTCCTTTACAGGCGAGCGGAATACGCCAACGTCGGGCCTTGAAAGCGCTACATCTCGGTTGCGCCGTCGCCGCAAGCCCGTTGATCGATGGTGGCGGATTTCAGACGAGAAGATAAAGGAATGTAAAACGTCAGATGTGCTGGGGATGCAGAAAGAGGTGTATCTTTTGTTCTATGAGATGGAAAAGCCGAACAATGAGCCTCGTTTTTCTAGCAGTTCCTGAGCGCGAGCATATGCGTGTGGAACATGTATATATTTATATATATATATATATATATCTTTTTCTTGCAGCGGTAGCTAAAGAGCCATAAGTTGGATAGATTTGGAGCTGCCATACACTGGTTATTTTGGTATATACTACTACTAGGTACATAAGGATTATGCATAAAGAAAAACAGTTCTGGGATTTTCTTCTGATTTTGACTAAAAATAGAGGAGATTTGGAGCTCTTTTACTTCGTCGTCCTCCTTTTTGGTCATACGGCGTTTTCTTTGTGTTCTTTGGTTTGTAAATATTCTGGAATTTTCAAAGCCTGAATATCCTTGTAGCTTCGATTGAACTTGACCTTTGACATACTTGACGTTGATGCATTCATTTTGATTCTTTCTTTTATCCACCTCATGGAGCATGCCCTGCCAATTCCATCGACAAAGAAACCCGCCAACAAAAGGTTCTCTCTCTCTCTCTGTCTCCCAAGAAAGAAGAAGAATACGAAGAAGAAGATGGAGTCAAGTCAACACATAAGAATTCAATTGCATCCCCGAGGAACTTGTCACTCGGAAGTACAATTCCAGTCTATCTCATTTTACTTTTATCCCGCTGCACCAGTTAGTTACCATTTACTTACTAGTAGTTCTGAGCCATGGCGTCCGAACAAGGGAGCGTTTCTACAGAGAGATATCCCTCGCCTGCTGATACCACTGTGGACGCACAGGAGGAGGTTCACAAAGAGGCATCGCCCTCTGTATCAATTGGACAGAAGCGAAAGTCTGCGTCGCCGTCTCCAGAGCCTATTCAGACCGCGGTTAAAGAGGAATTCGAAGACGACGACGACGAAGAGGAAGAAGAGGAGGAGACGAGACCGAAACGTCGACGGAAGAGTAAGTTTCTAAGTTCCATCACACTTACAGAAAAGAAAGAGGAAGAGAGAGAGAATTAACGTAATATAGTCACCCCATCCGTGGTGAACAATGCCCCCACGAAGCGCCTAGAGGTGTACGTATTCGGCTCCAACGCCTCGAACGAACTCGGTCTCAACACGGAAGAAAAGCAGGTCTCTGCGCCAACACGCAACACCAAGTTGGCAGGGGATAAACTCGGCGTGGTGCAATTTGCTGCTGGCGGCGCGCATTGTGCGGCGTTGACGCACGACAACGTGATCCTGACCTGGGGTGCGAATGGCGAGGGCCAGCTTGGGCGACATTCTACCACCACCAGCAAGGATGGGAAGTCGGCGGAAGTCCCTGCAGCGGTGGATATGGAGTATTTCCCGGAAGATACGGTGTTTGTGCAGCTGGTTGCGACGGAGAATGCGACTTTTGTGCTTACAGAGGACGGTTTGGTGTATGGATGGGGGACGTTTATAGTAAGTTATTCTGAGCTCATTCTATATACATATATATATATATATATATATATATATATATCACATGGTACTTGGTAGATACTAACCAAACCAGGGAAATAACGGCGTACTCGGGTTCTCCCCAAAAACCAAGTACCAACGAACCCCCGCCTTCATCCCAGACCTCAGAGACGTAACCTCCCTCGCCGCAGGCGCACAGCACGTCCTCGCCCTCACCTCCAGGGGCGCCGTGTTCGCCTGGGGCAGCGGCGAGGAGAACCAACTCGGCCGCCGCATGCAAGGCCGCATGCGCAACCCGACGCTCTGCCTCACGCCACGACAATGCGCGCTCCCGCCTGACGCCGCGAGACTCGGCGCAGGGACACACCACTCCTTTGCCATCCGCAAGAACGGCGAGATCTACGCCTGGGGGTCCAATACCTTTGGACAGACGGGCCACCCACTCGACACCGTCGCGGATGGGGTCGTCGTCGAGACGGCCGTCCTCCTCCCCGCCGAGGCGTGGGCGTTGCGCGGCCACCGCGTCTCCTCCATTGTTGGTGGGAGGGAGCATAGCCTCGCAGTCACCGAGGACGGACGGTGTCTGAGTTGGGGCCGTATCGGGGGCATGGCCCTAGGCATCAAGAAGGAGGATATGGCAACGGACGATATTGTCACTATCCGCGTCCACGGCGATGTCGTCGTTGAAGAGGCAGAGGCAGAGGCAGAAGAAGACTCTCTTATCCTCGCGGCGCCTACGCTTGTCACAGAGATAGAGGGCAAGGTGGTCTTTGCGACAGCTGGGAACGCACATTCCCTGGTGGTCACCAAGAAGGGACAGGTGTATGGCTGGGGTGCTAATACATGGTCTCAGACTGGCCAGGTCGAGGATGAAGCAGTCGAGGTGCCGACTCTCATCCAGGTAGATGAGGAGAAGTTTGTTTCTGCTGCTGCGGGGGGTGAGTTCAGTGTGCTTCTCAGCAAGGTTTAAACCCTACTCCTTTGAAGTACTAGTTGTGCTACTTTGTATGTATGTATGTATGTATGTATGTATGTATTGTTTTATTCTTTATATTTATGATACTATCATTCGAATTCATTCTAAAACAACCTCCCCCTTCCTCCCCTTTTCAACCAAAAAAGGTAATAAATAAGAATAATAGTAATACTAATAAAAATACATCACCCATGATCCAACGACAACACCCCCAACTCCCTCTTCACAAGCTCCATTTCAGCCTCCACCCTCTCAACCAGCAATCGGCCCTCCTCGGCGGAACACTCGCGCGTTTTCACGCGTCTCTCTACCTCGTCCAGCTGGGTAACCCAGTCATCCAGTTGCTCCTCGACTGTTTTGGCGAAGATCTTGGCGGGGGATACGGGGGTTGTTATTGGGGTTGGGTGGTGTGGGAAGGAGGCATTGTATGGGTATGGGCGTGGGCATGGGTATGAGTATGTTGTGGATGTCATGTCTGTCTGTCATATCATGGAGGTGAGGGTAGAGAGAGAAAGAAGAAATAAAGAGGGAGAGGGAACAGACATCTTATATTAGGCGGGTTCACGGATTGATTTGACAGGTTGACACAAGAGTGATTGAACCATGATGGGATGAGGAACTTAAGTTACATTTGTAGATCTATTATTCTCATGTATGATGTATGATGATGTTGCGTATAGGGAGATATAACCTCGGAACAGAGATGCTGTATCCAGCTCTATACTAGTACTAGTAGTAGTAAGTAAAAGTAAAAGTAAAAGTCAAAAGTATGGAATGCTTCGATCTTCCCAACAGTACTAGAGTAGACATTACGTATTCCGGACCGACGGCATAAGGGTCGGATGTGTTGAGCATGAGCTAAGATAAGACGCATTCTTTAGCACCCATTAGTTCCCTAGAGACGTCTTGTATAAGAATAATTGGCTGCTGAGGCCACTACGAGCAGTAACGACTCGTAGGCCGCGGCAAAGCAATGGTTAACGAAGACGAGACACGAAAGAAATACGGAGGCAGATGGGTCAATCTTTTCGTAGAGAGGGTTTCTTCCGATGGACCTGCCCAGGAGTCGGTTATTTCTGTCGCAGCACGATCTAGAGGATGAAATGCAGATATATAAACTGATAAACAGACTACAATCTCGTCTCCAGCTCCAGCTCCAGCTCCAGCTCCAGCTCCAGCTCTGGCTCTGTCTGTACGATTAAGAACATCAGGAGATCAGAGTCAAGGCGAGGGCGAAACGTCATGAGGTGATGATGTCATGTGATGGCGCGGGGAGTTCCGGGAGACGTACAGCCTGAGGCAGCAACAGGCGTCATATCTTTTTCCGACCCCGCCATTTTCAAACAGCAACTTGTCGAGATTGTAATATTCCATCAATAGCAGGAGATCAGTTGGGTAGAAATGGAATACTAATATCTCTAATAAAAAAAAGTAATAACAATAATAGTACTTACAGAGACAGTGTCAGTAAGAAGGATCAAGCCAGTCAAAACCCAGAGCAATTCCCCACCACCCGGTGAGTTCTTTGTAGGTTGAGCCCCTCCTGTTATTCCTGTTTCTGTCGCTGAGCATTTACGTTGCTCCGTATTCGTCGTTTCGGTAAAGCTGGTGAGCTGTTCTGCTGCTGTCTTTTATTTCCTCGCTTCTCTTCTTCTCCTCCTCCTCTTCTTCTCCCCTTCCCATCTCACATCTTCCATCTTCCATCCATCTATCCATCTATCCATCCCCCATTTCATCCTCAATATCCTCCATTCAATTGCCACTATGGGTGCCCTCGAACAGCTTTCCCGCAAGTCTGGTGTCATCGTTGGCGATGACGTTCTCCGTCTCTTCGAGTACGCTCGTGAGAACCAGTTTGCCATCCCCGCTGTCGTAAGTTCCCTCTATCTAAAGTTGTCTATTTGCAATTGAACAGCTCTCTCTAACATCACTCTCCCCTCTTTATAGAACGTAACCTCCTCCTCTACCGTCGTTGCTTGTCTTGAAGCTGCCCGTGACCTGAAGTCCCCCATCATCCTGCAAGTCTCCCAGGGTGGTGCTGCCTACTTCGCTGGCAAGGTAAGATAACTCTATCCCCTCAAAAGCTTTTTTTCTCTTTTTTTTTTTTCTTTTCTAATCCTCTATAGGGCGTCAGCAACGACGGCCAGGCTGCCTCCATTGCCGGTGGTATCGCCGCTGCTCACTACATCCGCAGCATTGCCCCCGCCTACGGCATCCCTGTCGTCCTTCACACTGATCACTGCGCCAAGAAGCTCCTCCCCTGGCTCGATGGCCTTCTGGATGAGGATGAGCGCTACTTCAAGCTCCACGGCGAGCCCCTCTTCTCTAGCCACATGATCGATCTGTCTGAGGAGCCTGTTGAGTGGAACATTGAGACCACCGCCAAGTACCTCAAGCGTGCTGCTCCCTTGAAGCAGTGGTTGGAGATGGTAAGCATTCTTTTTTTTATATCCAAAAATATATCCATATATATATATAAGAGCAGATCTGACCAAATTGCAGGAAATTGGTATCACCGGTGGTGAGGAAGACGGTGTCAACAACGAGGACGTCGACAACAACTCCCTCTACACCCAGCCCGAGGATATCCTCGCCATCTACAACGCCCTCTCCCCCATCAGCCCCTACTTCTCTATTGCCGCTGGTTTCGGTAACGTTCACGGTGTCTACAAGCCCGGTAACGTCCGTCTCCACCCCGAACTCCTCAAGAAGCACCAGGCCTTCGTCAAGGAGAAGATCGGCTCCTCCAAGGACAAGCCCGTCTTCTTCGTCTTCCACGGTGGTTCCGGCTCCACCAAGGAGGAGTACAAGGAGGCCATCAGCTACGGTGTCGTCAAGGTCAACCTCGACACTGACATGCAGTACGCCTACATGACCGGTATCCGTGACTATGTGCTCAACAAGAAGGACTACCTCCTCACCACTGTTGGCAACCCTGATGGCGATGACAAGCCCAACAAGAAGTACTTTGACCCCCGCGTGTGGGTTCGTGAGGGTGAGAAGACCATGAGCAAGCGTGTGAAGGAGGCTCTCGTCGACTTTAACACTGCTGACAAGTTGTAAAACAACATTCCAACGTCCAAACATCCTAAACAAACAAAGAAGTCTTTTTAAGAAAAGAGACTTAATAAGATCAAGCCTCGCCATTTAATTTTGGAAATTTCATGTTCCTTTTTTTTTTAACCTTTCTTTTCTTTTTTGTTCCCCTCCCGGAATATGATGAACCCTGATACCAGTATATAAAATGAAACAATTCAAAGAAAGCAAGACTTCTTTCAGTATCTAAAGGTAACCCTCGAATTACTTGGTACAATAGTAGGCGTACCCGAGTCTTCTTTCGATTGCATGTTGTAGTGGACTGAAGGTGGGATGCACGACAGTCCTCTACTAGTACTTTAGTATATCCTAATGTCACACTACTAAGTAAGAGCTTGATGTATGCCTAAGAATAGATGTATTACTGGGCACTATCATTCTATATCCGGAGCGGGGCATTCCATCAGCAAAAAGCAAAAATTAAAACAAGTCACTTCGTCCTCTGTATAACCAAAGAAAAGCAAATGAAAGCAAAATCCCACTCTCTATATGCCCCAGTCTGCACCATCATCGATAAATAGATAATCATGATAATAATAATTAGAGGGCAGTATAATATGCATGCATGTGTAAATATTTGTATGTCGTATTTCTTAGTCGGAGGTAACACCCAACCCCTCGCCACCAATTTTATGATAAGGAGGTCTAGCATCGACGGCTTTCTCCGGACTGAATCGCCATACACCCCCTGTTTTGTCGCTCTCGAGAGATTGCAACCCGACCTTCTTTGCTAGTTCCATGAACTGCACGTCGCTGGTTTCGTCGACGCGCTTGAAGAATCGTCGCTCCCATTCACGGCCCTCGGCCTTTTCAATCTTGCGGAGTTCGCGCTGGGCGTTCTCGATCTTGGATTTAGCTGCAGAGACGGCATCCATGTTGCTTATTTCGATATTAGCGGCGACATCACGCCACGCACGTCGGCTTTCGTAGAGATCCTGTTCCTCGATCGGGGCGAGGCGAAGCGGGGTGGTGGTTAGGCTGCGGACGGAGACAGTCTCCACCTCGGATTTGGTGCGTGCGTTCTTGATGACGAAGGTATCTGACCATTGTCCCTCGACTGTGTAGAGAGGTCTCTTCTCACCCTCGCTTTCCTTGTAGAGACTTGCGGTGAAGGTGTTCTTCTTCCCGCTTAGCCAGCCCTTCCCGGAATAATTGATCTTTGCGATGTATCCGGTGCTGCTGGCGATATAAGTTGATTTCTCGAGTTCCATGAATGGGGTGCCGTAGATCAGTGATTCGACGTGTAGGTGTGGCAGGGTGATGAGGTATCTCTCTTGCTGAGCGGGGTCGTTCTTATCCGCGGAGGGTGGGGTAAGGGACAAAAGGGCGTGTCCGATCTGTTTGACGTAAATTGTGCTAGAGAACGAGGCCTTCTGGGCGTTGTATCCCTGTAGCTAAAAGGGGAGTAGATGTTAGGACACTCTCAGGATACAAGAGACATACACACGGAAAAAGAGAGAGAGAGAGATATACTAACCTGGATGCCATGTTTTTCGTTCCGGATCACGTAGGCAGTCGCAGGAGGATGATGGCTGACCTGTTCGCTAATCAAACTGGTTTCGCCCACCTCCTCGTCACTGTCCCATTTTCCGATGAAAAGCTCGCCGAGGAAGGGGTTGAGGGGCTTCTTCTCACTGCCCAGTTTCTCGCTGCGACTGCAGTATTGCTGACGGAGGGTGCTGAGGAACCATTTCAGAACGGCGAGAGCGCGCTTCTCCGGGTTAGTTTCCCGCGTTGGGGCAACGAAGAGGGAGGGGTGTTCGGCCCAGTAGGCAGAATACTCGGTCAACGAGGTGCTGGAGAGGATGAAGGGAGGGGCAGTTAGCGAGGAGAGGTCGCCATTGAAGGATGCGATGGACTACATCGATGTAAGCTTTTTGATCGTAAAGACGTGGCAGGATGCACGTGAGCAAGCAGTACTACAAGCAACACCAGCGTACCTTGAGAAAACTTGACCACGACGACTTGTTCTGGGCAGAGATGCCGGGAGAGGGATCTTTGGAGCTCATTGTAATCAAGTCTGATCAGAGGATACGGATCGATCTAGATCAAGTAGTTCGATACAGTACTTCGATACAGAGGAGCACTGGACTTGCGAGCTGGCAGGAAAGGAGGAGGAGGAGGAGGACAAAGGAAGGGAGGAGGTGATGAAATGGGCGGAATTACGGAGAAGGTTGGATGAAGACGGAAAAGTGAGGTGAGGGAGAGACACGGTTTTCTGAGCAGTTCTTAGCAACACGACGCGAAATAAAAGGGAAAAAAAAGAAAAGAAAAAAAAAAAGATTTGATTAATCAAAAGAGCTTCGACGGTGATCAAAATGAAGCTTTAGATGCGATTTTATTGTCTTTCACTTGTTTCCCACAATGAGCTAAAAGGGGCTCCGATCGCGACGACGTCATTTCGTCTGTTTCCCCTCTTCTCTCTTTGTTCTTTTGTGCACAGCCTGAATCAAATGCTTTTCATTATCTTCTATGACGACGACGGCGATCATCATCGAGCGACGAGGCGATATCCATAATAATAATTCGATCGATACTCTGATCTGCCTCGCTTTCCCCGATTCAGTCTGGATTCTCTCTCAGAACGCGTGGCGCGGAGAATTAAAAACACATGCAAATAGTCGAGGAACAGGAGAGCTACATTCAGCGGTTGTTAATTACTGACGCTGGCTGAGGCTGTGGATGCCCTACAAGATGAAGAAAAAGACGAAGCTTCCCAGGACTCTGTATCTTATCTGATGACTTGGCGACGGCGTAGCTTCAACCTTCGTCTTCTCGGAGTATGTTTCCATCGCAACCAACACCAGCAATATTCAGGACAGCTCACAGCTTACAAGGCCACTGATAATAAGTTATAACTCGCCCTATTCCAGATCCCTTCCTGGTGCGTATAGCGTACCAGGTTACTGTGTAGCCTCGCCGATCTAAAAACAGCCACTGTCATATCTCACTCATCTACAGACCCTACAGCAGTTACTCCACCGTCCATCATAGAAGTACTAGCAGCGGCACCCTTTACTGGAGATTGGGGTGTCTGCAGGATTCCGCCCTTCGTCTGCCCATCTACGGTAACAACCCCAGTAGTAGCACCTCTGTGCGCCTCAACGAATTTCCGACCATCTTCGCGTCCCTTCTCGACGTCAACAAATGCAACAGCAATCATTGCTGCAGTGCAAATCGCAAATAGAAATGGGAAGCCCATCCAGTTATTTTGCGTGTCATTGATGATGGCTTGGATAACGTTGGGGCCAATAATTGAAGACTGGTGAGTTGAAAGTTAATATTAGCCAGGACTGCTCTTTTCCGCTGGGGAAGATGGAACTCACAGCTCGGTTGGTGATACCAAACAAGGCGAAGAACATATTGTCAAACCCAGGGGGCATGAGCTCGCTTATCATTGTTTGTGCATACTGTGATGGACTCATCAGCAGCTGTATTGTGTATCTGGGGGAAAAGCAAAGATACATACGGCATAGTACGGAGCCTGGAATAAACCAAACACAATATTGTAAAAGTAGAACTCCCACTGCGCTTCGTCAGAACATGAAGTTTCCACTACGTAGACTGAGATTTTTGAGAAAGTCTTACGCGGTTGTGATAACCAATGCGTTCTGTCCAGAGGCCCAGCATGCCCCAGAAGGGAATGAGGACACTGAAAAAGTTGGTGATAAGGAACATGGTTTTTGTTTGCACCTTGAAGTGGTTTTGCATATACCAGAATGCGAATGTCGACGTAATCGAACACACAGCCTGAGCAATCCCGAGATATGTTAATTGAAGAAATGAAAACTCTACAAAGTCGTTCTGAATGATGGACACGAGAGTCCCTAAACGTAGTTTCTTCATCAGTTATCTGTGTCTATCATGCTAAATATCTTACGTACCTGTTGTATTAAGCCCATCGGCGAGAAGGAAGTAAGCGATATAATAGAGAAACGTCTGGGGTAGACATCGGATTTTTCTAAGCGCAAGCCATATTTGCTTGAACCCGATAGTTGCGTAACTTGAGCCCTCTGGCACCCGAGGACCGGGTCGCTTTTGCTGGAAGATGAACCACCATACTCCAAGAATAACCCAATCTATATGACTCGAGTTAGAAAAAGCCGACACATTGCGATGAGGGTGAATACACATACATGAGTTTGTTATGCAGATCGCCAAGTTATTCGAAAAGCTGTGATTCTGGAGAGGTAGTAAAACGCTCAGATTAAGGAGGAGCACCATTAGATACCCAATATTGCTATGGGCAGTAGATATATTGCTGCGTCGTCCCTGTTTAGCCGGGGGTGTATGAAATCAGAAAGATGAACTCACGAGATATGATTCCTCTCTAAAGATTCAATTGCATCATACTGCTTTTGATCAATGCGGCCCTCTCTCAAGTCCTCTTCGCGAGCTTTGCGTACATGTGGCATATAGCGCGCAAGTTTCGGGAAAACAGCCGCATAGAATACCAGTGTTGCGCCGTAGGCGACGTAGGTTACCACATACATCCCCATCGCTGCGGGCCATTGGTTTGGATGTCTGATTGACATCATGCCGTACTGAAAAGCCCAGCAAACGACAGTGAGCGCCAGGAGCAACCAGCGGCCAAATGAGCCATAGTCTGCAGCGCTTCCAAGCCAGACAAATATTATCGTCATAAAGGTGAAGCTGAGTCCGCTAGCGATTAGCACGACTGAAGAGACCGTTCTTGTTCCTCCTGCCCATGGAACTACACATGGAGAAGAACTGGTACAAGGCTTTGGAGGATTAGTTCCTGGTTGCCAGCCGGCACCATTCAACGCCCACTGAAATCTTAAAGAAGGTTAGACTAGACAATACAGAGCTGGAGTTTCCAAATGGAACGTTGCGTACAGAGCTTGGGAATAAGAGAGGGGCCCGACACCGTTATCGCCTGGAAACGGTAAGAAATCTAAATCAGCAGTGTTGCGGGATAGGATCAAGCGCCTTACCATTGTAATAGAGATAGTAAGACCAGAGTTCCCTGCGCGTTGTTGTTGGGGCGTCATATGAATCCAGCTCTGTCCCAAACAGACGGTCATATTCATCCAGGTCCGCGTGAATCTCGTCCTGGTGCGGGGGTGGCTGTTCGCCTACATACGCAGCAAGAACACCACGTAGATCACCTTGAGGGCGATCACTAGGTGCAGCCTCGGCGGGCGTGTGGTCTATCCCTGTGTCGCCCTCGACCATGGTTCAAATAGCGATTGAACTGGATAGTATTCAGCCTTTGTAGGCATATGTATGCATTTGTGTATAAAAAAGACAAACAACCCCTCCTTTGATTGAAAGGACGTAACGGTAGGATGAGCAGTCCTGAGCAGTCCTGATAAGGAGAAGCATTTGAGGAGGTAAGGGATTACGCTGTAGCAGCTTCGACGATCTATCTCCCTGACTCCTCCGGATATTTAGGTCTTTCTGGAATTCGAGGGAGCTAGAATAGCAGTCAGTCACATTTCTGAGGTTGGTTGGTTAAACTGAGAAGCAAACGCCTGAAGATAGCTAATGGTAGAGCCAAACCTTCATGAATGAGAAATTCCCTGCAGGTCATCTGACTGCACCTTTTCTTATCATGACTTGATCTCGACATGTCCATCTATTACTATACGAGGGATTTGATGTAAGTTATTGACTACAAGCATGATATATTTCATAACACAGCATTTATGTTCACAAAGAAGAAAAGTTAACACTAACTATAATCCAGATGTCCATCTTTCCATAGGACGAGGGGTATGGAAACCTGACGAAAGATACCAAATACCTTAAGGAGAAGTCTTCTCCTAGCATTCTCAACCAAACATAGCTCGATCTACATAAGGCTGTATATACTCCGGAATTACGAGAAGATGATAAGCTTTTCCAAGTCCTGGTGGCCCATAAGCCAGGGTTAGCCCTACCTTAATACTGGCTTTCGAATGATTCCTTCTTCAAGGCAGAGCAATTGCGGAGTTCTTTCTTATCATTAATAAACTCGACTCCATTCTCTACACGCCAGAATAGCAGTAGTTCTGCAGTCGCTATATTATGAATGGCTCTTGTTATCAATTTGCTGGTCTGTAATCTGAATAAGAGCCGATCTTGATGACCAGACACCGTCCAAGAGTCGAAGCTGTAAATACAGCCTGATCCGACAGAATATGCAATACCACTGTAGGTCCTGCTAAGAAGCAAATAAATAGTGCAACCAGAATACAAATCTGTATCCCAAGCGAAAAGCCGTGATTTCTACCGATGAAGCTGAAAATGGCCCGCGCCACGCCTATCACCCAACAAACTGGCAAAGCAACATTACCACATCTCTCGCCTTCCTCTTATACGACTTCATCAACTTCCCCAACAGCATCATGTCAAGCACCATCATCTCCTCCCTCGTAAGGACGGCAACATCCAAACCACAGCAATCTTGCAGGTCATCCTGGCCGCGCTCCCCGTCCCAGGCGTCGTACTCGGCGCATGCCTCACGAATGCAATCGGCCGTCGCTACACCGGTATGGTCGGGTTCAGCGGCTACCTCGTCCTCGGCTTCATCATCGGCGGAACATACTCCAAGCTATCAGAGCACATTGCCGCCTTCGTCGTTCTCTACGGCCTCCTCCAAGCGTTCGGCTACATGGGGCCCGGCGCGACCATAGGCCTCATCTCCTCCGAGGTGTTCCCCACTGACATGCGGGGGATGGGGTACAGCGTTTCCACGGCTTTTGGGCGCGCGGGCATGGCGGGGAGTAGTTCGACTTTTTATCTTCTTGGGTTGTGTATTGGTTTCTGCCTGAGATTGGGGAGGCGGACTTGGAGGAGGAGGATCGGTTGTTGAGGGGGTATGGCTGAGCATGGGGTTGCGATGAGTACGAAGGCTTGAACTGGTCTTCTGGATAGAGCACTGACATATGGGTACTAGTCGTACCTGAATTAGTAGGTACTAGAGAGATCAGTGCCAAGGTTCAATCAAGTACTGGTGCCGAGTATTCGGGAAGAATTATCGGTTAATTATGTAGAAGTAAATAAATGCCCAGTACTGTGCAAGAGAAACTCCAGCAACGAACGATCGACCGCCCTTGTCTGTAGCGGCTGCTTGGCTGTCACTAAGAATGCAGTGATCCTCATCATGTAATGTGGTAAGAATGCACCAAGTTAAAGTGCTCCAAACTGCTCCAGTAAACTAATAGAACATAGAATAATAGAATAATCAGAGGGTGGGTCATTTGCCACAGGGCTTTACAAAGGAGACACAAAGTTAATTCCTTTCAAACTGTGGATCTCAACAGCAAGCCTCCAGGATCCTCATAATTGTAAATTAAACAAATGATAAAAAAATCTAGTCAGACGAAGCCTTCGCCAGCAAGTAAGACATCTCCATACTCTGAACAGCCTAGTCGGTTGACTCTTTGCAGAGTGAGATATTAATAGCAGCATGACTATCGACTTTTATTCAACTGACGGATCCTTCGTCTCTAATAGTTACTGGGAGGAGACACGTAGAACCTCGTAGTATTTAATCTTAAATCTCCCGGTTCTCCTCCATGGGAAATCCAGATGGAGTGGAATCCGAACGTGTTCTAGAACCCCGCCAATTTGTGCTTCTTTCTTACCTCTGTATTATTAACTCTACAACTAAGAATCTTCTCACCTTCCCTCACTTCTGCGGTCTTTTGCTCTTTTCGTTTTCTTTCTTTCTCTTCTTCTCTTCTCTCCTCCATGTTGTCTTAATCTCTTCTCCCCGCATCATGGATCCTAGCGCTCTCCGCAGGCGTGATGGCACCGAGGAGTTCCTCAAACTCATCCAGGACCCTTTCAAGTCTGCCGTATGTGCTTCCTCGCGTCTCCAAGTATCATCTCTATGCTAACATATACATACTTACTCTGTAACCCAGTTCCAAACAAACGCCATCTGGGCTTCGTTGGCCACCTCCGCCGGGTTTGCCGTCCTTCTCGCCCTGCTCTTCTCCCTCTTTCGCCCGCGCCATAATCTCGTCTATGCGCCCAAGGTCAAACATGCCGACCGAAAACACTCTCCCCCTCCAGTTGGGAAGGGCTTCTTTGCCTGGATCCGACCTGTTCTCCGCACCAAAGAGCCCGACCTGGTCGACTGCGTTGGGCTCGATGCCACAGTCTTTCTCCGCTTTACCAAGATGTGCCGTAACATCTTCATTTTCATCAGTATCATTGGATGTGGTGTCATGATCCCTCTCAATGTTTCCCAAAGCGTCAACACCAATAATACCACTGCTTTCGCAACGATGACTCCGCTATATGTTACCTCCAAGGCTATCTGGAGCCAGGTTGTGTGTGCTTGGGCTTTCGATATCATTGTTGCTTATTTCCTGTGGAGGAATTACAAGGCTGTCCTGACTCTGAGGAGGAGATATTTTGAAAGTTCCGACTACCAGCGCAGTCTGCACGCCCGAACGTTGATGGTATTTCTTTTCTTTTCTTTTCTCTCTTTTGAAGAAAAAAAGCCTTTACATATATAGCTTGTACGCTAACTCCTGCTCAAAATTCTCATAGATCACCGATATTCCTCAAGAGCTCCGTAATGACGAAGGAGTCCTGCGCTTGACAGACGATCTAAATCCGACCGCCGCTATTCCGCGCTCTTCCATCGGACGAAACGTAAAGGAGCTTCCAAAATTGATCAAAGAACATGGTGAGACTGTGCGTCAGCTGGAGTCTGTTTTGGCCAAGTACCTCAAGAACCCAGATCGTTTGCCGCCCAATCGTCCGACAATGCGTCCTCCTCGGAATCAGAGAGCCGGAGATGGAAGTGGCAAGGTAGATGCCATAGACTTTCTCACCGACCGTATTCAAAGATTAGAGGAGGAAATCCGTCATGTCCGGGCATCTATCGATCGGCGAAATGCAATGTCCTACGGCTTCGTCAGTTGGGATAGAATTGAGCATGCCCATGCTGTGGCATTTGTGGCGCGGAACAAGCACCCTCGCGGAACAACCATTCGTCTCGCGCCGCGACCACACGACATCATCTGGGAGAACCTCCCATTATCCAAGCAAGCACGCAGGTGGAAGCGCCTTGTCAATGCTTTCTGGGTCGCTGTCCTGACCTTTGTGTGGATTGCGCCCAACGCCCTTATCGCCATCTTCCTCTCCAACTTGTCTAACCTGGGCCTTGTCTGGCCCGCCTTCCAAACCTCTCTAAATGCAAATCCACACACTTGGGCTGCTGTTCAGGGTATTCTTTCTCCGGCCATCACCTCCTTATTTTACCTCATCCTGCCCATCATTTTCCGCCGATTGGCCATTCGGGCAGGTGATTTGACCAAAACCCATCGAGAGCGCCACGTCCTTAACCACCTCTACTCTTTCTTCGTGTTCAACAACCTGATTGTATTTTCTCTCTTCTCGGCTGTGTGGACATTTGTGGCGGCCGTCATTGAGCTGAGGAATAACAACGAGGATCCTTGGCAAGCGGTCCAGGATGGGCAGTTCTACAGCAAGTGTGTGAGTGCACTCTGCCAGGTATCCCCCTTTTGGGTGACCTACCTACTGCAGCGGAACCTAGGCGCCGCTATTGACTTGGTACAACTGGTGAACCTTTTCTGGGTATGGTTTGCCAAAACTTTTCTCGCTCCAACCCCAAGACAGACCATTGAATGGACCGCACCTCCAGCCTTTGACTATGCGAGCTACTACAACTACTTTCTGTACTATGCCACCGTTGCCCTTTGCTTTGCGACATTGCAGCCGATCGTTCTACCAGTCACGGCCTTGTATTTCGGCTTAGATGCTATCATGAAGAAATACATGCTGCTGTATGTATTTGTGACTAAAACAGAATCGGGTGGCCAATTTTGGCGGGCTCTGTTCAATCGGATGGTTTTTGCGGCTATTCTATCTAACGTGGTGATTGCCCTCGTGGTCAAGGCCAAGGGTACTTGGACCATGGTCTTCTCTCTTGTGCCACTCCCATTCCTGATGCTCGCCTTCAAGTTTTACTGCATGAAGAAGTTCGATGACGACTGCAAGTACTACAACAAGGCCAACCTGACTGATGCCGAGGCCCTGGCGGTCGGAAAGCCAAATAAAACAGCATCAGACCGACTCAACTCCAAATTCGGCCATCCAGCCCTTTACAAGCCTTTGATCACGCCTATGGTGCATGCCAAGGCTGCCGAAGCACTCAAGCGCATCTACAGAGGACGATTGGGAACTGCGGAGGTGGAAGGCGAGTATTCAGACATCGTAATGGACTCAATGGTGGCGTCCCACCCTGGCAAGACAATGAAGGATGCCTCGTCAGCTCCGTTCGAGGTGGTGCCGGAGAACCACCTCGACTTTTCTTACTTCAAGGACCGACCGGATTTCCGGGACGAGTTTGGAGGAGGTATCTACGGACGCCCCGAGGATTTGATGACCGAACGCTCGCAAACACCGCGGAGCGGGTTGGGCGACTGGTCTCCCAGCTCCTCGCGAGCATCGTCTCCAGCGCCATCCGTTCCGTCTGTGCGCAAGTTCAAGCCGTACGAAGAGTACGACTCACAATCGAACGAAGGCTTCCATCCTGCCCTGCGCGTGGCGTCGAACAGGCAGGATAGCCTTTCACTAGGCGGAGGTTTCTACCAACACCACAATGAAAGTGAAACAGAGCTACTTGATCAAGCGCAACCGCCGGCACGGGAGAATGCTGCACCGCTGGACCGATGGCGAGCACGGGGGTACGGTCCTGTTGACCAGGACGAGTCGAACTTTACGTCATATGAGCATTATCGCACGGCACGATGATCGTACTCTTTTATTCTTTTTTGCATATATTTATTTTTAGACCTGTTTTGTATTTGGATATAGCTTGGGGTCATGGGTGGTTTTTCTTACATCATTTTCTTGGACATAGCACTTGGTGGCTGGAGTCAGGAATACCACTGTATATGCACATGAATACTAGATAACGATGTCTATGGCATTGGATGTTTCTTCTATGCATAGCTAGTATTTGAATATCGACTACTATAACTAAACTACCAAGGTTGAAGCTCTGCTTACCAATTACCCGATTGGGCCGATCATCACTTCCTCGCCGAATTTCCGCCTCGAAAAACCTCAGCGTGTCGTGCGTCTTACATTCTCGCAATCCCCTACGATGAGGTTGCCAGTCGTTCCTAAATCCCGGACCTTACTGACAGTCTGTCCAAACCGAACGAGCCCCGCAATTTCTTTCAGATTCGAATCCGCCAGCCTCCTTCCGCGTAACTAAACTGCCATTGCAGCCGGGGCTGCTACTGCTGCTGCTGTCAAAAGTAGTCCCCTCAGCATCGACCAAGGTACACAAATCTCCGGAAGAATTCTAGCTGCAGATATACTACGGAGACCGCTTTGCACGATAAATATCCCTGTACTACACCACTAGCTACCCCGACTCAGCTGTCGTGCGGGGAAGTCGTCTTACCTACGCGCCGATGCGGCACCAAGCCACCAAATAATCAAAGCTACGAAAAAAAAAAAAACCTACAGGCGTGTGTACGCTCGACGATAATGGCGTGGTACTCTCTGCTCCCCGCGAATCTTATCTACGTCGAAAGCTGGGTTGTCCGGGTTTTTGTACGTCACTCCTACGCCGCCCGCCTATTCATAATTCGTGTATGTGGCTTGCTAACCCGTCTCATAGATATTCCTCGGTATCCTCACGATCCTCCCCTGGGCGATCCTTGTTGTCTTCGATATGGTTCTGTATGTCTGGCGGATACTGTCGTATGAGGTTCCTGTAATTGGGGGGCGTGCGAGGGGGATGCAACGTCCGCGGGCACCGAGTCTGGACGAGCTCCCGGATCGCTTGGGGCTGGGCGTGTTTGAGGAAATGGAAGATAAGGAGATAGGTTCGGGTGAGAGAGACGGAGACGGAGATGGAGAGTTGAAGCAGAGGAGGGTGCGAGGGTCTGATTGACCTTTCTTCATTCTGTTTACATCTGTCCTCGTGGAGTTGTCTGTTTATTGTTTTCTGGGATCAAGCTTTGTCTTGACTGCTTCCGGTGTTGTGTATTGATACCCTGGCTGCATATATACCACTTACTGACTTTCATATTTGCGCGGAGCTTCAAATAATCATTATAGGGACGGGAAGTAATAATATCATTCTAGTTTATCATAACTAGGTACATATCTACGTCGATAGTGCCGAACGCAGGGCCATTGATAAGAACCTCTCTTATACTCTCTACCCCTCATCAGATACCAAAAGCACCATAACTACAATGTCAACCACCATACAGTCCCTAGAGCCATGGCTCTCGAGAGGCCCAGTAGTGCTCATCCTCGTCCTCGGAGCCTGCATCTGCATCTCTGCGATGTACATTAGTGTACGCACGCCTTCATAACAACCACTGACTGGCTGACTGACCTCATCTATCCTATAGCTACTCTACACACAGAAAAAAAGCATCCAAGCACAGAAAACCATGCAACCCCCAGAATCAAACTCAGGATACCCACCTATCGAACCTCTCCCCTCCTTCAAATGGGAAACAACCGACCCCCTAGTCTTCCGGCCTTTCAAACCGAAATACCATTTAACCATGGGTATGGTATCTCTACTCAACCCCACGGAAAACCAAAAAAAGCGTACTAATGAAATACTAATGAATGAATGAATGAATGAAAAAAAGGAATATCCCCCCTACCCCCCTCAACCCTAATCCCCATAGACAAAACCTACAAACCCCGTCTGGACCTCCGCGCCTCCCTCCTCAGCCAACACCCGGACGTCGTCCGCGCCGTCAACATATCCCCGAGTAACTCGCCCCAAACGAATGCTCGGATCCGTGCGGCGATACGGGAGTGGTATGGCTTTGTTCTGGGGGTTTATCTTCCGGGGAGATATCCTAGTTTATTCCGGGTTTTGAAGGTGCAACAACATCAGCAGGAGGAGACGGTATATGTTGAGAGTAAGGTTACTGGGTTTAGGGCTTTGGTTGGGGGGAGGAAGGTAGATGGTGATGGTGATGGTGATGGTGATGGTGATGTTTATACAGAGACTGAGACGGAGACGGAAAACGGGTCGGACATGCTCCCACTCCTCGATACGCTTGGAACATGGATAGACGAGGATTTTCTCATTCTCTTACCGGAGGACACCTCTGGCTCTGGCTCTAGCTCTGGAGAAGAAAAGTACATCCTCCAGGCATACACGACCTACTATCCCGCTGGCTTCGACACAAGAAAGAAGATCGGCCGACGACTGGCGGAGATCCATTCCCCCGTTCCTGGGTACAAGGAGAAACTGGAGCGAAGCATGGATCGATTCTTCGCGAGGCTCGAGGTGGGTCGATTTGTGCAGAGGGTGAACTGGAGTATTACGACTGGGGAGACGGGGCTTTTTGCGGCGTTTGGGGGGGTACATGGGGATAAAGAAGAAGACGGGGAGGAGGAGATTAGGCCGGGGGAGTTGGATGTGGAGTCGGTTAGTTTCTTCTTCTCTCTTCTCTCTTCTCTCTTCTCTCTCCTCTTCTTCTCTTCTGCTCTTCTGCTCTTCGTGGTCTTGATATGTTTTGATATGTTTGATATGCTTGATATGTTTGATATGCTTGATATGTTTGATATGCTTGATATGTTTGATATGCTTGATATGCTTGATATGCTTGATATGCTTGATATGCTTGATATGCTTGATATGCTTGATATGCTTACTGAAGTGACTAGACGTTTGTGAGGTGTGAGAGGCAAACGCTGCATCGGCTTCCAAAGTCCAAGGCGCTGGTTTTTGCCTTCCATACGTACACGTATCCGATTCAGTCGATCAAGGATGAAGGACTAGGCGAGGATCTGGCGATGGCTATTGATGGGCTGAAAGAGGGCAGTGTGCCTGCTATCCACGAGTACAAGAGGAGTGCGTACTGGGGAGAGGCTGTCAAGGCGTTTTTGCGTTCATAGTTTCTCAGTATATATAGTAGTTTATTTATTTGTACTTTTTAAAGGCAAAAATACCTAATAACTTAGGTACAGAGGTATAGTAGTAGGTATTAGTGCAACCTCTCAATAACCTTGAGCAGATCAGCCGTGACACCCATGGCAGTAACATCACCACCGGCTCCAGCTCCCTGCACAATAAGCGGGTTACTGCCATACCGCCGGGTATAGAAGCTAATGATATTATCACTGCCCTTAAGCCCAGCAATAGCACTATCCTTGGCAAACATCTGCAACCCAACACTCACCTCCTTCTTCCCAACATCAATACTACCAACATACCGCACCACCTTACCCTCCTTCTCCGCGCCAGCCTTAATCTCCGCCATCTGCGCATCAAACTCCGGCAGACGCGCCATGAACTGCGCAACCCCCTCCGCCGAAGAGGGCAACCCAGCCAACTCCGCCGGAATCAACGACTGGATCGGAAACGAGTCGGGAGACTGCACGTCCAACCCGGCAATGCGCGCGAGGATGGTCAGCTTGCGCGCGACGTCCATGCCGTTCAGGTCATCGCGCGGGTCGGGCTCCGTATACCCCAGTTCCTTGGCCTGGGCGACGACCTCGCTCCATTTCGCGGATGCGGAGCCCGAGGCCGCCGTTGTCGCCGGCGCAAAGGTGTTGAATAGGAAGGAGAGGGTGCCCGAGAACACGCCCTCGATGCGGGTGACTTGGTCGCCTGTTGCGACGAGGTCGCGCAGGGTTGAGAGGACAGGGAGGCCCGCGCCGACGGTGCTCTCGTGGTAAACCAGGGCGTTGCCCTGGGCGGCGGCGGCGAAGATTTCCTTCCACAGGGCGAGGTCGGATGAGAAGCCCTTCTTGTTCGGGGTGACGATGGAGATGCCCTTGCGGAGGAAGACCGGGTAGGAGCTTGCTAGGGCTGGGTCGCTGGTGTTGTCGACGAGGATGGCGCGGCCCGGTGCTGAGGAGAGGTATGCGGCGATCTCGTCTGGGGTCAGGGCGCCGGACTTGGTGAGCGAGCGGGTCTCGACGGCGGTCTTCCACTCTACCGCGGGGATGGCGGGTGCATAGGATGGGGTGGGCGCCAGGAGGGTCTGGCTGGAACGGGCGAGGAGGATGAGCTTAGGGGCATTAGGGAGACGGGCGAGCTGGTTGAGGAAGGACGTTCCAACGCCTCCCACACCTGTACAGGATACATAAGTCAGTAAAAGACAACAAGGCGGGGTAGGTATCTATCTATATTTATGAGTGCAACACAACGTACCGATAACACCAAGATAAACAGGGGCAGACATGTCAATTAGCTTCAGGCACTCAAATTATATCCTCCAAAGACAGAGAAATGAAGAGCGTCAATGACTAGAAAGCGAGATAGACCGAGACTCTCAACGCAGAGAACAATGACTCCATCCAGCTTTTAATCCTCGTCCAACGTGGGGAGACCTGCTTAGTCACCGCCTTCGACCAACCACCAAAACGGCCTCTTCGCCGGCGTCAGTACACGCAGCTTATCTCGCAAAAACCTCCGCTCATCCCAATCTACTGTCTACATAAAGAAAGAGAGAGATCATGTCAAACCCTCTATTATACGGCCAACCCCGCTCTAAACAATCCCAATCCTCCACCCCCTCCTCATCCACCCTCGCCTTCACAACAACCCTCTCCTCCCTCATCGCCTCCAAGGACTCCAAGGACTCCGACGCCTCCACCCGCGGCCGACCTCGACCCTCCAAAACTCCCAAATCAGACATCTTCGCACGGCCTAACAAGGGCGCAGAGAAACGTGCCGCAGCTGACCTGCTTGATGATGATGATGTCCGCCAAATCCATCAGCGCTCGCAGGACATCGGGGCGGTGGACGCCGCCACGCTACACCGCTCCAAGCGACGCATGGAGGAGAAGGCTAGAGTCTACGAGGACTTGAAGAGTGGGCTCTACCTAGCTGGGGATAGCGATAGCGATGAAGACGGAACCCGTGGTGGTAGTGCGGCGCAGCCGCGAGATGAGTACCTTGCTCGGCTTCGACGCAAGGAGCGTGAGGGCCTGGTTGATTTTGACCGGAAGTGGGCTGATGCTGAGAGAGCAAAGGGGTCTGGGTCTGAGTCCGAGGACGAAAGCCATGATAGTGAGGAGGGAGAAGATAATGATAATGCCTCTATCATTTCATATGAGGACGAATTTGGTCGGACGCGTCGAGGAACCCGGAAGGAAGCAGCTCGCGCCGCTAGGGCGAAAGAACAGGAATCAAGAGGGGTAGAAGCCACCGAGCGCTGGCGCCCGTCTCGACCGGATAATTTGATATATGGGGCCGCCGTGCAGACTGAGGCGTTCAACCCGTCGACTGATGTTGCGTCGCAGATGGCATACCTGGCGACACGGAGAGACCGGTCACCAACTCCGGAGGAAACGCACTATAATGCTGATGCAGAGGTCCGGAATCGGGGTACCGGGTTCTATGCCTTTTCCAAGGATGAAGAGGTTCGCAGGAAGCAGATGGAGGAACTCATGAATGCCCGCGAGGAGACACAAAAAGAACGTGATGCTCGACAAGCGAGACGTGTAGAGCGAGAACGGGCAAAGGATGTCCGGAGAAAAGAGATTGACAAGTTGCGAGCAAAGAGACGCGCAGAGATGTTCCTGGCTGGTCTGGGCGATGTTGGAGTTTCGGGTTATTAAAGACAAACTTCTAGTGTCCTGGGAGTTCGTTTGCTTTTTGTATTGTCATTTGAGATACCCCCTTTTGTTGCAGGTTGATATGCCTTTTTTCCCCCTCCCGAATAGGGCTCTCTATTTGAATCTACTCCATCCACCGTGGTATCATATGTCTCGTTGCGCCAATCCTGCTAAGCCACCAACTGCAATTCAGAAAATGCCGGAAAATACGAAAAAATACTTCACTCCAAACCATTCAAATCACTAGCATCAAGTGGTATCAGTCGTGGACACGTAACTCATCATTCGTGAATGCCCGAGCCAGGGCGATTACTACAAGCCCTAGGCTGGTGTTTCTTTCCTCATTTCTGCCCTTTATCTCCTGTGTCTCTTGCTCCATGCAAGAAACATGGTTCCTTTACGGGTCGGCTGGATTATTAAATTTCTCCTAAACTCGCGAGCTCTGCCATAATTTCTATAAATCCTTCGGCGTCTGAATTCATAGTTAGCTTCAGTAGCCACTTTCTTTTATTCCTTTTGCAAAGGCACATAGGACTAGGAGAGGTCTTACCAGCCTTATTCGTAAATTTCAACAGATGCTCCCCTTTTTGTGTTCGGGGAGGGGTGTAAGCCGAGAAAGTGAAGATCGTTTGATGGAGATCTCGTAACAGAACAATCCTTGGGTCTACTCGACGAATCCATCCTCGGGTTTTGATCTTCTCGGTAATAAATGCAGTCCAAACAGGTGCCCTGTGAGTGGAGCTTAATAGTTAGCCCACATAGATTTGTCGGATATTGTGATAATGTTACCTTTTCATTTCGCCTTTGTGGATCGATGCCTGGAGCCTGACTGCGCCAGTCACGTTGTCCCGATAGACTCGCAGCGCATGGAGAAAGTCATCGTCAACAATAGGACTGCCGTTGTTAGTACCCCCTTCCTGGCAAATATGAATATGAACTTACCCTCCGAAGAGCTCTTCCTCGTCATCGAGCTCATAGTCGCGAATTCGTCCGACGGGTCGACCTGAGTCCTGGGAGCGGAGGGCTAGGAACGTGCAGAAAAAAAAGACCATCTCTGTAATGACGTATCAGTGATGTGCCGTATCTATGCATATTGCAGCAAAAAAGAAAAATATCATATATAGGTATATACCTTCAATTGTACTAAATTTGAGGTTTGCCCACACAACCAGTTCTTGGCCCCCACGGCGCCGCCGACACAATTGCAGACAAGAAGAACCAACCCGGATAACTTCCAACATGTTTAAGGGGAGACAGAAGTATTCGCTGGACTTAGACGGTCGAGAGGACTTGCATACAATGCGCGCACGGTAATCATCCTCCCGAAGGTAGAAATATACTCGGAAATCCGAACTTCCGGTGAAAGCCCTACGCATCCAGTCAGTCAACTGCGCAATTGCAATGGCAAAAGCAAAGTAATCCCATTGAAGAAGGCACTTACAGCTGAAGGAGCTCCTCAAAGCCTTCCTCGCGAAGCCATGGTTTCAGTCCCGGTTGTATGTCACCGAGACATTTCGAGCTAGCGCAATTCATCAGCATATTCCTAGTAGGGGTAAAGTTAAATAATTTCCCGACAATTTTCTAACCTTTCACCCACATTGGGTATCCGCGTCATTGTGCGCTCTTCGAAGAATACCCGCTTGGCCCAATGGCCGCTCAGAACATTAGCAACCAGTGACTGACTGTTGCTTGAGCTAGTGATGGGTGAGCCGGGTGCATCAGGAGCTAGAGGGATATCAAAGAACGATCCAGATGAAGGAGAGGTAGGAGTTTGAGGTGACAGGTGTTGAGGCCGGGGTCGTTCATAAGACCTACGGGTACGGGGTCTTCGATCGCTAACTGGACTGCTTGGGGCGGTACTGTTACTGCTGGAAGAGGACGGTGAGCTCACGGACATTGCGCCTAGGCGTGTTGCGAGGCGGCCGTCCTGTTGAACCAGCAAAACCTTAAAGGTCTCACGGAGGCGTGCCATGTGCGTAGAATCGTAGTACTTGCTGTAAGTTGGTTCATGAGCTAGTCAGTCTCCAAATGAGTCAATTGGAAAGGGAGCTAGATGGAGCGGACACTTACTTTCTCATTAGATCCTCCAGCTCCTTGAGAAATACTTTGTACCTCGCGAGACGAGTAGACAATGACTCGTGGGACTCTTCCATAAAGAAAGTGCTCAAGTCAATCCACGTCCGCTTGAATACATCGCGACTGGGGCCTCTGCGCTCCTCCAAGTCCCCAAAAAAGTCAACAATGTCCTCCAGAGTATATTTCAGACTGGCGCGGACAAGCTCCAAATCCGCACGTGCGGCGGGGAGAGTATGTCGAGAGTGACGGCCCTTTGCCAGGTCCTCTAGAGTTTTCAAAGACGAACTGATGGTGTAGAGATCGGCAATAAGGCTGGTGATTTCGGTGGCATGCTCTGGGAGAGGGTCACGGAAGCGATGAAAGCCCGCAGCGACGTCCTCTGCATTGTCGGCAGAAGTGCGCAAGGCCATTTTGACAGTCACCAATGACAGGCCATGCAAATCTAGATATAGACAGGAGGGATATAATAAGGTTGTGGTGGTGGTGGTGGTAGTCGTAGTTGTAGACGGATTATTGCCTTGAGGTTGTATGATGTATCAAGCAAGGGACGGGGAGCGGGGTGGCTCGTGAGCAAGAAGAGAAGAAGCAACAGAGACTCTCACTATGGAATTACATGGGAGCAGAGAAAAGACACAGAAAAGACCAAGAAGAGAAAGGTCAGGACGGGAAGGGAAGGGAAAGTAGAAAAAAAGTGCCAGGTGCAGTGAGGGGTTCTCTGAGGGACAACTCAGTAATCCACAGTCAGAAGAGGAAGATTATTATAGAGTCGCGAAATGTGGTGCTATTAGTAGGATCATCTCCAGATGCATGCATGATGCCTAAGGATTTCTCTCCAAAAGGTAGGAAAAGGGAATAATAATAATAATAATAACAGTAATATTGCAAGCAGATTCCACTGGAAGAAGCCAGAATGAAGAGGAAAGCTAGGGAGCAGCCATGACAATAATAATAAGAATAATTAGAAATTAGTCTAATAGTCGTTCACGATAATAAAAGAATGGGAGAAAAAGGAACCAAGTCATACGCCCGCCTGCAGAACAGGAAAAAAGAAGACTTATTGCTCAAGTGGGGACAGGGTCTTGGGAGTAGGCTAGAATTGGAAGAGGTCTTGCGGCTCTCAGCCAGAGCAATACAGAGTCAGCCAACAGAGAAGCAATTCCCAAGCTGTTGAAAGTTGAAAGGTGAAAGTTGAAACGGGATCTGGGGACCGTTGACGTGTCTGCGTATAATGGGCGGCACAGATGCATGGCAGGATTTTTAGTTCTGCCTCTGATTGAACGGCGATGAATGGGATGGACGTTGTGCAACCCCGCTGGGAGAACTGGAATCATAGAATTAAATAGTAATTTGCAACCTGGAGGATAGCAATTGTCCTTGTTATTATCATAAAAGCCCAGGCCTCTACAAGAGTATATCATGGCGCTGAATATTCCTCTTGGAAAACATCTACTCCAGAGTAGATCAACCAATGGCAGCTACATACACTACATTACTTTATCTTCTTAGAACATACATGCTACCAGGTAGTACCCAGGTAGGTAATAGTAGAGTTATCCTCTCCTAATCGAGCGGGTCAATCAATATTCAAGATCTAAGATCACTGTATACTCAGAAGCTGGATATCCACCCGATGATTTCGTAAATGAAACCGACCAAATTCAAGCAAATTCCCATGCCAAGAGTTGCTGCCCCTAGTAAATGCTGGGCAGTAATAGCAGTATACAAATCAAATCCCTTGCAGCCAGACTCGTATTTTGACACATCAGACAAAGCATAACTTACAGTACTTAGTACTACTAGTAGTAGCTAGTAGGTAGGTACTATAGGTACTACTACTACCACAAGATAACTATTCATCCTAAGACAAACAAAATACCATGTCATCTTCTATTCAAAGCCAATTGCACTCCATTAAGCACACCTACTTGCAAGTTGTTTGAGTACATACCTACCTACGTAGTATATACTAAGTACCACCACCAGCATACTCCATAGATAGGCACTTCGGTAAGCCTACAAATCAGCACAGCACATGTCATGCATGCAGCTTTTTGACCGCTTCGTTTGGGTACTGATACAGCATAGGCAGGTACATATATCCAGGCCTAGTAGTAGGTACTGTAGTAACCGAGGAATAAAGAGGCTCATACAAATCGGAGATTACACTCAACTACTTAAACTATTATTATCAACAACTTCTCCATACTATACAACGAACGCACTTAATGCTCCGTAGCATAACCATCATAATCGATAGATAGATGATAGATGAATACTACTAGTACAGAAAAAGTGGCTGCCTCAGGCACCACGTCAACCTCGGAGATATCGGGGCCCACGACGCGTCAAACACGTAAACAATAATAATAGCTAATAAGCTGTGCAGAAGTGAGAACCGCCTGTCCCCGCGTCGCGACTCACCACTACCACTACTACTCCAGAACTACTACTCCAGAACTACTAGGCAGAGAGCTCGGGCCAACATCGCCTTGCAAAGTGTTCATGTTCATGTTCATGACAGAGTCCAACGCAGGCTGCATACTTATAGTCATATCTACCAAATACTAGTTTACATACCTTATTCGTATATATCAGGAATGAAACAGGAGCATACTACTAGGTAGTAAAAGGAAGCATGCGGTGGATTATGCTAGGTACTAGTAGTATACAGCAGGCTTGGTTCCCTCACATAGCTTTCTGCAGCTTCAATTCATATTTCACCATTGGTACTCAAAACAAGGTTCTCCCGCCGTTCTGGAATCAGCGCCGGGCACCCTCCGATTCAAGTTAAACCATCCCAAACCGGCCAGTCCATACACTAACATTTACCATTGAAGATCCTTCATGAACAGAAAAGCAAGGAGAAACCACCATCATCCCATCCCAGAAGCCGTTGACAGAGGACAAGGAAAATATAATGAAAGACAACAAATACAATTGAGACGATTATCAGTAAAGAGTAAGAAAAAGAACACACAACGCCAATTGGTCAAGCGAATCACGGCCTAGACTATCGTCTAGGAGGATTCGTCGTCCTCGTCGGCAGCCTGGACAAAGTTATTAGCACCGTACACAATATATTACCTAGGAGACAACACGACTGGGTGTACATACGTTGTAGCTTGCTTTCTCATCTTCGTACCGCTTCTTGTCAGCAGCGGCCTTGTCCTCGTAGGGCTTGCGATCGGTATCGCTCAGAGCCTTCCACCGCTCTCCGAGCATCTTTCCGACTTGGCCTATATTCAAGTGGTTAGACACTGAAAGGTAATATACAAGAGCTAGTGCGCGTGTCTTACCGAAGCTAATGCCAGGGTTCTCTTCGCGAACCTTGTCGCGGTTGTCGTTGGCGAAGAACATGTAGGCAGAGAGACCGCGCTTGGGGGCGTTAGGGTCTACAGGAGGCTGTCAGTCGAGTCAAGAAACAGGCGGCAACACTGAACACTTACCCTTCTTTCTTCTCTCAGTGCGGGCCTTGGTCTTGCGGGTGGTCTTCTCCTTAGGCATTTTGAATGGTTGGAACTGCCAGAGGGTTCTGTCAGTATACTTAACAAGAGATGATAAATCGACGTCCAGGGGGGCAGGAGGAGAAATTGAGATGAAAAAAATCCAAATTCAAGGCAAGCAAATACTCAATAAATGAAAATAAAGCGAGCAGATGCTTTAGAGGGTGATGCGACAGAGGGCGCAGCGAGAAACTGGTTTTTGCTGGGTAGTGGGTGGTGGTGCTCCGCGCGCGCCCCAAACAAGAGGGATCGCGGTCGCAGGTCGGGTGATGACACGAAAAGACAAGCGCACGCAAGAAGGCAACCTACTAGACAATGAAGTCGGAAAAAAGGTGTGAATATGAGATTTGAAGTTGGCGTTCACTGCCTGTGGACTGAAAACGGCCTGGTCAGCTCGCGAACTATACGACTGCAGTGGTAGCTGCGCGACAACGAGGACAACGCAATGATCGAGGAAAAATCAAGGGAAAAAGAGGGTGAAATAGAGTAAATGAGAAGGAAACAAGCAGTTTGAGAGGAGAAAAAAATAATGGTGTTGGTGGTGAAGAGAATATGCTTGAGAATATGAATGTTTATTCTGTATACTCACCAATGCGGGTGTACTTTTTTTGTATGGGATGAGAGAATTGTATGGGAGAGAGCACAGGTGAGGGAAGCAGTAGAGAGTGAGCGAGAGAGAGGGAGAGGGGAGAGTAATAGTAGGAGCAGCAGTAGTAGGTAGTGGGAGAGCAGAGAGAGTCTGAGCGAGGGAGACGGGAAGCGGGCCATTACCTGACTACTGCTGCTGCTACTACTGACCTCAGGCTACTACCTCAGAAGGGGGGAAAGAAAGTGGGCAGCACAGCAAGGGAAGGAAAGCGAAGACGGCTCTGGCCACTGCCACTGGCTGGCTGCCTGTTTGCTGGGGAATGGTCCGTATTGTATCGTACCCGTTATGTACCGTCGTATTTTCCAGTTTCCCCTGCGACCGTCGGTAGTGGTAGTTACTTCTCCTCCCGGCCGTAGTATTATTCTAGAAGGCTCAGCTGGGTTTTGCAAGTCTGCCCACTGGATGGAGGAGCTTAGCACTCCCATTAAGTTTTTTTTATTTAATTATTTTTTTTTCCCAAGCTTGAGAACCAAAAATGTCTTGCCAATGCTAGAACACAAACGCTCATCTTCCCATTCTACCCCTAATACTACTCCTCTAGCAAGCGAAAATTCGGCGGAGTAGCAGTGCTGAGTGCCAGACTGGATGCCTCTCCACTACTACAGTTGGCGGGCTGTACTGTATAATACGGTACTCAACTGATACGTGATTCCACGCCACGACTTGGATTATGGTGGGTAATTTACCTTAGGTAAAATATCCATCACATCACGGAGGGTGGTGATGGGTGTGTCGAGTGAGTAGTGGTACCATAGAAACAGCAGCAGTAGTACTCCGTCCAAGAAATTGGATCCGTAGTATCCATCCATTAATATTATTATTATTCTTCCTCATACTTTCAACTTACAAGAAGCTCCATGGTCCGTACAACTCCATTACAACAGTTGGTTGTACTAGTCCCAGTGGTAGTTTTCCCAAGCCTGGAGTACTTGACTCTGTACTTTCTGCAGGTGCATTCTTAGTAGCTATGTCCCTGTGTGCGTGTGCTACTACTACCTCCTAGCAAATCTCTATTATTATGACACAGAAATCATAATCATAATAATAATACCTCCAATAAATACCAAGAATAATAATAACAACAATAATGCCTAGTAAAAGCATTCCCGCTACCAGTATTCCTAACTTACCCTTTCAATACCTATGAGGGGATTTTGTCGGAGCACGGGCTGCCTTTCAGCTTACATACCACACACAGACACAGAGCACCTCGGTGCAGAGCTCCTAATACTAGGTACCTAAATAACAAAGTCATCAAATCAAGCCGCTGACTAGGAGTTTTACAATTTATTGATAACTGATTTCATCAATTAAAAGTACAGGACCTGGGAAAAAAAGAAAGAAAGAGGGGAGAAGGACGTCATGCAAAACGGAAAGATAGATTGAGTGAGGTCTTGGGTATTTTGCGTCGCTCTTCCTTATCGGAACTGGGGAGGAGAAGGAGGAGAAGCCATGACTGACTTTTCTCCACATGAGCTACTATATTCGTCAGCCTGCTTGGATTTTTGCTCCTACGCTCAGTGCATATTTATTCTCCTCCCAGACTCTTCCACCATCGACACATCTAAGTGGAAGAGAAAACCCCGTCCGCTCTAGAGGCAGGCTCCATGTTTATTGTGATCGTGGATTATCTTCCCAAAGTACCATGAGGGAGGAGTTTCCAGATACCTAGGTAGGTACCTGATAGGTAGGTATGATATATGATATCTTGAGGTTATAATTGGCTTGAAATACTCCAATGTACTGTAAAAAACCCCTGCTACCTTACAGCAAAACCCTCCTTACTCCATTAAGTTTCCTGTGTTCTTTCCCTACCCTCAGGAGCGCAGTAATGTCGAGTCACACAAAAAACACGGTCTCTTCACAGCTAGGAGAGCCTCTTTACCAACAGGAGCGTTAAACACATCACTCTGCTAATAAATAAATAATAGTACTTGGTAGGAATGGTGATGTTCTTGGTTGGGAAGTCCTAACAATTTTAACGAGGAGAAATCGCTGACTGTCTTTGGTCGACAGTCCGAAAAGTTAGGTAGTACTCCGTAGACACATCCATGTAGTGACAAAATCTCCCTGCCAAGTTACCAGTCACAAGTAGACCACAGCTGAATCTATGTATGACACCAAAATATATTACTTGTCGGCGGAGCACTTGAGATGATCCCTGCTACAGCCTCCAAGCACTAACCGATGGACTGGTTATGGTTGTCTGAGTATCCTTTCCAAGACAGCTGCTTATCAATACTAAGTATAGGTTAGGAGTCAACTAGTAAGTAGTAGTACTCAGTAGGTAGTAGGATTCGAGGGATCGATCGAGATAATAATATTTTCTTTGCTTAGGAACCTAGGGAGTACTTAGCAAATATTAAAAGTTTATGGGTAGCCTGTTTGCCCTACCAAACCCTTCGTGTCCCATAGAAATAGACTCTTTCTTTGTCGTAGTCATCTGATGAAAGAAGTTACTCAGTACTAAGTAATTAGTAGTGGTAGTAGTGGCAGTGATACTAGTAGTTGACGCAAATGCCACTGAATTCCAGCGCAAACACCAAATCTTACCGGCAGAATACTGGATCGTTCGTATTATGGGACTACTACTACTAGCAGTAGAGTAGTAGCATGCCTCGGGCCTTGGTATTGTAAATGAGCTGGTTAGTAAATTAAGAATAACAACCATAATAATAATTAACTAATAACGAACTAGTTACTAATAACCAGAATAATCCGAATGATAATAGTGGTAACAATAATAATCAAGATGGGTGTTAGTTAGTTAGTCGTCGGACTCGGGTCTTCCTGTTCCATATGGAGCCGGGTTCTGCAGCGGTTTTCTCCCGTGCTTCTTCTCTGCTCGTAGCCTGTACGCTGCCCCCTCCGGGGTTTTCTTTACCTTGTACGCAAATTTTTTGCCTGTTAGTCGTTCCTTCAGTCATCGCATGGGTTCGATGCGCCTACACAGTATTCTCGCAGGATTGACTATCTTTCTCAAAATCTCCTCAATAATAATAATAATTATTATTACTATTACTGCTTTAGGCACATGACGAGCAGATTGTTTCACTCTGGAGGACTATGATGTCACGTGGGTCCATATCTCTTAGAATAGCATCACCGATAATCGGGTGGCCCAGCTGCTACATACTCTGTAATACAATCCTTAATTAACTAATTATTCAGTGTGATTATGTTTCGTCTTTTAACTAATTGGCTATAATCTTGCAGGCAATACCTAAGCACTTTAACATGTCAAGAAAGGCGTCGATTTTGATTCAGTCAATGGGAATGCTGTATTATCAACTGGCTAAGGGTATAATTATGGTTAAACGCTTATCCAGGTCTTTCCATTTTTTAAGTTAATGCAATATAAAATCCAAGATACTTCATGATGAAGTAGTCCCAACAGCAATCTCGAGGTCCGTCAATCATTAGATTCATCTAGCACAAGTGCAGTGAGGGCTTCATCTTCTGCCCAGTTCACTCCGCTACCCACAACAATTGCACTTGCAACACTTTTCATAGTTTCCCATTTTGCAGTGCTTTTCTTGTGGTCTGTTTCTAGCTGGGCTAGCTGTTGCTTGAGGTCTAGATCATCGAGTTCGTTCCTCCAAGACTCCTCGTCTTTTGTAAGTCCTAAAAGCTCCTGGGCTAGCTTTTGGTTTTGCTGGTGGAGCTGCAAATTTTCTACCTCCAAGGTTGAGAGCTCCTTGAGGGTCGAGGAGTGCGCCGTATTCAAATTTTCCTGGGCCAAAGACAGGATGTCACGGCGATTGACGAGACGCATAAGAGCTCTGTTATTCATTAGCAATGAAACAGAACCCAGATGATAAAAATGTTTAGCGTAGTAGGGAGTTTATGAGGAACAATAATAACAAACAAGCATACCGTTCAGGTGGGGATGCAGCCTTTAGATGAACCGCTTTGAGGATAGGGTCTGTTATAAGCACTGTGCTAATCGCCTTTTTCCGGACAGTATAAGTGGCTCTGGCCTCGAGTAGTTCGCGTTCTGCGACGGCCAGCTGCTCCTCAGAATCATATCCAGAGAATGAGTCGAGTTCTGAAATGGATTAACGGTGTGAGTTAACAAAAGCTGCATAGGGACAAAAAAAACCATAATCGTACTTTGTTCTAGGAGGGCTCTCTCTAGCTCCTGCTCTTGGACCTGATGATAGAGCTGAAGGATCAATGTCTCTTTATCGGAGAACGATATTGTGTCTCGAGGATCATCAGCTGCCAGATCCAAGAGAGTCACCTCACCCGCAGAGAGGTGAGGGAGAGAATGTGTCTTAGTCGATGTCATAGAGCACGGCCTCGTGGCGGGTCAGAAAAAGCATCGCGTGATAGAAAAAAAGTCTAGTTCGCTCTCCAACTTAGAACATAATAATAAGTTAGTGAATAGAGAGTGGCGGTGGAGTTTATTATTATTATTCTGAGGTACGTTCAAAAGTTGTAAGGGTGGCTTTCCGGGCCCGCGTCATTCCCAAACACAGTCTAGGCCGGGGAAGCTCTTCAGAACATTTGGGATTCTGGAACTTAGCCTTGCGACACTGACGACTTTCTTATCGTTCCCACCCCCATCCCGCATTCCTCACCCTGACAACTTCTGAGCTGCTTTGCTCAGTTGGTGAGGAGGGGATGTCTCTGCACATATATATCGCTCACACAGGTGAGCATTTACTGGCAAGCTCGGTGTCGTTCTCTTCGTATGTTCCTGTCTCCCGGGTCTGGGTCTGGCCCTTCGGCGCCTATCACCACAATTCCGGCTATGAAATACAGCTAGCTAACCATGGATTCTTTGCCAACTCAGAACGGACGCACTTCGGTCATGGATAACACAGGGTACATCCATCCCCCCTCAAAGGCAGATCTTAATGACTGCTCGTGGGAAAAATGTTAAGATTCAAACACTTGCCGCTGAGGTACGCTTGTATTGTTTGCGTCATCCTAGTTCTTGCAAGGTCTGAAAGCTGATTTTTGGTTTTTTTCGAATAGAGTGAGATATTCGTATACGATAGACGATATGTTAGCGAACAGGATAATGTCGAACTTCCAAGTCTTCCATCTCCACAGCCTCTTGAGCTCGACAACCCTCCCGATACACTTACGGACCAGAATGATCTACAAGCCTGGCGAAATTTATATCTGGCTAGGAAAACATGGGCCTGGAAGCTTGCGGAGCGCTGTGAGTTGATGGATAAGAGTACCCGAGAACACAATGAGCGGACTGAGGTAATTAATCGAGCTGCCGGCGTGGCTCTCGAGAACCTCAAAACACACGTGGGAAGCTTAGAACATCGGTTCCATGAAGCACAATCATGGGTACAGGACTTAGTGAAAGAGCAGCAGACGGCGCTTGATGGCTGGAAACGAGCTCTTGCTACCCTCGAAAGCATCTCAGCTCGGAAAGACTTTTCTTTCTTGGGCCGCCCATCAACACCAAAGAAGGATGTCGATCGAACGACGGGAACTCTCCTTGATTATGTGGATACAAGTGAGGTACAGAAAGCTGGCTCGGAGGCTTCTGCAGCTTCTTCGCGCTTCGCTCATCAGTTTGAGGATATTGAGAAAGTGGTTGTGGATATTGCAACAGATACGCAGCGATTGCTTGATGACGTCTTGCCCTCGGGCGCCGATGGTGCTGATGGCTTGCTCCAAGAAGTGGAAACAATATCTAAGAAAATACAATCCGACTACGATCATGTCTTGGCTTTACCGAATAATCAAAAGACATTGGCCAATATATCTAGGCTTGCCCTCAGTCACACACAAGATCTCTTACCGTCACTATTGGAAATTGGTGCGGAGATTCAAGGGGCTTTGGAAGAAGCTGTCAGACGATTTAACACTGCCACGATGGCTACCCTCAACCACATGCGACTGATATCTTCTATCGAATCACGCCTAGCCGACGTACAGGCACAAATTATCAACCTAAACTTTCAAAGTGATGCTTTTGATTTATTATACTCTGTCTTTCACATGCCATTGGTCTACGGCTCTGTTCTCATTGAGTCTGTAAGGCGACGTGAATTCAGTACCAAGATGAAAAGCGATTCATTAACTCTGGCTGAGGAGATGTCTGTGTTCCAGGACGAGGAGCTGCGTCGGAGAAAGAAGTGGATGAAGAACATGGGTGACTTCATTTCTATCACGGACACCACAACGCCAGGAATCGAGGTTAACTTACGCGGCCAGGAATACGAATGGCCCGTAGTTGGTAGGAAAGAAATTGAGTCCTATATTGAGGACCTGAAAACGAAACCTAGCATGTCTAGTGTGGTCCAGGAATTGACTCAGCTCTTTAAAGAGCTTGATGCCCCGACACGATTACAACGCCGTAGGGCCAAGGCATTCAAACAAGGGAGCTTATTCGACTTGAGTCGAAGCTCTCTCCTCCTTCATAGTGATGAGATGGTTCGCAGCCTACGGGATGAAAAGGTTAAGCTTGAAGAGAAGCTGAAAGGCTCAGAGAGCAGAATTCGCAAGCTGGAGGATCTCCTTCACCGTCACAGTCATTTCAGCCGCCCTCCCAGTGGGAATTTCTCCATCGACTTCCCTAGCTCTCCGGCGTCGCCTCATCCCGACCCTTTGTCGAGAAGATCCTCTATATCGTCGAGACGCATGTCTTCAAATCAAACATCGGAAGAAAAGGCACTCGCCGACCGTATCGCCCACCTTGAGGCAGAGCTCTCAGCCGAGCGGGAAACTGTGCAGCGACTCCAAAAAGAAGCACACGCCGAGAGACAATCGAATACGGATAAGATGCAAGAAGCTCAGTCTACAAAGAATGACCTTATTGGGAACTTGGAAGCTCGACAACGTGAGTTCGATGACGAACGAAGGTATCTAGAGGGAGAAGTAAAGCGATTTAAAATACGTATCGAAGAGCTTGAAGAGGAGCTGGACAGAAACATTGACAGCCGTGATCACGAGAAACAAGATGCAGAGGAGAGAGTGCATCAACTTGAATCAGAACTGCAAGATGCCCACGCTCGCGCTGATGAGGAGAATGGAAGGGTTAGCAGCTTACGGGAACAGATAGAATCCCACAAAGGTGTGGAGGCCACTCTCCGCGCTCGTGTGGATGAACTTGAGAAGCAAGGGACAGAAAAGAAACACAAAGATCAGGAAGTCTTTCATGCGCTACAAGCTGTCCTGGTGAATCTGTCACCAGGGAGCTCTGTTTCTGACGAAGTCACTGATATCATTAGGGCCATTGACGTACTGTCTGAGGGCCTCGCTATTCACGTTAAAAACGCCGAGGAAAATGCGACAGAAGCGTCGGCGGAAAACAAGGTGCTCACAGAGCGTCTAGACAAGATGGAGTCAGACGCTGAAGTTTTAAGAAACCTCTCGGATACATATAAGTCGGAACTATCTCGGGCCCAGCTGGAGCTTGAGCGAGAAAAGTCCAAGCTATCTTCCATTGAATCCGACTTGAATGATGAGCGATCCAAGCTTTTGGCTCTGCAGTCCAAGCTCGCTGCAGGAGAGACAGGTTCTGATGCTCTTCGAGAGCGTGTTACAGAAGAAGAACGTAAATCAAGGAGTATGTCCCGCCAATTGGCTGAAGCCGAAGCTCGGGCTTGCCGGGTTGAGGAAGAAGTTCTTTCATGGAAGAAACGGGTTGAAGCGATGTCTGGAACTGAACAGCAGGCGGCAGCCAGAGTCGAGGTTTGTGTGACAAGATCCGAAGAACTCTCTAGACAACTTTTCACACAGGTTGAAAAGCTAGGCCGTATGCTGGAGCAGCTAGGCTTCACGGTTATCAGACAAGATGGTGACATAGTTGTTCAAAGGTCGTCCAAGGTCAATGCTCTCTCTGCTACTGGCGAGACTCTGAGCCAATCTGGTGTCGTTTCTGTGAGACCAGACGCAAGTCTTCTGGGCTGGATGAAATACACTAGCCCTGAAGAAGAAACGGAGAAATTTATGGCATTCATAAAATCATTGCACCAGTTCAATGTTGATATATTTGGAGATGCAGTGGTTAAGCGAGTCAAGGATATTGAGCTTCTTGCTCGCAAATGGCAAAAGGAAGCCCGCGGGTACCGGGATAAATACCATCGGATTCAAAGCGAAGCTCATGACAAAATCGCCTATCGATCGTTCAAGGAAGGGGATCTCGCGCTCTTCCTACCAACCAGAAACCAAGCGATTCGGTCTTGGGCCGCCTTCAATGTCGGTGCGCCTCACTATTTCCTTCGTGAGCAGGATGTCCATAAACTTCAGGCACGGGACTGGCTTCTGGCTCGCATCACCAAGATTGAGGAACGAGTTGTGGATCTCTCCAAGTCGATGAATAGCGCCAACCCAGACCGCCGATCGATCGGAGAGGTTAGCGATGGCGCCTCCCTTGACGATGAGAACCCGTTTGAATTATCAGATGGTCTCCGTTGGTATCTTCTCGATGCCACAGAAGAAAAGCCTGGCGCTCCAACAACACCAGGGCTTGGAAAGAGCACTGTTGCACCGGCACACGTCGATGCTCGAGGAAGCATCCGATTAAAGCGCACACCCGCTGGCGGCAATGTCACCAAAACATTGACAAGGAGCCTCGATAGCCGTCGAAACAGCTCGGCTTCGAACAGAAAGGGACCAATGACGCCAACAAACCGAGCGAACGACTCTACGACAGAACTTGTGCGTCCAGCTGAGGCTGACAATACTGCTACCTCACAACCAAGAGAGGCAGCTCCTATCTTCGATGAGGTTTGCCGTGACCTACTCCAGGGTCCGTGAAAACCCGCGGTCCCAAGCAGCCCTTTTCCCCCCGGATTCCATTTCCACATTTTTGCGTGTATCAACCGGAGCTGACGGACTGGCACAGGGCTTGGAACGAACCCACGAGAGTACACTAAATGAACACCACCCGCAGAACTCAAATGGCGGCACCAAGTCTCCTTCATCGCTCCCCAAGATGACGACCACCACGACCACGAGCACGAGCACATCTTCGTTGTCCTCAACTCAGAGCCGACGCCAGTCTACCCGCTACCGCCCGTGGGAGAGACTCTGGTCAGTGGACTATCGTCTCGAGGGTGGAAATCAACAATAGCGTGATAGTCTTTGCAGCAAGCGTTTTTCTTTTCTCTCTCTCTCTCTCTCTCTCTCTCTCTCTCTCTAGCCTTCGGTTTTTTTCTTTTCTTTATCTTTCTTTGGGCTCTCGCTATCCAACGAGACAGGCGCATTATCGGGTGAATGCGTGGCTGTTATCCTATCCTGATATTGGTTGTGAATGATACCCATCATGCAGCAGTATTTGTCTATGTCTGCTTTCCTTTTTTCCCCCATTTCTCGTGGTATTATATGTATGGTCTTTTACGGATGAACTAGAATTTGGCTATTATTTTTTTTATTGATTCAGAATAAATCAATGGAATATATATTTACTGAATCGCGAGCCCGGATCCCTTTGTTCTATAAAGCCAGATAAAAGCACTAATTATTTTATGTGGCAAGAAAAAAGGGAAAGAAAAGGAGGTTTGAAGTGCAATAACATCAAGTTAGTCCAATTGATCTGTAAATCCCTCCATGCCCCCAACCTCTTGCCAAAAGCGTGCAAAGTCGACGCTTTCGTCTTCAAAGAGCTGCTTTGCCTGGATCATAGCGGACTGCTGTCTCTCCGGCGTGAATCCTCCCGGGCGAGTGCTCTCATACTGGATCAATTCCACCCACCGGAAGAAAAGATCCTCCTTGCCCATGACAGTCAATTTATCCTTGAAGGCGAGGATCTGGTCCTGCTGTTTCGAGCGCGTTTTGCCCTCTTCGGTGTTCTCGTCGCCTACATGCCAAATCAACCAGCCAAAGGTATCCGTATTCACGAGCACTGCGGTGCGGAACTCATCAAGCGGTAACCCGTCTCCTTGGCGGGTGCTATCCACAAGCTCATGCGCCTTGACCATGGCGTGGTAGTCAAGGTCCCAGTCTGCGTCTACGAGGAGGAGCCCGGTCTTCCGGATGCGGTCCGGCGTCACGGCGGCAACTATTTTGTCGCGTGCTTCCTCGTTTTCTCGGATCCAGCGGTTGCGCTCTAGCCCGTTGCTCAGACTAGGCTTGCTGCGTCGCACGATGATTTCGTGGTTGCGGAAGCGGACCTTGCGGCGCCATTGGACGGGGCCGTTGTAGAAGCGGAGAGGCCAGGAAAGGAACGTGGTTACGAGGAAGTAGTCGAATATCACGGGGCCCGCCCGGCGGAGGATGATTTTGCCCAGCTCCTCCCACGACATCGTTGATGTGTCTACGCTCATGGAGCTGGTGAATCCAGCCACGGTGGCTAGGAGGGCTGGGTAGAGGTTGCGACCCATGTATATGCGCACGGCGAGGATAGCGATAATCAGAACGTTGGTTATAGTCGAGAAGGTGAACGTTTGCTGCTTGAGCTCTTCTGGGGAGGTGTCGATGTGGATGAGGTATACTTCTTCTGGGGAGAGGACATCGAGGAAGGGGTTAAGGCGGTTCGGCGCAAGCGTAAACGGAGGAAGAGGGCCCGACTGAGAACTGGGCGTTGGCGTTCCTGAGGACGAAGTCGAGGATGTAATCGGGGCTTTGCCCTTGGCTGACCGTCTCGCGGATTTGGCCATCTTGCAGCGTGAAGCCTGTGTATTATAGGGTCCGGATATGTGGACGGCTGCAAGGAATTAAGTAGTCTCAGATGGAGGGATGCAAAATAGAGAAAGACAAGGTCTAGCTTTTCCCAGTTAACCAGACTGTCACTGTGTACCTCATATATAAACACCCTTTGAGAGACGGTTGTTGTGCAGGAGCCACGAAGACGACGAGGACACGACTGGTGATCAATGCATCTGATGGAGTCACACATTGGTCAGATTTGAGGACAACAGCGAGAGAAGACGTACCGTTTGCTTCAGATCAACTGAGGGGACACTGTAGCCATTAACACGAGCAGAAGAAACCAAAAGAAACCAAAGCAAAGCAGAATTAAAGAAAAGACAGAGAGCTCAGTCGAAGTTCGTCGTCATCGATAACCCGCTCTTTTTCATTCTCCGCGCCGCTAATCCGCTTTGGGGCCTGTTTGGAGATCCGCGGCTTCAACCACGACACAAGTATTGTTAGTTTATTCGTATTCTTATTCTTATTCTTACTATTCTTCTTCTGTGTTGTTGCTATTTTCACCGCGTGTGTTGAGCTCCTCCCAGCCTCGTGCAGGAGTGAATGGCGCACATTCTGCTACGATGCCCACCCCCGAGCGTAACACTGGCCAAACGTCGTGGGCGCGTCGTCAACACCAACAACAGCAGCAGCCAACGTCTCCCTTTCGACGAGCCCGCCATGTGTCTCATGATGTCGACGCGTCGTATGGCTTGAGTCCTCCCCATGGATCTAGTGCGCGTCACAGGAGAAATTTCAGTCAAACAGGGACGCTGCGAGGGGCGTTCGAAGTCGCATCGCGCTTACCGTTCACGACGCAGGGTGAAGACCTCTCTACGGCTGCGTATCTAGGAGGAACTCCGAACCAAAGAAGACGCCAGAGCTACGACGCCATGTCTCCCGAGTCCAATCCGCCAAATGAGCTGGTCGAGGCGTATCAGCAAATCTATGACGCCGGAAGTCTCACTGACCTCGACGAATACGATGGCGATGAACCCTTTCACACGCAAGCTTCCGAAAACTATAATACACAATTATCCCCAGGGTCTTCAATAAGAGATCATGCGCTATTCGCCGCATCTGATGCGAGTTTTACTGACGAATCGCCCCGTGCAAGGGTTGTCGACTATACCAAAGATGAACAGCGGTTAAAACGGGCTACAGCGAGTCGATCGCCGGTGCTGAACAGAGCTGGAAGTGCTGCGGGGTTAACATCGGAGCAGCTACAGCGACGAGAGGAGGAGGAAGAAGAAAACCAAAGTTATTCAGAGGAAGATGATGCGCTGCAGCCGTCTATGAATGTGCCGTCGACCTGGGGGAGCAAGGCAAGGCCTCGTCAGGGTTGGCTAAAAACACTCACACGGAAGAACGAAACTGGACTTGGATCGTCTCTCGATGCGCCCGAGGACTTCTCGTCGTCTAGAAGATTAGAGGGTAGCGCGAGCTTGAAGGCTGAATCTCCCGAGGCAGCCAGAGTTGAAGATAGGGATACTACCAGGGACAGCTCCATGAGTCGACACCACAGAGTTCCCTTGTCGGACACATTTAACCGTATTTCTTTTGAGCCCAAGGATGAAAAACTGACTAATGGAGACCAAATCCCAAATACGCCGATTACCGTCTACAAAAATTCCACGTTTAGTAAAAGAAGCCCCTCGAAAAGAGACTCCCGGGATTTGCTCCGAAAGCTTTCACGGACAGGCAGCCCAAATCAGAACCCAAATCCCACCGCGATTAGGACACCGGAAACGACAAGAGACAGACGCATCTATGATAAAACCCCAGTTGTAACAGGCGCCTGGATTGATACGCCAATGACTGAGCGCACCACAGGGTTTCCCGAGCATTTGGCCAAAGATATAATACGGTCGCCTGCTAAAAGAGCCAGACTGGCGGAATCTCCCGAGAAAGCCGAAAGCAAACCGGACACGCACTCCAGCTCTACGGATTGGAGACGATTATGGTCTAGGGAAGCTTACACGCCGAACGAGGAGAAAATAGTAGAGGAGGAGGAGAGGCGAATGGAGGATCAAACAGAAGAGAGGCCGGTTGAAAAAGGCGTGCCGGAGACGAATAGTGAGGAAGCACAGACACATGGAGACGACAATACAGGAGCAAAGAAACAAGAGTCGGATAGCCTCAAGGCGCGAGAGAGAAAGCGAGAGAAGCCACCGGTAATAAAGCCAGACCTTCCGAAAAGCGCTCTGGAAACTGTCTTGCAAGATCATAAGGAAAATAAGGATCCTTTGGATATTGGCGACGATACGATCGAGTCTCTTGAGGTACTTATGGAACAAGAGCCAACCGGACTGAAAACTGAGGAAGAGGATGACGCTGCATACGAGAAGTCTGTTATTGAGCAACTAGAGCTTGCAAATTCTGCGTCTCTCGATATGGGTGACCTCAACCGACTTCACGGAAAGCTGCAGTCGTTGACCGAGAATATCGCGAAGGTCAAGGTAGGGCTTAACAGCCTGGAAGTCCAAGTATCCCGGGATAATGACGTTCTTTCTTCGCTTTCCAAATCTCTTGAAAGGGGGTCGACACAATCGCAACACTCCCATGGAGAAGGAGGATGTCAGACATGCAAGGTGCACACGACGAACTCGCGCACATATGCCACCATTCCCCTACCGCGTCTATGGAGACGAGACTCGGGCTCGCGAGCTCTGCGCCTCACTGTGCTGGGATGGTGCATTGTTGTCGCCATTACGTGGTACTTTTCAGAGTCAACCATGTGTGACTATTACTGCCACCCTTTTGTTGGTTCTGTCTGTGAAGGGAATTGCCTTCTTCCAGACGCCCCCCGTTTTCCATTTGTGATTCCAACGATGCTGTGGCGCTGGCTACATGTCTCGCAAATTCTCACGCCTTGTTGGACTATCCTGTTGGCCGTCCTTAAGCTCTCCGCTCAGCTATTGGGACTTTGGGATGGTTACGTGGATGATGAACCGCGTGTACTCAATTTGACTGGTGAGATTTGGGTCCATGGTAGCCAAGCTGGGACTCTCCCAGCAACAGCAACAGCAACTCCAACGGGGCAGGGATTTGTTCCCCAGCTGCCCCAATGGCGATGGAAAGAACAGAAGCAAACGCCTGAAGCTGTCCCGAGCCTGAATTTGGGGTCAAATTCGGGCAGAGATGCCTGGGAAGATGTTTCTATGGATGATGATGAATATCTTTGAGATAGGCGAAGGCGTACACATAGGAGATTTCTCGAGTCTCGTGTATTTCATTTACTATGGCGTTATTGATCTTCTTCTTCTTCTTCTTCTATTTCAGGGCTGGGATGAAGCAATAAAATCGGCGTTTCAAGTGGGTAACTGGAACTGAGGGCAGGGTGGATAGGTGTTTTCTCTTTAACTGAATTTATACCTTGCTCGTACGGGACTGGGGGATCCATATTATCTCCAGTGATACCTCGTATGAGCCTGTTCTCTTCTATCAATGGCTTGACCTTTATAATTGGTAGTAAAGGAAGCTTAAGTGTAGCGGGCTGTCTTTGCGCGCATGACTTAGGCTTAGATGTATGTACACTCAGAATACGGAGACAAAGAGCCAATAGATCTTGACTTTTAATCTATTGGGGACAAAGGGCTTCACGTTTATACCTACCTAATGAGTTCAACATATCTGGTAGCTACACTTACAAGGAGAGAAAGGCACATATAAGAAGAAACAGACTAGCCTACAGTCTAGCCTTCTTCACAACCCCCTCCCTCCTCAACTCCTCCTCTCCTTCCACCAGCCACTCTGCCGAAGCACGCAAAAGGCCATCTACCTCCTCATCCGTCAACGGACTCGCCTCATCCAGCGGAATCTCCCGGTCAGAACCAGCCGTAAACCCAATATACCTCAGGTTCCCAGACGACACGAGCCGCGCGCCCACGGCATCCCGACAGAAAGCCGCCGTACCATCGAAGAACCGCCGTCCAGCAGCAGATCCAGGCATCAAGAGTCCGAAGCAGTGCGGCATACCCTCGAACTGCTCCGCGACGATAGAGACGCCGGCCTGGTGCATTCTCCGGGCGAGAACGAGGGCTTCGTCTGCGAGGGTCTCCTCGCCTAGGGAGATGAAGATTGGGGGTGCATCGCGCCAGAGATGCTTTGGTGTCGTGAGCGGGGAAACGAGTGGGTGGAGGAATGCGTTAGAGTTGACGAAGTAGTTTGTTCGGGGCGGGGAGGAGGGCCAGAACTCGTCTGCTGTGAAGCGGGGAGGGGACCAGGTGGTTCCGGGGGTTTGGTGCGGGGGCGAGAGGTAGTCGTATTTGGCGTTGGAGAGGATCGAGGGCATGGAGCGGGAGATGTCGCACCAGGGGGAGGTAGTGGCTACTCCTGCGGGGATTTCGATGGGGATGTCTCGTCCGTGGAAGCGGATGTGGTGAGATATTCAGCGGAGGGTTAGGAGGGTTTGGAGGAGGACGAGGCACAGTTTGCCTCCGGCGCAATCACCGGCGAGGACGATCTCGGTTGCTGGGATGGGGCTATGGAAGGATCCTGGTGGTGGAGAGATGAGGGAGAGGTATGCAACCAAGGCGTCGACTAGTGCAGAGGGGAATGGATGTTGAGGCGCAAGGCGATACCGGACTGACAGGACTGGAGCGCCGGTTCGCTTGGACAGTTGAGATGTCACAATGCGATGAGTGCAGGGGTTCATGAGACTTGAAAAAACAAGGTTAGCTGCTGTGGGAGGATATGTTGTGATAGATCGGATTAGTAGTAGGAGAGCTCGCCAGTAGGCACCTCCATGGAAATATAGAATCACCATTTCTTCCACGGACTCCTTCTTCAGTTCCTCATACTTCTGCTCCTCTGATATGTCAGGTTCAGGCGCATTCTTGTCCACACCGCTACGGTGGCCGTTCTACTCGGCCTCAACAGGCACGACACCAGGGATATCAAAGGTTTCGTTCCTCAATTTCAGCTCCTCGATGGCCCTGATCACAGCCTCTTGAACGTCACTCTCGGGCTGGGGGAATTTCACTTTTGACACCCAAATAGGGCCCTTGATACCCGGGTCGCGTATGGTTTCCTTCTGCTGCTTGCCTATTGGAACCTTTGGAGTCAGTAAGGACCGGATGATGGCGACTGTCAACTCAGTGCGGAGATCTTGTTTGCCGGTGACTGGAGAATATCGAACGACATGGAAGAGGATGGTCCTTCCTCAGGATGAGCGGTATTCTCACTATGAGGCTACCGAGACTGCTCATGGGGACTGTTTTGGGGGGAGTGGCGGAAGAATCACGACTAACTTGACGACAGAGAAAGCATCAATCAAGGGAGAAGCACGATAAATAATTTAGACATGGAGATCAAGAGCCGTGAGGGGTTGATGAGAGCGAGAAGAAGAAGAAGAAGAAGAAGAAGAAGAAGAAGAAGAAGATCAGAGATCGTCGAAGCCTCGGCAGATGCAGGCAGACGCTGGTTGAATCGCAACAACTCTTTACGCAGGCACAGCTCTATTAATTCCTATTAATTTGATTCTTGGAATACTATGTACTGGATATACTTATCTGGCGTACTTGTGCCTAGTAATTTAAATTATGAATATGTGCAGATGCGCTCTTCCGTGTGCTCGCTTTTGATCGTATTGGAGGAATCCTGAAAGATTGTATGTATGTGCTTCACCCAAGCCTTGCAGTATGCTCAGGGCCCTGGGGTTCCTTGCATTGGCCATCCTTGCTTGTAGTCTCTTCCTCAGCTTCTGATGTACTGCGGCTACTAAGGGCATTGCGGTATACTGATTGCTCGTCCTCCTTCAACCCGTAGCCAGAAGGGTCTCGCCGAATGAGAAAATGTTGAACCTTCGCCTCAGATGTTCCAGTTTGATTCACCGTACTTTTACGTCGCTCTGTCAAAAACCGGGCGGACTTCTCATTGACTTCCTGCAGCTTATTTTGATAGCCAGTGGTGAATTGGCTGAGCCATGATGCCTGAACAGCACCCCCCAACAGGACCAAGAGAATGATAAACGTGATAAATGTGCGCTGGTCAACTATATTCTCTTGTTTGGGAGCATCGCGGTTATACCATCGCTCCCAGTCCTCCCACGTTGCGTTGGAATAAATGGGACCGTAGTCGCTAGAACCGGTCCTCGTCCAGGACGGTGTTGGGTGCTGGTTGTCTGTAGCGTGAACGTGCCACCCAGTCCCGAATCGGTCGTAAGCTGCCCGCCTGCTCGGGTTGGAGAGAATCTCATGAGCAGCGACGACAATATGGTAGCGTTGGAGTCTCGCTTCCGGGGTTATATTTCTGCATAATGGATGGCCGCTGCAAGGACGGTCAGGATGGTAGATCTTGACTAGCTCGTAGAAGCGACTCTTCGAATACGGAGAGGCCCGGTCTTGCCCAAACACATCGTACGGAGTGAAGGAGGAGCTGGATGGCCATGAGATATGCTTTTCAGAATCACCGCCATAAGCTGTGCCATATAGCCTGAAAGTACAGGCGGAGAAGGTATGAGGACATGGCGGCGGGGGTGGCCACGCGGAGTAAGATTGGCCTAGGAGCAACCTGTTATAGCAAAGAACGATGGGTTTCTTCAGCATTGCCGCATGCTTTCAATGAAGGAGCAATGGGAAACTCCTTCGCATAGGCCTTGAACGCATGAATATCGAGATAGAGATGGAGATGTTGAGGTGTTGAGTCTCTCTCACTGTCGCCGGACTTCCGACTGCGGCTCCGTCACGTGCTGCGATCTGGAGCTTCGTCATTTTTTGCCTCCAACAACTGCTTTTCCGTCAACAGGCCGTCAATTCCCCCAAAACTTTGCAATCATGTCTGATTCTCGGGAGGAGGAATACTCTGATCGCAGACGATCACGCCTGCGGTCTGACTCCTCTAATCCCGACAGCGACCGACGACGACGAGCCCGTTATGACGAGGACGATGACGACAACTATGGCAGCAGCTCGCGCAGGCGCGAGGATCACCACAGCTCTGGAAAGAATAACCAGAGGAGACGGTCGTCGCGCAGTCCATCGAGCCGCACTTCTCATAGGAGGGAATATGAACGTCGCCATCCAGAACGGTCAGAACGAGCGGAAAACTCAAACGATGATCAGAGGCGACGGCGACGTCGTTCCCCAGAAGAACGCTCCCACCGGAGACATCACGATCGTGATTCGTACAGTCATAAGCAAAAATCGTCGCGAAGGCACCGGAGATATTCGCGGTCTCGGTCCGCCCACAGGCGCTCTCGAAGCCCGTCCTCACGCGATCTGACACGCTCGAAAGGACCCCTTCCTTCGCAACAAGACGCGTATAAGTCGGAAGTCTCACAGGGCGCAGATGCGACTGTCCCTCCCCCCGAAAAGGAGAAGCCGAACTTTGGTCTTAGTGGGCGCCTGGCTGCTGAAAGTAATACTGTGAGTGTGAATGGAGGCACTGTAGTCCTGAAATACCACGAGCCCCCTGAAGCACGGAAGCCCCCAGCAAAGGATTCCTGGCGTCTCTACGTGTTCAAGGGCAAAGATTTACTGGAAATGATGGAATTAAACGAACGGAGCTGCTGGCTGATTGGGCGCGAGCGATTGGTGGTGGATTTCCCACTCGATCACCCGAGTTGTTCTAAACAGCATGCGGCAATTCAATTCCGGTTTGTCGAGAAGAGAAACGAGTTTGGAGACCGTATTGGAAGAGTCAAGCCGTATCTCATTGATCTAGAGAGCGCCAATGGCTCGTCGGTCAATGGAGACCCTATTCCGGCCGGACGATATGTCGAAATACGAGACAAGGACGTCCTCAAGTTTGGCCTGAGTTCTCGAGAATACGTCCTTATGCTGGCTCAGCCTGACTAGATTCAGGAGAAGATCACAAAAGCAGTGTTAATGATTTATTCGGGAAATCAATACCTATGGGTACTAATAATGTACATGGAGCAGAGCAGAAGAGTGCCTGCCCTTAAGAGAATGTCCTTTTTTTAAGCTACAAACGAAATCTGACTGTGATCTCTTCCAGCCGACTCCATAGGATCAAAACTTCTATGACTTCAAGTTACCAGCTGCCTCCTTAGCCTTACCCTTGACCTCTCCCACGGCCTCATGGGCCTTTCCCTTACCCTTACCAGCCAGCTCCGCCGCGTCACCCTTCAAATCTCCCGACTTCTCCTTGGCATGCTCGCTGGTCTTGCCAACGGTTTCTTTAATTTTATGCGCAGCAGTCTCTATATATACTCATTAGCAAACCCCTTCCAATTGGAAAATTGCAAATCTGGCAATCTCGCGGAGAGAAACGCACCTCCAGTCTCAATACCCTTGACCGCTGCATCCGAGACGAGTCTATCTGCCTTCTTCAATGTACTCTTAGCAGCATCCACAGGCCCGGAATCTCTCTTGGTTGTTGACGAGATAAACCTGTATCCGCCGAGTGCCACGGCAGGCGTCGTGGTAGCTGTCTTACACAGAGCAGCTGTGTTGAGTGGCGCTGCAGTGCGAGCAGCAGTGGAGGCGAACCGTGTAAGAAAGGACATGATTGATTGATGTCTGAATAGGAGGTTATTGATAGTCTGAATTGAATACAACTCTGAAGTGAGAAATAAAAAGTCTTCTGGCTTTGGTAATTCACAGAATCAGATCAGATGCATCGTAGTGCTCCCCATTTATATAGTCAGGAGGCGTGTTTATCCAAGTTCTGCGTTGTTGTTGTCATTTACAACGTCATCCAAGCCGTGGTGTCAGTGTGACGTCAACACTCACTCACTCTCTCTCTCCCTCTCTACACGCAGACATATATACACATATATATGGCAAATTCAAATATAAGATCCAAGTTTCGGTCCCAGTTCCGGTTCTCGCGGTTTTCTGGGACATGTCGTAACACGAAAGAAAGCGGCAGATGTGTACGCACGGAAGTGGGTAAAGTAGAATAGGCTGTGGCGAAGATGATTAACCTGGGAAGTATACAGTTAGTAGAAGGAAGAAGAATATTTCAGTTTATTACTGCTATATTTGTCTCTTTCTATAGTTCAGTAGGACTCTATTTATCAATCTATTAATCTACTCGAGGGGCTACATGGTCCATATGTGAAAGTGTCTAGAGCGGCTCTCTACTTCGCAACGTGGGAAGCAATACCGGAGATAATCATGTCTCTAATGAAGCAGAAAGAGGAGAATCAAGGAATGTGCTGCTGATTCCCTTAATCACTAAAACAGACTTTGCAGTACTGGCACGTTGATTATTAGGTAGATAATCAGGTAGATATTCAGGATGGTAGAAGATTATGGTCCAGCTCACTTATGAGATGGATAGCTTCCTTTTCATATATTCAACAAGCAAAAGTAGAGGTACACTCGAAGTCATCAATGGGGTATCGTCATTATCAACTAGTATTAGAGATTTACTCCATGCAAAGTACTGAAAGGGGTATTATGAAAGAGTAGGATAAAAAAGGCAGCACAAAAGACAACATAGAAACCTCTCCATCCCAACCTGAAAAACTACAATCCAGAACCTGCACTCCTTAAAAATCGGTTCATGTCATCCTGGGTATTATTATTATATATGTATGCATGCATTGCAAGTAAACCATGTTGTAAACGGAGATGACCCTCAACAACGGCCCCCAGATGCGGTTTTGTATTTTTATGCCTTTTTGGGCCAAATTTCTCTCATGCTTTTCTAAACCAATCAGCAAGGAAAACGTTATAGGCGGGAATACCTAGGTTTGGGATGTTTGAATGTTCAATCCAAGGCCATCGAATCCAGGATGAGATGGAGAGCTGCCGCTGCGTAGTCGTATAGTCTGTGTCTCATATGGCGGCCCAAGCAACCTCATTCGATAGCAACGGCTCAGAGCGATTGTCATGATACATTTGATACTGTTGTGGTGGCTGAAGTTGATACTGCTGGTATCCGACGAGTCGCTGGCGTGCATCCATCCCGTACATCGACACAATGTGGCCCAAAGTTGCTGAGGCCATTAAGTGTTCCAGACAGGGTCTAAGCTTGTCACATTTGTATCAAGTAGGAGAATTGGTCGTCGCTGAGAAGCTGCACCGTAAGAGGTGTTCGCCTGGGGATTGTCCGGGAGAGTGGTTTGCGGATACTGTTGCATCTCCGATATCCAGCTTCCAGTTCCAGAGAGGGTCCTTAGTGAGTAAGATTTGGCTGTGGGATGAAAAGAACAACAGACTCTCAGCTACAAGGCTGATACAAAGCACTTCATTTTCGTCTCATCATAAGAAATCAAAACAAGCAAGCGCGCGAGATATCAGACACAGATAATCAGAGAGAACATCAATATCAAGAAATTGCGAGAAACGCAGAAGCATGAAGAGTCTAGTGAGGATTTGGGTGCGACACCCCAGATTTAGGAGTGTAAGAAAACAGAAGAATCCATATCCGAGGGTTCCTCGACCCCATGTGCTCTCAGAGTTAAGGAACGAGGGGCAGTCGAAGGGTTGAGAGTCGTACCGGTAGTCTGATGGTCTGACACACTTGGTTCTTGCGACATCACTTGTGGATCACCAAAGATTTCTTTGGCTTTCAGAGTTCTAATGATCATTTGGGTTTTCTCTTCCTCTGCCCATCTGTCACGAATGGTGGGCGGTGCGTCACGGGAGTATCGTAGGAGAGCTTCTGCCACTGCTTCATACCCGGGGGCATTCTCGTCGTCGAACTTACACATGTGGCTATGGTCTGCCTCAATACCCATTCTCTCCACGCCGTCCGCGTAGGGCGCTGCGGAAGTCTCATCAACAATCAGTTTACGCGTGCCTTTGAAATTAGTTGGCAAGGTTTCATGGAAGAAATATATGTGGAACCTCGGCATTACGTCTGTGAAGAGACTGTTGATGTTCTGTAGTGTCTCATTGTTGGTTTTCAGCGCCTTGAGCAAATGTGGAGAACAGTCCAGGACTTTCTTTGGAAAGACAGCAGCACATATTTTCTGTAGGAGTAGACTCCATTGTGCAATGTCCGAGCCGTTGTGTGGAGTGCCGAGAAACAAAATGCTGTATGTTGAGACGTAAATTGAGCGAAGGTGCTCAATCTTCTCATTTATAATGCTTCGGGAGTAGATCAAGGCTCGCTTCACCACCAGTCCACCTAGCCCGTGGCACACGAAGATAATGGGTCTATCAGTGCGTCCTTTTAACTAGAGTGTGAATCAGTTACTTATTGAGGACATTGCATGGGGTAGTATAGAAAAGGTTAGCAAAGCGCAAGAGGCTGGGGCCCTACTTTGCGCTGCTGTGATTCTTGATAATTCCACAGGTATGCCATGTCTGATGCAGTCATGCTGGAAGAGGGAAATAGATGGAAAGAAAGGAAGATGTACCGTTTGATTAGCGGCTAGCAGAGCAGCCAGAGTCTCCGAATGATTCAGTATCCGATCCTTGGATGCGCCATCGGTGAAAGCTGTGATATTTGCATTGTAGCCGTAGGTCAGGATTCTCTCTCGATTCGATTCGAGAACCTGAGGAAGCAGATCGACAGACCAAAAGGTCCCTGTTGCTTTGGAGGTCCAGGTTTTGTGAGGTTGACCGTTCAAGTCATGGACCAAGACAATATCAACCAGTGGCTCCTGGGGTGATTCGTATATCTGGGTTAAGCCAAACTGTTTGATGCGCGATGCCAGGTCCCTTTCTGGAATCAGCAGTGAGTGAGATTTGATGAGTGAACGAATGAGGAGGGACGGAGAGAGAGAAAGGATGAGAGGGTGGTGGGGAGGGAAGACCACGAAGGACTTGATGTATATAAATACTCTCAGGGACCAGATAATCGAAGATCCTCGTTGCTTCGATTCATGGGTTGCGACTAATTCCCTTGTAGGCATACAACAAGGCTCTGCTCAAGTCCTGTAGGGCACTCAGTCATCAGATCTCGTTATTCACACATTTTATTATTATTTTCTTTCCTTGACAAAGTATGACATGCATTATGCAGGCAACAACAAGACTGTCCCATTGGCCAGGGCCATCTTAGCCTTATAACAGGGCAACTTGCGTACAGAGCCCTACTAGGAGGCCCTGCAGATGCAAAATATCTGTACAGCCTTGGTAAGACAATGCATCTTAACCCTATGAGACATCCAAAGGTACTAGAACAATCAGTTAACCCAGGAGATGTTATTATTATCCCCCCTCATCGCCCCTTGAAGGCAGGCTTCCTCTTTTCCGAGAACGCCCTAAGAGCCTCAAGCCGGTCCTCCGTATCAACCACCGCATCGTAAGCCTCGTTTTCCCCCTCCTCCCCCTTCTCAAACGTATTAACAGCCCTGAGCGCCTGGTTGACAGCAATTGGGCCCCCCTCACAAATATCCAACGCAAGCTTGATACTCTCCCGTAACACTCTCTCCCGCGCAACACCATCTTTCTTCTCCTCCTCCGGTAGCACTTCAACCAGTCGATCGCAAAGGCCCATAAAATACGCTTCCGCCCCCCCAACACGTCGCCCAGTGAGGATCAAGTCGCGGGCACGCGTCACCCCAATCAGCGGCGGGAGACGATAAGTCGCACCTGCTCCAGGGATAATCGCCAATTTCGTTTCCGGGAGGGCGACGACGCTGTTCGAGGTGAAGACGCGTAGGTGCGTGCATAGGGCGAGCTCAAGTCCGCCGCCGAGCGCTATCGAGGATACAGCAGAGATCGTGGGGATAGGGAGGGCCGCGAGGTCGCGGAATGTTCCTCGCAACTTGGATAGGAATTGGTTTGTTCTGTTTTGCAAATTCGTCAGTTCATTATCTAATCATGATTTCTTTTTCATATCTCATCTCTTGACTTGTACTTGTACGTAAAGGGGGCTAGACGGCTACTACTTCTAGTACCCAGCAGTAGTTATACGGTGTGACTAACTCATCCTTGGTCATCCGAAGTCGCTCTTTGAGATCCGCGCCGGCGCAAAATGCAGAGTCCGCATTACTGCCGATAACGAGTGCTCTTGTCGGTCCGGAACCTCCTTCTGCAGAGATCGACTGGATGTGGCTCGCGAGTGTATCCAGGAGGTTTTTGGATATGGCGTTTCGGGCGTGCGGTCGGTTCAGTAGGAGGACTCGGATATTCCCAGATCCTGGAGCTGGGACATGTTGTGTTTGAATCACCGCATCGTCAGGGTTAGTTCCTGTGCTGAATCGAGCGACCCTGACGCGTAGCGAGATGATGGGGGGAGCTCGGAGGGATGATGGTGCGAAGAGTGAGAGGCGAGGGGGCATTGTGAGATTATGGGAAGCGGATGCGACTGTTACAGGACAGATTGAAGAACCTGAGAATGTTGGGTTGTAGATATTTAATGAAGCAATGAGTATGACTTTGACCAAGAGAAGAGAAGAGAAGACGAAGTCCACGATGTTGTGACGTCGAAAAGCCTGCTGTGGGGAAGCCGAGCTCTTTCTTGTGCGGGGGAACATCGTGGATTCTCTCCAATTTGCGCCGAAAATAAGCGGTGCTCAGACAACAGCCTAGGGTATCATATGTATCGTGAGCCTGCCCTCTCTATTTTACAAGATCTATTGATATAATGATACATATATATGTACATGAAGGGTAAAAAAGTTATATGTGGCCTTGTCGCTCCAACAATTAGTGAGAACCGTGGGTTACATATTCCCATACTTCCTCATCGCTTGGCCAAGGTCCCCAAACCTCTGTCGCTGTGACAATGTCATATGCTTCTTGCAGAGCCGGATCTGAGAAATTTGGCTCAGAGTCATTCGGTGTAACATGAGATGTAAATCCAGGCTCATATGTTGCTGGGGCTGTATGCTGTCTTCCCCAGTATCCTTCCAGGAACAAGCGAATTGCAACAACAGTGCGTCGCACCATCCTGTCGCCATTGAGATACTCGTCAGACGCATCTTTGAGCGCTAGAGCGTGCTGGCTCATCCACCGAAGGAGAGATAACAAACCATCTGAGTCTTCAGCTAACCCAAGAGACCTGACAAATGCGTGAAGCGCAGCAGGAGGGGGAGCGCGAAACAAGGTTGGTAATACCACCTGCGAGTCGGTGCCACTCTCAAGGGAATTTTTGACATGCTCAAATAACGAAGCTGTCCTTGGGTCCAGGAGAACAAGGCGATCGAAGCGACTTTTGAGCGTATTTAATCCGCTCTGAACCATATCCTCAAATCTTGGAGAGACAAAATCAAAGCTAACTCGCTCTTCCTGCACGGCTCTGTTTACAAGCCCAAGACCCTGCTCCATAGCACAAGGGTCTTTAATACCGGCAGCAACTGCACTCGAGAAGCTGCTACAGAGAATTTGAAATCCTTCAAACCCAATTTCGACTTCCCGCTCGTCTAGCCATTTGATAACTTCCAGGATCTCATGCCAGGCAAGGATCATTTGGGTATGTCCACTGATGGTGCTGGGCGAGGACCCCAAAATGCGCTTCGCGCTTAGGGTCGATAACAACCGAAGCCACGCCTGTGGGTTTTGGGAGTTTCGCTTTCGCAAAAGCTGAATAGCGTGGGATAGGAACTTGAGATCTCGAAATTTCTTCCCAACGACTGGTTCTAAAGTGTGAGAAAATAGAGTAGTATTCTCCAATGGAGCGATCGACCAGCTGCCCGTAATAATAGGGAACAGATCTGCAGTGTTGATTCCACTGTGCTTCAAAGATGACTTGGAGACAGTGGCAAATTTACACAAGAAATAGATGAAACTTGAGAAAATGTGATCTGGGAGCTCATCCAAGGCCTCTTCGCTTTTTATCCTGTTATCCACGGTGCACAACGCTCGGATTTGCTGATTGGTTAAGTTGCTGCAACTGATATATTCTAGGCCAGTGCGAAAATTCGGCGCGTGTCGCAAAAGTAGGGCTAGGAACCTCCCACCTGGTCGCAGACCTTGCGAAAGCATTTTCTTCATGAGGTCATTCAATGTTGGTGGCTCTGTGGATGTATAGATCCAATCTCGTGCAGAAGCTGGTTCAGGGAAAACCTCCAAACCATCTCCCGGCAAGGCTAGGCTAGTCTGATCAAGTTGTTTTTTCGCTGTTTTTCGTCGAAAAACAAGCTTTTCGGCCATGGCAGCGTAGATGCCGCCATGAGGTTGAAGGCCCTGGTTTTCATAGGCAAGAAAGCACGCCCAAGCCTCACGGACTGTTCTCGTAGAGCGAAGACGGGCCTCCCAAATAGCATGGTAATTCGAGCGCCCTGCAGGCCCATGTAAGGTTTCCGGACGACGTATCAGCGTCCTTGTTTGGATGGTTGGGCTGTGATCCGTGTCCCAACCTGCTAAGATTCCGGAAACCTCCTCCCAACGAGAATGTGGGTATCCTGCTTCCTTCATTTGGGACATAACGCGCATGGCACGGCTTTTCATGCCCTCTGTACCTCTTTGAGAGTCGATGCCTAGCTTGTCCTCCTTCCACGGCGGCCATGATGGGGCCTTTAACTCTGCAGTTTGTCTTTCGGCGGAAGTCTTTTTATGGGCTAGTTGGACTGCAATCAGGCCCTGATATCCTCGTCTCGTCACAGGTAAGACTGGTTGGTGGCTTGCCATAGCTTTCAAAAGTTCAAATTGTGCTTGCTGCTGTATTGAGACCGACAAAAAAGGACTCGATTTGCAAGGCAAAGACAGCAATCGCAGGCATGTGTTGAATTTCTCAGCCATGAACTGAACGACACGGTCTGTCGCAACTGTCCGGTCACTTCCCTCTGTTTCAAGAACGGTCATATAGAATGCGAATGTTCGCGCAATGGGAATCTGGGCCTCTGGCCACAGCTGTCGCGCATGGTGAAGTAAGCGAACAGCATAAGTCGCACACATGCCAGGGTCAATCAAAGGTCTCGCCTTTTTCGGTTCACGAATGAGGGTTTGATTAAAAACCACATCATTTGATGTTATATCAAGAGATGAATCCAGGGGTGGGATTGGTCGCCCACTCATCAAGTGTAGAGAGTATATTAGTAGTAAACGGAATGTTTTCAAGTCAAGCTTTTGTCGAAGCAGTATAAGCGAAACAAATGGGGGAATCCCCTGAGAGTCGATATTTTTATTTAATGTTCCCTCTGCTTCCACTAGGAAAATCCGGAGAGTGGCCTCGTACGCCGTACTGCTTTTGAGAACCCACGCCCATGCCATAACATCAGCGATATCATAGTTTCTCGAAGCCAGATATTCCATATAATCATCACGGATCATACTTTTGAGAGCGTACTCGAGTTCTGATGCTGCTCGACGCTGTTTAAAAATGGCCACCCCCTCCCATCTCTGCAAGACAGGATCCACGTATTGGATATAATCTGCAATGATTTCTTGTAGCGATACTCTATGTAGTCGCTTGAACTTGAATCGCTGCTTCATGGACAAAGGAGCCATAAGCGGTTCTTTTAAGCCATTTCCTGAAATAGTCCAGTTCCTAATACCAGCATCCGGGGAGTCGAGCACGGTATTCTGCAGAGTGTCAATTAGAAACTCCGAGGGACTTGGCTCGTAATACGAGGGTGTATCCGGTATCCCATTTCGGCGTTTTGAAGAAGAAACTTCAATTCGCGCGCGTCGGCCACCCTGATGGCGATTTCGCAACGGGACTGTCCCTGGTAGGCTAGAAGTACTTCGGTTGGCATTATTATTTTCTGTTCGTTCAAGTTTTCCATCTGGCCCCCTTGATGATATAAGTGTTGCCCAGGGGGAATATGATTGATTTAGCTGAGATTGGAGCCGCGACATGCACCAAAATTCGCAGGATGACGGGTCCTCATTATTGGTGTTCTCGGGAGCTCTGTTGCTTTCGAGTCCCGGGTCTGTAGAAGTCGACGAATTGAGAAAGGCATTCGTAGGTGAGTCCAGATGCTTCGGATATATTGGACGGAAGGACGTGCTATACGAGCATCTCTACACAAAGAAGCTAAAGTTAGAGGCACTCCAAAGACATGAATTTTTAGGCTGTGGAAGTAACCAAATACCTTCCGGAATGAACGGCTGCTCAGTGGCGCCGCTCTCAGGGAAGACACCATCAAGCGGCCTGGGGCATGATTCCAGACCGATGACATCCATGAAGAGAATCACCAGGACCAGACTCCAAAGGAAAAAAGATCGCAGTGCTGCGATGTTAGAACACGATATTCAGGTACGCGCATACCAAGTACCACCGCTAAATAGAGCAGCAGCAGACGCAAAGGCGGTGGAAAAACCAGTATCACGTGACTGATCGTCACGGGTTGCGCTTTTGGTATGGCGCGGTCGAGGAAGAAGAACAAGAGAGGATCTCTCGCTTTGTCTGTCCTCCCGCCTAGCCCATCGGTACGGGGTTTCGACTTTATTTCCACTCTCGATTGACTGGAATCCTTCTTTGGGTGGATTGTCTATCGCGCAGAGCCAATTTTCTTCTGTTGTGGCGTTGGATCTCTCCCTTGTGAGTTTATCCTCCCTGGTTGCGCACCGCTTCTCTCTGTTGGGCCTGGTACCAACTATTGGCGCATCCGCTTCGGAGATCAAGGAACACTCGATCACCAAATTCTGATTCCAGGCGTCTGGTTTCTAGATTTTTCGTTTGTCTTTCTATCTCCTGTTAAATTACCCCTCAATCATAGGCGCAGTGTCGCGTCCTGTTAATTTCAGGTGCATCCGTCTTGGTCCCCTTGGAGGATCGAAAAAAGGAACGCCCTTTGTTCTCGCGTCGAAAGACAGAACTGCTGCAGCGGCGCGACTCCGAGGCCATGAGCGCAGACGAAGGCGGCGGAACAGCCTCGATACCGGCCACAAACGGCGAGCGCTATACTGCCACCCCTGATCCATCCGCGTTGGCGACACCTGGTAAGCGAAAGCGTGTCTCAAGTCATGATGACAAGGCAGGCCAAGACGGCAGTACGAGTGTGTCGCAATCGGAGGAAAAGATAAAACTTCAGGAAACTCTACGCAATCTTGTCGAGATATTGAGCAAGTGAGAGCTCCCTTATATGTTGTATACTCCCAACTATCCACAACTGATGGCTAATTAATGGAAAGAAACGACACTGAACTTCAACTTCTGTCCTGCCCGCTACCATCGTCGCCCGTGAAACCCCGCTCAAAACGTGCAAAAGTTTCTGGAGAAAAGGATGAAGGAGCTAGTATACAAGCCCGTGTCGCGTCTGATCGTTATAACACGCTCTCTGAATTTTTGAGTGATATCGAGAAGGCCTCTACCGCCGTGATTGAGAGGAACAAGGCCCAGGCCAGTGGGACTCAGACTGATGGGACACCCGTTACCGAAACAGTCAATCGCATAGCAGCATTCAAAAAGCTCTTAAATAGTCTCGTTCGCCAAGCATATGTTAGCCAGTCTAATGTTAAAGCAGAATCATCGGAAGATGATACAGAAGCAGCAGCGAAGCCCGAGTCGACCGTGGAAGTTCGGAATGATGGACTGGTCCTAACGTTATTTGGCAACCCTTCCAATCCTAAACAGCTTTACTCTAGTCTTCAAAAATCTGTCAAGGTCCCTCTCTCGTCGGACGATACAGAGGCCAAAAAATATGTGGAGGTGCAGACACCCTTGAGGGAAGTTGGCTTGCCAAATGGGATCACCACCACCAAAGTTACTCCCTACGATGGCGAGAAAAAGCCTAAGGGATCTAAAAGGACTTTTGGTGAGGTTTTCGCACCTCGCGCAACTTTGCCACAACTAGAACCACCTCGCCGAGCTCGGTCTTCTTCTCGTGCTGCTCATGTCAGCTGGATTGATCCATTCGAGGTGGTGACAAATTACAAATCCTTCCTAGGGGACCGGAATAACTATTCATTTGCACAGCTTCCCTCAGGCCATTGGCTCCAATATGGCGGAGTGACTTCTTCGCCCTCTTACTGGAGCCGTCGGCAGAAGCAACAACAACCCCAGCAACATGGGGATGAGAGATTCCATGAGGACCCTATCCTGTGGGCCGATGAAGACTCAGCTATTTTGCAAGGCATATATTCTTCGTTTGCCCCTTCCTTCGATAGTTCTGGGGCGGTGGAGCAAGCAGATTCCAAGAATCTAGTGTGGTGGAGTAAACGGGGGGCAAGGCGCTTAAATACACTGTTATCGGTGTCCGATCAGGGAGAGACTGACGAGACACAAACAGTCCAACTCGGAAGTATTGGCGATCTTGATGCAGATAGCTTGGAAGAGATGGTGAAGGCATTTAACCCTGAGGACTTCGTTGATACCTCAATCCCAACCGAAGCGGCGGAAGATCAGGGAGAACAGGCGGAAACTTCACGAGAGGCAAATGACCTATTAGCGGAAATTTCAGACCTGCTTGAGACTCTCAGCTCGTACCAGAAAATCCGCACAGTTGAGATTTCATCGCCCAGCAAGCGTGGTGCGGAACCTAAAGACGCCCAGTCAGTCCAGGGAGCTCCAGACAAACCATCTGAAGCGGAGAGAGCCGTTTACGAGACGTTGAAATCCAGTCTATCTGTCCTGATCTCTCAGTTACCTCCATTTGCTGTTGCTAAATTGAATGGAGACCAACTGGCCGAGCTAAACATCAGCCAGACGATCCTGGTTGAAACCCCAGACTACAATGGCAGCATGGAAAAGGATGACTATTCAATTCAACAAGAACGTGCTGCGGCCGCAGCTGCGGCAGCGGCAGCAGCAGCAGCAGCAGCTCCGATAGCGAATAGGACATCGACGCCTTCGCGTCCTGCGAACTACCAGGCACAATATAACCAACGCGCATACGGCACTAACGCTCGTATTCAACCTCAGGGGAATTTCCCTACTCCACAGCCTCAGCCATATTATCCGGCAAGGCAACCTTCAACTTCCGGTCCATACACTCCAGGCAATCCTCAACATTTCGCTGGAGCTCGTCCTCCAACAACGCCTGCTCAAAGACCAGGATACTTCCCCGGATATGCGCAACCAAATCCCCAATATAGCCAAGGCAACGCAGTCTCACAATATCAGCGACCAGGACAAAACGGCTACAATCCCTATGCAGCGCAGCCGGGGCCACCATCCGCTCAAGCCTCTCCACAGCCCTACACCCCACGACCCGGTCAACCAGTGCCGTATAACGCTGCGGCTTACGGGCCAGGACGCAGCGCTTCCCCACAAAAACAACCGGCCTACGTAGCCCCACGAGCTCCTTACATGACACCAGGTGCTAATCCACAGCAACGGTACATGCAGCACCCGCAAGCACATCAACAACCCGCACCATATGCCAACTACCCGCCCAACCAAGCTCCAAGCACTTATTCTAATTCGGCTGCAGCTATGACATATGCCAGAAGCGCTGCCGAGCAAGCCGCATTGATGGATCGAAACAAGGCACAGCTCGCGGCACAGAGCTCTTCCTCAACACCACAACCTCCGGTCGACCCTAACAGCTCCCAAGACCGGAGTGCTACCCCTGGAAATAAACCGAATGGTACTCCCGTACCTACATGAACTAGTCTAGCTCTCAGAGTGAATGCAACGAGCCTATGAAAAGTACTTTTTGCCCTTTTATAGTGTGGGCTTTGGTATTTCTGTGACAAACAAGAAGAGGAGGCGTCCAGATAACAGCTTAGTGATTGCTGGGTTCAACTTTGCTTTAGCTTTTTTTTTGTCCCTCGTCCATTTCCTTCCTAGCTATCTTTGATCTTTGAGCTATTGTACTCGAGACCGGAAAGGAACCACAACTCCAGATCAACGCCTTCAAGTTTTCATGTCTTTTTCACACCTTCATCAAGTCTTACTATCTATTAGTTTCACTTTTTTTTTTTTTACTTCTCTCTTGGTTGACCTGTAACTCGTTCAAGGCTCTACGCTTCCTTCTTTCTTGATCGCTTCTTACATTTTAATAAAGCCTTCATTCTTCCCCCCAGCTGCCGCTGGCTACTGCTTGTGAGATGAGTTTTTAAGCAACTGGCGCGGATTTGATTTTAAAAGACTGGACTGGCATGGTTTCTTGTCCTCTTTTTCTTTTCTTTTCCTTTCTTTTTTTTTTCCCCTTCTTCTTTTTCTATTTCTCTTTCTATCTGGTGGGAGGCTGGAGTGTCTCCATTTTCTCTCTTGATGCGCGCGCTATTCCTTCTGCCCGCTAGAAATTCCATGTAACTCTATAGTGTCTACCTACCTAACTCCCATGTGCGGTGATATTATGTAGAGACAATAGCAAAGTTAATGTAGCTCGATGAGTTTCGGTAGTGTACCTAGGTAGATATAATTTAACAACAAACAGAGCTACGTAACTGTATAATACACCGAAAATCCAAAGAAAGAGAAGACAAACAAGAAACGATAAAATAATAAAAGAAAGAAAGAGAGAAAGAAAGAAACCTATTCCAAAAGTAGTCGCTGTCCGACATAAGATAAAATGAAACAGACTTATCCCAAAACGCCTCCCTTTCTTCTATCCATCCATCCATCCATTTTTCGAGAAATAATTCTCTCTTCCCAAAAAAAATAATAGTAAAAAAAGACATGGGTGAAATCAATAAGTCAATTAATCATAAACACATTTCCCAAAAAAAATTTCGAGAGGTCGTCGTCAAATCCATTACGGACGGATCTGCTTGGCTTTGGGGGTATATTTCATATCGGTTTAGTAGTATCAGGGGGGGTGGTGAGTTGTGGATCAAGAGATACACAATGCAGCCACGGCCATGAATCCGAAGTACCTGTGTGGGAATGTTAGCTTGTTAAGTTTTAGAAGGGGGTTGGCTGGCTGCGGACGGAAAGTAGGGCAAAATACACGGCAAAACTGGGATGGAGGATACATACAGCGTAGCGCATCGCCAACCATCCTGGGATTTAACCAGGTGTTCGGCTCCTGTGGAGTAGTTGGATGCGATGGCAGCAGAAGCACCGCCGACCACAGCGACGATGAGGATCCGGCCAGAGAATTCAGCGATCATGCTAAAGGCTAGTAAAGGCAAAATTATGGCCGCAGAGGCAATGATTATGGCGGAGTAGACGGGAGATGTTATTCTAGAGGCAGTTGCTGACTGCGGGGTGAGCGAGACCAGATCCTTTGTATATTCGAGGAAGCGCATTTCGGTAGCAACAATGGGATTTTTCTCCTTCATCCAAGTGCGGTAGGTCGCAGCATCTGTTTCTGTGGCACGGGGAAGGGTTTTGAGTACTTTGCTGTACGCACTCAGGGCGTGGTCTAATTTGGGCCGGATACATAATGTTAGCTTTGGCACCATTATGATTTTATTTACGTCTTATCCAAGGGCAGGTACAGCCTCATGGGCGGATACTTACTGTACTGTTCTGTCTTCTGAATTAGTGCCCCCATAACCTCTTCGCGTCGATAATGCAAGGACGAGTAGGCCTGCGCTTGGACGTCCATTCGGCGCGATGCGGGCATTAGCTTTGTTCCTTCCTGTTCAGCGGCTCCTTTACGTTGCATCTCTTCATAGTCATCCAGTACGCGCAGCTCTTCCTCCAACTGTGAAATTTCATCTTGGAGATACAAGAGCACACGGTGGTTCACATCTTCAAAGCGACGGTATAGAGGCGGGAGCTTGGGCTCCTTGCCCTCACCTGACGTACTCAATCGCCATGCCAAAAGTCCGTACCCTGTTGGTAGGCGTGAGGACTTGGTAGTACGCCTGATCTTTCGGTTGGGTCGGTGTACATCCTCCTCTGGGCTTTGGGGAGGAGACGGGGGTAGAGGGGGTCGATGTAGAGCAGTGGAATTACGAGGGTAGTAGGCTTCTGGTACCAACTCCAAGTTGCGATCCTCAGGAGGGAGGGAGCCCTCATTTAGAGACCCGGCAACACTGCATGTGCCGTCAGTAGAAGGCCGTCGATGGGCCGTGTTCTGTCTCGCAAGCTGTAGCTGTGCTGGAACTGGGGAAGCATCGAACGCGCCGGGCGTTTGAGTAAGCCCCGTGGAATCTTTAGATTTCGCAGGCGACGTTCGGCTGCGGCCGACAACAGCTTGCGTAGCTGAATTCAATTTGCGACTAGCAGCAGGATAAGAGGACTTGTATTGGCCACTTGGGGCAATTTTGGAACGCTGCATGCCATCCTCATCTGAGGACGTAAGCTCCGAATCAGAATCGGAGTCAGAGTCGGAGTCGGATTCGAGATACTCAAATACATTCGGAGCATTGGTTTCCTGGCCCTTCAACTTGGTCAGCGGAGGTGGTGGTGGAGGCGGCAATGGTTGTGCCTTCGAGGAATATCCCGAGCTGCCGGGCTCGCCGGCCCGGAGTTTCGCCAGTTGCGCTTGAGGACTGTCTTTCTTAGATTTCTCTACGGAGGGTTTGGAGCTTTTTGAAGTCGTGGAGATAACGGAACCCGTCGAGGCCCTGTTGGCGCTGTCTTTTTTCGACTTTTTGGGACGACTAGATGAGTATAGCGGCATTGCGAACAACAGAACAAACCAGAATCTCAAGATAATGTATGTATCAGACCACACGGCAGTAATAGTGAAATTTGATATCTGCTTTAGGGTTTTCAGGCCATGGAACCCGGAGACATCGAAGATATGGGAACATGAAGAAGCAAAGGAGAGCCAGAAAGCAAAGCGATCGGTATGGGCGCTGGATAGAGGAACAGTCGGGGCATGTCAAAGGGAGGTTAGATGGAATGCTTGAATGGTGGCGATGGAGAAGAATGTAGGACAGAATGTGTGATGATTGATCTCGCAGCCGTCTTCTTCCTTTTTCTTCTGTCTGTTTTGCTTTTTCTGTTGACGTGCGATCGTTGACTTTGTTTTGAATTCAATAGTTTGGGAGAAAGAAGCGCTAATCTTCCTAGAAGTGGATAGGAAATTAACAATAGCGACGAAGAAGAGTATGGGTCCGGCACTTGGGACTAGGCTGGGCTGGGGTAGTTGTATAGTGGTTGTAAGGCTGAGCGAACACAGAGCGAGGAATCAAGCAATAATAAAATAGAGCATCCCATCAACACTCGAAAGACTCTGGATCGATCGATAGAGAGAGAGAGAGAGAGAGAGAGAGAGAGAGAGGATATAGAAACATCCATAGACAACCAGGAGTCGAGCTGAGACGGACCCCAGGTATCGCCTCGCTATGAAACCAGATGAAAGCGCCAACAGGGCCAACAGAAGAGCTGTAATAGTCCTTTTCTAGGATACGATGATCATGGAGGGGTTCGATTCGTCCAGGCCGAATGACAGAAGCGCCAAGGGTTACAGATCACGGCTGGGGTGAGAGTAGCGTTATAGGTTCAAGGGCTGAGCTGACGAGGTTAGTATAATGGCACACAGAAATCAGAAATCAGAGAAATGAGACAAGAATAATGAGTTCATACCATTCTGATGAGTCCTCTGCAGTCTCGAGCATTGTTGGATGAGCCGAGGAGAAAAAGCGGACTGATGGGGAATAAATGGAACTAAAACCAAACTATCGGATGAAGATCTTGGTCTATACTGAAGATGCGTTGGCTGCTGCTGACTCGCTGCTGATTAGACGTGCATCGAAGCCCTTTTCTCTGGCTTTCCATGCTGATGTACATGCATGTATATAGTTATATATATATAATACACTTATAATATGTAATATATAATATCTCTTCTTCTATTTGTCTCACACCGTCTCCAGATGATGCGCAACATAGCCCCTCTGTTCGTCATATGCGTCTTGCTGCAGTCCATTGCCGTGACTCGACAGATTACAAGCACTTGAATCACAGAGCCGTGCCTACACAATATGAATAATAATCAATAGTTAGCCAACACTCATTTCATCTGCGATAATGAGGAAATTCAACAGTTCTTCTTGACTTCTTTACTTAGGTGTCTAAGGCTGTCAGGCAGCCAACCAGCGGTGAGGAGATTACCGTACCATACCGCCACTCCCCACTCTAAATAAGCTCAGCGCATGCATCTGTCGGGTGGGGTACGGTAATGTGGCGGAAACACTCGTAATTTATACTCTTCTACCCTTTCGTATGAAGAGAAGAGATTCAAAGGCACAAAAACAGCATAACATCATCGTCGTCATTAACACCGGGGATTATTTTTCTTCCAAGCTTCTCACTCTCAATTAATTCTCTTCTGGAACCACAGCCAGCCAGCAAGCTTCTTCCCACATGCTCCGACCATGTTTGCGCAATTGTCCTCCTGCGACCTCCCTCCGTTCACTCGTCTGTCCACGATGCCTCTCCCATAAGCCTCTCCAATTCCCCACGATCACCCCGAGACAATCCCTCCCGTCGTCGCCCTCTCATTCAATTCGCTTTCTTCAGACATCAAAAACGGACTCGCATGACCGTGTTCCTCTTCGAAAACAGCTCAAGCAAGATGCAAAGGCAGTCAGGGCTCGGAAACGAGAACGGCGAGAGCATGAGGAGGCATCCCGGCAAAAATGGGAGCTGACGGTGGGCGTTGAAATTCATGCGCAACTGAATACTGAAACCAAACTATTCTCAAGTACGGACGATTTCCCATTCAAATGGTTCAAATGTACTTTATTGCGCGAAACCGCGTTTGTCTAATCTTTATTGTCGTAAAAGGAGCCCCGACCTCAACCTCCGAACTTCCGAACTCGAATGTGGCTCTGTTCGACTTAGCCTTCCCAGGCAGTCAGCCAGTCAGTTATGGAATCTACTGGATACTGAACCTGCTGCTGATAATCCTGCGAATTTAGAAATTCCAAGTGGCAACTCTCCTCCCTGCCCTGCGTGCTGCTATTGCTCTTAATTGCGAAATCCAACCGGTCAGCCGTTTTGACCGGAAACACTACTTCTACCAGGATCAACCGGCTGGCTATCAAATAACGCAGTACTACGGTAATATCAGTCTCTCTGTTCATGCGCCAGTAAATGCTGATGTGTTATCTCTCTTCAAACAGAGCCGTTTGCGAGAAACGGCTATGTCGACCTGTTTAGCTACGATGGCATTGCTCCTGAAGACGGAGACCGGGTCCGTATCGGCATCAAACAAATCCAACTTGAACAGGACACAGCCAAGTCCCAAGAATACCCTCCCTCGACCCAACTACTAGATTTCAACCGCGTTTCTCACCCACTGATTGAGATAATTACGATGCCCCAGATTCACACTCCAGCCACTGCTGCTGCGTTCGTGCGAAAGATCCAGTCCATCCTCCAGTCGTGCAATGCGGTGACCACTGGAATGGAATTGGGTGGCCTCCGGGCCGATATAAACGTCTCAGTCCGGCTTCGTGGCGACGATTCTGGAGCACATCATTATGGGGGGGTCACGGGGCTAGGCCAACGCACTGAAATAAAGAATCTGAGCAGCTTCAAGGCAGTGGAAGACGCTATTATCGCCGAAAAGAATCGTCAGATTGCTGTCCTTGAGAGTGGCGGGGTCGTGGAGGGAGAGACTCGAGGCTGGACAATTGGAAGCACTGAAACACGAAAGCTCCGAGGCAAAGAGGGCGAGGTGGACTACCGATATATGCCGGATCCAGATATTCCGCCTCTGTTTATTGGTGGAGATCTCGTGTCGGAACTATCAAATACTCTCCCAACATCCCCCGATGCTCTCATAGACACTCTGATGGGGCCTGAGTATGGTCTACCCATCGAGGACGCAAAACCGCTTGTTGAGCTAGACGACGGAGCACGACTTGAATACTATCAAGATGTTGTGGACATCCTTAGAAACCTTGAGCAGGATTTAGACCCCAAGTCTCGGGGCAGTCTAGGTCGTGTAGCTGGCAACTGGGTTCTCCACGAGCTCGGGGGCCTGTTGACCAAGGCAGACTTGGCTTGGAATGCAGAACGGGTTACGGCTGTGTCGCTCGCCGCTATTATTGATCAGCTTCAGCGGAATCGCATCACCGGGGCCACAGCCAAACAAGTGCTGGCCATGATCTTCGACGGGGACCAGCGGCCTGTTGTCCAACTCCTAGAGGAGGAGAATCTGCTCCTCCGACCCCTGTCGCGCGATGAATACATAGCTCTTGCGGAGGCAGCCATCAGCCAAAACCTGCAGATGGCTGAGCAGATCCGAAACAAGAATCAGCTGGGCAAACTGGGCTGGTTTGTGGGACAGATGATGCGCATGGGCGAGAAAGGCCGGGTGGAGGCACAGAAGGCGGACGCAATTCTTCGAGAGCTCATCCTGGAGAGTGATCGACCTTCTTGAAGCCTCAAGAGTGTATATAACACCTTTTATGTACTATAGAAGCATAGACTAGAGTGGATGTAGCCCTATGACGTCATCGCCGCAATCGTTCTATGATAATAAATGATAATAAATGATACCCGACAGCGCAACGCCTCTGTCTGTCCAGCAAGTATTCAGAGGTCAAGCATACGACTAGGATTACCACTTGGAAGGTTATACGTAGGTTAGGTAGTTCTACGGCTTGGACCGCAAAAGGATGCCATGACTCTCGCAGATTCTACCCAGGTACAGAGTAGTGTTGATAATGTATGGCTTTTTCCGCATATTATTATCTATCCACGTGTGCTTCGACACACTACGTAAAGCAAAGCCATAATAATCAAAACATGCAGATTCCTCCCCCTGAGCAGACGAGAGAAAAAAATTGCTAATGGAAACGCAGATTATCGGCGTGGTGGAGAGCGCTGGGGGGCGTCTCTCCTCGACCTGTACTTAGGGGAAATCCGCGATCCCTAAAAGCAGGTCTTAGCGATGCCCCACGGCCGCCGCCAGCAACATAAAGTCACGGCGTCTCTTCCTCCCTGCATTCCTGGCTTTTCTTTTCTTTTCTCATCATTCTCAGTTTCTCTGCTTCTCTTCTATCTGCGTCATTGTGAAGACTCCCTTTTCCAATCCCTCCATCTCCCCTCCTGTGGCAAGCCAGATCAGACTTTGTTCGACGGAGCGTACCTAACTACTACTAAGTAGACACAGGCAGTGGCTCTGGATCTGATCTCCACCCAACCCAGATCCAAACTATTTTAGTCCTTCTAGAACCTTTTAGCCCTTTTTCCCCTTCATTCTCTTTCTTCAGAGTTCGGAATCTTATAAGAGAGACTTTTATCACTCCTTTCCCTCATACACCGGCCTGCGACACAGGTGAAGCCTACCATCATGACTCAACCATCTACTATTCATCAGAGATTCCTCTCCAAACCCAACCAGCTGGGCGTTGTGGCGGTTGGGTTTAATGGCGGCCAGGTACGGATACCATCGGCGATTCCCGTCGATCATCCCAATCCAAGCCTCCAATTTATCTGATTTTTTATTTCAACGAAATAACAATAGTATGCTTTGAGTCTAAGCTAACATGTGACCACTGACAGTGCAAGCTTGGCGTCGAAGCAGCTCCTCTTGCCTTGATCGAAGCCGGCCTTCTCAATCAACTCCGCGACGATTTAGACTACGAGATCCACTACGATGATACTGTTCATTACTACGAGAAGCAAATCCCCGAGTCAGATCCCGACCACCGGGGTATGAAGAAGCCCCGCGCAGTGAGCGCCGTCACCCAGATGCTAAGCTTGCAAACCTACGAGCATGCGAAGGAGGGCAAGTTCGTCTTGACTCTCGGCGGCGACCACTCCATTGCGATTGGAACCATCTCTGGGATCGCCAAGGCGACTCGCGAACGGCTGGGCCGTGAGATTGGTGTCATCTGGGTGGATGCGCACGCCGACATCAATACTCCCGAGATGAGCCCCAGCGGTAATGTGCACGGTATGCCGATGGCTTTCCTTACCGGGCTGGCTCGCGAGGAGAAGAAGGATATCTTTGGGTGGTTGCAGGATGAGCAGCTTGTCAACCTCCGCAAGCTGGTGTACATTGGTCTGCGGGATGTCGACCGCGGCGAAAAGAAACTCCTCCGGGAGCATGGCATTAAGGCGTTCAGCATGCACGACGTTGATCGGTATTATCCCGACACCTCTCTCCCCCATTCCTTCATGAATATATATGGCTGACACCAAGTCCCAGACATGGAATCGGTCGGGTCGTCGAGATGGCGCTCGCTCACATTGGTAATGACACCCCCATCCATCTGTCGTTCGATGTGGATGCGTTGGACCCGCAATGGGCGCCCAGCACGGGGACGCCGGTACGAGGTGGATTGACTCTGCGTGAGGGAGACTTCATCTGCGAATGCGTTCATGAGACGGGTAACCTAATCTCCATGGACCTGGTCGAGGTCAACCCGAGTCTCGAGGCCTTGGGGGCTTCCGAGACGATTCGCACGGGGTGTTCGTTGGTGCGCAGTGCGTTGGGCGATACTCTTCTGTAAACATCCGTAATGTACCTAGATCCAGTTATTCAGATAGACGGAGAATATAATGATATCCCACAACAGTTTTCAATTCTGACGCAGGTGGTGATGATGGCAATGGTGGAGGAGGAGTTGATTCCTGCCACCGCAATTATTGTTCGAAAAAACAAAATCCCCCCCGCCCCCTTCATTTTCCTGTCATCGGCGCTGTTTCACAATTCAATCTTCTTGTCTTCAACACTTGGTCAATCAATTCCTCTTCATCAGAAACATCTCAAAAAGAAAATCTCCCAGTCCAGAACAACAAAATAACACCAACAACACCAACAACAACAACCCAAAGCCCCGCTTACATAACGCCGATCGACCAGCGCATCGCTCAGGAACAACAACAAGAACAACACCTGCAGAACCGCAGCAGACTTCATAGAACTCGTCTCAAGAGACGGCGCAGATGCGCTGGTCCTTAGGCCTCATTCTCACCGTCCCTCGTTCCATCCACGCCCAATCCCCTTTTCTACCGTGGCGCATTCGTCTCGCATCAAATTTTCTACCTTATTTCTACCCTATTTTGTATACTCCACGCCAGAGCATACAACATAAATAGGATAGGATAGGATAGGGTAGGATAGGATAGAACCGGAGTATATGTACATACATATAGCGGGATACTCTTCTTCCTTTATGAACCACCCTCATTAACCAAGCAAGAAAGAAAGAAGAAAGAAGAAAGAAAATGCCCCCCCGAACATACCATCGACGACGCTACCAATGGCCCGAAATCCAACTCAACATCTGGATCCTCATCGTCCTCGCCGCATCAGCCATCTGTCTGGGAATCTTCGCCTGGTTCATTTACGTCCAGTCCGAATTGAATCTCGGTATTCCATGGTACTTCCCCTCCTCTCTCCTCTCTTCTCCTACCAAAGGTTTAAAACAATAAATGCTAATTATGCCCCCCAAAAAAAAAGGCTCTTCCCCTTCATGGTCGTATCCGGTAGCCTAGGCATCTTCTTCATCGTCTTCGTTCTCGTCCTCGCAGCGCGGGGCTTCCTCCTCCCCGGGATTATCCTCGTGGGGAACTTCATCCTCTTCGTCCTCTGGTTAACAGGGTTAATCGAGACTGCGCTGCAGATGTTTGGCGTCGTCGCGAATGTCAATGATACCTGCCAGATATGGGTTTATGATAATAAGATTGGAGGGGATAATGTTAGTACGATGGCTTGGTTGGCGCAGAATAATATCTGTATGTTATTTTCTCCCCTGCTCTCCTTTTCTGGGAGGTGGACTAACGAATAAATAGGTAATTGCTGGCGGACGGCTTTTGCGTTTGAATTGCTCAATACGGTGTTTTTCTTTTGGATGATGATTATGGCGTGGAAGGTGCATCGTGATGTGAATCATTAAGATGTTCATTTCTTTTCCCCTTCTCTTACGACTTGAAGTTATGATGATGGAAGATTTTACAATGTATGCCTTGCATAGATGGCGTTGGATGGTTTGATATTCGGTATATATCTATATTTATATACTTATATATATATATATATATAAATGAGTGCGTGTCTTATTTTCTCCAGTTATATTATTAACCCTCGTCTGTTTGGCGGTTATAATAACACAACCTGCATCTGAAATAGTACGGAATATCCCCCCAACGCCAATCGCTATGCCATCATCACAACTGCGGCTGCAATGTACAAGCATGGAATCTCTCAATTTAAATAGAAAAAGACATGAAAAGAGAAGCACTAGTAGAGGGGGAAAGAATTCGCAACCTCTGCAACCCCAGTAAGTCATTATCAACTCACCTTGGGAGAATCGCAAAGAACCAGGGAAGTGAATCAATCCAAGAATGATCAGAAATATGGCTATCCATTCTCCGTTTTAACGTCGTCTTCAGCGTTAGAATCGTAAGCCGCGTCCTCAAATGCGGCTAGCATCTCCCGTTCAAGTTCGTCTTCGTCGTCCTCGTCCACCGGTTCTTCCGTGGAACTCGCACCTTGCTCACGAGAAACAGCTTCCTCCGTCGCCTCGGGTACAGCTGTGGTCATCCCCTGCTGTTGCTCCTCCTCCTCCTCCTCCTCCTCCTCCTCTTGCTCTGTCTTATTCTCTGGATCATTGAGTGTGCTCATACCCCCTGCAATGGCAACTTCCTTGAGCCCTGTACTTCGCTCATAGGAACGCTTGATGCGCTGTGAGAGCCGCGAACCGGGTATTTCCCCGTTTTCGTTTTGGGTGTCGGTATTGTCCTCGCCCTCTTCATCGTCTGTTCCATCCTCGCGTTTGCGTTTCTTGCCAGGTGAAGGGGGAGGTTCGTCCGCCCAGAGAGAGACTTCGCTGTCGCTCTCGCTCTCGTCGTCACTACCCAGGAATTCTTTGAGTTCCTCATGCACGGCTGCTTGCTGGTCTTCGTCGTATCCGATTGGAGACATCTCTGTTAGCCCGGATGACTTCAGGATGTCTTCATTTGCCTCCGAAGTCTCCTCGTTATCCGTCCAGGAATCACCTGTTGCTTCGTCCGAGGACGAGAGCCAGGAACTCTCCGCTACCTCTTTGGAGGTAGGTGAGATCGGTTGGCCACGGTCGTCAGGATGGACGGGAAGTAGATATGGATCCTCATCTAGACGCTTCCACTGGGTCAGACAGTCCAGAAGCCATTGTGTCGTGACAATCTTGATGTTCGGGTATCGAGTCGCTTCCCGGACCTTCGCGGTACGGTTACGACCAGCCACGAGGTGAGTTGTTTTCATGTTGATCTTGGGGGCGATGATGACGCCAAAGCTCTTCGCCCATAGGGAGATGTCTGCGTTTTGTGTGTCTGTCCCGAGAGGCAGGACTCCAGAAAAAACAAGGACTACGCCACCGAGAATCTGCCGCTTGATATTCGGCATGATATCCTTGACATCGGGCACCAGCTTTAGGTCTACATCTTTCTCCTTTGATGGCGTCTTTTCGCCTCGAAGAGCAGCCACTCGACCGCCCAGTGCGCGCATTCGTTTTTTATCATACTCTTCGAAAAACTGTCGATGGACTTGCTCGAGCCGATCTTCCAGTTGGAAAAGCTCCTGGTCATTGTCCTCGAGCAGATGATGTCGATGCCGAGTTGAGTCTTGCGACTCATCCATAACTGAACTGTCATTGGTCTCTGCCAGTTCATCCTCGGCATCTAGTTCTTTCTGTTTTTGCAGTAGCGGGCGGTCTTCAACTTGGTGCATAATCGTCTCTTCTTGCGCGTCGCTCTGTTCCTGTAGTAATCTGGGGTTATCTCCTCCGCCCATGGTCACCAATTGCTCCAATGTCGACACGTCCGACACATCGACTTTCTCGGTGGCCCCATTAACATGGTGCTCCATTAGCCGCGATTCTTTGGGTGCAGACTCCGCCGTCTCATCATTCTCGCTAGGTTTCTCTGTGGCTCCCAACTCCTGTTTCTTGGGCAGAAAGCTCGAGTTGATGTCACCAATTCCAACGAAAAAGTCATACGGTGACACCTTGATGAGATTAGGACTCCATCGCCAAACATCGCCTCGGTCGTCGATGATGACGACCATCTTCGTATCCACAGGGAACAAACGGTGGAGATTCTTCGCAGTCAAGCTCCCACTTTCATCACGGCTGAGGATACGGTCGCCAAAAAGCTTTCGGTCCGGGTCTATGATACTGGCAATGTGCTGCGCATAGGCCCTGGTGCCCATCGTGTAGATATGCAACTCAAATAGCTCAGAAACGTTTTGCAGAAATGACTCTAGGCCTGGTCGTAGTTTGACATAATACCAACAACCGCGCATTCCCGGGCCGTCGTCTACCAACTGAAAGGCTCGGACATCGCTCAGTGCTTCATGGTTCGGATTGTCCTTGTCCTCCATCCACTCACCGACAGTCGGGTCAACGGTAGCGTGGATAATTGTCTGGTCAAGGTCGACTACAAGAGAAAGCCTCCGACTCGCCAGAAGGCGCCGTTTCGCATCTTCTTCCACGCGCGTTGCCTCCTTTTCGCTCACGGTGAGTGCGGTGTTGTCATGGACCATCTGGATAGGCGCGCGCATGGAATCCGTTATCTCCGTGTTATAGGTCGATCTGTAATAAACACACAATATATCATATATCTTCGAGCGAATTAATTTTCGGGTAACCTACTCAGTCATATCCTTCCCACACTCGGCACAGAGTCCTCCATACTGAACTTCGTGCGCACACGGCTCATCGATTTCGACAATATCAACACTATCCCGAATGTTAGTAAAAGCTCGCACGCCTCTACTATGACCAGTTCGGGTCACTGGGTAAAAGGATAACTAACGGTTCATCAATGATATCTCCCTTGGCAATTTTCCACCGCACAATCGTCCCATCAACAGTCGACTCAAATTTCGTCGGAAACTTGCGTTTCACATCGACCCTATTGCCCAGCCCATCACCCTCGGTGACGGTTGTCTGGTAAACATACCAGAACAGAGCTTCATCCCGCTCCACCGCATCGTCCGGCTGTTTCAGCAGCGACGTTACGGTGATGGGGTAGTGGAGGCTAGGCGGTAAACGAAGTAGCATACTCCTATCCCAAGCTTTTCTTGCTTGTATTTATATCGTGAACCAGCCCCCACGTCAATATTCTCCTGGTACACCCCCGCTTCGTAGAAAATAAATATGGAAATAGACTGTTGAGCAGCAATCGATCGCGATCCAAAAGTTTCTGTGTCTGGCAGCTATGAAGCCATACCCGAACACCACGGCGGGATCCGAGAACCGAATATGGCCCAAATTCACACCGTCTTCAATAAAATACCAGCGGATATAACGTATGGCCGATCCAGAGCGAGGATAGAGAGGATATATGGATGTCTTAGGTAACTTAATTGAGATCGTGCGAGAAGGAAAGGTGCATGGAGGAATCGCAGTCGGGTCGCCACAAGCACACGCGACGGACGAAAGCTGAAGAGAGAAGAAGCTCTTCAGCTGGGACAAAGCTTGTCGCGCTCCGCAGTGCGCGGAAAAAAGTAAGATGTTGTGGTCCAAGGGAGGAAAGAATGGGTGATTAACTCGAGGAAGTCGACACAGGACAGCGCAAGGGCAAATGGAGAAAGCGGTGGTGGGAGGAGGAGATGATGGGGGATGATGAAAGAGAAGGTTATCCGCCGCCGCGAGCCGTGAAAGCAGTAGGTGTGGCTGCCAACTTGCCAAGGCAGCAACCAGGCGTTGGTCCGGCTGGCGGTCGGGAAGGCTCCAACAGGACTCTCGTTTCTACTGCTCGGCCCAGACTCTCTCCGGATTCGACGTCGGTTGCACGAGCTTTGGACGAAATGATGGAATTGTCGCATCAAAACTACAAACTCTAGAGGGATCTAATGGAGTACCTCAAATGAGATGGCGATTTCTCACATCCCATCCAGACTCACAACCACGGAGCTGCAACTATAATTAAAACTAATGAGGCGCACAATTCATCGAGACCTAGGTAGTAATGATGCACTACAATTATTACAAAAGCCAGGGAATGCAGATTCTGTCTAGGTGCCATAGGATTATCTCCCAGTTGAAATGGCGGGTCGGGCCTAGAGTCTGGACGTTTATTCGCAGCAATAGTGTTCGGCAAACAGAAATGATCCTCTGCTCGTAAAAAAAATGGAGAGACCCTAACACGAAACAAGGAAAAAGAGATAAATCAATAGTTATTGTTGGGGGCCTTATATAAGTAACATCCTTTCCCTCGATACTGTACTCATGTTGTTTCTAGCAGAGACATGGAATTGTTGGTTGACTATTTACTTAGCCTTGGCCAAACCAACAGCGTTGTTGCCCAAGTCGTACACGCTGTACCACTTCCGGAGGAAAGCATCTCCCAGAATAGCCAGAGGACCAACGGGCTCAGGGAAGTCCATACCCATGAAGGCACTGATACAAGACCCCTGGACCTCCAAGGTATAGTCAAAAGCGGTGATAGTGAAGTTGTGGCCACTGAGAGTGAAAGTAACGTCAGGAAGATCAGATCGTGTATTGCAATCAATGGAGTATTGGCCGTTCCAGCCCTTCTTGGCACCAATTTGTGCGTTGCTTTCGAACCATTAGCAACAACATTAATAACAGGAGAGAAATTTAGTAAATGAAATAACTTACATCATCTCAGCCAAGTTGGAGGGCAGGGCAATCAGAGAAGTGCCGGTGTCCAGGATAACACCGGTGTTCTCGAGATCGGCAACGTCATCGCCAAGAGCAATAGCATCAAGGTCGACTTCCCAGTAAGCCTTGCGACGAAGAGGGATCTTGATGAGCTCGCCAGTGTAGTGATCCTTGTCAATACCACCGAAAGTAGCTTCAGAGCTGTCACCCTCGGTGTTGGTGTCTCCCAGATAAAATGCAAACACAGGCTCATCAATGAGACCCTGTTGAATCATCTGGTAAAATGGAGGGACAATCTTGTTGACAGAAATAGTGTCGTAGCCAAGGCCAAGAATGCCATCGAAGCGGCCGAAAGCGAAGGCCAAGCCAGGCTCGCTGGTAGCCTCTGCGAAGTCTTGGCCCTTGACCTTCAAATCGCCGATTTGAAGGGTGTCCTGAGACACGAATCCACTAAGGCTGCCGGATCCATACTTGATGGCGAACTCGCTGCCATTCTTCTTGAATGTGGACGAGGAGGAAGAGTCGAACTTGTTATGAAGGTAGCAAGCGATAGAGCCACACTCCGAAGATGGGACCCAGAGGTTGGAGCTGCCAGTGTCCAAGACGACTTTAAAGGTCTGAGGGGGGGTTCCAAGCTGGATCTCGGAGAAGTCTGGCAAGGTCAGCGTGAGTAAGATCCATGTCGAGTAAGGAAGGAAAGCCCAGAAGAGTGCAACATACATTGTGCATTCATGAAGTTGTCAACTAGGACGTCATGGCGTCCCAAGTCGTTGGCGGGAGAGTCCTCAAATACCTGTTGGTGGAGGTGGCCCATATACTTCTGGCCCAAGGCGTTTGCATGGTCGGCAATACTGCGAGTGAACTGTGGGGAAATAATATCAGTAATGCCAATATTCAAATTCAAGATCCTGCATCCCAAAAAAAACTCTCCATATAGCACAGAGATTAAATAGTTCAACTCACAAATTGTTCCGTCAGGGGGACTTTGTTGAGCTTCAGCTTGTGAACCTCAGCGGAGGCACAGCCCAGCAGCACGGATGCTGTGAGCAAGGAGGACTTCATGATTGACGGCTACAAGAGCGATGTAAAGAACGAGAGAATGAATATTTAAAGAATGAGCTTTATAGATATGGATGCAGACGATGATGATGATGATGATGGAAGAGACAGAGATGAAGATGGCGATAGGAGGAGAGAGGTTGGAGAAGAGAGGAGAGGGAGCTGACGGATGTGAGGTGATGCGGGTGACTACCTCCTCCCAGGTAATACCTAGGTAGCAGCAAGTCACTAGGAGGTACTGCCCGTAGACACCGCTGGCCTGGTTGCGGAGCGACCTGCGGGCCGGCCAATCACTGGACCCCAGCTGCGTCATCGGACTGAGCAGGGCGAGCGCTTCACCTGGAATACAGATGTCGGTGTCGGTTGATCATTACGAGTTTACAGAGCCCGTTTGAATTGATATTGTTTTATCTTAGTACTTCCAATCCTCTCCTCTGACCCTCCAGACTGTTGTGTCTTGAAACCTCCTCCGTCCATGAAAGGTGGAAGAGGCGAGGGTGTGGAATCACGCAAGCAAGCTGGAGCCTGATAAGGACCCCAGTTACGAGGCTAGGCGAGAATCAAGCTAGTGCCGATGATGACTTAAGATAGACACTTGGAGAGATAACAACTGCTGCAGATGTTAGGTAGGTATAGGTACCTGGAATTAAATAAGGCCTCCCTGAGTTATTCAACCTTCTTCTCAACGCCCAAAAGTAACTTCAGCGGTCGATCATCATGTGACAACTACCCTGGTCCCTCCTTTCCTTCATGTCCAGATACCAGCTGCTGGCTGTGGCTTGGAATGATGCGCTGTCACAAGCTAGCTTCAATAACAAGAAACTCTCCTCTAGCCTTGTAGCCTTGTAACTCTAGTAAGCTTCCGTATAAGAGAGGATGGCTATGGGTATTTTCTACATCTTTCTCAAAAATAATACTGCACCTAGCAAATCTCATGTCGCGTGTTGTGTAGGGATATGTACGATAATTATAGGGTAGTCTGAGCACAGCATCTTAGAATTTCAACCATTGCAGTACATATATGCCAGTCAATAGCTTGGTGATACAGTTTATTGCTACCTTTTTCGCTATGCCTAGTCCCATCACCAGCTCGATAACAAAAGGAGACAAGGTCCTCTCTTTACCGGTAGAATTCGAGCCTATTGGTTTGTTAGTTTCCAAGTACCGATATTTGGTGAAGGGGGGAACCTGCCTGTCTGATTCCTGTCCAGTTTTAACTTGAGCGGCGTAGGCATCCTCAAGGTCGGACTGGATAATATTGTATCGATTCTTCCGGACTGCGCGAAGACCAGCCTCTTGCATAATTGCAGCAATAACGGCGCCAGACAAGGGCTCGTTCCGCACGATAAGCGAGTCGAGATCAACTTCGGGAGACAAGGACATTTTAGAGGCGATCGTGGTAAAAATCAGTCGGCGTTCTCGCCTATCACGAAGAGATGGAAATTCGATCTTTCGGTCCAAGCGACCAGGGCGAAGCAAAGCTGGATCCAGAGTGTCCGCTCTGTTAGTCGCCATGATGACCTTCACGTTACTCGACTGCTCGAAACCATCCATCTGGTTGAGAAGTTCGAGCAGAATACGCTGCACTTCACGATCAGCGCCGGTTTGTGCGTCGAAACGCTTTGTAGCGATGGCATCAATCTCGTCGATGAAAATGATTGCAGGGGAATTCTCTCGAGCCATTCTGAACACATCCCGGACCATACGGGGGCCTTCTCCCAAGTATTTCTGAACGAACTCTGAGCCGTTTACTCGAATGAAGCTGGCAGTAGTACTATTCGCAACTGCCTTCACCAACATCGTCTTCCCAGTACCAGGGGGGCCATATAACAGGACACCACGTGGAGGGTCAATACCTGAATCGCGATAGCGCAGCCGTCAGCAGTGTTTCTTAGACCAAGGAAGTGTCAGGAATATAGATGCTTACCGATTTGTCTATAGAGGTCAAAGTGCGTCAGAGGGAGTTCAACCGCCTCTCTAATTTCTTGCTTTTGCATGTCAAGTCCACCGACGTCTGCGTAAGTCACGTCTGGCTTTTCACTTTCACCCAGCATAGCAATAGAAGAATCCGCCTCCGGAGGAAGAATATCAACAAGGGCATTGGAATGACGATGCAGGGCCACCGACGAGGATGGTTTGAGCTTTTCGCGGTCGAGGGTGGAGAGGATACGGACAACGTAGTTAGATCCGGTAGATGACTGAACAATACCAGTACTATCGCAAATTTGTTAGCATAGCTTCCAGTGTCTGATCCAACAACAACTGTACTTTTGATCAATCGCTTCCATGAACTGGCCGATGACCAGGGGAACGCTTTGTATCCGCTTAATCTCCTCCTGTGCACGAACAAGCTCTCTCTTCAAGCTCCTAATCCATATTACATTAGTATGGGTATAGTACGGTCGGCCATTTAGTACACCAAACCAACCTTTGCTCATCCTTGATGTATTCCTCCTGGAGCTGGATGTACCTGTGTTGCTATGTCAGCCGCCGCTAGAGTGAGGAAGCCTTTAGATGGAGGTCCCAACATACTCCAGGTATCTCTGTAGTTTCTTCAGGGTAGCATATTCATCGCCGCCATCAGTGCCTGTACCCTCAAGAGAGTCTATGTTAGGAATTGTATCCAAGGGAGCTGCCTTGGAGTAAGACGTGACGCTGTTCGCCGTGCTTTCCACGGCGACATCTCCCATCGTGGATAATGCTATGGGGGAATGGAAATAGAATATGAAGTCTGTGAGGGATTCTGGAGAGGGGCGAAGAGATAATGAAGATGGAAGAGGCTTAGCTATGTAGTTGGGAGATCTCCGAAGCTGCCATTGCAGCAGTTGTGGACGGAGCAGGCTCACGTAGCTCGCGCCTGGCATATCACGTGACCGTGGAGCTCGACCCATTATCGGCGTGGCGAAGAATCTCCCAGAAGCAGGTGCCTCGTCAATAATAATTAAAATTCCCAAGTTAAAGTGGTTGGCTTTCTTGCGGGGTGCAGTTGCTCCATTCTACTAATATGAAGACTCTTTTCAAAATAGGACCTTAAAAACTTCCATGAGAGCCAGGTTAACCGCAGAAGATACGTAACTCACACTATTTCCTGGGAAACCAAATCAAGCCTACCCAAGGCCTTCCTGGTTTCTACTACGAGTGCAAGTCATACAACAACCCAGCCCAGTACATACTGTGTAGTAAGTTATAATAATCAACGGAAAATTGGGGATATACTTGGTATCGACCTTTGTGCGTGTAACGGTAATATACTCCGACATCTCGCTGTTAGTTATCTATTGCGGATTACTCCCAGGAGGTGCTGGGCGTGAAACCAGAAGCCAGTCCCGAGTTTGCCTTTCAGTGGCTGCAGAAACGAATAATTAATAGCAATGATATTATGATCTTATTTCCAAAGTCTCATTCAGTCTACCCACCCACGTCTTTGGGGCCTTGAGGTACCGTAGCCCAACCGGGCCCTGCTGCCATTGTGGCGCAACATCATATGGACGTGGCAGGTGGGATAAGAATGGAGAAAATATCGAAAACTCTTGGAAAGAATTGCGGAATTAATCACTCGCAAGATGGCTGGATTGGATTGGCAATGTGCTAGGTAGTAAGACGGGCTATTGAGCTGGTTCCAGTAGGTCAATGCCCATCCATACCTCTTGACGCACTCAAGATTGAGCGGGCCATTTCCATTAGGCGGGTTACCTGGAACGCAAGCAGTTATAAGTAAAACAGACACCCTGACCAACCTCCTCCATTCCCACTTTTCTTGAGCCTTCTGGGTATTAGACTTATATTCCTTTAGATCTTTGCCCTACTTGTTCTATTCAGCATCGTTGTTATCACTCTCTTGTTGCTTGCCCCTCCCCCACGCTTCTTTATGAAATAACCACCCGGCAGGGATATATATAAATACTAGCATGGATCTGCAAAGTATATATGAGCCAACCCGAAGGCCTGTTGCTGGAGTTTGCCATCTACACGCACAGATATAGCCTTACATTTACCAAGATAATGGGTGATGATCGAATGTTTTTTTGGCTCGAGCCTGCTGGGGACAGACGACATTTACCCTACCCAGGCGTGGATACTAAGATAACTACCCAACTAACACAGGCGGATGGCTAACTCCTCAGTACCCGGCAACCTGAAGTAGGTTGATAAACCACCTCTATTCTCCCGCGAAAAGGAGCTCCATTTCTGCTCTGTACAGACTATAGAGAACAACCGTACTACTACTTCCTGGTACCCAGCAGGTAGTACTGCATCGTTCACGAATGGCCGGATGGGAAAAGGTGGCATTCCTGGGCCGGCTCCATCCGGACCGGAAAAACGCTCTAGGCCGGCTCCTTTTACTGGTTTCCGCCTGCTGTTTTCCCTTTCAAACACCCCCCCTTTTACCGCCGCCTGCTAACGGACCGACTGACTTGCTTCTCTTGTTCCTGCTGCTAAATATTACTGCTCAGATCTGGTAAAATAACTTACTGGAAACCTATACTACCTCTACGCATCTCACTTCTTCAAGATCCCACCCCCCGGCTTTTCTTCTTTGCTTGTTGAGGTGCTTTTATCCTTCCACGCCCTGTCCCCATTCCTGACTTTCCCACTCCGCGTGCCTCCACTCCGTCTTTCTTTCCAAGCCATCCCCTTCCCTACCCAGGACCAGCAGGAAAACCCTCCTTTTTTTAAAAAAAAAATTAAATTAAAATAATAATTATAAAATACGTGATCTCCAACTCAGGGTATCTCGTACCACGGTGTATGGTGCTCTTTATCAAGGTACGCCTCTCATTTCTTATTTCCCCCCCGCCTATCTCAGTCATTGGATTTGTTACACGCCTTGGACACTGTGGCCACGCACTACTGGCCAACAACCCTTCTGGCCATTCTACGGGACCACCACGCACGTTGCCAGACCCTATCCTGTGCTTCCTGATACTTGTCGCCCTTTCTGTTTAGGTTATTCCTTTGGAGATTTATTTTTTTTTTCACTGCTATTTTAATGCCTTTGGAAGCTTGGCAGCTACTATCGCCTGCCATTTGCTGATCGTCCTTTACTCCAGCATCAGCTTTTTTTTTCTGCCTCTGCGGTACCACTCCCAGGGTCCCGTGACCACCATACCTCCTTCGCACTCTCTCTGGCTTCCAACGCTGCTATTTCGGGACCGGCTTCCACCCTCCGCTTGTGAGTCGGCATTTTAGTTGTCCAGCCTTGTCGGTATGTACATCTTGCTTAGTCCCCTTTCTTCTGTCGTTTGCTATGATACGATAAGATACTTTGATTTTCTTTGTTCCCCTTCGACACCTTACACGTCGGGATGATTTGTTTCGCGGTGCTAGCTGCGTCGCCTCGGTCGTGTCGCAGACCCAAGCGCGACGAGCTTGCTACCTACACTTCAGCCTGACGCGTTTTGATCTCTTCCTGAATTGAAATTCGTTGTTTTTTTCTGTGGCTGTCTCTTCCCTGTGATGAGAAATTAGGATAACTTGGCTATCCTTGCTCGTATCGGTCGCATTTTGAACGATGAAGAGGTTGCATGTGTGTCATCTTTTTCTGACAGCTTTTCTTGCTTTGCAGATGGGTTGGCAAAACCGCACGACATGAATGCCTGGCTAGCCGACGCCTCGAATCTTCCGAACCATGACAATGGCGCTTTCCATCAGGCGACCATTGATCCCTCCGCAGCCTTTCTCCATACCTCTCCCACCCCCCCGGACCCGAACCAATTTCAGCGCATGTTCAACGGCATACCACGAAATGCCTCTCCTGGATTTCCCAACCCCAACCAGGTGATACCGTCGAAAAGGCCTCGACCAGAAGATGGTATCTCAATGTCGCCCAGGCAAGCACCTGGAGGACTGGCTGCATCCCGATCACAAACACCCCATCAAGTGCCATTTCCTGGCTACCAAGGACCAATGAATGGGGCCCCTCAATTTCCTCATCATGCGGCGCAATATCAACATCTTCAACAAGGACCCTCTCCGAATGTTTCGCAATCTCCAATAATGCAAGACTTTGACCAACACGCGGCGCAAAGGATGGGAACCGCATCCCCCAGCCCATTTTCCCCGGCCGGCCCTCATGTCGGCCCTCACATGTCTCCATCACAATCCGACCACCCGAGTAGGGTAAATACCCCCCAAAATAACTCGTTTATTTCCAGCCAGCACTTCCCCCAAGGAATGGGGAGCCAGTTCTCCCCTTCGCCCGCAATGACATCCGCAGCCGTTCAAGCACCGATGCAAGCCCAGTTTGGTGGTATTCCACAGCAATATCAGCAGGCCATGGCTGCTCAACAGCAGCAGCAACGAATACATGCCATGCAAATGCAAGGCCAAAGCCGTCAAATGAGTATGAATCCTGCTATGGCTGGACGACCAATGGCTGCAGGGATGAATGCTGTAGCCAACCCTCAGCAAATGGCGGCTATTAGACAGATGCAACAGAATATGGCCAAGCCTCAGAACCCAGAGGGCTTCATGCGATCCTTACAGAAATTCATGATCTCAAGAAATCTACCTCTTGATCCCAGTCCAATAGTCTGCGGTCGTCCCATTAATCTCGTCCAGCTGTATGCCACTGTCATGAAACTGGGAGGATCGAAGAAGACAACAGCCACAAATATGTGGCCCCTAGTATCTCAGCAACTTCAATACCCACCAGTGCAATTTCCGATGGCTGTCCAGGAGATCCGGGAACACTACCAGCGAAACCTGGCTGCTTATGAGCAAGCCTTCTTGAACACCCAACAAAAGCAGTTTGCAGATCAGGCTCAGCAACCAAACTTACCTCGGCAGCCTAGTGATCCATCAGCATTACAATTTCAGTCTCCTGCAGCCAAACCGGGCCAGGCGTTCGAAACACCTCAGCAATTAGGACATGCCTCACCCATCAACGCATCAGCGCCAAACAATGTTCAGCCAAGTGCTTCCAATGGCTTTGCAGGGCCAACACAAGTCAAGGCGCAAAACAAACAGCAGCATCGCCTTAGTGTTTCTCGCCAATCACAACCACCACCAACCCCCCACGATCAGAATGGTCATCTAGTAGCTCAGTCCCCTGTTCAGTCCGAGAAGGGCGTGGGATCAGTAGCCGGAAAACCTGCCGATAGCTTTGACCAGCCCTCTGATCAACCTCTGAAGCATCCAATTGAAGATCCCTTCAAGCCTATGGTTTTATCAGAGAATAAATTTCATGGACCGATTGCTGTGGATGAGATGTACCAACTTGGAGAAGATATCCTGAGGTTGAAGCCGAATGTGCCTACATTTGCCGAACTTGGAGTGGTTGACATTCATGCTCTCACAATGAGCATTAAGTCTGGTATCCATGCAGAGATGCGCATGGCACTGGACACGCTCGTTTCCATTTCCTCAGAGCCGGCAATCCAGATCTCTCTGGATAACTGCGAGGATTTGGTTGAAAGTTTGATAGAGTGTGCGGAAGATCAGGCAGAACTTCTCGCAGAACATTCGCCAGAGGTTTCTGATATGATGTTGTTTCCGTCTTATGAGGAGATCACCCGTGGTTGTCAGTACGAATGGACTACTCTGGCTCCTGTTTCTGAATTCGGAAGTCTTGAGTATGAACTAGATCGAGCAGTCGATAGACTCATTTGTATCACCACCATTTTGCGCAATTTTTCTTTCATCGAGTCGAATTTTGACATATTGTCGACACCTCCCGTTGTTCAGTTCATTTCGACTATCATCCGATACCTCGGAACTAGGAACATGCTCCTAAGAACCCATCAGAATACCTTGGATTTTATGAAGGATACTGTCACTTACCTAAGTAATGTGGCACATACTATCCAACTACCAAGCAAAGAGGAAACGGAGAGTCTCCTCCACTTCTTACTGTCCTTCTCTCCGTTCCCGGGGCCAGCTACGAGTCAAGACGGCATTATGTTTACAGCTTACAATCCAGCAGTACATAAGTATACTCCGGCTGCAGTGGACAGTTTGGCAAAACTTCTGGCCCGAGACGAGCCAAACCGAACCTTTTTCCACTCCATTTTCTCCAGTGATGGAACCTCGAACGCTCAACAGGAGCTTTTGACCCGTGCATTTGCGCTTGCTATTTGTCCTGTTCCTGACCAGCCTAGGAAGCCTCTGGCGATAGCGGACATCCGTAAAGTCTTTCTCATGCAGGGCCTATTAGCTGCAGATATTCTATCGGGATATGCTGAGGGAGCCACGGCCAAAGCCTGGCTAGAGTCTGTTGATGGGTTTGCCATACATCTTCTTCGCCTTTCTTGCCTCTTGAGCACAGAACGTGTACCTCCACCTCACACAAATGCGCGCCAGTCCCATGCGGCGAAGGCTCAAGCTGAAGCTGAAGCTGCTGCCTACTCATCTATTATTAACCGAGGACTGGCAATTCTTCGGCGACTAGCCGAGAAGTCCAAGTATGCCGACACAAGCTCCGCCTTGCGGTTTCCATCCGGGATCCTTCCCAAAAAGGAAAGTTTACTTGGAGCTCTGCTGATGCCAAATGTCGATCCGGGGGTTGTGCGACAATTGATAACGTACGCGCGCCTTGCAGAGTAATGATGATGGGTTTGGTTTGGTTGGATAGGGTTCTTTTTGCTTCCCCCTTTTTTGACTATTTTCCAGTGAAGGCAAAGATTAGCTCTCCATGTCGGGTGCCTTGGAGCGGGGATTCTCCTTTCTGTCATGTCTTCTATTTTTACTTTTTGAGTAAACTATTATCATTAACTGTTTTTATTTTGTCATTCATCTCGTCTGGCGCCGGTGGAAAGATTATTGAAAGGCGTGACATTGTGTATCCTTGTGTGTTTGTCGCTGTACAATGCTCTCAATACCCTCGGATGAAAAGATCTCATGATGTCTCAATGGGGTACATTCATATTATAGTCGCATTTGGGCACCGACTGATTGATTCTCTTCCTCCTAGTATATTACTATAGTAGCCGGTTACAATTCCCCGGGATGTTGTGCCATACTTCCTGTCTTTCTCATTATTGGCAAAACATGCCAAAAGTTCGAATCGTGTCAGACGATGCAGCAGAACTGGCCGGCTGCTCCTCCTAACTAGTGCAGTTTTATTAGAGCCAATCGCCAACCAACCCCGAGTCTACTAATCAGGCCATAATGGCTCTTATCATCAAAAAGAAGGGTCATTTGCCTAAACTACGTAGATATTACATTACAACCTATAATCATAATCACAGAGAGCGAGACAAGACAGCCATGAGATCATTGGACATGTAGTATTACATACAGAGGGCCTAAGCCACACGACAAAGCTAGAAAGAAACAAAACAGACAAACAAAATGAGATGGTAAGACAAACCCCACGCCTGAAAAGATACAAAAGCCAGGAGAGACGGTAATAGAAAAAAAAAAAAGGAAAATAAGGGAGGAGGGGTAAAAAATGCAGCGGAACTCCAGAATGAGGAGTAGAAATTACACGACGACGGCCGAAGATGAGAAGAGAAAATAAGGGAGATAAGAAAATCACTTCTTTGGGACAGTCAATGCTTTTTTTTCTTTGGGTCCCATTCAGTTTGTGGCGTGCCTTATGTCTGCGTCGGATTCCTAGCCTGATGTTCTCACATTGTTTCGAGTTGACTTTGTTTTAGGTTCTTCTTCTTCCTTTTTTTGGTGGTTGGTTTACACCCTGGCAGCTTTTTTATGATAGGAAGACACACGTGGGATATCAGAGTTTGGTCGAGGAGAAGTGGAGGATGATGTGTTGGGGCACAGGGGTCGAAGACACCGTTAAAAATTACGTTCTAAGAGGAACTTTTGGATCTCAGGTTTTCGCCAGCCCTATTTCAAGAGGACGAGGGTTAGTAAATGATGGAAAAGAAGGATATGTAGATAGAAAATCAGGAGAGCATACCTTAACCGTGATATGCCCATTCAGCCGATTGATAGTAATATCAGGGCTCTTAGGCGCGTGAGAGTCGCTGGACTCAAGACCTAGGTACTGTGCAAGATCACTCCTCAACGCTTCCAGATCGCCTTCTGTCTTTTGTATCTTGGTCTGCTGCTTGGTGCCGCCAGCCTTGGTAACGAGGTATACAGGGAGTTGATTTGAAGCTGTCCGGCGAATGAAGTAGGGGAGATTTGTGAGTTGCAAGTGGGCGGTTGAAGAAGCGTTTTCCTTGAGGGTCTGAGATTGCCGTTTCAGCTGAACGAGAAATGTTCGGCGTTGTTGTGTAGGAGAGGGAACATGGGAAGGGAGAAGCTTGGGAGACTGAAGAGATGGTTCTAAAAGGAGAATTAGTAGGAGATTCTGAAGACTGTGTTTATTTCCCTTTGTCCTCCCCTCTTCTGCAGTGCTGGAACACATTTCGGATTTTAGGTCTATATAGTCCACCAGACAGACACCCGGTGACACACGGAACAACTAAGACTTACGGGAGCTGATCAATCTAGACTGTAAACAGCGGCTAGAGGCTGAGCTACGTATCCCTGAGGAAGCAATATGCTGTGAAGCACGAGGTAGATAGCCTGACACTGCCGTCGACTGCTTGCGAACGGCGGAGGCTGGGAGAGACTGCAGGAAAGACGCCATCGGTGCAAGGAGAGGGATAAAGGAAGCGCAGGTCGAACGAGGCCAAAGGGAAGAAGATGAAGAGAACCACCGACCACCGGGGTACACGGCGTGGAAGAGGAAGAGGGGCGGATAGAGAGAGAGAGAGAGCAGAGGCGACGAAGATCCAGCAGATATCGAGATGAGGTCGACAAAAACAGGACTTTTTGCTTTCTGCGCGGAGACCTCGCGCTAGTCCCAGAGAGGCTTAGTGGCCCAACCAGCCCTCCCGCCCACATTTTCGCCAGCGCAAAAGATGAAAAGATGCCGCACACTAACCATCACCACCATCAACACCACCACCAACTCCCCCTTATTCCATCTCTCTCCCTCTCCTAGGGCTCCCCTACTCTCTCTTCCCTCTGCTGTCCACTATGGCAGCCAACGTCCCCCCTTCCGCTGAGACTCTACTCAGCGGTGCCGCCGCCCACCCGCCCAAGACCGCTGAAGAGATCGCCAACCAGTATGACCTGTTGCCCAAGTTGATCCCCTACCTGGACCGTCATTTGGTCTTCCCCTTGCTCGAATTCAGCTCCGGCCAGGATGATGATACGGAGGTTGTCCGTGCGAAATATGAGCTTTTGAAGCACACCAACATGACCGACTATGTGGCCAACCTGTGGAAGGAAATCAACAACTCCGATTCGATCCCCGACGAGTTTGTGAAGAAGAGGGAGGAAGTTCTCGCCAAGCTGCAACATTACCAGGAGGAGAGTGCGAAGATTACCGAACTGCTGCAGGATGAGAGCGTGGTGGGCAACTTGCGGAGCGACAAGGTTGCCAACTTGAAGTTCCTCGAGGAACAGCACGGCGTCACCGTCGATATGGTCAACAGCCTTTTCGATTACGGCCGATTCCAGTACAGCTGCGGCAGTTACGGCAATGCTGCTGAGCTGCTCTATCAGTTCCGTGTTCTCTCCACCGACAACGACAAGGTTGCCTCCGCCACATGGGGTAAGCTGGCTTCCGAGATCCTGACCACCAACTGGGAGGCTGCCATGGAGGAGGTCCAGAAGGCCAAGGATTCAATTGAGACTCGCCTATTCAACAACCCTCTGGGTCAGCTTCAGAACCGCTCTTGGCTTATTCACTGGTCCCTCTTCCCCTTCTTCAACCACGACCCCGCCCGTGATGTCCTGACCGATCTTTTCTTCTCCCCCGCCTACATCAACACCATCCAGACCAACTGCCCCTGGATTCTGCGATATCTCGCCGCTGCCGTTATTACCAACCGTAACCGTGCACACAAGAACAGCAGTGCCTACCAGAAGCAGCTGAAGGATCTTATCCGCGTTGTCCGCCAGGAGGGCTACGAATATTCTGACCCCATCACCGATTTCGTCAAGGCTCTATACGTTGATTTTGACTTCGAGGAGGCCCAGAAGAAGCTTGGTGAGGCTGAGGATGTGCTGCGAAGCGACTTCTTCCTTGTTTCGGCCGCCGATGCTTTCGTCGAGGCGGCCCGACACCTTATCTCAGAGAGCTACTGCAAGATCCACCAACGCATTGACATCAAGTATGTACTCTGTTGCAGAGCCAACTTATAGATCTAGATTTTTTTTTTCTTCGATCAGAGAATTAGCTAACATCAAGCTTCAGGGATCTCTCTACCCGCCTTGGTCTCAACCAGGACGAAGGCGAGAAGTGGATTGTGAACCTGATCCGTGATACTCGGGTTGACGCCAAGATCGATTACAAGGAAGGCACAGTGATCATGAACCACCCTCCCCAGTCGGTATACCAACAAGTCATTGAGAAGACAAAGGGTGCATTCTTCCGGACACAAGTCCTAAGGTTCGTCCTCTATATACCCCTTATGATTCCTATCCTTTACCTACAGTCAGTTAACTTGATACTCGCACAGTGCCGCCGTTGCAAAATAAATAAAGTACTCCCCCTTTGCTTCGACAACAAAAAATTCGTCTTTTACGATTCAATTATTGGTTCTGTTCATGTTGGTAGTAATCCCCCCTGCAGAGAGTGTGGGTTTTCCTCAATGGTGGAAACCCAGCAGAGTGGCATCAGGCCGGCGTTCAGGTGGTCCCGCTTTCGATTTAAATTTCTTTCCCCCCTGCCCTCTTATTTCTCTATTATTACTCCTGTCCTTTGTCCCTATCTATCCTGATATTTTATTCCCTGAATTGGTGCGGTGTTATCGGCCTCATATCCCATCAAACCCCTTCTACACCAACAAACAAACCAACAAGGGGAATAAATAAATAAAAGGGAATCCAAAAGAGAGAGAGAGAGAGAGATAGAGACAGAGACGAAGGATAAGGAAAAGTACAATGCATACCTACTTTTCTTTCTTTCTTTCTTTCTTCCTCATGGTCTCTCTCTCTTTCTTTGTTTTGCTTCTCGGGTAGGAGGAGGTTCAAAATTGAACCTCTGCTATTCTCACGACCCAAAAATCAACCCCATCCATGTATGCATGCATGTATGTATTGACCGATGTTGTTACGAATGATCTATAGAGATGATGGAAAATAAATAAATCCCTTTTCTTTCCTGGCTGCTTCTCTCCATTCAGACTAAAATTTCCTTCCGTATGTGCTATAGAATACTATCTATGTATTATCTTGTCCTTTTCGGTTAATTTCTATTTCCTGGCTATGCCGTCCTACATGGTCAGATCCTTTTTCTTTCTAGTCCTGTTTCTCAGACTCCTGTCTTCCAATATGTATGTGTATATATATATAAGTATGTATGTATGTACATGTACCTAGCGCAAAAATCCCACTTATATCCTGGAGACCCCTCAGAGCAAACATTTGAGAGAAAAACACAAGGAAAAAAGAAGAAATGAATCTAAGGATATCTTCGACAATTGTAAGCAAAGAGGGGACGAATGAAAAGAAAATAAGATAAGGAGACGTCTAGTAGTGAATACCCAGAAAATCTTTGCTTTATTGTGTAAGGACGAAATTCTGCCATGCCATTCCATGTCATGCGCTTTTTTCTTCCAGGGGAAAGACCAAGAAGTAAGGAAGAGGGGGTTTATATATATGCCTTTGCTCTCTGTTTCTTATAACCCCTGGATGTAGGTTCTTCATGAAATGAAGGAGAGATATGCTGGCTAAAGTCTGTTGTGTGTTTGTCAAAGGTGAGTTACCTAAGGCAAGAAGGGAGGAGAGATGGCAAATTATTAGACGAATATCGATGACGAGTATCGCTGAATAGCAAAGACCAAAAAAGAAAAAGGAAGAAGGGGTATAAAAGGATATTATTATTCTTTCTTTCATCCTTGACTTATCGCCCGCGTCGAGAGTCGTATTCCCCCGGACGTCTGCGAGGAGCTGCGGGCAGGCGAACAGACACAATCTCATTGATGTAGGGTTCTGACTGGGAATTGGGATTGTTGATGGTATCACCAGCCATTCGGAGCGACTCTTGTCGTTCATATTCTCTCGACATGATGGCGAGGTCGTCTATTTGTTTCTGTTCTTGAGGTGTCAGCCATTATTACAGTTGAGGAAGAAGAGGAGTAGCAGAGACCCGTGTCAAAGGTACGCCGACAATCAAATAACCTTCGCGTCCCTTTTTGCTCAAGAAATAATCCTGGTTAGGCTTTTTTTTTCTGTGCTTATATATATATATGGGACTAGTTTACCTGGTAAGAGTATGGCCGGACTGTTGCAGATGGCCCTAGGAAGTACTGGATTTGCCCAAGAACAATATGGCGGGAAAGCCCATATCCTGGCAGCCAGTATTGTTGAACTTGGGACATCTTCTGTATAGGATGTATATATAAATATATATGAGCGTGCCTTTAGGGGAGTATGTATCGTATATATGGCTGGGAGCAAGCTCTTGAGAAAAAAAGTACTATCTCACTGGCTGATGGCGGCGGCGGCGATGGTTATGAAGACGTCCCTTCCCCGTAAGCAAACACTTATGATGCAAGACTTTTATAGAGGTATAAATATTTCATATATTCCTTTCCATGCAAGGGGATATTAGTAAAGAGAATGGGGAATAAAAACGGGCAGCGCTTCTACGTGGAGATACCCTTTAAAGGTCGGAGATGCCCAGCAGAAGGAGTCGCGCGCTTCACTCACTGATCAGCGGTGCCAGTTAAACATCGGAGGCAAAAGAGAGTGCTCCAGAGCAAGATTGCAGGACTCACGATAGATTCCCATGATGGACAGGACAAAATTAGCTGAGAAGAGGGCGGTTTTAGGTCTGCTGTTTATGTCGGATCCCGGCGAAACCGCCTCACTCTTTCATCCAACCCCTTTGCACGCCGGTAATAAAAAAAGTAAAAGTGAGGCTTGAACCACCAGAGAAGCTAAACCCCTTCCCACAAATTGAAGCAATCTGATGACAACACACCAATACTTTTGCGATATCGCTGTCCCCAGAAATGTTGTTTCTCTTGTTCCTTTAGCTTCTTGGCTGATTCTGCGGTGAACCTATCTCCTGCACCCAAAACTGGGCTGCCAGTTTATGTATATGCATATATGCATATGTATATGTATGATGCCGTGGCTCCATGAATCGAATAAATCGAGGCTCGAGGGTCCCGTCTGGCAGTTTCTCCTCGTTTCCGGTCGCCCCTTTCGCTCGTCGACTCGAAATTTGGGGTTAATCTTAAGTGGAGGGGAATTTCTCCCCTTGCCAATTGCCCATTCCTGAGTCTTAACCTCACTCTCCCCAACAGGAGCGGAATGGCAGCTGCATAAAGCTGGGGGGGAATTAGTATAAAACTTTTGTGTGCGCAGATCTGGGAAAAACCACGTTGAGTTCAGCTAGTCTTGTAAGTTTCGGCCTAGAGAAAGACCAATCATGTCTGAAAATATGCTGGAAGGAATACATATTTCTTTTTGTTCCCCTTCTCTTGTTCCCTCGCTCTGCTGCCCTCCGGTTTGCTGTCCTGGTGAATCCGAGGACTCAGCGTTTAAGGTGTAGGAATTAATCTCGACAGCATATGCATGAATCCAATTCGGGCAAGATGCGCTTGGCCTCGTTCGCTGCCAGGGTAATAATAATTATTCACAAAAGAAGTATTCGCTACGGTCGCGATTGGTTCGTACCGAGACTTGCAGCTTCCTCTGAGTCCATTGAGCGAAATGCAGAATACTTAATTAACTAGTACAATAACCATGATGGCGCTCCCCGGAAATGTTAGCCAACAAAGCTGTTGGCCTATTGCGTCCTGGGTCTCTGTTAGTCTCTACCGGCGCGCGAACTTACGGTACTTAGCTATTTTGGCATCAAATGGCCACGACAATGGAAAAAAGAAAAGAGAAGGCGTAGGTGGCCCAATTGACCACTGAGCCGACGCTGAGTAGAACATTCTTCGACGGTCGAGACACCTGTGCCGCTGATTGCTCCATTCGCAGTGATTATGCAAGAAAGGAATCGTGGACAGTAACCTTGTTGTTCAAACACCTAGATTCACCACTGATCGGAAAGATTCCCTGAATAGCACATGCCTTGAGATCTAGACCATTTATTCGTTCTACTGTGGAGAATCAGCATACTCATTTCGCAGCGAGGTATGGAAATACCTGAAGCTGGATCGTCGCTTTGTTTGCGGATTAGAAAAAGGCATCTTTCGCTATCGTATCTGGGGCTCCAAGAACATGTCAATAGTGAAGATTGATATTAGCCGATGAAACTGGTAACCTAGTGTCACTAAGCAGAAGGCCACTGGTATGGTTGATAATGCACATCAGCCTAGTTTCTCCAGGATCAGAGAACAGGAGCTCACCAACAGAGAACGATGGCTGCAGAAGTATTCCTTCGGGAAGGCAGCACTGGGCTCTAGAAATTCGAGCCGCAGTAAACAAACGATTCCGTAAATCGCAGCTATTATCACCTAAAGAGGGGAGGGCCAAGGTGCATGCGAAATACCATACTTCGGAGTGCAAATGCGCTTGAGCGTCCGAGAGTACGAAAATCAGCCTGAGGATCATAGGTATACCTCATCCTAGTCGAGGCATTAGAGCTGAAGATCCCCCGAGGGAATTGATCGTGTGATAGATGTAGATACGAGGGACAAGAGCCTTAAAGAGGCCAGAGTGAGGCGCTGTGGCGAATAAGGAAACAGCCAGTGAGCGCGCGGAACAATACCAAAAAACAAATAAAAGTCATAAGAGGAAAATAAAAGAAGGGACCGGATGATGGAAGGGAGGGAAAAAAGAAAAGAAAAAAGAAAGATGTAGAAGCACTGGGGTAGGAGGAGTTGACGAGATGTCCTAGTTCCTGATACTCGAGGTATAAACTTGCCAACGGAAGGGCTCGATATGGCCATGTGGAGCAACAAACTGCTTCGTGTATTATTGTCTATTTCTTTCTCATAACTCATACCAAATAGTGATATTCGATGAAACCCTGACTGAAATGCCTCATGTTGAACCTAATGTGCAGAAACAAACGCTTTACTCGGGGGGAACATATGGATTAACAAGCATGTCGCTAAATCTACAACAGTTTTGTTAGCAAATAGCTCAGCAATAATGCATATTTGTTTATGGACTTACTTTTCAAGTTTTTCTTTCCCTCTCACTTCTTCAACCAGCAGTGGCATTCTGACGACATTGAAATCTTCATAGAGCTCTTCAATTTGCTCAAGGTACTTCTTCTGCATCTTCCTCCGCGCATTGCATTGCTCACAATTACTACCTTGCTTAGGGAATAGGAGTTGATTGACCACGATAGCGTGGGTATCGATGTTGTAACTTGTCAACTCCTGGATCATACGCTCCGTCTCGTACAGGGATAGAAACTCGGCGATGCAAACACAGACAAATGTGGTCATATCGGGATTCTTGAACTGGGTGTTTACTTCGCTGATGGTTTCCCTGAGAGACTCCATCTTCTGCAGAAGCTCATCAAGGTTCTGACCCCCAGGTAATCCTCCACGCGCCCCGAGGATCGAATTTAGCATCGGCCCAAATTGGGATGACAGTTGCGAGAGCTTTGCAAGTGCTTTCTCGAGAACCGTTGGGAACTGGAGGAAGCGAAGGGTGTGGCCGGTAGGGGCAGTGTCGAAGACAATAACTTCGTAGGAAAGGGACTTGACTTGCTTCAAAACTTCGGCAAACGACATGGCTTCATCGACACCGGGAATCTAGTATGATTAGCTGAATGGATCGGATGGAAGTGTAGATAGGCCCTGAATGGTGATACATACGCTGAAGGCCAGGTCTTGCATCATGTTTCCAACACCAAGTCCAGCCATAGGATCTTCGCCCTGTCCCTCGCCGCCGGCCAGGAGATCCTGGATACTGCCGTTCGGATCGATTTCCATTGCGCTCAGATTGGAGTATCCATCAACCAGGCGAGCTTCCTTCCCAAACTTCTGACCAAAGGCATCGCTGAGATTGTGTGCAGGGTCGGTGGAGATGAGCAAAACCGATCTGCGAACTTTTGCAAGCTGAATAGCGAGAGAACACGAGGTGGTTGTCTTTCCGACACCTCCTTTACCTCCGACAAAGATCCAGCGCAGAGTGTCCTGGTTGACAATCGACTGGAGTGTCGGCTCCATCAGGTCATCAGCCTGTACAACGGCGGTCGAAGACATTTTGCTGGTTGGGTATGGGATACTGGGAAACTCCTAAAAGAGGGCTGTTGATAGTCAGTCAGATAAAGAGCCTCAACCAGAGAGAGTATGCTTGCTAGCTCCAAATGAGGGGGTGAACTTACCACGTACTTCTTCCTTTTTTTTCCCCGCAGAAGGTTTGGATGTCACCACCGAAGCTTCGGGAAGCTGATAGAATGAAGACTTATCAAGTTGCACAACCAACAAAATAAACCGGTAGACCTTTGCAACCCTGAACCAAAGACAAGGAATAGCAAGGAGCGGAACTCCGCAGACAATCAAGTCCTACTATTGCTATTATTATTACAAGCCAAGTTGGCTGCCTGTGTGGGGACAGGGCAGAAAGCGTCTAAGTCGTTACCAAAGTGGCACGTGCAAAAGACACTCTTTGTGCCTGAGGCTTCCCACCAATGACTCGCTCGCCGACGAGGTTCCTTGAAGCTACTCCTAACCACCTAACGACCTAAGGTCCAACTGGACCTCCATGAAGCAAAGTAAAAAGTCCCGTCTCATAAATATAGTCTAAAAAAGGGACTTGGCTACACTTCAATTATCAAGATCCTATAAGCTCTTTAGTCTCCCATTAAGCCCCGAAAAAAATCTCCTCAAACGCCCCACTGAAGGTATACTCCGGAGTGCAGCTGTCGGTGCTCTCCGACACAGCAGAAGCGGAGATAGAAAAGGCCCTGGAATCGCTCAACCTTGGACTCCAATTTTCCTCAACCGCGAATATCTTCTGCTCTTGAAAATTCCCGCTTGATGGACCTTAGATTTAGGGATTATACTCCGTCCAGCGAGCACTTGGGTAAAATCACAGACCGTCTAAGTCTTCACCAGAACCACCTTCTTCCCACCTCATCCACCCCATCACCCCCGCAATCCTCAGCCCAGACTCCATCTCAAACCCCAGCGCCAATGTCTCGCGATCCGATTACCTGCCATGTCCTAAATACCTTAACGGGCACCCCCGCCGCGAACCTCCCGGTGACATTGACCCTCCTGTCCAACCCCTCGACCGACCAGAACCAGAACCAGACCCCCATCACGTTCACCGCAACCACAAATGCAGACGGACGAGTAACGAGCTGGACCCCCACAGCATCAGAAACAACAACAGTCCCCTCGATCCTCGCAAGCCTCCCAACAGCCGAGAGCAAGACAAACTGGGCCGTCCGTTTCGAGGTCGGACCCTGGTATGAGGCGCAGGGCGTCGAAAGTTTCTGGCCGGAGGTGGAGGTCAAGTTCACGGTTAAGGGGCGTGGTCGCGAGGGCGAAGAGGGATGGCGACACTATCATGTTCCCGTGCTGCTAGGTCCTTGGAACTATTCGACTTATCGGGGTTCGTGATGATGGACTTACAAAGTCCCATTTACTTAGATAGATAGCGCGCTGGATAAGTACTAGTATGTATATCTTATCGAATATGACGTACGTGGAGAGCGGTGGAGCGTGGTGATGATGGAACTACACACTAGCGATAAGTATAACTTTACACAGTACGGCTTTTTTGACGATCTATAAAATGATGAATTTAACGAGTTAATGTCTGAAAAACATAGTATTGCCCGTTGATGGTAGAAAGATCATGCATATTCGGGGTTATATTTGTTCTATACATCCTCCCACAAAAGCAATGCACTAGGTACGGGGTTCTACCAGTAATAGGAATATAGTATCAACCACGAGAAGAGTGCGGTGAGCAGGATTCCATGAAGAGAGTCAGCACCTACACAGTCCTAATAATAGTAGCAGTAGGTAGGTAGCTTGTATCATTCATTAAGACTATATCTAGGTAGTATGGAATCCCCAGTAGCACACCAGTTAACCAACACTGGAAACGCTTCTTTTGCGGTCTCCAAAGTACTACTAGAACAAAAAGGGTATTGAGGGTGTTGAATGGCCATGTAAGAGCTAAAATGGTACCATCCTCCCTCTAGACATACCTTATCAAAGATAACAGCTTCTCCAAGCGGAACTCTACTCCGGAGTATAGAAGGCGCCTACTCCTAGATAGGGTGGTCGCAAGGTACTCTGAGACGTCCAGAAGTTGAGTGGCAATCCAGTTTATTGATTTTCCCACTGCAACCCATGATCCTTGTATGGCCCCCTCCAACGAGAGCGAGAGTTGATGTCTCACGTGATGCATACCCACGGGACGGCCGTTCTAGGGGCATTGCGTCATCGCGGTGTGGAGCCAATCAGCAACAGGCTGGGTGGTTTGATGTCCGGGAAAAAACGCCCCTAAGAGAGCGAGAACACCCGTAGACATCGACGGAAATGTATTCTAGTGTCTCAGAATTCACCGCCCGACACCAAACCTGCTGCGCTCTTCTTCTCATTTGCCCGGTATGCTTGGGACGGCAGATTCCAATGCGGTCAAGATGGGCCGTCAAGCATCAGACATCAGGTCCTTGAAGCGGGGGCTCGTAATATGGCCTGTGAGTGGCTGGACAGCGGTGGGTCCGCCAGCCATCGCGAGTGGCCACCCGGCTGGTCCGACACTCGAGAAAAATTCCTGTCGTCGTCACCGTGATCTCATCCTTGTTTTTATTCACCTTTTTTTGTGTTGTTTCCCCCCCTTCATTTGAATCTGAATTTTGTTGAATCTTGGACAAGTATGGCTTGTTTTATTGATCTCTTGATGGGTTTGATCTTCTTGTCCCTTGGGTTGTATTACCTTGCAAGGCGACATTCTTGACTCACGGGGGTTGAAGTAACGGCCACATTTAATCTGGTCTCCGAAGTTGCGTCATCCGCATTGGCCAGAAAGTAGCATCGCCGGAACCCACCATCTCCAAGTTTCTGCTCGCAAATCATACGGAAGATTTCTGCAAATTGCTATGAAATCTTCCTGGGTTAATAATCAATGTTCGCGGTTCCATCCTATGAGACTTTTGTGTTTTCGTTCTTTTTCTTTTCTTAATTATTACCTATCTTTTTCTGCCATCTATCAAGTGGCATCCTTGGTTGGGACTCGACGAGAGGGTAGTAAGTCGGTATATATAAGAGAGCAAAAATATGACAGGAAGAAAGTAATAATAATAATTAAATAACGTAAAAGAGAGGAACCCCAGTAGAGTAAAAAAAGCAGAATTTTCCTGAAGAGGTTGCACTCTGCTGGCTGGCAACCCGTGGATATTTGTACGCATCCAGAGGGTTGCATGGATCGAGGTCGAAGACGCTTACCTCACCACCTCCTCGACCGCCTCCCCTCTTCTTCCCCCTAAAACCTCCCTGTCCCAGCCCGGACTACGTCACAACTTCTTCCTCTTCTCTTCTTCATGAAGTTCTCTCAGCTGTCTGATTCTGGGGTACCAATGCCGACTGTACAAAAACAATAATGCATGAACATCCCCCTCTGCTTTTCCCCTTAAAATAATTAGCCTTGTTAAGCACACACTACGTCACTTTGTCTACTCTTTCTTTTGCTTCAGTTCTCGACTCTGTTGCAAAACATCAAAAAAAAAAGAACTTCCGGCAAATCCTCCCCGACTCAAGCTTCCAGATCTCATCTATTGCTTACTTCCTGTTATTATTATATTTTCCTCCCCGTTCTCGCAGTTCTTTGTCACCTTTTTGCCACTTAGTACAATCAGCCTTCTTATCCCTTCATCTTCTTCTTCACCATCTTATTCTATTTTACTCGAGATTTTCTTTCCCTCATTCTAGCCTTGGGTCGCCTGCAGCCCCCTTGTTCCACTACTAATATATCGTTCGCGTTGAAGTGACGATGTCTGCGGCTGTCATTTCGACAGTCTCAACAAGCCTACCACATAATACCAATACGCGTAATTCATCACCAATGGATGCAAAAAAGAACAGCCTCAAAATCAAAGGTCAGTCGTCCCTTCCCATTCTATCTCCAGTCCTTGGTACAGAATCGTTTTTATGTTTTGTTTGTTCCCTTGATTCCATCTGGTAGCGTGCCACTTTTATCCACCCCCAGATGGCTCTTTCCTTCAACGTGTCGGGATGACCTCACAGTTTTCGTCATACAATATTTATTGTCTTTTTTTTCCCTTTCGCAACATGACGTCGAAGAGACTTGCGCTCTCGCCTCACACACTCTCTCTATCTCTCTATCTCTCATGCGACAACGCGTCGCGAACTTCAATACTCAGCCTTTCGTTTACTGACTAACATCTCCCCTTGATGGGTTGCTACAGATTCCCAACCCTCTTCAGATTCTAAAGATCAGAAACCCGAAGTTGATCCCCAGAACCCGCTGGTGCTGCCTCCACGACCGGCCGCGACCAGTGCTACAGACACTCCTGACTACTTCAATTCCGTTCACAACCCTTTCGCGCTAGAACCAAACCCATTCGAACAGTCTTTTGGTGGCGGTGGTTCATCAGGCGAAACACCAGGAAAATCGATCCTTCCTCCTGTTGCATCGCTCACCTCACCTGCCTTACCTGGTGCTAACTCCACTGGAGGCGCATACAACTGGTCTAACTCTTTGCGCTCAGGTCCCCTGAGCCCTGCTATGCTTGCAGGTCCAGCGGGTGGTAGCGATTACTTTGATAGCATTGGCAGAGGCTTCCCGACCCCTAACGAGTCGTCCCTTCGGACTGGACTTACGCCCGGCGGTGGAGGTTCCATGTTCCCTGCCCCAAGCCCCAACTCTCAAGCTCTACTTCAACAACTGCAAAGTGGGGGCGCGACCCCGTCCACGATTGAATTCCACCGTACTGCGCTGAACGCCGCGAAGAAGAACGGCATTGCGCCTACTTCTAATCCAGTCATTGAACCAGACCAAGGAGTCCAAGGTGTAACAGCAGCCATGGAAATCAAAACCAACCAATCTGTCACTGTCGACCCATTTGGTCACCATGATGCTGCAGACGCTGCTAACGGACTTTTCATGTTAGCCAAAGGTGGTCAGGTACCATCTAACCAATTTACTGTTGCAAATCAACCTGCAATTCCACCTCAAAACATTCAGACTAACGACTTGTCACGCGACCCAAGTGCTAATAGACGCCAATCTATCAACTTAAACGGAGCAGTAAATCGCCGGAGCGAAGGCAGTGTTGATGCCTCAGATCTGCAAGCGGAACAGGCCAAACCAACTAGCAAGGGCAAGGGCAAGAAGGCAGCCGCTGCAAAGGCCACGAATGCGGCAGGCAGCAGGCGCAAAGCCGAAGATTCGTCGCAAGGGTCGAGTAAGAAGACAAAATTCAACAATGGTTCTGTCAGCACTGAGCCTCCTTCCGACGGTATTGATTCAGAGGAGGAGGAGGAGCTACAGAAGAAGAAATCTCAAAATGATACGAAGAAAATGACTGACGAAGAAAAGAGAAAAAATTTCCTTGAAAGAAATCGGTAGGCTTTTTGTTGGCCCGGTAGTTACTCGTGGAGAACCTTTTGCTAACCAAAAAAAAATTACTTAGGGTTGCGGCATTGAAATGTCGACAGCGAAAGAAACAGTGGCTTGCGAACCTCCAGGCAAAAGTGGAATTGTTCACATCTGAGAATGATGCTCTTACAACCACTGTTACTCAGTTGCGGGAAGAAATTGTTAATTTGAAGACTTTGTTGCTTGCACACAAAGATTGTCCGGTCACACAGGCGCAGGGGCTGATTTGGAATCCGGGATACTCGTAAGGGAAATAATCTGGCTTGATATTGTTAGTTCGCTTATGTACTACTTGGCTACGGATGAGAAACAAACTTGCTAAAAGCTCGCTTTGACCGTGTTTACCTTGATTGGCTTCTGTAGATCTCATCCGTTCACGTTCAACCAAGTAACCGAGTAGAGAAATCATATGCACAGTACGACGAAAAAGACGTCATGCCAGCGCGAAATGCACGTAGTCGTCGACGCGAACAGCACGAATGCCCAATTCCCCATCTGATATGATCTCTCACTTCCAACTTGAAAGGCAAGCAAGTTCGCGTCGTTAACTAAGCTCTCTTCCCTGACAAATCCAATCCGACCCATATGATAGATGGTAATCCAAAAAGCCTCATCCCCGAGCATGCTCACCGACTCCCATGACGCCTGTCATCATTCCGGCCCACATGCTTGAAAACTGCTGAATTTTGTTATTGCATACCTACCTTCCTAGGTACTATTTAGTTCTATGTAAAAGTGCAGCACTCTGTTAAATTACCATACCTTGGCAAGATACATGTGAATATGGCAACGACAATCCCAGACGAAGATCAAACGGTTCTGTTTCATAATGCGCTAAATACTGTACTCTGTACTCTGTGCATGCATTTACAGTAGTTAGCTAGGTAGCTACCTAGCTAGTACCGTACAGAGTAGAGTAGGTAGAGTAGGTAGAGTAGGTAGAGTACATGCATTGGATGTTTCGGACGGAGGGGAAAGAGTGTCGAGTGGGAACTGTGGAGTCTACCGGGGACCTGCATCCAACCGACCTTAGTGCGAATGGATAGCATGGCATGGCATGGCATGGATTGGGTTGGGTTGGGTTGGATTGGATGGGGTTACGAGATGATCCATTATTATCCATATGATACGGAATGCGGGGTGTAAGTATACTACTACTACTAGTACTACTAGTACTTGCTCTTAGTAGTAGAGTATATAGGGTATAGTTAGCGTTGGTATGTTATTGTAGAGTGCAGAGTGCAGGGTCTGAGCCTCTGAGGTGTCAGATTAGGTGCCTTGGCTTAGTTGGACTGGTCTTTTTTTACTTTTTCCTCCTTTTGTTCCTTTTCTTTTGTGTGTAGTATCTATTTGTAGTATCTTGTATCTACTACTATGCAACTCTGCGAGGTTCTTCGGGTAGATTAGATTGGGTTGTGGTTAGGTTCGGGAGTCGGGAGTTTATCGGGTGCCTGGATATGGTTTCAATTTCTTGCGTTGGGCCTTTTTGTATGTTCTTTGGTTGGGCAGTTGGAGGTGTGTTTCAGAGTATGGGAGTTGGTGCTGGTGCTAGTAGAAATACTTGTGCTGTGTAGTAGTAGGTCGGGTAATAATGAGTATGAGTCTCCGTTATGTAGTCATAGTTATGTAGTCTTATAGCATTTGTTATGTACCTAGGTTAATATCAAGTGACCGAGAAAATGCCCGTGATCCTTCGCCCTTGCTTCTGATGCCCAAACTCCTTGCTAAACCCAAAGGATAAACAGTGTAGCATGATAATAATAATAATAAGAAGAAGAAGAAGAAGAAGAAGAGAAGAAGAAGAGAATAGAAAGGAACACCAAAAAATAGGCCGTGGTTGGCTATCTGAAGGAACGAGGCCCAACATGCTTTGTAAAATGACAAAGGAAATGTAGACAGACAGGGGAGGGTATTAATCGCGCGTGGCGGCTGAAACATTATTCATTGAGTGATGATGCAAGGGGGAAAGATGGAGAAAATAAAAGAGATAAGAAGAGGAATGCATGCCATCACATGGTGGCAAGTATACGTTGGAGAAGAGAGAAAGAATAGTAGTAGCCGATGGACGGTGAGGGAATCCTTCACTCGAATCGCTGGCGCCTTCGCATTTCGTCTCGGCTGAGGAACCGTCGGATTCTAGAAACAAATCTCGACGCTGTGGAGTCTGGTAGGTTGCATCAGCGTTAGCATTGCATGACAGGTAATATCGACAGGAAAAAGCAAAAGTATAAGTCATAACGAACACTCCCGAAGAGGAGGAGGAGGGGATCAAGGCAACTTACCGCTGTACCTGCGCGGTGTGGGTTTCGAGTAATATTCCGGTGGTGATCGTGGAGTAGATACTTCGGCCCAGTAGGACGTATCCTGATATCCAGAGAAGTTCCTGGCCCTGGACCAAGGGTTCTCATCGGATTGTTGCTGAAGAGCGACGACATGAGGGTATAGAGTCCCCAGAGGATAGAGGAGCTCGTCGGAGGGACGAATCCTATTCAAATCGAAGCTCTGGCTTGTCTTCAGGAGTGTTTCGGTCAGAAGCTGACCCAGTTAATTACAATGGCGAGGAGAGGAAAGGACTCACATAGGGTTCGTAGTTTGACTTGTAGCTCATGGTGGTGGTGCTCGGAAGACGAGAAAATAATAATAATAATATTCCAAAAGAGATCGCAAAGGAGAGCGAGATGCTAAATGAGAGACACGTTCGTTGAACCTAAGGCCACTTTGAAGGAAATGGGCGACGCTGAAGCCTGATAATCATCGTGAGCGAGAAACCTTGATGGTCTTATATCATGAGGGAAAGTATCGTGGCAATGGTGGAGGTCAGCTCTTGCGCAAAGACAGAGTGGAGCAGCTCAGCGCATGGCATGGAGTTTTCTTTTTTTTAATTCCTGCAGATTATTAGTTGCTTTTTGAAATACCTATCCAGGCAGCATCATAGGCCTACCTAGGTACTATCCAGTCCAGGGCCATTTGAGATGGTGTGATTGGCGAACAATCAGATTGCAAGATTCATGATTTGAATTTTTTTAGCAAAGGGTATGATCTCACGACTGTGTACTAGTCTTTAGTAGTCTACTATTACTACAGTACTACTCGATGAGACTGGATCACCAGCCAAGTTGACTTGAGCGAAATGGGATGGGATGCGATCGATTCAGCCACAAGACCCAAGGTAAATAGTTAGTAACTTAGTCTAGCACAGTAATTTAGTACAATAACCTCCGAATCGCAACTAGCTTGACTACTACCGGTACTACTGTTATGGAAATTGTGACCAGTAGCAACCGGATGGGTTCGGCCCACACTGTTTTCGCTCAGGTACACCAATGTTATCGTCCTATGCGGATCTCCAAGCCACAACAGCCTGCATCCACTGATCCAGCATACCTAGTCAGACTCAGGTATCTTTAGTCCCTATTCGACTCCTACGCTTAATCATATTCAGATTCTAGAGTAGTATTACTATGAACTACAGACTACAGAGTATTTCTCTGAGACTCTCGCTTACATGTGGAGTCTCGACTGTGGGTTACTCTAGGGGACTACTAGACACTACTCTGGCTACTCCATAGAGATACATGGACTCCATTATGGAGCAGCTTGGAGTCGCACCTATGCTGATCATCATGATCAACGCCTGTGTGCCAAGTATGCTCACCTGTCTTGTGTAGACTCTGGGGGGGCTGCCCGAGGGTCGATCTACCTGGTGTTCGCTACTACGACATTCACCCCTTGCGTCCTCACGACGCGTTCTCTCTCTCTCTACCACCACGTTTTGGAGTTTGAGGAGAGGTTGCATATGTAAGGTGACGATGACAATGAGGATAAAGGCATGCAACACCTCCCTTCCCCTCTTCCTACCCCTCACCCGGTGTCACCCATCAATTTTTTTTAGCTTTTCTTTTTTTTTGCTAGCCTGGGTTAGGCCATCATTCCCACTCGAGGCAAGCTAGCCATGTGTGAATAATCAGGGTGGAAGGTGGTGGGTAAATGTCACGATTGCCCTAAGAATCTTGAGAGTCCGTGTTCCCTCCAAGCCTGGACGAAGAGAGCTGTCACATTCTGCTGTAAAATTGCCTTGTTGACTATTGATTTACTCGGCACTGGTTGCTCTCGTCACTGAGCAAAGCTCTACCCCCGTAATGGCTAGGTACTAAGGTAGAGTTCTCAGTTATCGAGTCGCGACTGAAAAGAAATAATAATATCGTTATCATCTTCCCCTCACGAGCAATGGCAGATCTTTCGTTCTCCAACGCGCGCTACATCAGATTCCCAAGAAAGATTAATAATAATAATCTGTGTAGTGCCCCGGAGCAGTTAGTTAGTTAGGTATAGTGAGGCCCCACCAGTGACCCGAATTTTCAGGTATCCATTATTGCGAACTTCGAAGAAGGAAATACTCTGGGGACTAACAATTCATGTTAGAGAGGATTGATCTCACTACGCGAGTCACGGAGTCTCACCACAGGTCCACGACTCGTCCAGTTCACCAAATCCTTTAGCTTTTAGTCTGATCGAAGACGGGAGGTTGTCCAGGTTGTCGGGACACTCGGGACTTCTTACTGTGTAGAGCCTAGAGGGGATTCGAGCGAGACTAAAAGCAAATAGTTCCCTAAGTGAACACGGTGGACTCAGGCACTCTGCCCAAACTAGAAAGACTTGACCACATCAGGATCGATAGGGCGGCGCCAGGGGGGGGGATCGCCTCAGGCAGCCCTACAGAGTCCACCAGCCTAAGCAGCACAGCCACGCTCAGAATCGCTAGCTCCGGACTGAGCCACGTATCCACGCACCGCCGCTGATGGCTATCTGTGGCTGGAAGAACCTGTGGCTTGACCCGTTTCTCAATAGCAGAGTCTGCAATAGCGTCATATCCCCCAATTTGCAATAGTTTTGTCGTCCGAGCTCCACCATGCAACTGCGGAACCGGCATATAGCTTGCTAGAACGGCGCTTAACCCATCTATTGTCCCGTTCGTGAGCTTTCTCTTTTGGGTAGTACACCGACTTGTAACTTCGGAATGACCGTGTTGCTGCTCTCCCTACATGACGGAGAGGTTGTGGGAGGGTGATTACTCGGGGTATAAGGAGGGACTCCTTTCCTTTCCCTTCCCTTCTTCATTCATGTCCAAGGCCCAGCAATCTATTCTAAACATTCATTAAGACCTGTCTTTTTAAGGCAGAGTCACCTCTTTGATTGTCTTCTATACTCCTGCATTTACCTCGTGTCTGATCACTATCCCTGTCGCTCTCTGAAGCCCCTGCTGGGACACGCACATGCGCAATCTTCCATATATATGTCAGGAAAGAATAATAATGACATTGAACGTGCAGGATACTGGAAGAGGATACTGGGAAAATTCGCCATCTATGGATATACGCGATCCTTCATCTGTCACCTCGCTGCCCTACCACCCCGCAAGTAAGCTTCATTCTCTCTTTATCTGCCCTCGTCCGATGGGCCTCTCTACTCCCTTAGGTAGTATTTGAAAAAAAAAAAATGGTTCCTATCTCTAAAACATGTCTCCCTTTTTCACAGAGTCGATGTGTCTGGAAACTGAACTCGGTTCCAGCAGACGTGAGCAGCACTTGCACCCCGTCTCTGTCGCCCAACTTTCTCCTCCAGGCGCACAGAGTATGGAACCTGCTGGTCTAGAAACACCTGATGCGTCCCCCGTGAGCGCCGAGTTCTCCCAAGTAGATCTGGGAGACTGGCACCCGCGATATCTGGCTTGTATGCAGCACTTTCTCGACCAAGGACAGCATTCCCCTGCAGTACAGTCCCTCGCAGCTTTTATCAACATCTATCTTCCATGCCAGAGGTTAGCAAACCCTATCATGCGCTTTACAGGCACCCACGCAGGAAGTTTCCCAAATAATGCATCTTCTTATGTGCCATTACGACCCTATATCCGGCGTCTTATCGTGACGGGACAAGATGTGTCGAATGTTCTCGAAGCGTTTTTCGGGGATGATTGGCTAGGCGGTGTTGGGGGCATCTGCAAGCAGGAGAGACTGAATTACCTGTTTACAGCAAAAAGTGGTGGATGGGCATCGACAAAGGCAGCATACGACATCCTGCCGGATGAGCACGCACCATTTCTACGGCCTCTCCGTGAACCGTCAGAAGAAGAGCTTCGAATTGCTGATTCTCGGTGGAGTGAATGGTTGGCTATGGAGGATTGGATGGTCGGCCCGCGCAGTCCATGGTGATTGGGGGGTAAAAAAAGGGGGGGATCAATTTATGAATGTGATGATTTGATGATCTATATTATTTTCTTCTTGATTTCTTTTTTACTTTTTTTACCTCTCTCTCTCCTTTGCTCCACTTCAAAATTTCATTTGTTCTTATTTAAACTACAGATTGAGAAGATCTACTCGAGGAAATAATTATTAGTATGAATTAGATATACAAAGCAAAGTCAATTCAGGCTTCGTACCTACATAAGGTTCCCTCCTAAAGCTGTCAACGGGCGACTCCAAAGTCAAACCCCACGCTGTCGAGAGTCCAGACGTCATAGGAACTAAGGGAAAATTTTTTTTTGACATGTGTCATGTGGAACTAGAATAGAAAAAAAAAAGCCAAGGATTTAGAACAGTTTGGAAAATTCTGCAAGCTAACGCGATATTACATGGGGGTTTAAAATAAAATGAGATAAAATAAAATAAACCATTTTCTGCGTTGCACCGCCACATCTCGGTCTCTCCGAACAACAATTACGTAGTAAGCAAACAAACTAATTAGGAAGTCACTATTACTGCTTACGGACTAACTAACCGCTAGTGTCGCTCCAAAGTCAAGCCCTATGCAGCCTAGGCTAAAAACTGCTAGTCACTCTCGGTCATGGATCACAGCAGTAAGCTAAGCTTCCAGGGCTCCTTGAGCCAGTCAGGAGTCCGCCTTCGACGCCAAAGTACTGGTATTTTGTTTACGATGATAACTTCGTTGAATTTACTTTAACAGTTCAAAGATCCATCAACTACCTGCTGGTGTCTGGAAAGATCTCCGTGATGACACCCACATCTAGGTATGTCCATCCTAGAATGGATATCATTCTACTACCTAGGTAGCTAGGTAGTTTAATATATTCTCCTCTAGGCTCTGAGACCTCTCTACTACGAAGTACCTACGTATCATTTACCACCTTGACCGATGCATCGGGGTTCAACTTTTCTTTCTTGTCCAGTTCCGATAGTGATCCCGTGATTACGATCGAAATGGGGGTCTTATTAGGTTATTCGTACTCACTAACTAACTAACGAACTATCGTAGGCCCATTTTCTTTTGACAGCCAGCCTCGGTGGATATCGAATGTCAGATCTCAGATCATCGATGATCGCGACCTCATCCAGGTCCTTGGGGCTGTCTTGACCAAGTGGTAGGTGTCCACTGACTGCTCAGCCCCTATCCAGATCCCAGACTCCCACGCCTCGAGATCCACCTTTTAGGCGATACCTGAATCCTCTCTGGTTAGGGTCTGTGCAATGTTTTCCTGTTCGGAGAATTCTTTGAAGACTTGCAACCTTTTCTCCTTACCTCTTGTAGACCTTTCAGAAATTCTTATTTTGAGGCAGATAGGGAAAAATATATAACCATCGGGAATTGCGATAATACAACCACCACACATACCTGGGTACCTGAGATACAGAAGCCCTAATTGAATCACTTCCATTTAAGAGACTCCATATCGTAGAAAGTCCAGTTTATATTGCGAATCTCCAGTGCGCTCATACTCCAGAGTAGTTGTAGCAGTAGTTCTCTGACTGGATGATGACACATCCAAATGCGGGTTAGCGCGGGCGCCCGCACTGAATGAATCATTTTCGTTGATCGTCCGAGGAAGAAAAAGATATCAAGATTCCGTCAACTACAGCGGCACCACCAGGATTTGCATCTCAATTCCTCTCAAACTTCCTCTAACCGCACATCCAAGATGAGCGCTCCCAAAGCTGTTGCAGAGAATATGCTCTGGGGAGGTCGATTCACTCGTCAGTAAACCCCTTCATAGGTCTTCTTCTACCTTCCATACAATCTAACCGCATACAATTGTTTCATTGCATTTAGAGGGCCTCGACCCCCTTATGGTTCAGTACAACCAGTCCCTTCCGTACGATCGCATCTTCTGGAGACAAGATATCGCCGGATCTATCGCGTTTGCCCGAGCCAACGCCAAAAACGGCATCCTCACCGCGCACGAGTTCTCCGAGATCGAGCGCGGATTCAAACAGATCGCCGAGGAATGGAGCACCAACACATTCGTCGCCAAGGAGAATGACGAGGACATCCACACGGCCAACGAGCGCCGTCTGTCGGAGATCATCGGCAAGGAGATTGGAGGCAAGCTGCACACCGGCCGATCCCGCAACGAGCAGATCGCAACCGACATGCGTCTCTGGTTGCGAGATGAGCTGCGGAAGCTGGACAGCTTCCTGTGCGACCTGGTCAAGGTCTCTATTGCCCGCGCAGAGACCGAGATTGATTATCTCATGCCCGGATACACCCACCTTCAGAAGGCCCAGCCCGTCCGCTGGAGTCACTGGCTGCTCTCCCATGCAACGGCCTTTGCTGATGAGCTGAAGCGTTTGCGTGAGGTCACCAAGAGGGTCAACCGCTCCCCACTGGGCACCGGTGCTCTGGCTGGAAATCCCTTCCAGATTGACCGCGAGGCTATGGCTAAAGAGCTGGGCTTTGAGGGTTTGCTCTACAACTCGATGAATGCCGTGGCTGACCGCGATTTTGCCATGGAAACTATGCAGTGGGGTAGCTCGTTCATGCTCAAGATCTCTCGCTGGGCAGAGGACTTGATCATCTACTCCAGCCTGGAATTTGGATTTGTTCGTTTGTCGGATGCTTACTCCACCGGCTCGTCGTTGATGCCTCAGAAGAAGAACGCAGGTATGGTTGAATTATTTACATTCTTTTTTTTTTTTTTCTTTCTCTATTATTAATTGATTGAAAAATATTAGACAGCCTGGAGCTTCTGCGTGGAAAGGCCGGCCGTGCCTTTGGCCAAATGGCTGGTCTGATGTGCACCATCAAGGGTCTCCCCACGACATACAACAAGGATCTACAGGAGAGTGTGGAGCCTCTGCTGGACCACATCAAGACCGTGGGCGACAGCATCCAGATTGCCACGGGCGTCCTTTCTACTCTGACCGTTATCCCCGAGAAAATGGCTGCTGCTCTTACCCCGGAGATGCTGGCCACCGAATTTGCCGACTACCTTGTCCGCCAAGGAGTTCCCTTCCGCGAGGGCCACCACATCTCCGGCCGAGTGGTCGCCCTTGGAGAGAAGAACAATGTCCCAATGGACCATCTTTCCCTGGAACAACTGAAGGGTGTTGACGCCCGCTTCGGCGATGATGTCCGCACCTGTCTGGACTATGAGCGTGCGGTTGAGCTTAAGGACGCCATTGGTGGTACCAGCAAGCGTGCTGTTCTCGAGCAGACCTCTGTCCTTAAGAGTCTCCTATAGACTGCTTCTTTCCCCCCCCCCCCAAATGGGACAATGTTTGATATCGGCATCTTATATATTGAGGAGAGAAATGTTGAAAAAAAGGGCTACTATGATGTGATATAAATTACGAGACTTATGGAATAATACATAGATTGAAGTTTTGGTTTTTACCTGCTGCAGATATCTTGCAGCGATAGTATTGGCACAGCAAAACCTAGTATCTACTAGATACCTACGTAGTACCTAGGTGGAAGGTAGCTTGATCAACAAGCCTGCAAATCTGCAAAAAAAAAAAAAAAAAAAAAAAAAGAAACATACAACAAAAAAGCAAAATCAAAGGAAAAAGGAGTCTACAATGAAGTAACCCTCCTAGTCTTCTCCCCCACACCCTCTTATACATTCGTCTCCCAGAACAACACTCTGAAAACCAGAGAAAACTACACCCTCCCCCACGAATCCCGATAAACCGGCAAAACAGCCTCATCCACCGCACCAAAGTGCATAAAACTCGTCGCATGATTCCTACCCTCTGGGTAGGCTTCACCCTGCACATCTCTATCGAAGTTCGCCGTGAGAACCGCGCCGTCCAGGGTAACGAGCGGCGTCACAGGACTGTTGAAAGCTGGGTTTCTTGTCTGCGTGTGCATGTACGACTGAGTCTGTGTGTGCGTGTGCGTGTGTATCTGTGCTTTTCCCTGTCGCTGGCTAAGCGGGATGTTAATGAGTTCTCGGCATGAGGTAGCCGGGAGTTCGGCGCGGGTACGGTAGAAGCCTGTGTCGAAGAGTTCGGGGGTTGATTCGTGGGGTTCTGGCGTGTATGAACTTGAACCTGTACCTGGAGTTGTACTTGAGGTAGAATTTGAGCATGAAGTTGGATTTTGATATTGATTTTGATTTGGATATGTGCTGGCGCTGCTACTGGTACTACTAGTACTGGCACTGGTACTCATGCTTGTGGACGACATCAATGTTGGCGTGGACCGACCGGTGGTGAGTCGGGCATTGAGGATGTGCAATGCGTGAATCGGTATTGGGTTGTGGTGGGAAGTAGATAATGTGAGGTCGTCGGCCTCTGGGCTCGAGCTGGATTCGGAACCTTGAGTTTGGCCCTGGGTTGTTGGGGATGTTCGTGACGGGTTTATGTGGTATCCTGAGTCTGTAGGGGGAGGGGGTCAAGTTAGTAGCTACTAGCTACTAGGTAGTAGGTAGTATAGGTAGTTACATTGGCAATGTTGCTGTTAAGTGGTTATGGGGACGGGACTAACTGATGCTATTATTGTTTACTTCTACAGCTTCCTGAGAGAGTTCGAAGCCATGGCGCCACCGAAGAAGAGTGAATCGTTTGCCACGCTTTTTTCTCGAGCGGTAGATGAGATACGCAATTAGGCTTATTAGGGCCATTGCCGCTGTCACTCCTCCCACGATGCCTCCGATTAGTCCCGCATGGTTGTGGCCAGCACTGGTTATCTGGGTGGATGTTGGAGAAGAGGTAGGCAGTGCATTTCCGGCTTCTGGAGAGGTTGAGGTTGAGGCGATTGGTATAGAGCTTGTTTGTCTGGAAGTTATGGTGACACTGCCAGTAAACGCTGTACTTTCTGTAGCTGTTTGCGTGATTGTCACGGTGGTTGTTGCTGTTGCCGCTGTTGCTGTCCTCAAAGTCGTCAAATTGCTGTTTTCATCTGGACACATCCCCGAGGTACATGGATCAACTGAACAGCAGCCTTGAAAAGGACCTTTGGTACAAACATACCACAACCTGTTCACCGGACAGCTTGTGTCCTGACGAGCGCCAAGTTGAGCCATGATCGTCCTGGATATTTCAGAGGGACAGCGCGACAGGATAGAGAAGTCTGCACATAACACCAGACCAGGGCTTCAGGACTCCAACTCGAAGAAAAGGAAATGCAATCCTACTTCTCTGAGCGTTCCCACCCCCAAAAGCGTGGTACCGGGGCGCCATTCTCATTGATGTTCTTTTTTCCCGACGAAGAAATGATGAAACCCAGCTCTCCTTTGAACACACCTTCGAAGAGTAGGATAAAACGTGGTACTAGCATGGGTTGTTGTTCTTTCTTCTTTGTTAGCTGAGAAAGACCTCGCCATGTCCTCACTTTCCTAGCCTTAGCACTGGATTTAAATAACTATTCTGATTGCGGGTTTTGTCAGGAAAGTCTTCACGTTTTATGGGTGCCCTTTGTGGCCGGACGTACCTTATGCTCCTTGTCTGCAGACAAAGAAACCCACCGAGTCGGATCCATCAAGAGGCTTCCAACACGCTTCTATAATCAAGAAAGCAATTTACGACCAATGGTCTAATGAAAAATGATACAGAATTGACCTCGAAATGTTTCAGTGAAAAGACAACTCCAATTGTATAATAAGCTAACAGATGGCTGTATAAAAAAACAATAGAACGTGAGTACTCCCAACTCACCGCCTTGAAGAAAACAATGGATATACACATATAAAGACATAGGAAATGAATAGGGTCGAATTTTCATGACGCTCTTTTTTCCTTCGAGTCAGACGATTGCTCCGGTTCCACACACACCACTTTACCCTCTCATGAGCAATAATATTCCTTTTGGTCTAGGATGACAGATTACAAATGCGCGCTTAGTAGACACGCTTGAAGGGGGGAACGCTCTTGCACTCGTTCTCATCCAGTGTGTTATGCTCAACAGCACGGTAGCCGAGGTCGACCTTACCGTGGGGCGTCTTCTGCCATGTAAGGGTGTGCTTCATCCAGTTAACATCATCACGCTCGGGGTAATCCTCACGGGCGTGGGCACCACGGGATTCCTTGCGGTTGGCGGCAGCAACGGCGGTTTGAGAACTAGATCGTATGCCATTAGTCAAAGGGTGATTTCTTCTTTCCAAAAAGACAATACTTACGCGCAAGTTAGCAGGTTACGGAGTTCAAGAGTCTCAACAAGGTCGGAGTTCCAGATCATGCTGCGGTCCTTCGTGCCGACCTGGTCAAACAGCTGATCGATCTTGGTGACCTTCTCAACACCATCATCCAAACTCTCCTGGGTACGGAAGACGGAGACATCGGTCTGCATGGCCCTCTGCATGGCGTTACGGATCTCAAAGGTGGACTTGGGGCCATCGGCGGTACGGACAAAGTCAAGGTCCTTGATAGACTGAGCACCTGCATCGGAGCTCAGCTCACGGTGCGGTGCACCAGGCTGGGCAATGTCGCGGACACGGTGGGAAACAGCACGTCCGAAGACAACCAGATCCAGAAGAGAGTTGGCACCCAGACGGTTAGCACCGTGGACGGAGACACAGGCGGCTTCACCGCAGGCGTACAGACCAGGAACAACCTTGTCGCTGCCGTTCTCATCCTGGGTCAGGACTTCACCGGTGAACTTAGTGGGAATACCACCCATGTTGTAGTGGACGGTGGGCAGGACGGGGATGGGCTGCTTAGTGACATCGACACCAGCGAAAATAGAGGCGGTCTCGGAGATACCGGGCAGACGCTCGTGAAGGAGCTCGGCGGGCAAGTGGCTGAGCTGCAGGTAGATGTGATCCTTATCAGGGCCAACACCACGGCCCTCACGGATTTCCATGGTCATGGAACGGGAGACGACATCACGGGAAGCCAGATCCTTGGCGGTAGGGGCATAACGTTCCATGAAACGCTCACCCTCGGAGTTGAGGAGATAACCACCCTCACCACGAGCTCCCTCAGTGATCAGACATCCAGCACCATAGATACCAGTAGGGTGGAACTGAACAAACTCCAGATCCTGGTTAGGAAGACCAGCACGGCTGACCATAGCCATACCGTCACCAGTACAGGTGTGGGCAGAAGTGCAGCTGAAATAGGCACGGCCGTAACCACCGGTAGCCAGAACAGTGTGGTGGGCCTTGAAACGGTGAAGGGTTCCATCTTCCTGGTTGTATGCGATGATACCACGGCACTCACCGTCCTCCATCAGCAGGTCCAGGGCGAAGTACTCAATGAAGTAGTTAGTGTTATGGCGCAGGGACTGTCCGTACAGAGTGTGAAGGAGAGCATGGCCGGTACGATCAGCGACAGCGCAGCAACGGTAGGCCTGACCACCCTTGCCGAACTCCTTGGACTGACCACCGAAAGCACGCTGGTAGATGAGGCCATCCTCTGTACGAGAGAAGGGACAACCGTAGCCCTCAAGCTCGCGAACACTAGCAGGGGCTTCCCTGGTCATGTAGTGGATAGCATCTTGGTCACCAAGCCAGTCAGAACCCTTCACAGTGTCGTACATGTGCCATCTCCAGTCATCCGGGTGCATGCTGTATGGTCGATTAGCGCGCGGTCGCGGCTGAACGTGGGCCTATTGCGAGACTTACTTTCCAAGGGCAGCATTGATACCACCCTGGGCAGCGACAGTGTGAGATCTTGTAGGGAAGAGCTTCGAGACACAGGCAGTGTTGAAGCCAGCTTCCGCCAGACCGAAGGCGGCACGAAGACCGGCACCACCGGCACCGACAACGACGGCATCGTACTCGTGGTCCTAAAGTACAATAAGAATCCATCCATCGCTAAACAACGGTTCCGCAGTCTCTGCTTACAATGACCGGGTACTTCTCTGAGATATAGCCATTGGCAGCCTTGGCGCGCAGGGGGTTGTTGGCAAAGATGCGGGCTGGTGAAGGGTTGAGTTAGAAGGCGGGACAAAGGCAATAAATCTTTCCGGAGCATCTGATGCGTACCTGTGGGACGGGAGGAGGAGAAAAGACGTCTCTGATCTCGCAAAGCGCGAGAAATCTGCATGAAACAAAAAGTATCAGCCTCACAAATTCAATTGTAACCAAGGGCCATGGAAATCATGGACAAAAGAAAACTGGTCGAACCTTCGAGGCGGGAGCTAGGCTCCGCAAGCTCAGGGAGCTCATGATGGCGGATCACAAAGAAAAGAGACGCTTTTCCAGTGAGTCCGAGGGGGAGATGGGGGGAAGGGAAAAGAGAGAGTAGAAGCAGCACACAAAACAGAGCAAGAAGCAGGATGGTGGTGGTGGTGGTGCTTGGGTGTAAAGCTGCACTTTTGCTGGATCGCCGTTTCTGCTGGAGAGCGGAAGTCTGGCTGACATAATCATGCCTTGACTTGCCGACGGGCAGGGCCGGGGCCGAACTGTCCAATCACAGGGCGCGTAGTGGTAATCAGTTCGGGCGGCCGGCAGAACTTCATTGGCTGGCGCAGGTTAGGCACGTGGTCGGCCTTCCTTTAACCGGACGAGCAGCGAAGCATCCCGAGTGTACTTTCTCGGTTAGTGGTAGAAAATGCTGCTGCTGGTGATGCTGGTGACGTTGTTGTCGAGGGTTGCAGCTGCGTGATGCTCCTCCTCTGTGCGTCTCAGGCCGTGGCCATGCCATTCTGAATCTCCGTGCCAACATCTGCACCGCATACAGCGTGCTCAGCCAGAGGTCGTCCTTGCTCCCAAGCAGTGTTGCTTGTGCCGAGATGAGCCGCTCGTTTGGTCATGTGACATTCGGGAGATGTTGGGACTAACCAGACAGACAATATTATTTCTACAAGCTGTTCTTTTGTGATCTTTATTATACTGGTGAAAATAACCTTATTATGGAACCATCGTAGACTGAATCACTAAGCTAAATTTGATCATACACATCCAGCCTATAATGCAATGCAACCCCAAGATGCAGAGTCAACTGAGAGCATCATCTAATTATACTGCATGTACGTTGCTGTCGAGTTGAACTTCAAGTTGCCCTTGATCACCTTATCCACAGCCGCCAAAAAGTCCTTCTCCGTAGCAACCTTCCGCCGGGCACGGATGGCGAACATACCAGCTTCTGTCGCAACACTCCGAAGCTCAGCTCCCGTAGCATTAGGGCATAATCGAGAAATGAGTTCCCATCGGATATCCCTCTCCACAGACATACTCTTGGCGTGGATTCGCAGGATGTTTGCGCGCCCTTCTACGTCTGGGAGCGAGAACTCGATCTTTCGGTCAATACGTCCAGGACGCATCAGGGCAGGGTCCAAAGTCGATGGCCGATTAGTCGCGAACATGACTTTGATGTTTCCTCGGGCATCGAAACCGTCCAGCTGCGTGATCAGTTCAAGCATGGTACGCTGCACCTCGTTGTCACCACCGGCTCCGTCGTCGAAACGAGCCCCACCGACCGCGTCGATTTCGTCGAAGAAGATGATGCATGCCTTTTTGGTTCGGGCCATCTCGAAAAGCTCTCGGACCATTCGAGCACCTTCACCGACGTACTTCTGAACAAGCTCGCTACCAATGACACGAATGAAAGTAGCATCGGTTCGATTAGCCACAGCACGCGCACAGAGAGTCTTTCCGGTACCAGGCGGACCGTAGAGTAGGGCACCCTTGGGAGGATCGATACCCAGGTTTACAAATCTTTCGGGAGACAATAGGGGCATCTCGACGACCTCTCGTAGTTTCTCAATCTGCTCTTTACAACCTCCAACGTCTCCGTATGTCACATCGGGCTTGTCTTCGACAGTCATCATGGTCACGCTAGGGTCAATTTTGGGCGGGAGTGGTAACATAATTTGGTACTTGTTTCGATCGACACTAAATAGTAGTTAGTATCAGTATATCAGCGATCATAGGCAAAGCAATGAAAAAAAAAATAAAGGCAGAACATACCCAACTCTCATACCCTCCTCGATATCTGTAGGACTCACTCGCTCCCCGAGGTTGACGACGAACTTGGCAATCTGCTTTACGTTGATGACGTATTTGCTCTTATCAGAATCTTTCTCATCTTGAATGATCTTTGTACAGCGAGCAACCTGCAATGGCTGCTCTTCTGCCATGCGTTGTCGATCTGCAGCGACATCCCAAAGGTGTGGAGGTGCAAGGCCAGTATCGGATTCCTAAGCAAATGTCAGACTCCCCGTCTCTCACGCTCTCTGTATCACCCGCAGCGAAGCCAGCATACCTTGACACCAATCTTCTCGTTCACACTCGCTTGTCGGTCTTTGATCTCCTTCTCTAGCTTCTTTAATGCGTTTGCGTACGGAGCCGCGCCGTAGGTCTTGAGTACTTGGATGTCCCTAGACAGGTCAGCACCGCGTCCGGAATCGCCCAGTCACCATCCCGGAATCTTCGAAAAACAGCAACAATGACTTACTCATCTGTGAGAGGGGTGATCTTCTTCTCAGGCTCATCATCATCGGCAAAGTTCTTCTTGTACTTCTCCCAGTTCTCTCCAGTGGCGCTAGGCATGGTGAGTGGTGGTGGCTAGACAACAGGCTGAGCAAGGAAGAGGAACAAAGGACAACGGTCGGGTTCAAAGAGACAAGCAAATACAAATACTGGAGATAGGCCTAGAAGAAACGAGAATAGCTGGATAGGATGGAGATGGAAGGGGAGTTGGGAGGAGAGATGATGCAGTCGCGAGCTGTTCTGTCTCTCTCGCTCGCTCTCCCAGCTCGAGCTGTTGACGCTAGTGACCGCCAAGCCCCAGCAGCAACACCGCCCAAGTCGCAGAAATTCGCAGAGCCCCCGTTGATCCAGCTTCGGGATCTTCCTCTCTCTGCCATCTCCCTCCTCCGATTTATTTCTTTTTTCTAATTTTGGATCTTTTTACGGTGTCTGCATCGTAGACTCACCCACTATGGCGACTGCAGTCTCCCAGGCTGCTCCCAGCAGCACCTCCTTCAAGGTTCGTTGGTTTTGCGGGGGGAAATTACTGTGTGCCGATTTCTGATGAATCGCAGGATAAGGAGAAGCCTATGGCCGTGCGGACATCCAACATCCTGGCTGCTAGAGGTATGTTTTGTGATGTATAGTCTGGTATGGGAGTAAAATAACAAAATACTAACATGGAAATAGCCGTGGCGGATGCCATTAGAACGGTATGGCTGTTTGATACAAATGTCATGATGAGGGGCTAATCCACCATGCAGTCATTGGGACCCAGAGGAATGGACAAGATGGTAGGTTTCAGGCCTGACATATGTAAAGATACTCTCACTAATTCCAATCTAGATCCAAACTCCCAAAGGAAATACAATCATTGTACGGAAACCCAACCCTCCAATAATCGCAGTCCCCCGCCGCTAACTCACATCCTCTCTCCCTCCCTAACAGACCAACGATGGAAACACGATGTTGAAGGATATGAGCGTTATGCACCCCGCCGCCCGAATGCTAGTAGATCTCAGTGCGGCTCAAGATGTGGAAGCTGGAGATGGAACAACATCCGTGGTCGTGATCGCTGGCAGTTTGTTGGGTGCTGCTGAACGCCTGCTCGCGAAGGGTATTCACCCAACTGTCATCTCCGAGTCTTTTCAAAGAGCCGCTGGCGCAGCTGTCGAAATCCTCCACAATATGTCCCGCCCGATTAACCTGACGGACCGCGCCACTCTGCTCCAGGCAGCTTCTACCTCTCTCTCATCCAAGATTGTGTCACAGCACTCCAGTCTTCTGGGCCCTATGGCAGTCGACTCTGTGCTGAAGGTTGTTGACCCGAAGACGGCAGAGAACGTAGACCTGCGGAATATTCGGATAGTGAAGAAGGTCGGCGGAACGATTGAAGACAGTGAGATGATTGATGGCTTGGTCCTGAACCAGGCCGTTATCAAGAGCGGTGGTGGTCCCACAAGAATTGAGAAGGCTCGGATAGGTTTGATCCAGTTCCAACTGAGCCCGCCTAAGCCTGATGTATGTTTTTTGATTTTCCAGCGGACCTTGAGGGGTGTATTATGTTGACGATAAAATCACAGATGGAGAACCAAATTGTTGTGAACGACTACCGTCAGATGGACAAAATTCTTAAGGAGGAGCGTCAATACCTCCTCAATATGGTAAAAAAGATCCAGAAGACCAAGTGCAACGTTCTTCTCATCCAAAAGTCAATTCTTCGCGACGCAGTGAATGATCTTTCTCTCCACTTCCTCTCTCGACTCAAAATTCTGGCAGTCAAGGACATTGAGCGCGACGAGGTTGAGTTTTTGTGCAAGAGTCTGGGCTGTAAACCAGTCGCCAACATTGACTCCTTTACCGAGGACAAGCTGGGCACTGCCGACCTTGTAGAGGAGGTCCAGGCATCTGGTGCTCGCTACGTGAAGATCACTGGCATCAAGCAGGCTCCTGCTAACGTTGCCAACCAAACTGTTTCCATCGTCGCGCGTGGTGCCAACAACCTCATTCTCGACGAGGCAGAGCGCTCTCTGCATGACGCGCTGTGTGTTATTCGCTGTCTAGTGAAGAAGCGCGCCCTGATCGCTGGTGGTGGAGCCCCAGAAATTGAAGTCTCCCATGCACTCGCCATGCGGGCTCGTGAACTCACCGGAACAGAGGCAATTTGCTGGAAGGCTTTTGCGGAAGCCATGGAAGTAATTCCCACCACGCTTGCCGAGAACGCCGGCCTGAACTCGATCAAGGTTGTTACAGAACTACGACACCGTCACGCCCAGGGCCAGCACAATGCCGGAGTCAGCATCCGTAGCGGCGGTGTGAAGGACGATATCACGGAGGAGAATATCCTCCAGCCGCTGCTGGTAAGCACCAGCGCAATTGAGCTCGCTGCGGAGACGGTCAAGATGATTATGAGGATTGATGATATTGCGCTGTCGAGATAGAAGGCGGGAGCCGATAAAAAGGAAGTCCGCATAGAAAAAGTATTGTATCATGATAAGTAATACTTTCAAATCAGACGATATATTTCCAAGTTTCTAGTTTGATCCATGTACATCTAAGATACCTCACCGGTGTGTATGACTTGTTGACAGCTTTAATACCGTCGGGAAGTATGGCACCAAGGATGAGGAGGTATACGATTCAGAGTTCTAAATGAACGTCCTCCGGCGCAACAACAGTCTTTCATTCTCGAATTGTCCCCAATTTAGTAGTGAGCAAATGAGGTTTTGTACAGAACTTCGATATTCAGCGCAAGAAACATGGGCCTTGACCGAACTAGGCAGCCGCCGCGGCCCCTAACCATATCAGGAAGTAGCAACCGACCACTAAGCCCATTCCTTCCCCATCGGGAATCTTGAAGCTATTCAATACAGTCGTGAACATTGAGAGCTAAAGCAACGCGAGTTGTATTACTATTGAGACTCCACAGCGAGAAGAGATACTATAGGGACAGGTACTGTTAGGTACCAGGAGAATTTATTATATCTATTATATACTGAGGTCCACCACCGGCTTGTCGTGGATTCCACGGTTCAGAGAAAACACCTGCGGAGTACTTATTCGCCCTCCCCCCTCACCTGGACGAGTTCTCCCTAGAAAAGAGAACAGGTTGAACCTCCTTCCAATTATTCTCCCTGACCAGACTAGAACCCATCAAATCTCCCTATCACGACAAAAACAAAACCATGTCGAAAATCGACGCACCCGAAGGCCACGCCCTCCGACTCGGTCCATCTCTCATGGAAAGACGTGGGGCAAAATGGGTACTTATCCCCCCCCCTCACCAAGCATTTATCAATTACACCAATATCTTAAAAATCCACCCCTTCTTTCCAATACTAACAAACCTTCATCAATTCCAGGGTAAAGACGCACCGCTAGAGGAAGCACTATCCGTCCTCTCAGTCTACTCCGCGCAAGGATACTACGTTGATATCCGAGTCCCCAGAGCCGACGGGCCCGGCCCCCTCACCGCAACCGAGTCACATCTCCAAGATGCCATCTCATCCACAGGCATCGACTGGGCCTTCGCAGGGAAAGTGAGAGTACAGATCCCAGCTCCTGTGTCGGGATCCGAGGGGGCTCAAGAACAAGGCGACGACAACAGCAGCAGCAGCAGCAGCAAAAAGATCTCAGGTCGTGCGGCCTGGTCTCGCACAATTGATACGAATAGTCCCTTTCTGACGGATGAAGTCGACGAGGCTGATTTAACGGTTCAGGCGGACGGGAGTATTCTTGAGGTCGGACAGATTCCTGACTCCGTGACGGGGGAGGTGGTGCATTTTGAGGAGGTGTGGTTGGGTCTTGGGCCTCGAGATGGTGCGGAGGCTGGATGCGTGGTTTTCATGGCGGAGGAGGATGGAGAGGCTGGGACACGGGGGCTTGTCGTGCGCTATGGAGGGTGGGCGCAAGGTATTCTTCGGTTGGGGAGGGAGAGTGCCACTATTGTTGAGAGGTGGCGTCTTGGGACGGAGGGTCAGTATGTTCGGGATTTCAAGCATGGTTCTACGTCGGTGTCTTTGCCTTGTACGGAGCCGTCTACGGGGAAGACTGTTGGGTCCAGTTTTGAGGTGGATGGTGTAAGGTGGCGTGTGTTGGAGTTGGTTGAATAATAGGTGATACTACTAGGATCTTGCGGGATAGACACTATATATATTCCATTCTAATTGCGAAATATGCATATGCTTGTATTTGGCCTTCCTGTGCACTCGACTTGGAAGAAGTTCAACTGTTTTTTCTGCAGACAGGTATGCCAAAACACATCTTTACAGGAACAAGTGACTAAGACAGTGACACGAGACTGAAAGGATTGTGTGCAACAGGAGAAAAGAGATAGTATTCCTGTGGAGAAGAGTATTCAAAGAATTAAGAGCTGTAAAGGCGAGACACGCCATGTATACAATAGTCATTTTTCACAAAGAGTGGGTCAAGGCTAATTAATGGAACAACATCCAAAGTAAATTCATCACACATTGATCAAGATTTCAACCACCGGGGTTTTCTCTCTCCCAACTTCAGCATATGACGAGATTAAAGACCTCCAGGGTTAATCCCGTATGTTTGCATGTCATTGTAGATATCTAGGAGGAAGCCAGCAGAATCATCATCATACTGAGGCTGCATATCTCCGTAGTTCATCCCCTGCGATTGCATTCCAAGATCGGGGTAGCCCGTAAGGAAATCATTGAACATGTTTGGCGCGTTAGAAAAGTCTGGGAAATCCAAATCCCCGCCTGTAAATAGCACGCCGTCACTGGCTTTCATATCCGGGAAAATATCTTGGATTGAGAAAGCGGTGTTCTCGGGTGGCATATCATACGGCTCCGAAGGTGAATTGATGGTTCCGGTTGTTGGAGTAACGAGGTCCACCGTGCCCGTCACCGGAGTTGGCATACCATTCATTGTGGGCTGAAAGGCGTTGAAAGAGAACTCTGGGGTTTCAGAGGAAGGGCCAAGGTCCCAACCGTTTGGCTCTTGTTTGAACTCCGGTGTACCGGTTGAAGAAGTCATATCCCAACCACCAAGGTCGTGCCGCGGCTGGGCTGAGTTGGTCGAGGGAGCAGGGCTCTGCTGTACGGAAGATCGCTTGCCATTCCTGCCGTTATTTTTAGAGCGCATATACACCCACCCATGAGTCTTCTCCATGTGCTGTTTGCAATTGCTCTCTCTCTTGGACTTGTAGGAACAAGATTCGAACTGGCAGGAGTACAAGCGAGGCGACTCGGAATGCTTGTCATTATAATGACGCTCAGACTCTTTTTCGGTTGCCCAGCCCTTCGTGTGGTACTTGCATGAGGCAACTGGGCACTTGAAAGGCCTTGTGTGGGATTTCTCATGCTTACTATAGACAAACGTTAGTAGCTGTCTCGGATATATTGTACGCAGTGGGGATCTAGTACTCACGTCAAGTCACATGGCCGGGAGAAAACTTTGTCGCAGTCCTTGCATTTTTTATTGATATTCATAGGAGGTGCATTCTTCTTGCGACGAGCCATAGATCGCTGAGCACCCTCATCGGCGGATCCGTAGCTAAGAGCACGCTTCATCGAAGGTACTGAGCCCTCTTCGTAGGGTTTGCCTGTCAGCAGAGAGATCGATTCGCCGTCCTTCTGTACAACAAGCTCAAGGGGGCGTCCAGTTTGAGAAAGCCCACCTTCAAGGATGAGTTGGGGATCCCTGCTTAAATTAGATTTGGACTTTATATAAATATTGGGAGGGCGTCATCACTTACTTGTAGGTAACATGCTTCTCACCGGCCTTGCCCTCGTTCTCGCTCCTCTTACGCATCTCGTCCCGAATTTTCTTGAAACGAGTCACCTGTTCCAAAAGATCCACGAAGTAGCCATTGGTGTACTGTCGATCTGCGGGCATGCAAAGGTCGCGGTCATTAAGGAATGAAACGGTCTGACCGAGACATAAGATAGTATGCTGACAGAAACGAACATAAGCGGCATCGATAGTCTTGACATTCTGTAATTCATAGCAGTGATTAGTGACACAGACAGTACAAAACCAGCGGATTTGACCTACGGGAGCCAAAGAGAACACTGTCTTCTCAAGGTCACGCAGAGAAGAAATGCGCTCATCATCAATCTGCTGACGGACGTTCTCTAGTAGAGGGTGGAACGGCTTGAGGGTATCATCTTTTAGAAGGGGGCCAAGGATATGTTTTTCGATCTCGGTACGACCATTGGGACTAAGTTTATGTTTCAGAGCGTCATCAGTCTCAAGAGCCGAGATGGAACGAGTGATTGCTGATTGCGATCGTGGAAGACCTGAGGGAGAGGTCAGGTTGTTGCCATACGACAACTGTCCTGATTTCACTGGTTGATCGTTAGTAAATACAGGTGCAAATATGACTATATGTAACCATGTACCTTTGTTGGATGACGACATCGACTGGCTGCTGCTAATGGAGGTTCCTAGGCCACTGTCTGAAGCATGGCAGTGCGCTCTTTGAGCCTTTCTGGCCAGATCCTTAGACATGGGGCTGGAGGGTCGTGAAAGTTGCTCACTGGAACCCTCGTTCTTTGGCTGTGATTGTAGGTGAAGTTGGAGGAGCCCCTTGGGGACGGGAAGGTCGTCGCTGTCCTCTACCGGGGCGGTGTTGAAGGAGTTCAGATCAAGGCGGTCCAGAATGTTGGACATACGCTGTTGTCCAGCGGCGATAGCTTCCAAGGCGCCAGGGCATGTGGGAGAGCGGCGGGGTAGCAAATGGAGGATGAGGTCGCGGTCGGATGAACGAGTGGAGGAGTGAAATGTTTCCCCTTTCCTAAGGCGCGGTTGGGAGGGTGACGAGGTGTGTTGCTCTTGGGACGAGACTAAGGAGGGACGAGACGCCCTGAAAGGTCGGCGCCTTGGGTGGACTCTTATAGAGTCATAATCTTGCGACGAACTCATTGTGAATGGCTCGGGGTCTTGACAAGAGCGTTAGCAAAGGGAGGACGGAACAACGAGAATGCAGAGCAATGACTCACTTGTCGACGAGCGAATCCAAGGCGAAGATTCTAGTCAAGCTGAAGATATGAGTTACGTACTCAGCCAGTCAATGATCTACTAGACTCTTCGTCTTGATACACGATCAGTGTGTGAACTACTACCTAAGTAGAAGCGAAAAAAGGACAGATAAAATTTCCGACGACGACTAGGTGCGCGGGACCAAGGCGTCACTCTTATACATACAGAGAGACCAAAAGCAAACGACACCTGGACCAAAGGAGGTATAATGAGACGTCCGCTCAATCCCGAAGACTTGGAAAAGGGGACTGGGTGGGGGGTCTGAGTGCCTGTATCGGGTGGATAATAACAAATATATAAGAGAAAACGCTTCTGAAACTTTGTGGTCGATAGGAAAAAAAGGGGGGCCGGATTTGGTGGGGATGAGATGCTGAACAGAACTTGAGGAGGAAAGATGGGATCAAAGAAAGACGACGTCGTTGTCTTGATGATGGGATTGAGGCTGAGGCGTCTTGGATGTCTGCCTGATAGACGAGACAGTCTAAGCCCGAAGAGGAAAGGCCGCAGGAACTAGCGTCTTTCGCAGTCAGAAATGGTCGTAATCTTCGGATGTACTGGGACTACATATTATGTAGCAGTGCTGGTAAAGTATACCTGTATAAGGGTTGCGGCTGTTCCAACTTCCGGGGACGGGGCTGTGCCTTAGCGTAATTTACTGAAATTTGCGGTATATCCACACGGCGGGCGCATAGTTCATCCGCAGCCGACCTGTTGGTGCCGTATTCTCCGCGTTGTTGGTTCCCCACCCTTGAGACTCTGTCCAATAAGCATATTGTTTTCAAAACTCACTTTGGAACGGCAACGATGTTCCGAAAATAGCATGTACGACCGAACGAGGTTCCTACCTACCTTAGCAATAATCCGCGGTCTCTGCGAGAAGTGCTTCGTTCCTCTTGGGTTCTGGGTACACAACATGGAGGTGTACTGTTTTCTTATATCTGCATATAGAAAGTTCTAAGCTAAGTATTAATACCGGCGAAAGTCCTGTATACTGTTGTCATCGACCCGACCTACCTGGGTACAATCCGAGCTCACAGGGCTGTACAGACACTGCCGAGAATCAGGGTTTACGTCATCGCCATTTGTCCAGAATAAAACACCAAAAGTCAGGCTCTGAACTCAACAACAGCCAAGCTTTTCTTCATGGCTCCTCTGGAATTTCTCATCCGTGGGGGCGGTTGTGCTGAACCAGCTTTGGCTTTCTGATTGGCCCGTAGTGGCCATCAAGTGGTTGTAGTTTGAGCGGTTTCCAGTGTTAAGAGCATTAGGCGTGTAAATAGATTGTTCTTCATGTCCAAGAGATTGGAGTTCTTAAATGCATGGGGCTCCTTGGTGTCATCTGCACCAACCTTGTTGATAAAGCAGATTTATCCTTTATGGATTCTGATGACAATGTGAAGGGAACTATTCTGGCTAACACGTCAGGCCAAGGAGCCCAGACTCACCTCTGAATATAAGATTATGCGTGAGATCTGGTACGCATACTTTACGACGTAACAAAGCACGTCGCGTGGCGTCCGGCTTTGGCAAAACCACTGAGCGCTTCGATCAAGATGACAAGTACTCGTTCACTTCTCTGGAGATCGTCGGATACGTTTAACCCCCTGGTTGGGGCCGGCAGACAGGGGCCACGAATTCAGCAGGCCATTCTTCGAGCAGATTCTCCGGATCCTTATCGTCAACTGGAGTTGCACGTGGCCTATTGGTTCATCCCACGCGTTCGAAGCCGACGACAACATCCGAAGGATGTATCATAGCCCTGGTGGCCGGACGATTATGCGAAGCCATAGCCCAACCCATACTTAAGTCTACTTGATGATTCAAAAGATATATCCATCATTTTCAGGGCCCCGATCAGACAGCAGAAGGAGTTGTGGACTCAGAGATTCCGCAATGCAGGATGGCGTACATCTCGGTTCCTTCGAGCCTGGGAAACGATAGACAACTTTTACTGTCATGAAGTGGACACCTGGCATCAGAGCCGCATAGTTCTTGGGAGATGTAGCTTACTGCGCATCACCATTAAGTGGCATGGGAGATACAGGCAGTTTCGTCGGTGCCTACGCCCTAGCTGGAGATATTGATCGCAAGAGTGAAGATTTAGATCAGGCATTAACAAATTATGAAGAGATATCAAGGTCATTCACATCAGCGAGATCCAAAAGGTGTCTCTCTTTTATTACGGCTAGCCAGCCCTGATACCCAGTGAGGGATTATAATCTCCATTTCATCGTGGGATTGACCTTATGGAGAAATTTTCTAGGAAGGAAAGGGGAGGTTGGGAATGGCCGGACTATCCTGAGCTCAAAGCGACCTCTTCAGAGTTGAACCTCATACGTAGTAGTGGCTGAGCTGGTCTCTCCACCAGGATCCTCTTTCAAGACCGAAGTGCACGTATATAATCACAGGGGATCTTGTATATAACCTCAAGTGTTGTGTCAATTTTTGTATAGTATTTACCAATAATATCTTGAGAATGATGTACACTACTACCTCCTATACACTAGTACTGACGCCACAGTTTCCTTTGACGGGAAACCTTCTCTTCTCAGAGTACACTTTTGGGACTAGCAGGAAGAAGAGGACTGGAAATAATAAGAGTTGTAACGAGCGTAAATTAAATTTTGCGAGCAAAGTAGAACTCCTAGTTAGTACGCTTACTCTACTGTTTGGTAACTACTATTGCGGCCATCATCACATCATCACATCATGCCACGGCTGCCGCGTCTCGTTGAAAAGGACCCTGGACCGTGGGCCATGATCAATTTAGCAACCTGGTCAGTTTCAGGGGTTCGATATGACGATAAGAAGACTAGCGAGTCAGAATATCAGTTCTACATTCTACCAAAAGCTGTCTTTTCTCTTGTTTGGATCTAGACCCGAACTACGACCACTTCTTTTGCTTCGATTGGTTAGCCACTTGAGTCTTGGGGTTTCTTGCGTGAGCCTCATCCGATCGCCATCGACCGCCCACAGTGGCAGTGTGGTACTGTCACAGACTTCAGATCCATGCATTACGGGGTCTGGGCTTGTCGTTGTCTTTAGGTAGTCTTGACCGCTTATAAACGGCCTATAGCCAATCAATATTTCTCTAGAGGAACCCCGGGTCGGTGACAATCTCCAAGCCCCTGGTTGAGAACGGAATCACGGCACCATACGGATTTGGGGTTAAGATACGAGTCTGCCTTGAATGTGAAAGGAACTTGAATCTACAGAGTACTACTCTGAGTCTGTTGTAGGCATTCACATTTCCAAGTGTGGTATACTTGAAAAAAGTCTGTGACAAACCCCAAAATGATGAAGAAAAGCTTGAAGAGAGGGGAATGCGGGAAAAAAAACTGTGATACCTAATTGTCGAACACGAACTGATCTTTGAGCTTACCTAGGTACGATTGCTCAGTAAGGACGGACACAAGGTGTTTGCCCTATCAACTCCACTACAGTCAGACTACGTCATAAAATCACGCATTAACTATCGTAATTATTATCATTATTACTATTGCTGATGTGGACTCGCAGCATGGCGGACGGAGCCGTTGATCATGCATGGGCTTGACTATGCTTATCTGGCTTGGTTCTGCTGGCTTCGACTCAGTTCTTCTCACTCAAGGCATCATCTTTTCCAATAACTATGGAGTAGTATTTTTTTTTGCCTTTTTTTTTTAGACCTGGATTCGTGTGTTGACACGCGGCTTGCTGTAGCCAGATGAAATTACAGCTCTCTTTCACATGCACACCTAATTCTGAAGTAATACGGAGTCTTACTCTATACAGCCCTGGATGTTCCAGTCTTACTGATACTAGCCATAATAATATTAACCATATACAATTTGCCCGTCAATACTCTGTGGATAACCCTGACTTTGTCTTTCGCCTACTTATGCGTACATAAATCTTTTGTCTTATGATAGGTCTGGTAACTTTACATTTGAAAACAGCCAAGTGGTAAGAACCGGAAGCCTTTCAAGTTCATAATAGTCACAGACATATTTGCCATTATTTGTTAGATGTGCACTTTACCACCTGGAATTCAATAGTAAGTGGAATTTACCTACGTAGGCTTCTAGAGCCTTCACCATGAAAGTATCTAAGTAATCCTTAACTACCGAAATAGGCAAACCTCCGATGACTTGAGTAACCTCAGTATCATAAATTTTCGCAGACTTGGACAAGGCCTGCACAGCCTTCAATAATATTATAAAATCGCCTAACATATAGTCCTGAAACATTGAATGTATGTATATAAGATAATAATATTTACTTCGGAGTATATCTCAGTCTAATCTAGGCGTTATGCGGGGAATGGGGGTAAGTTTTATATATCTGGTGTAAAAGAAACTTGCAAGACCTTCATATTGAATAAAAATGGGTATATTTTCCTGCCTTCTATGCAGTCCTTGTAACCAGCTCTGGAACTCATTGTTTTATTTATCTACCGCCGATCCCAAAAATGGTTGAATATAGAGTGAGATAGATGATGGTGGTCATCACCTTCTGAGCTCCTTTTTCTCAGATGTGGAAGTCCACTTTTGCACTACCTGCCTTTTCTTGAAATAGTCAGTCACTATTTCAGAGTTCTAACACATGAGAAAGAACCTCCTATCTATGATGAAAGGTAGAAATCCCCGGACTCTCCAGCGCCAGTCTTGTGAAGCAGATGCTTCAACCTCGGCTTCGGGAAGGGGCAGAAAGCTGGGCGGTGCCGAGAGAGAGAGAGAGCGCAAGAGGCCGCTGAACACTGTCTCCCCCGGACTTTCTCCAGCATTTGTGATCGGTGGCTTCTCCAGCACCTGGGGAGATTGTTTGTTCCTTTATTTCATGTCTACTCAATACCACTTGCTGAAGAATATGATTTGTTAATTTCTCTCCCTCTCACCACAGTAGGAATCACCACCCCCTCTCGTTCAACAGTCGGCAATTCACTCGATATCTACCACGCCCCCCTCCACCATGGACTTTGAACGCCACGAGTTCAGTTCAGACCCGCCAAAGAGGCGAAGAAGAAACCTCACACGGAGGCGAGTACGCAATAAGGCACCCATCTCTGCACGTCTTTCCTTGGACCATCAATTGCGCGGGAGTGTTGGTGTTGTCTCGGATGACTTGGCGAGCGACCTATTCCAAGCGTCTGAGTCAATCGGTAAGTCAGGATTGCTGTTTCTCATACCTACTGTAACTGTTACCGATCTAACCTTTTTCCTTGGAGCGATAGAATCTCCCAATGATGACTCTGGCATTCGCTACATCGCAATCTCACCATATCTACCTGGGCCCATTTCCGTGGAGGAGCTAACGTGGACTATCGTTCCTGTTCGTCCACGATCTGCCAGTCGGTCGAATGAATCGCCGCTGCCAAAATCAACAATAAATTTTCCGGACTCAGCCGACTCTTTACAACCGTTCATCCGGACTCTGGGCAAGTTAGACCCAGCGCGCCACTCCCTGCCGTTACAGCGTATCATTGAGATCCGGGTGCTGGATGTGGCTCCTTTGCATCTTGATACAATTTATGTGACAGTGGAGCGGAACCTTCTTCGTAATCACGATGATGTCCAAAGTAAATTTGGTGGCGGGTTTACCACCAACCTTCACGGACCTAATGGGCTTTGGGCAAAGGCGGGGAAGGGTCTGGAGCCGCCGAAGAAATATTCGAAAAGGGCCGCGGCGGAGGTAGAAGAAAGGCTTACTGCTGCAGTGCGGGAGGCATTGGGAACGCAAAAGGTAGTGCATACTGGTGATGTGTTACCTCTCCCGCTACCTCCCCACCCTATCACCTATGCTCCCGCTCCTCCCGCTCACATTTCTTTTTGTGAGCCGGTTTCTCAGGGCTTACTATTACCCACTACTAAGATTGTGCTTATACAAGCGCGCCCACATGGGAATCGGGCACAGCGTAGCTTGAGAACAGCTTCTGGTTTCCTTAAGCAAGTGGTAGAGGATGAGGCGGACGATACTTCTAATGAGCAGTTCTATTCTGCCGCAGAGGACAAGCCCGTGGAGAGTAGCACAGAGATGGAAAGCACTTCTAATGCAGAGGATTCGGAAACAGAAGATTCTGTTGGTAACGTGAGCGACACCTCGGATGATTCCCTCGATGACATGATTTCTCTTAGTGCGCCCGAGCTACCACAACCAGCCTCAGGTGTCATGTCAGGAATGACTTCCGCTACTCCTCGTCCCCGACGTGCAGACGGAATTCACACACCTGGATCTATGATATCAACCCTTACCTCATCAACTCTCCGTCCTAGTCGAGGTGGCGGCGGTAAAGTTTTGAAGGCTGAGGCCTTATTACGGAGTGTTCCAAATGAGTTTCTCCATCCTAGACCAAGGGATGACGATGATGTGGAGGCTTTTATCTTTGTGGATATAAGTACATTGGCGAAGATAGGCTGTTTTTCCGGGGACTGGGTTCGGATTGAGCCCACAGAAGAACCTCAAACGAATATTTTTGCGTCCATTAAGCCCGGAAGCTTCATTGAGCATGGGCAGGACACTGGTGACTGGCGGGCAGTCAAGATTTTCGGCTTGCCTGGTCTTCCTTCTGCCAAACCACGATATTCGATTAACCAATCTGGCGACAGGCGCCTGAGCATTTCCCAGCGTCCTCCAATGCGTTTAACCCCCTCAGTATTCTTACCGCCGCTTCTTTTAAACAATCTTGAGAACCCGAAATATATCCGTATATCTCAAATGAGCTTTGGATCTGGCAATGGAAGCTCGAAGCCTGGCCTCCTGCACCAAGTGAAAACCTCCATCCGAACCCCGCCTTTGGCGAAGGAAGTGACTCTACTCAAGGTCTCGACTCCCCTTTCGATGGACCGTGTTCTTCAGCCAGCTTTGTTTGCTGGCCTCAAGCAGTATTTCGAATCTAAGCGGCGCCTGCTGAAAAGTGGTGACCTCCTGGGCATTAGCGTAGATGAAAGCCTTGGAAGAGCTGTTTTTGCGGGAGCTAGCGCTAATGAGAGTGGCCAAGATGATGATTTAACAACCAAGTTGGCCACTGTTCCTAATTCGGATCGTGATGGGTCGAAGAAGGTTGGTGTTGCTTGGTTTCGTGTTGGACAAGTCATCCCTACCTTACCTGGTGACCAGGATGAGTTAAGTGAATTTGAATGGGGAGGTGTGGCTGTGATCGACTCGGCAACCACACGGATGGTCCAAGCTGGGAGTGATGTCAGCCGAGTTCCAGGCACTCTAAATAACGGATGGGAGTACTGGCTTGGGGCGAAGCCAATTCCGAAGTCTATCATCGATACCCAAACAATGCATGGTGTCACTATTGAATTGCCTCAAGTGTTTGTTTCCCCGATACAGCAACGTGTGCGGGATCTTATGGCAGTGGCGACAAGCTCTCGAGCTATCGAGCTCGGGATGAAGCCTGTAGCCATCCTTCTGAAATCTCAACAGCGACATATTGGGAAGGCTACTTTAGCAATGCGGGCGTGTGCTGATATTGGACTGCACATATTCCCAATCGATGCATATGACATCCTCACAGAAGGCGGCGCGAATGGTGGCGATGTGAAGACTGAAGCGTATCTAAAAGCAAGAGCAGAGCGTGCCTTTCATTGCGGTACGGACTGCACCGCGCTGCTGATCAAGCATATTGAAGTTTTAACCGCAGATCGAATCGCTTCGGCGATGACTGAGATTTTGGCGGATGCTAGGGTTGTTATTGCTACTACAACGGATGTTGAGGAAATACCAGATGGCATTCGCAGTATATTTACTCACGAGTTCGAATTGACTGCTCCGGAGGAGAAAGAGCGAGAGGGAATCCTCCGCAATGCCGTCTCTGAACGCAGCATCAAAATTTCATCGGATGTGGAACTGGGAACAGTAGCTCTCAAAACAGCTGCTCTTGTTGCTGGAGATCTGGTGGATGTTGTTGAACGAGCCTCGGTCGCTAGGACTGTTCGACTGGAAAAGTTGGCCGATGCGGCGAGCAAGCAATCCACAGGCTCGAAGGTAACCATTCAGGATGTCCTCATTTCCGGAGGGGAGGCGGTCAGGGGTGTGACGAAAGCTGATTTCGATGCCGCTGTAGACGCAGCAAGGAAAAATTTCGCGGATTCAATTGGCGCTCCAAAGATCCCTAATGTTAGCTGGGAAGATGTTGGTGGATTGACTAACGTTAAGGATGCCCTTATTGAAACCATCCAGTTGCCACTTGAAAGGCCTGAACTATTTGCCAAGGGTATGAAGAAGAGGAGTGGTATCTTATTCTACGGCCCTCCAGGAACTGGAAAGACCCTCCTCGCCAAGGCTATCGCTACCGAGTTCTCCCTGAATTTTTTCTCCGTCAAGGGACCTGAGCTACTGAATATGTATATTGGTGAGTCCGAAGCGAACGTCCGGCGCGTGTTCCAGCGAGCACGAGATGCCCGTCCATGCGTTGTCTTCTTCGATGAACTCGACTCGGTTGCTCCCAAGAGAGGCAATCAAGGAGACAGTGGCGGTGTCATGGACCGCATAGTCAGTCAACTTCTTGCGGAGCTTGACGGCATGAATGGAGGAGAGGAGAATAGCGGTGGTGTGTTTGTAATTGGTGCTACCAATCGGCCTGATCTCCTGGATACAGCTCTCCTGCGTCCTGGTCGCTTCGACAAGATGCTCTACCTTGGAGTTTCTGACACACATGACAAACAAGCTACCATATTGGAGGCTTTGACGAGGAAGTTTGCCCTCGCCCCCGAAGTCTCGCTCAGCCGGGTTTCCGACCGACTGCCTTTGACCTACACAGGAGCCGATCTTTATGCTCTATGTTCTGATGCCATGCTGAAGGCCATTACACGCAAGGCTACAGCGGTGGACGAGAAAATCAAGCAGCTACCAGGGGAACCTGTTAGTACGGCGTACTTCTTTGATCACCTTGCCACCCCAGATGATGTCGCTGTGATGGTTACGGAGGATGACTTCGTCGAAGCACAGCAGGAACTTGTTCCTAGCGTTAGGTATGTTTTTAGTGGTTTCTCATAGCTGACACAATCTTCGATTAGGTACTGACAATTGCACAGTGCCAAAGAACTAGAGCATTTCGAACGGATCCGACAGATGTTTGAATCCACCGACAAACAAAAACAAGAGCCCGGGAGCACCTCTGGATCCCAGAGCGTGGCCCCACAAACTATTGCAGAGGCGATCGAAGCATTGAAGCTCGGAGAGCAGTTGGATGACTTTGTTGGTGGACCTGTCACGAATGGTGACCAGTCTCTTTTTCCTGGAAACAAGGGAAAGGGCAAACACGGGGCGCCAGCAGTGCGCAATGTTAGTGGTCACTCTGTCAGCAGTAGTAAGGGCAAAGGGAAGGCCACTGTCAGTTCCGGGGGAAAGTGGAAGAACAAGGCTGTTTCAGCTGCCAGTATTAACGGGGACTCCGACTCCTCATTCGATGGGCCCAGAAATGATGGGGTTGTTGTGAACGGTGATGAGGATTACATTATCCGGACGGATCACCTCGCACAACCCGAGAGCTCCGAGTAGATACAGGGCCCAGTAGTGAGGTGGTCGTGGTGGTAGCAGTGATAGACGATGAGATGAAGCCACGGACGTGTGATCATACCTAGGTACCCGCCCGTCAAAGGAGGAGAGAGCTAGGGAGCGTTTGTAAATATTACCTCTACACTTGACCATCCTATACCTCCATTTGCATCTGTTCTGCATTGTTTTATATAGCCACTTTGTACATACATATATCCAGGGTATACAGAGTATATCCACACACCTTTTTGATTGACGTCCAACATCTTATACGCAGGTTGTACTGTTAAGCGCTCGGTGCTCGGTCGATGTCCGAATCTTTTCATTTCTATTATTCACAGGCGGGTGGAGGCTGGGCGTTATCTTAGCTTCCGCAACGACTGAAGTTGCAGGTGGCAACTGACAAGTAGTTATCGACGATAGGAATAATATCAGTTGGTCATGGATTGTTGTTGTTATTATTATTTGTGAATCTTGTCTGCTTCCATAGACCTTCTCCCGCATCCACTCTCAGCGGGATTCCTCCAAACAGGACAAGCTCCCGTCTATCTGAAGGCTAAGGTGTTTCGCTCTCCTACACAGCCTTCTGCGTGTGGCCTGTTTGAACCAGCAGACCAGGTACGGACGACGGGGTACGACGGAGTACTAAATTTTAAATTTTAAATCCCAATGATTTTAATTTATTTTAACTGTTTAGAATTTCCGACTACTCTTAATTTAGTTAAGCCTTGGCGCTAAGGCTAAGAGGACTTCTAGTGCCCGATGCTGATCTCTTCAACGGCTTCTCTCACTGGCTGTCAGCTCCATGTTTCGGCGTCGGGGACAAATCAGCGTGTGCGCTGGCTGGCCGGGCAATGAAGGGTTCCGAAGTTCCTTTGCGCCTTGCCAGAGCTTGGTTGATCATACTCGTACCTAGATACCTTAGTGATAGTACCTAGTAGGCACCTCTACGACACTGCTGCTGCTACTAGCTAGGACTCTACGAGTATCCAAGTCTTCTGTTCACCTTCTGTGGGACCACCGTCGTCCACGATCCTCCTATATTCGTCTTATCGATTTCTCCCTCTCTTTATACTATTATGTAACAGATTTACAACATCTCTCCCCCGCAGTTTCCGGTGGGCCGTGATGTGATTTCTCCAGGCACTGGCACTCTTGAGTCCTCTCTTGAGTTCTGAGAAGAGATTATCTATCTTTCGCGGTGGTCAGACATAAGTAATCATGGTGGAGCGAGGTACGGAGTTAGGAGGTTTATTCTTCCCTCTCTCGTTCCCTGTCATCGTGAGTAATCTCCTGCTTTATTATCACCATTTTCCCTTCCCGACGACCGGCTCCTTACTCTCTGTCCATTCCATCTCTGCATTGCATTTGCTTGTCTTGGACTACTTCCTTTTTGTTGGAACTTTCGTTCTCACCATCCCTCCCATACACTACCTTAGTAGCACATCTATCACCATGAAACAAGTCCAAGGGGACGATGATGCGCAACTGGCGGCCTTGGGCCACAAGGCGGAGCTAAAGCGCAATTTCTCCATGCTGTAAGCCCTCAATTCAGTGCTTCGTCTTGTCTTTCTGCTCTTAGACCGCAGCCACTAATCGGTATTGTCTCGATCTAGGTCGATGTTGGGGTTAGCTTTTGCCATTCTAAATGTATGTTAGCCAACGCGGAGAGAAAGCTGTTGGGACCCAACTTGGAAGTTGGAACGAATGCTCCACATACAAGACTGGACCATAAGGCCTTGATAACTAATAAGGTCTGTTTTTCGACAGTCGTGGACTGCCCTGTCGGCTAGTTTATCACTTAGTCTTCCGTCTGGAGGTTGCGTCAGTGTTGTCTGGGGTAGGGCGAAACTCCCTCTCTGTTTTTAACTGTAGTACTTCATCTCACAGCTCACTTGCTTACCCGGCCTACAGGTTTAATAACAGCAGGTGTCTGCAATCTCTGCATTGCGGCGTCTCTCGCGGAGTTTCTCTCGGCATATCCTACGTGTGTATACAGTTCGCATCTTTCCGTCGGTCGTTGTGTCTAATCATCGAACTAGTGCTGGTGGACAGTATCACTGGGTGGCTGGTGAGTGTGACACTTTCCCCTCATCTGCAAATATGAATACTCTTTTACTAACATGTGTCACTGTAATAGCGGGTGAGTCTGCTGAAATTACACACATACCAAGTTGTCGCTAAACCACAGTTCAGTTTCCTGGGAATATTGGATGCCAATCCTGTCATGGATCACCGGCTGGGCCAATGTTTCTGGCTGGGTAGGTAGTGGCTTTTCCGCTGCTGTTAATAATAGGACTGACAATTTAGCTTGCTTTGACTGCCACCGGTGGACTGCTTGGTAGCTCTCTGATAATAGGCATTATATCGCTGATGAATCCGGTGAGAATTTTGAACCCCTTTGATTAAAGCTTCTCGGCGCTAATAGTATGTAGGCATATGTTTTCCAACGCTGGCATCAATTCTTACTCTACATTGCCTATAACGTCGTTGCGTTCCTGGTGAATGGATTTATGAACTCGGCTCTTCCCCTAGTAACCAAGGGTGCCTGTAAGTAGATCGAATATTCTGGGTTTGTAAAGTGTGCATGAGTGCTGATTTTCCAAGTTATTTGGTCTCTCACTGGCTTTGTTGTCATCTCCATCACGGTGCTGGCTTGCTCGTCGCCAAACTACCACAGTGGAAAGTAAGTAAATGATTACTGCATGTTGAGGACCACCAATATGTTGACATTTACAGGTTTGTTTTTGGCGAGTTTATCAATCAGACAGGCTGTATGATTTCCATGACTTTTTTCCTCACTGAATTTGAAACTCATATAAAACCAGGGCCTGACGGCGTTGCTTGGTTGCTTGGAGTAGGGTTGGGTTTTTCCATCACTAAGCTTATTTTTGCTAACACCTCGAAAGCTGCTTCAAGGCGGTCTTGGTCTTACTGGATTTGTAAGTTTCCCCTTTCCGGTCATTTGATTTCTGGTGACTGACAGCTTCAAGGATGGTGTTGCCCATATGATTGAAGGTACGGGATGGATAAATATTGCATGGAGGAGTTCTATTAACAGCCTCCCAGAAATTCCCAATCCATCCGTGGTTGGCCCCAAGATTATGATTGGCTGTGTCGTCATTGGTATTTTCACAGGCTCAATCTTTCTTGTTGTCCTCCTTTTTGTCCCTGGTGACATCTTCGAGGTTATCCAGTCATCTGCGACTCCCCTCTTGCAGATTTTCAAGAACGCAACACAAAATAATGCCGGCGCTGTTTGCCTTCTCATGTGAGTTTTTTGAGTATTGATTTGGATTCTTGGATCATATTGAAACTGACTGTCTTGGTAAAGGTTCCCGCTTGTTTGCATCCTGTTCGCTACAATCACTATCATGACTACGAGTAGCCGTATGATTTACGCATTTGCAAGGTATTTGACTATTTTCATAGCAACTCTTGCTTTATGATAGTATTAACAATAGCTGTAGAGATGGTGGACTCCCGGCTTCTTCATTTTTCAGCAAAGTTCATCCAAAACTCGAGATCCCCCTAAATGGCCTGTATCTCACAAATTTATTGGTGATCATATTTGGCTGCATTTTCCTTGGTTCCACAAGGTAAGTTCCATGCAAAACTCCTAGTGGGACCGAGTTAGTGGCTAATTCTCAAATAGCGCGTTTAATGCTATTGTCTCTTCCTCGGTTGTTATGCTGGATATTGCGTACGGCATTCCAATTGCAGTCAACTGTCTCCGCGGCCGGAGGATGCTGCCTGAAAGGGCTTTTGTTCTCTCAAACACTGTCGGCTGGATTGCTAATATGGTACGGTGGTTGCAATTCCAGACTCGTGGAAACTGGCTAATATAACGTTCAACAGATTGCTCTTGCATATATTTCAATCACAACTGTGTTATTCCTGTTCCCCCCTGAACTTCCTGTAACAGGCAGCAATATGAGTAAGTTATTGCATTATTACTTGTTTCCCACAAATTCAAACATAAATGCTTACATATGGTCTACAACAGACTATTGTGTGGCAGCCTTTGGCATCATCTTCATTATCTCAGCCATCCAGTGGATTGTTGATGGTAGGAAGAACTTTACTGGGCCCCGGATTGATATGGATGTGCTGGCAGTTATGGATGGCGCAAGTATTGACCACCCAGTGGAGCAGAGTGAGGATCATCGCAAGTGAGGCCATGATAGCTGTGCTGGTCTAGAAGATACATGAATAAATACAACCCAAGCCGTTGCATATGGCTATTTACATGATTTTGCAGTATTGATAGGGCTTGAATGTGTATAGCGCTGCCCTGTGTATATATATTATCGAGAACGCTTAGATTCGGTCTTCTCTAAACTCTTCCCTTTAGAACCGAAACTTGAACCTTATAGGACCTAGGGCAACTACTAGTAGTAGAGACTGGCCATCGAATTAAAATGGCGATTAGAAAGAAAGTTGGAAACAACCAGAGATCGATGATATCTGGTACGGATGCGGTATTGGGATGCCGACAGTGGGTGGCACGATACATCGTCCATACCATACCGGTGTTTTGTGGGGAGAAGAATAAATTACGTCATGTGCCTCTCCCCAACCACATCATCGAACCATCATCTCCTTCAACCGAATTAATTGGGAAGACTTGAAGGAAGCCTCAATCTTAGTCTTGCTCGTCCCAATTCAGACCTGTAGACGTCCTCCTGTTTATGGAACCGCCTTGACCTTTTCATTTATATAATCAATCAGCGTCGAATGCCACATCCATGCCCACTCACTGACTGAAGCTCATCAAATCCGCTGTACCAACAAAATCCGCCTCAACGCCAAGCGTTCATCAAAGAACAGATTGAACATCACCCACCACCATGTTCTCGTTTCTCAAAAATTTCCTGCCCTGGGATGAGAATTCGGCTTTTAACCTCCCACCTTGCGAGTCTTACGAAATCGATACGGCCCACGGAAAATCCGCCAGAGCTCTGAAACATCTCCTCAAACTGAACCACGCGAACTATGCAATTCTCTGGAATGAGCGAAAGTTCCATAACCATGCGCCTCATGTTCGTCTTTCTCCTGATTTTAGTCAGTGTGCGTTCAACTTTGCTGACACGTCTAGATTCTATGCTCCTCCTTCCTGCTTGGAGGCGATTTCAATGACCTGAACCGTGTATATGACAACGAGTTGAAGCAACTGGATGCCTGGGTTGATTCGCCAGGCGAGGTTAGTACATACGACTGGAGAGACTACTTGGGAAAGCGAGAGTAAGTTGCTGTATACATATTCCACGTTCGTCCTTTTAGAGTTGTTACAGCTCCTAACGGCACGTGTACCAGGTACCAGAGAGCATTCGTTGATTTCTTCGAGGATGAGCTCGTTCGCCAAAACTATGACTGGAAGAAGGTGGTTGCCAAATATTTGTTCTCCGGCAGAGAGCCACTATTCAGCTCTCTCGCAGCTGACCGTACGTTGACACCCCCCCGGGAAAATTGACCAACTTCTCGTACCTAACTTTGTAACTGTAGTCGGACATCCTCTAATCCACATGGCATACGCCTTCGAAGTGTCTAGCCGCGAAGTGGCAATGGAGGCTCTGGCCCTCACTGCCGTCTGCTATAATACCTCCCACAAATATCTCGACGACCCATCCTATTCAAAAGCAGAGTCATCATACCACTCCACCTCACCTCTCGAAATCCTATCCCGAGTCCGAACCGACAAGCGGCTCAACGGCCTTTTCGGAACCCCCGGAGACCACAACACCGAAACCGTCTTTCGCGACGCCGAAGCCATTCTCCTCGACCACTGGAACGCATGGAAGATCGAGGATCCCATGCAGCAGTTCCGCGAGAGCCAGGAGGCCGCTACCGCCTTAGTAACAGCCACCCTGCCCGTGCCCGACACAGCAGGGACCAGATACGATTTCTTCTTCGTACACGTCCTAACCACCAGCCACGCTGTTCGGGTGCTTCTCCCCCTCATCCCAGCGCGGTTCCAGATCCCTCTTCTCCGACAGTGGTGGCTGATGTCACTGGCTATCTATATCGGCCAGCTTAGACCGGAGATTAACCTGGACACTGTCCGCAACCACAACATAGAAGGCAAAGACTGGAAATACACGGCGAATAAGGCAGTCACGGGCGAATATTCCACAGAGGCGCATTATGTTAAAGCTCTGCGTGCGCTCAAGTCTGCAGCAACCACGTGGGGCGATCCTGATTCTTTCTATCTCAAGGCTGCCGTTAAACTTGCAGATGAGTTTGATGGCTGGGGAGGGTTTGTTTGAATCAAAAAGGGCTAAGAAAGAATAAAAAAAGTTGATACCTCTTTGCATTCATCATCTTTGCTTTTTTCGGAGTTCATATGCTTGCTTGATTTTATTTACTATATTACCATTATATGTCTTATGATCCTGCATTACTATCTTGTCTGCGCTGTCCTGTCATGTCCTAGGGCATAGACACAGGTGCAGACGTCTATCATTCTCTGGGATTGTGACTAGGTATATATGAATCTTTGCTCTTTTTGTTGGCGTATGGGATTTAGCATAAGCATAATCATTTCATATTTATATGCATTATACTAGGGCCAGTTCTCGAAAATAAATTTAGAGTACTACCTAAGTGATTATTATGACAATTCAGTATGTGACATTGTGATATTATTTTAGAGGTGCATTCTTCCTTTGAGAAGATCTGCCATTAGACTTTGACCCTTTTGTCTTTGAGGGTACTGCAGCGTTGGAGAATGACTCAATTAGAGACCTATCTCGGACCTCATCACATACTTTGTGGAATTGCGACCATTTAAGCGTCTTGTGAGCCTTGTCGGGTAATCCTTGATAATTAACTTCCACAAAAGCGTTGTATTTGTCCCCAATTTCTCGGAATAGAATAACGAGAGCTTGACATGGCGACACTGGCATACGCATCTTGTTGGAATAGTTGCAATTTTGCACTAATGCAGTGATAATTGTTCTATTGTTGCATAGTTTTGTCCATGTAGTTCAACAACGCTTAACCATACCAGCAATGCATGTTTTTCAACTCCTCTAGTCACCATCCTCTTAATGTTGACTATGAATTCGAGTCATGTGTAGCGGAGTCTGTTTCAATCATCCGTACATACCCCTTGTCGATAGATATGCCACTCTTAATGAACTTTTCCGCCATAGATTGTACTTTGGATCAGTTTCCAGAGGTCTCGGGACTTCTGACTTGATCAGATCGGTTAGAGCTAGATATGTAGGTCTTTTTCTTGCCTCAGTGTCATCACTGGAGCTAGTGTAAAAACACCATCTTCAAGGTTTGTAGCTTGGTTGTACAGAATCCCTGCACCGGGGGCACTGATCTATCGGCCGTCATCCATTTTTGTGTCTGGTGACCCCTGCCAGAGATGCCTCTTTTGTAGAGAGTCGAATTTTTCAACCCAAGGAACGACACTGTTCAACTCTAACAGGTCACAAAAAATAAGACAAAATGATCTTCTTTTTAACTCATAGTTAGAGATAAATGATTTAATGATGATGAATTAAACCCAAAGAGGGCTTCTAACCTGATGAAGCTGGGGTCCTGTCTCTAAGGAGGAAGGAGAGGAAAGGTGGCTACTGCGGGTCACGCATGGCGCTAACCCCCTTTGGGCAAAGTGGTCCAACAATATTATTTCCCATAGTTAGCTCGGCAGTGTTTGCAGAGTTTGCAGCATTTGCAGCTATGCGCACTGGAAACAACCAAGCTTCGAACTAAGCGGAAACAAACAACCAACAAACCTCAACATACCTATGTACTAATCGACAGCGAACAATGTCCTCGCCGCTCAAGGACAAAGAAGTTAAACAACGAGAAGGAGGAGAAGCTGTACCCATTTACCTACACGCCGAACTCTTGCCTAATATCCGACATGTCACACTGCACATCTCGGTGCCCGCAAAGCTTCAGTCGATTGATGATGATGATGATGATCTTTTCCCTAATGTTTCTCTGTCAGAGTCCCGTCGAGCTGTGTCGGTTTCGCTTCCTGTACCCTTTGGGCATGTAAGCGAGACGATAAAGCTGCCGGTTCGCGTAAGCGAGGCTTCGCGGCATGTGTTGGTGGTTGATAAGCGAAATGGTCGAGATACACAGGTTGCTGGAGCTAATCGGGATAACAGACGGGAATTCTCGTTCCGGATGCAAATTGATGATGGAGATGAATCGTTGCATTTACCGTACGATTATATGGATACCTTTGTCCCGTGGACTGCTGCGGATATGTCTCCTTCTACGAGCCTGCGTTGCAGGCAATGCGAGGGGTTGGTCCTTGAAAAGCCCGATAATAATGGCCAGTTAGAAGGCAATGAGGATTATGATGCTACACGATCTACAGGTTGGGTTTGGAAAGATCTCCCAAGCGGTAACTGGGCAGAGATGATGGACTTCTGGCACTGCCACAAACCGGATCCCCATGAGGATGAACACGGTGCAAATGGTGCCACCCAACAGTTGGTTGAAGATGCGAATTCCAAGGTCAAGGGCTATGGCGCGTCAAATCAGGTTCTGGCTATCTTAGGCACCGTTCTGGTTGACGTGGCGACTTTCCTGGTCTCAGATATAGACTGTAGAGGCTTGAAAAAGGTAAGTGACAGTTATTGTTCCAACTTTTCCTCTGGCCTCGCGCATTATTGTCATCGGATCCTCTTCTCTTCCGTGGATATTCGTAGGTACCGTACCCCAGGAACAGAAATACCTATATCCCTCTAAATGGGCACAAAGAAGGAGACCTTGTTTCTTCCGTGACTAGGCCTTCGATACAATTGCCCTATAATGATAGAGTCTTAGTCTTTTGGCTCGATTTGGCATGCTGGTTGGTCCTGGCAGCAGAGGAACTGAAGGACTTAACGCAGTTATCCTCTACTGATGGATTTCGCGTGTGGTCCTCGTCCCTTGTTGCTGTGACTCCTAGAATGCCCTCGGGTGTCGAGGCTAAGATTGCGCCTCGTCGTTTCTTCGTCGATTCAGTCTAGCGAGATGGTCTCGAAGTGATTATGTCGAGGTACATGCTCAAGAGGCAAGCCGCGCTACGATCTGGAGTGCGTTTTGTTTGGTTGTTTGGTTAGATTAGGGTAGTACTTATACCACAGTAGAAATCCTCTGGATCGTCGTTTTTTGCTTCTCTTCTTTCTTTTCTGATTTCCCAAGCGTCTATCCTTCACACAATTGTTCACGCAATGCCAAGTAACTGATGAGTGAAAATTCCTAGGTCTCGCAAAAGAACATTGACGATTCTCGAGTGCAGCCAGAAGCTGAAATAGTATGTGAAAAATGCGGTACGTTGATTGGTGTGGAAGATAGAATTGCCAGAGGATGGAGGCTGTTCAAGACAAGTCTCTCTGCTTCATTTATATCGACTGAAAACGATGCAAAGAAAGAAAGATGGGAAACATATCCAGCCGAGCTTGTGGTGGCTGCCCAGTTGCTGGAGCTCATTGAACGCCAAAGTGCGCGTAGACTTGTTGTTCACAGTGGAAAGAACGATGGGCTGTTGGTACGCAGGCACTCCCTTCCGAAGTGTGCAGCGTTGGCTTCGTGTTGCTGATATCTGTATAGCTATGGGTCTTTAATCCTGATATGCGGTACTCAAATTCAAGCTCTCATCATAGCGTCACTTCGCAGCGGGCCATGAAGATCTTCTTTCAGGTTACTGATAATGTCGAGGGAATGCTCAGTCCTGAACCTGGAAAAACATCCTCTCTATCCCTTGAAGAGCTCAGAATTCCTTCAAGCACTCTAGATTCTCTCTCCCGTACACTCGAGGCAAGCAACTGCATGCTACCCCTCTCTGCACGAACGTTTAGAGAGTGGAAGGTGGGCACATTGCATCGATTCGAACGAAGACGAGGATGTGGGAAACGAGGGGAAAGTAAGCGCCTTCCCTGTTGAGTAAGTACTTATCATGAGGTCCGACAAGACCAGCTCCGTTGAGAGGCGATGCTTGAATATTCCACTCTAGACATTCTCGACCTCTTCTTATCGAGGTCCATCATCGATCTCTAGCCTTTCTCTGTCCCTTTAAAAGGGGATTATTATATTTAAGCATACGCATCCATTCCCGTGAGTATTTTAATTGTGTGCATTGCCGTGATATATGCTTTTGGGCTGACATTTTATCTCTGTGCACCTTTAGTCGGATTGAATTGTTCAACCAATTACCCAAATTCTGCCTTTATTTTGCTCATGTCTACGGATATTCCCGAATTTTGTCCAACTGAGAGCACAGGTGAAAGCAGCGATGATACCGCTAGCTGGGAGCACATCGAAGATACTGGCCCCATCACTGGAGGCCAGGGAACTCCACCGACGGCAGTCGACTGCCTTTCAGAAGTGTTTTCGAGTCTGCAGGTCGGAACAACTGCTGCGTGCGAACTACAGTCTCTTCCCTTGGACAATGCATCCTTTGCTTCTCAGTCCTCGAATAGCCTCACTCCAGAGCCTTCCATAATGCATACTCCATCAATTAGAGTTACTCCTCCAGAATCGAGTGGCCATTCGGATCCTGGCACGCGAGATAGTCCAATAGTTCTGTGACACGGTGGTTTGTACCTGCTAAGAGGGTCCTCGATATACTTGAGGCTTAATTGATGCCAATTGTCAGGTTAATAAAGCTTTTATGCGATTGTTTTTCGTTTTATTAGCAGGATGTCAACATTGACACTACAACGCAGTAGTTAACAATTGCACGCTTCGTTCCAGTCACGCATCTTCGACTATCTTTACGGTTATCAGAAATAACCAGTTCATGTCTATGTCTCTATTTGTACGTAATTCATTCTACTATCATTATGCAGGGTGCTTGCTCCTTGAAATTAGGACCTTCGATTAATCCCATTGGGCTGGAAGGCTTAGCATGCAAAAAAAGTGAGGACAACACCATGTATAACACGACAGCTGCCAATACTAGGTAGGAGTAATAGATTTTAGATCTGATATTTCAGCTTTCTGTTAGTATTATAGTAGTAATAATTTACAATTTCAGTTCTTAATTACCAGCCTAAAAGTGGCACTTATATTTTAGTTCCTCTGTCAGAGTAGGTCATGTTTTTATCCCATATAAGACACAATAACTGAGAATATAGTATGTCCTAAGAATTAATTTGTAAAATTTATACCACTAATCTAAAAGGAGTCTGTTGTTAATGGGCTAATATAATTAGCAGTGGCAAGGTGTAAAATCTATATCAGCACTGTTAGTTCATGCTGTTATGCTGGTATCTCTTTTTGTTCTAACATGAAATATGAATTTGATATAATATAATGGAGAAAAGACTCATTAAATCTTTGGTCTCTTAACCCTCAAAGGGTGTCTCGTATGGTCGCTCAGCTTGTGGTGTAATTCTAGCAAGGTGACGTCTCTGTCCATCCTCCCAGTCAAAGAGAGCGCTGTGTGTAGCAACACGGTTCTGTGGAGAAGATTAGTTAGTTCAAGATAATACAGTCGATCTAATAGCAAGTCGCTACTTACATCCCAAACAACAACTGTTCCAGGGAGCCATCTGACACGAGTCTGCACGTCCTGGGATAAAGCGATGTGATGGTACAGGAAATTGAGAAGATGGTCGGATTCCTCCTTCTTGTATCCGACGACGTAGCGGGTGACTGGATGGTGGTTAGAAAAATTGCCAATAGTTTAACGGGCTACTAGTTTCATATACTCACATTGAGGGTTCACGAATAGTGCTTTTTCTCCGGTGACCTAGATAATGTCGTTAGAATTTCTTTTTCTTGAAGAGGCAAGGGTTTTTGTGAATTCAAGGCGTCGTAGCTCTACTTACGGGGTGAGTCCGCACGATAGGGTGCTCTGTGGAAATAGGGTCACGTCGAGCAATACCGCCCTTGTTCAAGCTGTTGTTGACCTGCTCAACTCCAGAGTGGACTGCCTTTAGACCGTGTAGCCTCTTACGGAATTCGGGAGACAGACGTCTGTAAGCTTGAGCCATGTTTGCAAAGAGGGTGTCACCGCCACTGGTGGGGCCATCGAGGAGGTAGAGGAAAGTAGTGCCTGGAGGCTGCTGCTCGAAGGTCACGTCTGAATGCCACGTAATGGAGTTGGTATGGGAAGCCAAAAAGTCAGAGCCACTCGTGTCTTCCGCACCCCTGTGTACAAGGTGAACCTCTGGGAATCCTTTAGGGGCTCCGGACGTTTGATGGATGTGGTGTCGACCAAAGTAGCCTCCGAACTCAAGAGCCTTATCGATGGGGAGGTGCGCGAAATCCTGGTCTCGAAAAGCTACGGAGAAACGACTCTGTCAGAAGCCACATCTTTCGAAAATTGGTAAATGGGGAAGAAAGGCTTTCCCTGAATAATTGCCACATACCGACGACTTTCCTCTGAGCAACAAATAAGGCTAGCTGGTCCTTTCCTTCCTTGGTCAATTTGCTGAGCTGGACGCCATGGACTTCACTGCCTATGGTAGGAGTGAGCTCGTCTACTTTGGCTTCGCCGTTCGGGAATAAGTCGGGGAAGGTAGGGTCAGCATCTTTCCCATGATCGTAATGTTCAAAGGGTTGGAGTGGCGGATATCTGTATAGCGTCTTAGCATAAAGCCACGTCTAACGAGTGGGGACACATGTCGTAAACCGACCTTTCTGTTTCATTATCCCAGACGGGGAGGTAGTTCGTGAACGACGCAGGAGGCTGCTTCTTGGTGCCTTTTATCTCGTCTGCATGATTGTAGGCTTCCCCATATCCTATCAGATTCTCTTTGTTTTGCCCGCCTTCAGTCTTGAGAAGCGATTTTGGCGGTGCGCGGAGGGAGACTGGTTCAGCAAGAGAGGGTGCCATTTTTGTATCTGTCTATCTCGTTCTTGACTGTAATAAAATGCCAATTTTTGATTGCCTTTCTCGTGATCTATACTAACTTGACTCTAGGACCATTCGACATTTTATATAGACACTTCATCGCATCCGATTATCCGGCTTTGCGCTGGCGCAATAGCTGCGGGGTATGGGTGATTATCTGCACCTGTCACAGTGTCAAGGAATGCCCGAATCAACCAAGCCGGTTCCTGGACCTTGGAACATTGATACGCAACGCAGAGTTCAGAAGGCTTGCTGGGTGGTTTGATGTGTACCCTGAGGTCAGATATTGTCAAGACATTTCTGGATGGCGTGATAAAGCTGCATAGTGAGACTTTTTGGTCTTTTTTTCCATATCAACCGCATCGGTGATTTGGCCGTACGTCGTTATCAATCATGAAAATTTTAGTTGTCAGCTAATCCGGCCGCGAACTGGAAGAATGAGCTTCACACAGCGAAGTTGGCAGTCAGTACCAGTTGGTTGTGGAGCGGGCCAAGCATAAATGGCGCCATTGTGTTGATCGTTTGCGCAACAACTCCAACCCCTCAAAACCTGCCATTTTCACTCCACTCGAAACTCAGCGCAACCTGTCTGATGTTATCTTAGAGGAGGGAGAATACAGGTATCTTTGATAAAACTTGCTGCTTGTACTCATGCATTCATTTTATCTAATGTCCTTCCTGCAAGTTTATGCAGCCTGTGTTGGTGATGATTTTGTCCGAGACTGTCGATGGAAATTCGCCCACGATAATGTCATCTTCAGATCTAGGCTGTGACATCCTGGAATGGGGTAAAAAGGTAAAATTGGACACCAATCAATCCCCTGCTTGATGTTGCGAGTATGGGGGAATATCTGATCATCAAGCACCAATCTGATGCTGATACTCCACCTTCTCTGTTAGCTAAAGAATGATAATCCACTCGAAACTACAGTCGCAGACTCCAGAACAGCTTTAAAAGAACTAGAACAGACGCTAATGAGGAGCCAGACAGGCATGGTTCCCTTGGCGATTACTCGTCCTTCATAACGCAACAACCGCACATCTTGCGTCATATCAGATACCCCAATGGCTTCAAACAAGAGTGATATGTTTGGTCAACCGCCATCGGCTAGCTTATTCGATTGATGCAGAGAGAAAACTTTGTACCTTTCCCATTCCGCTTGTTCTGTGGCCAGAGCTGAGATAGTCCGTGGCCCGCTTGATTCCGCAGTGATAAAGGGTATTCCCGACGCTTATTTGACTACTCTTCATTGGACGGTGCCGACTATCAACTACAAGGGGATTGATGACTAGTTCTTCAGGTAATGTTGTCATGTTGACAAAATCGAGGTTCAAATTGCGTGATAATGTGGGTTGACGGAAGGGGAAGAGGAAAAAAAAAATTGATACCTTGCTGCGATGAAGGGGACAGGAGGGAGCTTTAAAATCCCTTTATGCCCAGCTTGTGCTAAATTTGCCCAGCAACTGCATCCTTTAAATCCTTTAGTTTGTCTCCAATCATTGGATCTAATCACTATATCGACAGGATGGCTGCGAATGATGCCACTGGGGTCAATACAATCACTTCTCCTGCAGATGGTGACATTAAGAAATCACCAGACGCTATATTGACATCCGAGTCAGCCTCATTGTCTATTGAGTTTAAGGACAATAAGCGAATCAAAGAATACAATGAATGCACTTTTGACGCTACCGAGGATCCCAGATACTATAAGCCAATTCCGGAGTATGAGGGCATACATCGCTGGGATCCGGATTTCGACTGGGAGCCGGAGGAGGAGAAGCGACTCGTGAAAAAAGTATTACGCCATCCTCTATGACCATTTGCAAGAAAACTAACCCATATTTTAGATTGACCTACGGGTCTGTACCTTTGCCTGTATTACGTTTTTCGCGCTACAGCTCGATAGGGGCAATATAGTCCAGGCATTGTCCGACAATATGTTGGGCGATCTTGGGATGACCACAAATGACTACAATACCGGACAGACTATTTTCTTTGTATGCTTTCTATTTGCTGAGCTTCCTTCCCAGCTTATATCCAAGAAGCTGGGCCCAGACAGATGGATCCCGATACAAATGGTCTCCTGGAGTTTAATTGCTGCTTGCCAGTCATTTCTCAAAAATAAAGGCAGTTATTATGCCTGCAGAGCACTCCTGGGAATGTTTGAAGGTGGCTTGTGAGTATAATAAAGCATGACCATTCGAGATTTTAAGAGAATATCCCACTAATAGCTTCTCAGCATTCCTGACACCATCTTGTTCCTTTCTTTCTGGTACAAATCAAGAGAACTGCCAATTCGCTTGAGTTATTTTTGGGTCTCATATCAGGCAACTGCTATCGTCGGTGCCTTCCTAGCGTTCGGATTTTTACATATTAGGCAATCCGATGGAACTGGTGGCTGGAGATATCTCTTTGCGTTTGAGGGTTTAATCACTGGAACTATTGGCATCATTGCCGCCCTTTGGATGCCCGCCTCGCCCACGCAAACCAAGGGTCGTCTCAGAGGCAAGGATGGATGGTTCAATGAGCGCGAGGAAAAGATCCTAGTCAACCGTGTTATTCGTGATGACCCCAGCAAAGGCACAATGCACAATCGCCAAGCGGTGACCCCAAAGATGCTTTGGAATGCCCTTTGGGACTACGACATGTGGCCCATTTACCTCCTAGGGTTGAGTTGGATGATTCCAAGTGCTCCAGCAGCAAGCTATATCACCCTTCAACTAAAGTCACTGGGATTCAACACATTCCACACAAATCTGATGACAATTCCCGCATACGCCCTTTTTATTTTGAACCTCCTCCTCTTCACCTGGATCTCAGAACGCTTCAATCAGCGTTTTATCATGGGTATCTTTGCAGAAATTTGGTGCTTAATACCGCTAATTGCTCTTGTGACCCTCCCGAACGGAACTAGCCCATGGGTATTATGGGTTCTGAATGTCATACTGATTGGGTCTCCTTATGTGCATGCTATTATTGTGGCCATGACATCCAGAAATGCAGGCTCCGTCCACACAAGGACGGTAGCTAGTGCCATATACAACATGACAGTCCAAGCTTCAAACATTATCTCTAACAACGTGAGTGAAAGAATGTGCTTCATTTTTACATGAGTGGCTGCTTACAGAAAATGTGAAGATTTACCGACAGAACGATAAACCATACTACCGTGTGGGCAACAGAGTGCTCATTGCGATAGCTGCATGGAGCTTGGTTGTGTTCGTTGGGGCCAAGTTCTATTATATATGGCGCAACAAGTGAGCTTAAACCTTTGACAGATATTGGATTCGGCATGCTGATATTTCCACAGACAAAACGCAGCAAAATGGGACACCATGTCTAGCGCTGAGCGAGAAGAGTACCTTGTGGCTAATAGAGATAAAGGAAACAAACGGTATGCGGCTTTTCCCTCTCATATTATTCTGGCTTTGTCTAATTGATCTTGCAGCCTTGACTTTAGATTCACCCATTAGAAGGCCTACAGAGGAGGTTCAATCTAGTTGAATGGTCTATCCAGCACTGGCTGCTGAAGATTTTGGAACCTCTTGTGTGTGCTCAATGGGTATCGAATAGATTGCATTGATAATACATACGGAATACCACGACGACACGAATGATGCCTCAATATATAATATGTAGATGAGACAAAAAAAGAAATGATTTGCTGTGTTATGCTTTAGGTATCCTCATACAAAGCCTGTAATTATTCTCCAATCACATACTCACATCCGTCATCCCCAATCCAAACTTCATGTCGTTTACCAGCTGGCACATCTACCCTCGCACCCACACCAAATGTTTCCTTCTTAACCTCCCCATTATGAAGTTCGACATTATCATCGGGGTAGGTAATCGTCAAGCTACCCTGGCGGATGAGATGCGTTGTCAACCCCGCATGCGAATGAGGAGGGTAGTATGCATTGCTGTATCTCTTATCAGCGTCAAAAGCCACCGAAACCCCCTAGATGAGGATCTATTTTCCCCTCTCTTCGAAAATGTATTGCCGAGGTTTAGACTGAGAGTACACGAGTAAGGAGCATTCGCTCACCTCCCATCTGACCAGGTGAAGACGTGGCTGAATCCCCAGCTCCTGACAAGACGTTCGCACTCGCTGCGAGTTCCAATAAAATAGACCTCTGTCATGGTTTTCGCAATATGGTTGGCGAAGATGCAACGAGAATGGCAGGGAGTTGTCTTGGTATACGAAGTACTTGGGAGGTGACGTATCTAAACAGGAAACTGCACTAATGCCTGAGGTATGCACATACATACAAGGGGCAGTCACGTTTTATTTGGATAATGGCGCCTGAAATACAAGGCACTCATATTCCCAATTAGGAACTCGCTATGGCCGTCACGGGTGGTCACCTGCAATGGATATCTAAGTAGAAGCCAGGGACAAAAGGAGGTCAGTGTGCGTTCTGCAAAACCCGAACATTTCTCATTATTAACCAGGCTCCAAAAAAAATCCTGGATATTGTCTATCGTTACATGATCCAGCTCTGTCTACCGTCGATATCGTACAGCGCCCTGCAGACTCCGTTTCCTAATCCCGTTTCCCTCGCAAGCTAGAAAAGTGTCGTGACGCTTTCAAGCGAGAGTTATAGCCATCTTTGCTATGATTCCGATTCCGTCTCTTTGGTCTGTCCTATGCAAGGGAAAAAAAAAAGACGAAGAAATTTGGGAGAGGAGTACAGGCGAGTTGGGTAGCCTGTCTCTCAAAGCAGATGGTGTAAGGGGTTCTTTCCCTCGAGGGGAAGAATGTTCTGAACCCAGGCCAAATTCAAGGTCTTCAGATGTTCTGGGACATGTTTGTTAGTACAGAAACAGACCTATATATGAGCCTCCTGGCCCAAAGACATCAGTCGCCAGGGTGCTTACCTGAGGCAATCTTCTCAGCATGGTGTCCCACATACGTGACAGTATTTCCCTGGAATAACCCAGGTTTCTTGGCCCTGCTTTTGGCAGTTTGGACAGCGAACACCAGGCATCTGAGGGTAGAGAACTTGTAAGTGGTGTCCCAGCAGGCTGAAGTGGCTTTAGCGACTCACAGTCATTATGGCTTCGTTGCTCTCTATGCTGCTAACTGGTCGCACAGTACGAACAATGTGGGTTCGCCTAACAGGCTGAGGAGTCTGTTTATCAAAAGAAGGATGATCGAACATGGCTAAAGTCTAACGAGATTATTGCTGGGGGAAGGGAGTAGTTCTAGCTTGGGTTCGGTTGCTGATCTTAAGCTTTGGGGTACCAAATGTCTCTTCTTTATATAGTTCGGCTGGTGGCTACTGACTGGCGCAGGCATCTAAATCCTTTACGCTGGTACCGGGAGATCTTCGGTTTAGCTTCGATTGATCGATTGGAGTCACAACTAGGCTGGATTTAATGCATCCAAAGAAGAATCACATAATTTCCTCCATCCCTCCTCTCACCCTTCCCCGAACCCCCCCTGTTATCAAACATGTCATGTCTGTCGCATGTTTCATTCGGATTTCTCGGATCTTCCCGTCAATGACTTGCATAACATTCCATTACCCAGCTAATGAGAAAACTGGGCTGGTGGGTCGACTGGAACTGGATAGATACATAGCTACCTGTGCGACCAAACTAACCTCAAGTGTTGACTAAAGGAGAAAGACACAGAGAAAAGCAAAGAAACAATCCCTGAAGGCTGAGATGGGCCACCAGATACATGCCTATAATTGGGGACCGTTTATGCAAATTTTGTATGGAAAAGTTTAGTTACCAGCAAATTTCTTTTGAGGGTGCATGCATATGTGACTGGTTCCTGTGGGCAATAACCATAGCGAAAGATCTGTCCCATATTCCTTGAAATCCAGTGAGGTGCGAGATAAATCCCCCAAGCCCTAGTGATAACTAGAATTGACAATACATAGGTCACCTTGGTCAATAATAGGCTAACAGCTGTTGGTCTCTTCCTTGACTTAGCATCCAATAGTAGTAATGGCTTCTTTAGCCCCATGGATGATGTCTTTGCTAGCATATGAACAATAATCAGTGCATCCACAATTTCATTCTCACCGTCTTCTTCATTGGCTATGTCAAATTACATGCTTGGTAAGTTTTCGAGGGGACCAAAGATAGGCTCATGGTCAAGATGGCGATGCCTCTGAGATTCTGCCAGTAGAATCCTCTGATCGGTATCTCGCAGACGACCATCTCCTCCGGCCCACTCAGGGGCGCCACTGTTCATGAATCTGTCAACCCCGTATCATGGCCATGGTATCCCTGGAGCTTCTTTTTGGGTCCTGGACTCCTACAGAGGAGTAGCAAATCCTCCACCGAATACTGTCTATCTCTATATTAATTTTCGAACTCCGGTCCGTCAGTGACTCCCCAAAAGAACTATGCCCGTTTTGGAGCATCTCTATTGCGACTTTTCCCCCCCTTTACCCTTCCCCTCAGCTGGCGCTGCAAGCCGCCATCACACAGATGTGATGGAGTGACTAGACTTCCTTGTGCGAATCAATGAATGATACTAACATTGACTATTGCCGATCGTATACCAGTCTAATGAGAAAGCATTTCCCGAAACGCCCTGCAGATGTCTGTCTGTATATGGCTTATGCCAGCGCCTTGGGTACGGTTGGATTTATAAATGCTTCAGCATTCAGATACAAGAGGCCCTTTCCTTTGTGGATTCCACGATTGAACCACCTGCATGCAGCACGGGTCCCAAGTTGGGCCGTGGACTTTTTTTTTTTTTTCCCAGAGGTGAACTTTATCAAGGTCTGGGGTATTTGCCTGAGTCCTTGTCTTCCCCACCACCTGGCGTCGATCAGTATATTTCTCATCTCTTGGCTTCTGACATTGGTCTGATGCATGGTCAGTGTTACGCAGACATTGAATCCATCAGCTATTCAACTGGATTTGATTTTGGATACATAAAGGATGTGGAGCTGACTCTGGCTTGCGAGAATGTGGACTTGGCAATGGCATCCATTAGGCTTTCTACATCTCTTTCCGGATGCATTTTGCGCGCGCGAAAGAAATGCAAAGCACATACCCTTTTTATTCCCGATGGTTTCCGATATCAACCATCCTTATCCCTGCTTCAATGGTTAATACGAGCCTGTCTTGAAGTGGATTTTCTCACCCAGAAGTTGATGCTTGCGAATTTCAAATTAACCGACTCTAAACCCCAACAGACAGGCTTAACTCGAGGGGTCCGCTTTTTCCATGCTCAACCGTGGTTATCGAAATAGAAGTTCCTACTGCTAGTCTACTACTGGCAGCACCTAGGTAGAATGAATCCCGGAATTTATATCCATCAGATTGGAAATGTGATATGTCAACTTTGCTCTTTTCCACCTCCTGTCAAATAATAATGGCTTTAATCCAAGACAGCGGAGCTTGCTTTATTAGTGCGTCTTTCCTCCAATTATCGCCCTGTCCATGTTCCCCCCCCCCCCCCCCTTTTTTTTTTTTACTTCAGTTCTCTTTTTTCTTTTTTCCTCTCTCTTCTCTTTTGCCGTTTCCCACCTCTTCCTTTTTAGCTTCCTTCCTTTCCCCCTCCCCCCCCTCACTTCTTATTCATCATCGCAGGCAAGACTCTTGTGCTGATGAGGGGAACGTGTAACCATCCTGTCACCTCAGCATTAAGGTTCCCTTAGTTATTGTCATGTTCATTGATAGAGAGATCGACGGATTATTAGTGGCACATCGAAGAACTTTAGTACACCGCTAACTACGATCATTTGGTCAGATGGATCCATCACCAAGGGAAAAGGTTCACCGTGAGACTTGAGATACTACCAAGTGAACCTTTCATGACTCTTTCATGACCATCTGGACATTCCTTGAGGTAATCGATCGGGATCATCATCAAGTCAGCGAGTCGTGTGGTCTGTGGATATGGAAACGAAGTTTAGCTCTTTCCAAATGAAGAATATGCGTAATTCCTTAGAATTGAAATTCGTTTTTCTCGACCAGTGCTATACTTCGGAGTAGGAGTAGTCATTGTAGCTTTTAGCGCAAGCCGCTGACCTTGTCTCTGATTCAATCAGCTACTCCGGAGTATACCCCGGAGCGATGCTGATAGTAGAAGGGAGCAATAGGTCGGAGATTAGTTGAGTGGTGGAAATCTCAGCCTCAGGCAAGGACTGAGCCTACTGCCTAGTAGTAACTACTAGTACTCCAGACCCAGTATGTTCAGAGCTATACCCAGTGTTAAAGACAGAAGAACTGTGTTTGCTAGATGTTAGGTTAATTAATTGATGTAATGTTAATGTCTTGGACTAGGTAACAGTAATTCTCATACTTTATAGGGTAAATCTACGGCCAGCTCCCTGGAGCCCCAACCCAGCGGAACTAGACTCTTACTCATTAGATATATAAAACAAAATCAGTACGCAACGCCAGATACGCAGCATTATTCTGGCCATCTAAACCTGTTCAACGTGGCCATCCCCGACTGACTTCTCTGCACTTGCGTTACTTGGGATATTTGTCTGGCTCATGACAGCTATTGGTGCATCAGCGGCAAGTCTGCGAGTATGGCCGTACTTCTTTCGTTCCCTGTGCAGCTCCTTGGAGACCTCCACGGCGCTCTTCTCACGGTTGGTAAAGAGGTGATCGATTTCCTCGAGGGTGAGATTGGCGGTCTCGGGGTAACAGAAGTAAACTAGTGGGACGAATGCGAAATTCGTGCACATGAAGATGAGGTATGCCTTCCACTGGAGACGGGTGATGATGATGGGGGTAATCATGACGACGAAAAAGTTCTTTTTTTAAGCAATTTTTGAAGTGGATTGTGTTAGGAATTCATCATCTTTTTTTTATTCTTTGAATAGAATACGTATATGTTCAAGGACTTGTACTTACCCAGATCCAATTTGACGACACACCCACGGCCGTTCCTTTGGCACGCGCGTGCAAAGGCAGAATCTCAGGCACATAGCACCAGGGAATACAGTTGACCGATGCACCAAAGGCGAACATGTAGATGAAGAAGAAAGCGATAGAGGCTGAGGACGCGGTGTGCTCGTTCTCCTTGCCCTTGAAGCTGAGTAGGATGGATACCATCATCATGCAGATTCCCAATACCAAGGAGCCCCAGATCATGGGTGCGCGGCGGCCGACCCGGTCAACGAAGAACGTGGGGAAGAAGCTGCCGAGCACAAACATAATCTGCACACATCCTCCGATGATGAGGGAGAGGTTCCTGCTGAGGCCGACGTTGTTCCTCAGTACGGTGGGGATGAAGTACCTGTAGGGGTTGGTTAGGTGGTGATCAGAGACAAAAGACGAAGAGAGTGAAAGAAAGAAACGGGGGACTCGTACACAATAAGGTTGATACCACCAACTTGGTTCATGAATTGCATTCCATACGCAAGAAGACTGGGCGACTGGGTTAGACTGGGTTGACACAATCGTAGAATCTTATGGGAGGGAGCTTACACTCTGTGTCCAGTTGCAAACTCATCACGCTTGAGGATATTCCTGCGTAGGTGGGCGAGTGAGTCAGCAGACAGAGTCCGAAAATCGTAGTTCGTCGGTGATAAACTCACCTCCACTTGTACTCTCCGTTCTTTGTCTCGACGGTAAGAGCCTCGAGGATATCTGCCTGCTCATTCATGATCTTCGGGTCGTCTTTGGGCCGGCCATAGACGTCGCTGAGAATCTGCAATGCCTCGTCATTGCATCCTTTCTGGTAACAGTATCGAGGCGATTCCGGTAGTCCGAATACCAGAACTATGACAACCTGACAAAAAGAAGCGTAAGATCAGCCAGAGCCCTGAAAGAAGGATGCTCAATAATGAGATCATTACTAACAAAGGCAAAGATCATCTGACAGGCAATCGGAAGTCTCCAAGCAATCTGACCGCCGACGAAGCTCATCCCAAAATCAAAGAAGTAACTATTAGTATCCCGGAATTAGTGTGAGGGGAAAAAGAGAAGAATACAGACACTGTGGAGAATAGATGTTCAACTGACCTGATGACAATCCCTACACCCACTAACAAAGGCTCACTGCAGACCAGTTTGCCTCGTTTAGATGCCTCGCACAACTCTGCTTGATACATGGGTACCGTCGATGTTTCGATGCCTGTCCCAATACCTGCGATATATCGTCCAACCATCATATGCGGAACACTGAATGCCGACGCTTGGAGGGTCGCCCCAATCTGGATGGGTTAAACACAGTCAGTCAGCATTGAGGGGTTGCTGTGAGCAACCTCGAGAGCTTACACAGAATGCAGTTAACTCACAATAACCCAGATCATTGCAAACCACATTGCGCGTCTTCGACCGAGCAGGTCGGCAACGAGGAAGTTCACAATGCATCCGGTAAAGCAGCCTAGGTTGTATATCGAGACAATGATGCCCATCAAACTATCTCCAGGATGGCCCATACGGTCGAGAAAGTCATCATTTTCGACGATTCCGGAAAATACTCCCTGGTCGTAACCTAGTTGGTATCAGATCTCTGCGAATGCCAGCCGTGAGTGCCAAAACCGAGTCAATGTTGCCATACCAAAGAGGATAAAAGCCATGCCACATGCGGCCCATATGGCTGCCTGAAGGGTCCGCCCCGTTCCGAATAAGTTTACTTTTACCATTGTCCTTCGCTATTTCCTGTCCCTTACCCCACCTTCAAGTGTGTTATCCAAGAAAGTGAAGTAGATGTGGAAGACACACCAAGAAGATGAGGAGAAAAGAGACACGAGCCATCCAGGGAAAAAAAACCACTACACCAATATCTTTTTTATATAGTACGACGCGATCTTATCGGGTGCAACATATGACGGTGTAACCGTTGTAGGGCTACCCTTCCCCGGATTTGGGAGGTTAAAATCCAGCCCTTCATCTTTTCCTAAAAGGGTAATTCGAGCCAATTGTTTCCACTAGATCCATATCATACCTCGCAAGATGCCTTCTCCGGGGAAAGGTGGCGGCGTCAGGGATCGACAACCTTCTTTACATTAACCTCGTCTACGGTCTACCAGTCACAGATGGCAATACTCACTATGGAGACCCATGACTCTCCAGCTGTCTTGAAACGGCCGAAATCTCCACCTGGTGCTTCTCACGGGACATTTCGAGAGCCTACCAAGAGTTCAATATGGGCACTTGAAGACTTTAGAGGTGTATATGATGTCACCTCGGATATCACTCAATGTCCCTAGTTTCAATGGGGAGAAGAAAAAGCGATGGAATCATGCTCCGCAGGAGTGGAAAAGACTTTGGTGAGGTCGGAGCGCCTCCCAGAGAGATCCTTATCTGGTTCGGGAAATTTAGCCGGCGGCTGAGGACTGGCCTTTCGTCGTGGCTCCGGCTCCCCTTCATCACGTTCATCGTGCCGTTGCGCGTTCGTTCCTGGCAAGAACAACATCGGAAGGCTCCTCCTCTCTTCGTCTCTGAGTAATCAATAAATGTTCGGATTGGAGCCTCCCCAGAAACGTCAGCGGCTTGACAACACACAAGCATCGCTATCATTTCACCTCGACCACCAGCGGCCCTCACGACCAACGACAGACAGGGACTCTGTTTCTGACACAAGAGAATGGCACCAGCTCCAATCCCACCCTCCATCGGAGTACCAGGAACATAGCTACACTTCCCCAAGGATAAGCGACGAAAGAGACGTCTTGCACTCCTCTACTGGGGGCTGGCATCAAGATGGTTTCTCGCAGGACCCCAACTTCCTTGCATCCCAAGAAGAACTCCGATCCCTCCTTTTCACGCTCGCCAACTCAGCGGCCCAGACTAGGTCAACAAGCATCCTGGAGACAAACAAACAAGTCCTCGCAGAGAGTGGTTGCAGTCCACAAGAGTCAGGCGTGTCACCGTCATCTTCTAGGTCCCAATTATCCCAACCGCACCAAAGAAGAGATGTACCATTGTCACTCAGGTCGCCTATATCCAGTCACAGAAGTATTGAGTATCTGAAAAACTACGTGGCAGAGATTGCACCGTGGGTAAGTAGTAGTTCTCGATCCTCATGCGAGGAATTTATCCCTACCGTGGGGTTTATTTGTTAATTTCTTCGCTCTAGCTTGACATGTTTGACTCATGTTGCACTTTTCGGCAGCAACTTCCCGTCTTAGCGCGCTCTTCTCCGGCTCTTTCTTACGCGATCCTTGCCATCTCTGCGCGACAGATGGAACGCAAAAGTGGTATCCGGGACTGGTACGATAGCTTGGAGCTCTATCAGGAAGCAATCCGGCTGCTAGGGCCCTTGCTCCAAGTGTGCGATCCGAAAACTATTGCTGCGTGTGTACTACTCTACTGCTTGGAGATGATGTCAGCATGTGCGCAGGACTGGCATCGTCATATGGATGGTTGTGCAGCGTTATTCGATGCCTTTCGGATTCACGGTTTTAGTCGAGGGCTGCTACAAGCTGTGTTTTGGTGCTATGCTAGAATTGGTGAGTGATAAACTAAGTATTTGAACTATTCGATCCCACTATCTAACCATCTTTTCCAGACCTCTGTGGAGCCTTGATCTCAGACGGCATGCGGACCACTCTTTTGCATCCATCCAAGTGGTTACCTGCTGGGTATCAGGAAGAGGATGCACACACACTCTTCACACAAGCAAGGTCTCCAGACATGTATGCAAATTATGCAGTATATCTATGTGTGAAGGCAACGGAGCTGGTGTCAAATCGAACAAAGTTTGTGGAACTCGCGGAGGAAAATGGGTGTACGACGGAGGTCTTCCTCATCCGATGGACTCAGCTTTGGAGTCATTTGCAGACTTGGTTGGCTGAGCGACCCAGTGAACTACTTCCTGTTCAGACCATCGGCCACACGCCCTTTCCATACATCCTGTTTGCACACTGGGCTGCCATCTCCTCTAACCAGTTTTACCACACGGCATGTATTCTGTTACTCAAAGTGATGCCCAAGGGACTTCATTTACCTCGCTCGCACGCCCTATCCCCACTGTGGCATGCACGACGCATATGTGGTATATCGCTCAGCAACAAGCATCAAGGGTGCCTGAATAACGCCATTCAACCGCTCTGGATCGCTGGTCGGCTTTTCAGCCATTCGTCGGAGCATGAGCAGATTATTAAAATAATCAGCGGTATTGAGGCCGAGACTGGGTGGGAAGCTTGTTGGACGATTCGCGATTTGGAGATTGCCTGGGGATATAACACTCGCCGCGAGGTGACAGGTTTTCACAGCCGACCGTTTCCCATTACAATTGATCAACATATAGCTGTGGGTTGAATATAGTACCAGTATTCTTATCATCTATTCAACACCTTCGAGAAATGACCATTCCTCGCGTAACTGCGTCAGGTATTCACTGACCCCCCAGCCAGTGATTGCCTGGATACGGTCGAAGCCCTTGATAATCTCTTGTTGTTGGGACCCGTGCGTCATACGTCTTGCAGCGACTAAGAAAGAGGCAAGCAGACACGGATCCCAGTAATCACAGTTATCATTGTTAATTGCAATGCCACATACACGCTGGGCATGCCACAGAGAGGATGAGACTGGTGGATGAGGGTTATCCAAAAGGGCCGTTCGAGGCTTGCATTCCAGGAGTAATATCATTGCGGTATGATATAACTGATTGCATAACGCTCCAGCTCCATTAGTGAACAGCAACAACGGGAATTGGCCCCTGGGATTGAGGGCTGAATCTTCGCTGTTGAGCTCGACCATTGGTTGAAACTCTTGTGGACGCAGGTAATACCATTGCGTTAGCTCCTCGAAGATGTGCAGCCAACTGTCTGTCAACTGATGAGGTCGTTGAGGAATTGATTCTTGATGGTACGTTATCGAGGCTTTTCCGCACAACCAGAGCAGAACTTGAGCGTAATGTCCTACTCTTTCATGGGTATCTTCTGTTCGGCAAAGTAGTGATAGACTGGGTATAGATATAGAAGGAAGAGGGATTTGGATGGGTGTGTTGTTTGCTAACGCTCTGCCCAAATCTACTCCTTCGTTTAGTAATGTCTCATTTAAATATCACATTCATCCATAATTTAACCCGACTATGGGGAGACTTACCTAGTCGTAAGAACATCCAGTAACTAGCGGACTCGATACTAAGACCGTAGGCAGTATGGACCAAGGACTGTAATGGCCCATAATTGTCGTTTGGAGACTTTGCCCAAGTTCGGGCAATGTCGGAAACCAGACACTCCAGCTCCTCAAAGACTTTTAAAAGCACATCTTCTGTGAAATTAGAGTGTAAACTAGGGCTTGACTGACCTGCGGAAAATTCGGCTCCAGCTACATTGGGGGAACTCCCAAGTCCCGTCGAATGAATATTGTGGTGGTGCTTTTTCCGCATACATGTCTCCGAGAGAACCAACAGAGCAGTAAGGAGTCGCTCCGATTTGACTGCCATTCGAAGAGCAACGACACCAAAGGAATGCTTCAGGTCATAGAGATCAAGCTTGGTAGAAATTAGGTCAGTTAGTGGAACTTTACATACTGGAAAGTGTCACTTACCCAAGGAGCAACATGATAACGATAGTGCTGCAGAAGCTTCAGCTTGTGGATCTCACCGATCGCGTCAGGTGCAAGATTCGAGGGAGCAGCTATGGGGGTAGAAGCCCCCATGATTGCATCAAGAAAGCCAGTATGCACTTCAGAATGTGTGCCTCCTATAGCCCTTTGAGGAGTACTTATGGCCAAAGCTGGTTCCATGTGCGGGCTCATTCCTTCGATGCCGGGTGTGGTGTCTAGGATGGCGGGAACAGTAACCGTTCCAGCCCCAGTACCTAATGCTAACAGACCACGTACAGCGAATTCATCATTATCACTGAAAGTATTCTCAATGAAAGGTCGTTTTGATGCCATCGAACGATCACGTTGATGATGGCTTTCCAGCGCCCATGGAGCAAGTGTTGAAGGAGCGTCGCGGTAAAGGTCGTCTGCCCCCTCATTTTCTGGTGTGCCCGATTGGGCATCCTCTAATCTTTCTCCAGTTCTATTGGGATTGTTTCTTCTTAGCAGCGTGTTGCTGACGGTTGGAGCTGATAAAGGCGAACTTGGGATGTTGAAGGTAGGTGATGGTGGTCCTTTGGCGGAAGCAGTGGCGACGCTATCAGTTTCATTCACAAACTGGACCAACAATGAGCAAGCGAGAAATCTCACAATCAGCGTCCTATCCACTGAAAAACTTACTTGAATGTTGTTGTAGTTGGTACTGTCCGGTCGAGGCCGGCGGAGTCCATCGGCTGCGACTGTGAAGGAGTTTTTTGGAAGAAAAGTTACTTGCAGCCCATAGTGACACACAAGATTTTTATCGATGCAGTTTTGGCATTGTGGTTTCCCTTCATCGCCTGGCATTCAACACCAGTGATACGAATAAGCCATGTTCCTGAGGAAGGGGATGTGATAAGAACAGACACCCACATTTGCGACGGCGTTCTCGACATCGCAGACACCCGGTCCTGCATCTGGTGAACTTGGGCGCAGACCTATTACGCGCGGCCCTAGAGTCTGCCATTCTGCCTGGAACAGCGTTAGGCCAGAAAACGTGAAGTTTGTAACTCCTGTTTCGAGTGTTTTGAGTGTTGTGTGCTTTGAGCGGATGCAGCAGCCACAAGCGCAGCCCTCGGTTTGTCGGCTGAGTTTCCCTGCGGTTGCGACTGCCAGATTCGGACTTTACCCCAGATTCGGTTGCGCTTTCCCAAGTCGCTATTGTTGAATCTTACCCTTGTTTCTCCAGGACTTGTTTACAGATTCGACCTACAACCTGCCATTCAGTTGGCGACACCACAGTCTTAACAACCTTATTTATAGTTATTGCGAGCACCAGAGATGTCGACAGCTGACTCGCTCCCTGTTGAAGTTTTGGAGGTTATATTCTTCTTCCTCGAGACTTCAGTTGGTCACCATCCGCGAGTCTGGTACCCTTTGTGTCTTGTCAACCGTGGATGGTATGGGGCTGCTATTACAAGATTATACCGCTCATTTGAGCATACAGGCGACTATGATGAACGCTGGAAACTATGGAGTTTTCTGCACACGATTGTATCAGTTCCTGGACTGGCCGCTCATGTTCGAAACGTCAGTCTCCTACACTGTCTGAAGTACACCGGAATACGAAGTCTAGAACTCGCAGGTCATCTCACAACGAAGTATCTGCAAACCATCAAACAGGCCATCTTACATGCGGGACTTTCTGATAACGACACACAAGGCACAGAAAACATCATCGACGCGCTGAGACAAGACGATAGGCGACCACTTGTAACATTGATATTGTCACATTTGCCCAATCTCATGAGCCTAGCCCTGCACCTCACAGACCATGACCTCTACTTCAGTTCAATGGTCAGCCGCGCCGTCTGTGCTCCGGATATGAGCTCAGACGAGGCCAAGCTGAAGCCCCCTGCATTCCAGAACCTACAGCAGGTGTGCCTTGCATCAGATGGTCAGCCAGTTGAAGAGGGGTACCCACTTTATATTAACGCAGGCCGAAACTTTCTATTCCTCCCCAACCTTCGCGAGCTTATTCTGATATCTGCCAAGCTTGATGGGGATTTCGTGAGACCTCTTCTCCCAACTGGTCGGGATGCAGTCATATCTCCACACCTTACCAGTCTGTGCATCACCCTTCATGACTTTATACTCCCCAGCAACATCATTACGCTTCTAGAGCTAGTCCCTCCCTTAGTTAGTCTCTCAATTGGCATTGAACGTGTCGGGTATGGATTACCTGCATGGAACCCCGCCTCTGTTTTGGCTCTTTGGAACTGTATAGCACGGTTCAAAGAAACTCTTGTACGGCTTGATATATCTGGTATTTTCCCCGGTACCTTGCCGAGTGAAGCCCGAACATTCTGTCCGCCGCTGAAAGAACTCACCAGCCTAGAGACTTTGGGTATTGAACCTTTTATTCTCCGGGGAGGCTGCGAGAAACATAGTCTCCCATTTCGACTTGCCAGCCATCTTCCCCTTCACCCGCTTAAACATCTTGTTATCTATTCTGTTACACTCCCTTCGCTTAACTATATCGATAAACAACTTGAAAATATTCCATTGATGGACTGGCCTCCTGAACAGATTACAGTGGTACACAGCCTATCAACTCCTTATGTATGGGGAATTTTCCAACCTATGGAGATTGCCTGTAATAGAAGAGGCATTCCTTTCTCAATACAACTATACGAGCAAGTAGGGTCTGGTGGTTATTATGCCGGGGTGGCTCGGACGACTCGGAGACATGCCCGTCCATTTAACCCAGGCTTCGCAGATGTGCTCGAAGAGCTTACTAGCGGAGGTGTCCGGTATTAAGGTATTCTTAGGCTGTCTCAATATCAGGCGTGTTACTTTGCAGAAAGAAAAAAAAAAGTTACTATGTCATGCTGATCCTTTCGACAGAGAGTATTTGGCTTTGGTTGGAGCATACACTTAGGTACTAGATGAATAGAACTATCCTACTTTATCCAGATAGCATACATATCCTTGAAACTGTAGGGATATATAAAAATGGCCTACCTAGCCCCGATATATTGGGCACCTTTCAGGTTACGCTCTTCGTGACACGGATCAGAAGAAAGCCGCTAGACTCGGATCCATCGCAGTCGCAGAGTCGAAGCACACGATAGCCCTCTCGCAACCGATTCAGTCGAATACAAGCCCAAGCAGCCAATGAGTCCCTCCCAATCTCGTCATCCTTGACTTTAAATCTGTAACAAGATTAGAATTAGCAGATATTATTGCCTCTCCGACTTGACATGGGAAGCGGGAAATTATCTAGAAGAACGATAATAACAACCCAAAACAATGCACCTACCTAACAAAGGTTAATTCCTCCACGATACCCGACACAGTAGGAAATTCTATTTTCTGGCATCCAAAATCCGGATTGGACCCCGTCGAGCTCTTGGTTACGCGCTTGTAGCTGGATTTCTCCGAGTCTGTGCTATTATCTCCGCCTGAAGCGGTAGTAGCGGCGGCATTGGTATCGGCGTCGGCGTCGTCTGGTGTTTCTACGTGCAGATAGCAGGCTACGTAAGGGTGAAATCCCTTTTCGTTTTTATCGCCGCGAGGGAGGGTGATTTCCTGGCCTGCGAGGATCTCGATTGAGAGGTTGAGGGTTTGGCGTTTCATTGGGGTGGATTCTGGCTCGGTGCTTCGGTAGCCCTGGGGTTTCAGGACCCAGCCTCGTTCTCCCGCGAACATTCCTCTGTTGAGCATCATTCCCTTATCGGCGTTTTGCCAGTTTAGGGCTACGATCTGTGCGCCACGACGCCAGAAAAACGTGGGGTCTAGGTTTGAGGAGTTGACGCGTAGACCGAAGGGGTAGATGCGCATGAAGAATTTTCTGTTGTGTTCGAATAGGGCTTTTGCGTATTTCACATTTGCTTGTCTGGCTGCCTTCTCGGATAGGGAAAAGACATGGCCTGGTATTTTGGCCTCTGTTTGTTTTTTTAGATAGGTTAGTAAATAATAGTCAGTCGTGAGAGCTTTTTCTGTCCTCTTGGGATTGTTCACGACGAGCAGCCACGTACCGGGTTGAGTAAACTCTCTGAAGCTGAAACCTTTAGTGAATATTGCATGTCGACTGAGAGCATGTAAGATCTTTGATGCCTTTTTGGGGGCCGATGCAGATGCTTGACTAGATGTGTTGGCTGAATGGATGTGCGCTAGCGGTTCTAGGTCATCTGTGCGATCATCGGCCTCGTCCTGGGTTTCAGATGTCGCCGGGACCCATTTCACCTTCACCAGGATTTTTCGCTTTAGATCCCCAAGTAGTGGTGGTGTCTGCCTAGCCTCCATTTCGGGGGTAACCTCGATCAACATCCCTTTAAAGGAATGTTCCATAATTTCCACCATAGTCGCTTGCTGCTCGATTGATGCATGGACCTCCAAGCTCACAATCACAGGTAGGTCGCTTACGACAAAAGCACTATCACGAATGGCATGGCAGACTTCCCGAAACGTTGTTCCTTTGGTGAGTGTGTGACCATGGAGCACTTTGGGTTCTAGGCGCGTGGGCTTTGGTCCTCCAGGGCCGTCATGACTCCCGTTAGGCAGCACATCACTGGCTGTTTTCCGACCCAGGATCTCGCCTAGTTTTGACGAAACTGTACTCAACCGTGAGGCAACTTCTGCTTTTTTGCTTTTCTCCTTTTTCGGCTTCTTTTGGGTCTTTTTCTCGTCAGAGCTGGACTCACTGCTGCTGCTGGTGCTGTCGCCCTCACTATCGGAGTCTGGTTCTCCATCCCAAACGTCAATTTCCACGCATCTGCACCCGCTGAGAAGGACCTATGCCAGTATTAGCATTTCATGCTTTGAGCTTAGAAATGGTCCATGTGGTCTTAAAGACACTGACCCTTGCCCTCGGCGTTAGGTTTAGAGAGAACATACATGAGTGTAGGCGCTTGCGGCCGCATCACTGTACAACTGATTCCCAGTCAAGTAGGTGTTGTGACTCGATGAGACGAAATAGTCTGTAATTGGCGCAGAGACATCGGGTTCGCTTGCTGGGTGCATCGCAAACGCTGCTGGGCTCGCAAAATAGGTATGAAACGCCGCCAAGGAGCTGAGTGGATCTAGGGTCTCCGTTTCGCTTGGAAGCTCACCAGGAGACTCATGTTGAATATCTTGTAGAAAATTTGACTTCGACGAGGCGGTCAACGACTTGTATATCTGGTCCAAATGAGACTGGAAGGACTGCGAAAAAGCTCCGATGGGTTTTGAGTCAGGTAACTTAGGAATGGGCTTCAGTTGGAGATGGCCAGTTCGTTCGGTGAGCTCTTTGACGTTGGCCATACTATTCGATCAATAGCGGATGACAAGTACTGTTCAAGGTGGGCTTTTTTCCTTTTCCCCCCAAAGACAGTCAGAGAGCTGTCGTGCAGCTGATGAGACTAAATTGTGGCTGAAGCGGGGAAGCCTTTTAAGACGCTGCGGATGAGGATAATGGAGCGATGTCTTCGGTATTCAACCCTTTGCTGGTGATGCAAGTGAGAATTTGCCAAGTCAGAAACCAGCAATTATAAGCAGAAAGGAGACGCAGAATGAAAATAAAGGACACGGAAGAATACGAAGGTTCGTGGATAAGATTGACAGATGGCAGCTGGATGTTTTGCTCCACTTGGCTTGGGCACGGCAGAAGCCTGGCTGCGTGTCTTGGGCTGAGAGTAGCGCCATTGGCAAGAGATCGCATGACTGGTAGGCATCAGAGAGAGCATGGTGTTTTCTGGATATGTACATCTTTTCAGCAGAAGTGAAGGGCGATATCCATTATATAGTAAGTCAAGGATTGCTGGTGTGTTGTGGTTTTGCTTTTCCACTGCGGGGTAAAGATATATCTCAAGGTATGATTAGTGTTGATTCAAGTAGCTTGTAGGAGTGCCCTTCTCGTCAGCGCCTGGTATTAGATATTAGACGTAAAATCCAAAGAAGACTTGTTGATGAAGCTATCCTCTGGTTAGCAAGTTGAAGGATCCCCATCCCCATCCCAAAAGGTGAGTTTCTTATCAACAGAGCAACCGTTAAGGTCATCGGCCGATGAATCACTGACTCGTTAAATTCTGGGCCCACCTTAAGATAAACATGTCTCGAGATCCGCGATGCTTGGGGCCACTCAGTCAAATACCAGCACTTTGCAATTGAAAATTGGAACTTCAATACCTCGCTGAGATTCAAGATGACAGACTCTACTCCTGTCCATCTCTTCGACCTCCTCTCCGACCTCCCTGGTGAGCTTTCCCCCGCTGTCCGGTCTACTATAGCTCTTTGCTGACCGTACAACAACTAGGGTCCCTCAAGGCATGGTCTCCAAACACGACCAAGACCCGGATGATCCTGAACTACAAGGCCGTTCCTTACACGGAGTCCTCCATCTCCTACCCTGACGTAGCCCCATTGCTATCTCACATGTCTGTCGAGCCTCACCCCGAGGGCTCTGCGCCCGTTCCCTACACCCTTCCGGCTATCGCCCATCCCTCCGTGACGTCAAACCCGTCTGGAGTTCTTATGGACTCTCTTCCTATTGCTCTTCATCTGGATGAGCTCCTCCCCTCTCGCCCTCTATTCCCCTCGGGCCATGCTAGCTATGCGCTTGCAGTTGCCGTGAACGAGCTAATGTACAATATCTCATTTTCTGATTTTAACCTTCTGGGTCCTAACGTTGTCCCTTTTCTTGATGACCGAGGAAAAGGGTACTATGTGCGGACCCGTTCCGCCTGGCTTGGCAAGTCTGTCCTTGAGATCCGTCCTACGGAGAAGGAAGAGATTCAGAAATTAAGGGATGCTACGAAGAAGGAAATGAAGCCTTTAGTGCAGATGCTGAAAGGTAAAAATGGGAAGACAGGCCCTTTCTTTGAAGGTGACCATCCTGGATATGCCGACTTTATATTTGTTTCATTTCTGTTTTGGTACTCGAGGACAGACGAGGATTTATGGCAGGAGATCATGGGACTGGGAGATGGCGAGATTCAGGCGCTGTGGGATGTCTGCTTACCATGGGTAAAGGGCCAAGGGCAAAAGAAGGAATGGCCTATTACCAAGTAAGCGGACGGAATGCTTGAATCAAGCATCTAGCCAGGTACCTAGGTAGTCGACAATATCTTGCAGTAAGCCGGGGGATAAGAGGAAAGCGCTAAGAAAGGGAAGATTCGCACGAAATAAAATTCCATTTGCCTCCTCTGGGAATGCAAAATAAAGAAGTACAGATGCCAGTAAAATACATGGAAAAAGAGAGAACTCCCAGCAGGTTTTTGTACAGTTAACACACGCCCCAATTGTACACAGTTGAATCTATTCGAACATCCATATCAAACCAATAGGCTCTGTGAATCGAACATAAATTTGAGAGAGAAACAGAATCAGAGGCCGCGCAAGAAGTTGGCCTCTCTGATTGCCTTTCTTCGTGCTTCCCTAGCGCTCTTCGTGATCTCAGCACGCTTTTCGAGGCTCTCGGCAGCTTCGACTAGTGACTCCCTGGTAGCTTCCTCGCCGCGGTTGTATGATGCGGGTGTGATATCCGTCGCATGGTGATGGACCGGAATCTGAGGGGGTAATGTTGCGGCACGAGCGGCCATCTTTTTCTCGTAGCGTTTGCGTTGTTTCTTGTTTAGAGCTAAACAAAAGTTGAAGAAAAGTAGAGTTAGAATAGTTAGGCATCGCTGCTGCAAATAGTGGCGTACGTACTGCTTGGATCGATGCCACCCTTCTTAGCTTCTTTCTTGGAATCCTCTAACAACGACCATAACCACTCGGGGTACTCCGAGTCCTCCAAAGCGATGACATCCGGCTTATTCTTGAAATAATTGAGACCCTGTAGCTTAGTTCCAGAAGGACAAGAGCTTGGAGCCCGTTCTGCTACTGGCTTTGAGGGTTTCGTGGGCTCTGTTGGATTCACGTCGATGTGCACTCCTTCCGGCGTGCTCAAGGGTTGCGACACGCCAGGGGTAGCGGACGAGACTGCAGCCGGAATGGTGATATCGGCACCAACGGGTTGTCGAGGCTTTGGTGGGGGAGGGGCAGCCGACACAGAGGGGTTTCCATCACTGTAATTGCGAAACTGAGTTCGCTGAAATGGAAGGCTGCTGGTGCTCAACGGCGCAGACCAGGAACCAGCTTGGCGCTGTAGTCGCCCTAGAATGCTGGACCGGCAGCTTCGACAAATCATTTTTACTGCAAATATTTGAGATTGCTAACAATGATGCAATTGAATGGCAAAGTTGTGTCCCGACAATCTAGAGGGGGAGTTGGCGAGTGCTGAAAACGAAGGTGTAGACGCGGCTGGAGAGCAAGTGTCAAGAAATCTGCGGACGAAATTGATGCCAAGCCGGTGGTCTCTAGCACGTGATTACACCTTGTTTCACTACGAGCACACAAAATACTTCGAACTGTCTTCTGGAGTGAAAGTCTTTCCCTCTAGGGAATCTAGGAATGATAAGTAACGTGGAAATACTGTCCAATTTGCATAGTAAACATACTACTAAGACCATATAAAGTGATTGAAGTCCAAGAGCGCAGTGTTGGAAGCCCATCACGTGATCTGTCATTCTCCGCCAATTAATCGCGGCTTCCGAGTGAAGATGGACTAAACTTACCCATTTAGGAAGGGCCACAAACATCACCTCACCATCGCTATCCAAGAGCCTGCTTTTGCTCACTCAGCTCTCACGCGACCACGCCTGCCCAATGTTATCCGTCTCTATAACTGGCTCTCTCGGCGCCAGATTCATCAAATGCATCCCATAATCGATGAAGATCTTCACGGGGTTTATTGTCCTTCTCGTGGGGTTCGACTAGATCCTCTCGGCATGCACAATAACAAGGGCGAAGGCGTGTTTCTTTTACATGATGATCATATACAGTATCCAAACAGGCTTTATATGATCTCTCTAGTACTAATACTCTCGAAGTTGTTCAACTAACCAACTTATCACCTCCTATGCAAAATGAACTCCTGCAGGTCGTCTCCCCAGAGGAGATCTAAACCGCTATTTTTCATAATCACACTCTTATGCTAAACTCCTCACGGGTTCTAGCCCATATCAGACTCGCTTAGTGAAGATGGCTAGTTAAACTGTACAGAAAAAAGAGGTATGACTAATCTGCAGCCAAAGCTGAGCAGGTTGACATAAACATAAACAGTATCTTCCACAATCCACGATACTCCGCAGTATGTCATGGACCCCTGGTTTTCTCCGTCGCGGAGGCCGTTGGAGCTTGGTCGTTATACCTGTGGCTAGTGTACTTCTAGCTCTTGACTTTAAGCTGAGACAGACTCCCCGCTTACCCCCCTCTTCCCAGCCAACATACGAAACTGACCAACTGAGTTTGACCTAAACAGAGCAAATAAAATGATCTAAAAAATCATGACCAGAAGAGATACAGGTGCGCCTGTCTACATCATGGCCACCATCGTCGTACCCACAAGATCAGATATCAAATATACTACATCGATGCAAGTAGACGTTGGTTTGTGGCACGCATATGGCAGACGAAAGGACTATCTATCGCGCGAAGAAACTTGAACAGAAAAAAATATTAGCCCGCAAAAATACCCCAAAAAATCAACACGAACAGACTGGGAATCGAGAAGCAGTGACAGATACCCCGAACGCCGTTGTACAGAGAAAACAAGAAACCCTTGACAGAAAATTAACAATCTCAGGAGGATAGGCCGCTGACTTCCAAGAAATTGCACAGGTTGCCACATGCATCCTTCAATGTCTTCTCGGTTTTCCAGTGAAGTTCTTCTAGCGACCTAGTGGCGACGGCAACACAAGAACCCACGTCTCCTGGGCGCCGGGGGGCGGCTCTAGTTGGTATCCGCTTGGAAGACACATTTTCCATGGCGTCGACTACCTCCATCACTGAATGGCCCTTTCCGGTTCCTAGATTGAATGTGCGGAAGTTTTCTGAGAGCCTTCCTTCGTTGGCAGTGTCGAGCGCTGCAATATGCCCCCTGGCCAGATCGGTAACATGGATGAAGTCACGGACGGCAGTGCCATCCTCCGTATCCCAGTCTGTTCCAAACATTTGCAATTCCTTGTATTCTCCAGTCATGACTTTAACCACCACCGGAAGGAGATTTGTGGGTGTCTGTCTAGGGTCCTCCCCAAGAAGGCCAGATTCATCACATCCAATAGGATTAAAATACCTGAGGGCTACAATTGTCCATTCGGGATCAGAGACTGCTAGGTCCGCTAGGATTGCTTCGCAAATCCACTTAGTGCGTCCATATGGGTTTGTAATTCCGGTGCACCCCGGTTTGGCGATTCTATCAATCCCATCATGTCCTCGAAATACTTCCTCCTTGTGGACGCAGAGCTCTTCTTTCAGTGGAAGACCAGAAGTTGCCAGTGTACCGTACACAGTCGCAGAAGAGGAGAAGATGAATGTTTTAATGCCGAATTCTCCCAAAGTTGTGGCGAAATCGATAAGGCCACTCACGTTGTTTGCATAATACTTCAATGGGTCTCTGATGCTCTCTTCGACCGCTTTATGGGCGGCAAAGTGGATGACGCCGGAAATCTTGGACTTGGGTGACCCCCATCTGGACTGGATTTGGTATTGCTCGAGAAGTTCTTTCATAGCAATAGTGTCCCGATAGTCATGGGCATGCAGGTGTAGGGCGGGCATCTGCGTCCCCTGCTCTTCGTGATGTTTGGATGCCAGAAATTTGACGCGGTCGAAAACTCTCTGAAAAGAATTGCTGAAGTTGTCGATCACAATTACGTTATAGTTGGCCTTGAGAAGCTCTAATGTCGTGTGACTTCCAATAAACCCGAGGCCGCCAGTCACTAGGATGTACTGGCGGAGAGGGAAGTTACGCAGTAACTCTTCAAGATTGCCATCAAACAAGACGGAAGACTGCGTGGCCGGCGTATCCACGCCTATCGGAGAACAAGGCTCCACAGGAGAACTTGCGTCTGACTGTCGAGGACTTTCCATCGTCGACACTTCCGGGCTTGAAGTACAAATTATTCGCGACGAAAATGTGTCACAACCAAAACGCTTGATCGACCTCGACATCGAATACAAGAAGATGAAAAGAAATTACCTAGTCGAACTCCAACGAGTGTAAGTGACTCGATATTGAACAGCCAAAAAGAAAGGGGTTCACAAATTTTTATACTTGGTCAAAGAAGCCGTTGGAGAATTTTGATGTAACCGCTCTCGATTCCGGCGTGATCAGACGAAGATATCGTGATTCGCGGCTTGCTTATTTACAACAATGCATAGCGATTAAGAGAGACCGACCGAGTTCAAGAAAAGAAGGAGGGGGAAGAAACGGTAAAAAAGAAAAACCAAAAAAAGGATATCTTAAAAATATAATAATAAATTAGGGATGTCGGCTTTTTTCCACGCTGGGACGCGACCTGGAAGTCTAAGTGCCTAGAGAGGCATTCGGGTTGGATTCACCTCTGTTGGCCAGTATTGAACAACTCCAGGCGCCTCCAGAGCCACAGGACTACAGAAAACCTTAGGTACTTTAAGTCAGGGAGAAAGAAATTGTTTCGACAGCGATAATTGCTTACTGCATGGTGCAAACCCTGACCCGCTCTATTTTGGGCGCGCTCGGTCGACCAAAGTATGTCTGGTTCCCTACAGATCTACGAATCGCTGGGTTTAGCTGGGCTACTGCTAATTATTCTTTGGTCTTCCAGTTTGAGTCTGACACATTCGCTCTATGGCCAACAAAGCCCGCTTTTCTTTTTGACATTCGCTTTGTCGTATTATTCTGATGCACCTTTCCCTTTATGCCCACTATGGGGCTAGGAAAACACGTGAGAGGCTGGCGTTGCCTCCACGGCCAACGACGCTCTCACATCATTCTGGCCTTTATTGTCTTTGTTGCTCTTCTTGCAGCCATCCTACCACCTGCTATTGTAGTCACTTTGCACAGGAAAAATAGCATGGGCCCAAAAGCACAGGTTTTTGTCCCTCTTTACGTGTACCCTGCGCCTGGAGCGTGGGATACCCTGGAAAATGTGTAAGTCAGCCCCGTCGACTATTTTCTCCTTCTCACCTCCCCCCCCTGGCAATTTTGAAGGCAGTCTGAGGCCATGAGAACGCTATCAGCCGCCTGCAAGGCATTTGTGTGGAACCAGGGGAATCTCTGGATTTATCGAGGCTGCAGCTAAACGCCACAGAATCACTGCTCATCCAGATGTCAACTTCACCGTCGTTGTGAACCCTGGTAGCGGCCCGGGCCCGAATGCCTTACCTGATGGCAATTATACCAGGGAGATTCCCAAGTTGGCTGCTCATAGTAACGTACGTCTGTTGGGATATGTCCATACATCCTACGCCAAACGCAATTTTTCGTTGGTGCACAAGGATATCGAAACCTATGCGGCCTGGCCAACCAACAGCTCTAATCCTAAACTCGCGGTTCGGGGAATATTCTTTGACGAAACACCGCAGCAATACAGTGCTGACGACTTAGCATACTTGAAAGAGCTCACTTCCATAGTGAGGAGCGCCCCAGGTCTGGGTCCAGACAACTTTGTAAGTGCGCTGCTTCCGTATTCTGTTTACCACGCGAGAATCAGTGGTAAATTAAATGGTTCCTATTTTTGCTTTCTATTCCCACCTCCATCCAAGGCTCTTCTCTATCTTTTTGACGCCACTGAAATTCCTCCATTTTTTAATTTATCAGTTGGTCTGACCCTATGATTATTATGTTGACCTTTTTTATCCTGTTCGATCTTCCTCCCCCTCCCCCGTTCTCTCCGCGGCCAGGTAGATTTTTCTGCCTGACTAGGCGAATCCAAATCTATTGGTAGATTAATAATATGCTAATTATTGCCAATTCTAGGTTTTCCATAATCCTGGAGTGATTCCAGACTCTCGCTACCTGTCAACAGCTGACTCGACGGTCGTATTCGAGGCAACTTATGATACCTTTCAAGAGCGCGACAGGGCTAAACTGTTCGAGGAGATCCCGAACAGCAACCGCGGCCAGCTATGTGTCGTGATCCACTCTGTGCCAGACAGTGTGGAAGGATCTAAACTTCGTGGGCTTGTCAGGCAAGCCCGACGGGTTGCCGACGAGGTGTTCATTACCCATCTCAGCACTAACTATTACGCCGGCTTTGGAGGAAAGTGGGACGAGTTCGTGAGTTTAATGACTCAATAATGAATCGATGAACCGCTTCATTCCTCCTACTAGCGCACCTCCAAGACGTATCTACGGAGTACAGACTCACAGTGACTCCTCACTAGATGTCCTGCTATGATTTGGCCCCTGTGAAAGCTGATTTGTTCGGTCCTGTTGAATCGGATCTGATTTACCTACCTACCCACCTACCTACCTAGCTAGGCATTTTGTTGCCTCTGTTACGAAGCGATTGCCCAATGTTCTCATTGGCAGCCTTTGGGCAAAATCAGAGAAACTTATCTAATAATAAATGCCGTCATGCTTGCTTTTCTTTCTGTTGCCCTTCTTCGTTTTTTCGGTGTCAAAATCTAGGATTGACCCATTTTCATTCTCCGTAGTGGGCCCGTACTAGCGCTAGGAAGATGCCACCTGTGTATCACCCGATGAACCGGCGGTAATTTTCATTACTTGCTCTATCCGGCATAGATAAACTCGGTGAAGAACTGTCAGGAATAATGATGTATGCTGTCTATCCAAGGTTCTATCTACTTTAGCAACTGGTGTAATTGGCTAGACTGTGGGGGGGGGGGGGGGGGGGGAAGAATGATTGCAGATAGAAAACAGAGTACTTGCTACTACTTAGTACAGCCTGACTTTTACTACAACAACAAGTACTAGTAGTAGAACTAAATAATAACTGCATATGAATCAACCGGGGCAATCCAGTAAATGATAACCCCATACAGCTCAGGATGGTGCAAGTGTCACCAGCAAGTTCAAGCCAAGGACGGCGGCTGGCTGGCAAAAGATTACGCATATTTCTTTTTCCTTTTTCTTTGTTATTATTTTCCTTTTTTTTTTTCTTTTTTTTTAATATGGATGAGCCCAGACTCCTCGCAAACGAAGAGGAAATAAATGCCGGGGCAACAGTTAAGCTCGTTCTCAAATTGAGCCCCCCAATTCGTCTTCCCAGTTCCATATCAGTCCAGCTCAGCGATAACTATCGACATTACTAGGGACTTACTAAGTACTTGGGTAGACACTAAACTAATTAGGCGACAGACAGAACGGGGCTGTACAGAGTAAAACCTACACAATAAACGACGGACAAATGTCTCCCGATCCACTCGAGATATGTATTACAGAGCACAAAGTCGCAAACTACAGAAGCAGGCTACTACTGACAGACAGACATACATAAGTAGTGCTACGGACGGGTACGAATAATAACTAACTATTGGATATTAAGATTACAAACGGAGCTGAGCTGCACATCCTGTACCTACAGAATAGAGAGTTTGGGAGTTGTATGTAGCGGACCGGGTTCCTGGTAAGACATACAGAATACAGGATCCTCCTGCTCTTGCTCCGGAGTAGAGTAGAGTAGAGTAGATAGGCATGATATAGGAGACGGGGTAGCCGATGGAGCAATTGATTGTTACATTACGGCTAATATGAGATAAGGTGGGCGTGCTGTCTTGGAGTTCAAGGGTCGTATATGCGATGCCATGTACATACCCTGTATACACATGAGATGCTTCCAGGGTAGACTGGGGCTCTTGTCCTTGGGGATATACGGAGTATATATATAAATATATATATATATATGTATGTATGTATGCATGTACATACCTATTACAAGACTCGGAGTACATCGTGTCACAATCGGAGTAATTCAAGGAGAGATTTATTCTCCTATGCGGAGAGCAGAGTGTGCCTTTTCATGCACATCCCGTTGGTGTCGCACACAGACCGTTTTACTATCGATGGGGGATATACACAGTATCTCCTTTCTTCGGGATGTTGTTATTCTCCCTTAGATATCTTAGATATGGACGGGAGAGTGAGTTATTTGAGCTCTCAACGGGTCACAGCTCCGATGTTGTCTTACCCCTCCCCGAAGGAAAGGTCCCTCTCTTATTTTTCATGATCTGATGCAGGCAACTGGCGCAATTGCAATTGGAAGAACAAGGCGCGGGAGCTGGCGATCTTGCGCGATTGACTTTTAGCCTCTCGATGGACAGGCGCCTAAACAGGTAACACGGACGACAGTTCACTACGAACAGGGGAGAAATGATGTTCTGGCATACTGGATAGTGGACTCTGTACTCCTGAAAGCGAGGCGCCAACGCATAACCTTTACTACGCCTATGCATGTTTGACGCCAAGGAACAAAGCCCAAAAATTCAAATTACCTACGAAATTACTCCGGAGCAGACCACTGTGCTTGTTTTCCTGTTTTCTTCTTCCATTCCTCTCCTCTGGGTCTCTATTTTTCCGATCCAGACTGGTTCACCAGAAGGAAATAGGAAACCTCCTCCGAGACGACTTTCGCTCCGTTGGAAAAAACATGGATCGTGTGAAAATAGCTCGATGGATATACTCTGGACGTTCCTGACCCACTCGTATGAACCAGCGATCTTAGTTCTTGACGCCATGGTCTGGATCAAAGTTAGCCATCCGTACTGTGTACATATTGGTCGGCGCGTCGTGGGCCGGTCGGTTAGAACTGAGCACACTAACTAACTAGCCCGAGAGAGGAATCTTGAGGAACTCTTCCTACCCTGCGTAGCGCTCTCTGGATTCGATCGATCGAGTTTCGAGGAGTATGACGCTTTTACTCCGGAGTATACATGGATACCCAAGCTCCAGACGCTGTATCACCCTCTACCTGGAGGATGGCACCTCTTTTCCCGCCTCATCTTCCGTAGCATGTGCGACGTCGTAGCATTTTTATCTCTTCTATTCTTCCTTGCTTTCGCCCCTGTACGTGGTCTGTGATACTGTGCCTTGACGACCTGCGGCGTAGAAGAAAAGAAGGAAACACTGTGACACATCGATTCGATATTGCAGACTTGAAATTACCGCATTCAGGACCCATGTATTATACGGTATATACGCTCAATACCTTTCTCCCACTAGTACTACTACTAGTAGGACTACTAGTAGTATAGTACTCCTCTTGGGCCTAGTCTAACAAAAAAAGTGAGATCTATTCCAACTGCTAGTACGACTCCTAACAGGTAGGCTACCTAGGTGTTAGTGCTAAAACCTAATAACAGGATTAATTCCCACCACCAACTCCCGAGGTTCAGCTCCAGCCACGAACTCCTCTCTATACTGTGTACTGTCCAACTGCAGTTAGGCTGGAAACTCCACCAAAATCGAAGATCAATCAACCCGCTCAAGAGATTGACTTTCAACCGGAGGAGCTAGGAAGCTATTCTCCACTCTCACTATTCCCTCCCAAGGAAATCGCTTACTGTGTACAGTTATGACTGGGACCCTACGTACCTAGATGCTGAGCACCGCACCTCAATCAATAAATGCTATTAAGACGCGCTACTACCTCCCTAGGTACTAACTACTACTAACTACTGGTACTACTAGTACTACTAGTACTTCCTAGGAACTTCCCTAGATAGCAGGTACAGTAGTACCTGGTTAGATAATGCACAACCGGTATACCCGGACAACGTAAGACCGAACGTAACAACCCAAGATCGCAACAACCAAGATTGGTGACAGTAATTTCACCATTACTTCTAGTCCGGTTTTCGAGCGTAACCTCCTTGTTACCATGTGGTGGATGACTTTACTTGGTACCCTAATCAATAGTTAGGTGCTGGCCAGGGTACGGTAGTTATGGAGTTATGGTGGAGCTGGGTCCTGACTCAGGGCTCGGACTAGGAGGGTTGAGTGGTTGAGGCTGAAGGGAGGGTTTTATTTTGTTTGTTTTGTTTTTTGGAATGGGTTGTTTGATTCCATGGATTGTATAGAGAATACGTAGGCGTGTGGAGTAGCTGTATGGTCTCTAGTATAGAAGTATGATGGGTATTTCGCCACTGTAGTTGCACAATAGTACATGTAGTTAGTTTCTTAGTTGAGTAGTAGAATACATACATAGTAGATAGAGGATCCTGATAACTCCATGCCCCGTAACTCCAGCCTCCAGCCTGAATGATCCAAACCAAAGGTGCCTTCCCGCCCTACTATACGCGCTCAGCAAGTCTGAATCCACGAGTCGAGATCCATGTTCTTGATTATGGTGGAAAAGTTGCCCGAGTCGGCAAAGACGCAAGCCGCCTGCTTTTTGGTGCCTGTGACTTCGATGCGGTTGTTCGTCTCATCGCCCTTGGGGTACTCGATATGGAAGACAGGCTTGCCGCTGCGCGGGAATGCAGCGTAGGTATCGCACTCATCGTACTGCGCACATTCCTCGTTCACACTCCACTGCATATTGGCAATGACAGATGGGATGATGGCGCCGGCGTTCTTAAGCCCAATGGACATGTTGCGGCCGTGCGCCTCGCCAGCTAACCAATTCATATAATTGATCGAGTCCTCCTGCGTCAAATCCAATCCGTTGACGTTATCATATCCATCGACGTTATCCGGGTCAACCCCATCGCACCCTTTGCTCTGCGCCAAGGCAAGCCGCTCAACCATGATATCGCGCACCCCAGACGAACTGATATTAAGCCAATTCTCGCCCTCCCAGTCCGGCAGCGCAGACCCCAGATCGGCCTCGCTGAATTCGCTCGCGTCCGACCGCCAGTCCTCGTACGTGCCTGCGGAGAAGTAGCAGATGACCTTGCGGCCGAGGCTATGTAGCTCGTCAATAACGGACTTTTTGTTGTCGAACAGGTCGATGTCGTAGACTTGCACGTCCAGCGAGGTGTCGTTGATCGGGTATAGGAGCTGGATCTGCCAGGTTGTATCGACGGCAGGTTGCCATTTGACCTTGGTGTTTGTGTTGTTACCGTTGGACGGGGGTGTTTCTCCTCCTCCATCTCCTCCTCCGCTGTGACGGCTTAGGCCAAGCCCGAGACCGACTCCGAGACCAATGGCAATGGCTACAATGAGGAAGAGCGTCGATGTAAGGACCACCACCTTCTTCCTAGCCGACCATGCTTTCCAGCCTTTGGCGGATGGGACCTTCAGAGCGGTCTCTTCTGGGGGGCCCATCGAGACAAGAAACCAACAATAGAGAATGACGCACGAAAAAAATAAAATAATTGAAGTAAAATAACAATCAAGATTTCAAAGTAGCGTGAGCGACCAAGACTGGAACCATATGATGCGGGGAGACAACACGTTGGTAGAGCTGAGGGGAAGGGGGCGATAAGATAAAAACAGGGTCGAGATCGAGGCCCTTACGCTATGCAGTTGCAGGTATCTGGAACGTACGCAAGTGGCCACTCTTTCTATCTGTATGAGATGGAGGATAGAAAAATAGGCAGCGAGAAAAACTGCTTCACATTGTGCGTGTTACACGACAATTCCGGCTCTACCCAAGAAAAGGGGTCCGACTTTTCTTTGCTTGGCTCTCTATTACTTTGACTTGGATGCTCCTCAAATAGGTAGCTGTACGTCTTGTCCAGCACCTCGCTCTAGGAATAGCAGCAGTGAATTGAATCTTGTGTACAGCTGGTGGACGTGTTGCGACCTTGAGTTTGAGATGGGACTCCCAGGGTCTGGATTCGGATCAGGGACCAAGGCAGAAATTGGGGAAGAAGGGGAAATTCGGGAGCCTAACGCTGGACTTGAAGACTCGGGTGATTTGAGGGGTGGGTACCTATCAAGAGCCTTCATTTGAAATAAGATTTGGACGGTTGAGAATAAACCAACATTTCATTCTGTAGGAGTAGAAGGTTGGTGAAGAGTACCACTGTAGTTCGAAAAGCGAGTCATTTGAATAGGGACGAGGCCTACTGCATAGAATTTGTGATGCTTGTGTTCTGAATTATCGCTATTCTGAAATACACAGTAGAGGCATTATTGGGGACCTCACCTTGAAAGTTATGTCTGTAATTATGAGTTGGGGTACTGTATGCAAAATACGCGCCTGTAATATAAATGCTGTGGTACAGTTTGTACAATGTCCCTGTAAGTTTGTCTGGTACCATAACCACGGCTAACAAGCCTAACAAGCGCCTGTTACTGTATATGAATCATACTAGTATAAGCTAAATTCTTCAGCAACGAGTTTAAATTGAGTTTGTTCTAGCCACACCACATCGGTTAGAATTGCTTTCTACACAGTATTAGTCTACTATTAGTATACACTATCTAGATATTATCTCTGCGCTCTGATGGCGTGCCAAGAACCACGCTCATGACTCGTCAGAGCACAAGCGAGCTTGAGATCGAGTCCAGACTCCGGCGCTACGAGTAGTACAGTCTAAACAGCACACCACGTCTTGGCTGGTCTTGGCCTGGAACACATCCAAGAACGCACAACAAGAGTATGCAGTGTATTCTTGGCAGGTATTATTCCGTTCCAGCCTTCATTCCGGCTGAGATCTCGGGTTCACTGCCACGTTTCGGGTCATCTCTACTCTATTCAAGTAGTAGTAGAGTTGAATCGCTTGCTTTCATAAGTACTATCGGTAATGACTCGAGCCCATACTAGGTGAATCGGCGATATTAACGCCAGAATGTAAGACGGAGGTGGCGATACCCTAGTCCTCATGTATGTCTTATTAGGGAACCGACTACTCTGCAGTCTGACTCTGCACTCCAAATCCCCAAGTCACACCCACAGCGCCTCGTCCCTGTCCCTGACAGGCTGACAGGCTGACAAGCTGACAGTTACCCCTCCCCCTGCATTGCTGCGTATGTCACTACCAGACACTGTCGGTCGGAAGAATAAAATGAACTCAAACACGCCTTCCCCGCTTAGTCCTTTCTACTCCGGAGTTACTCCATAGTAATGGCTTTTGAGAGGATACACCGTACACATACAAAGTACCGCAGGTATAATCCCTACAGTAGGTCTTTGCTAGTACAGTAGGTAGTTATGCAGTGTGATACTCTATACTCCACATGTAGAGTCCTTGTATATCTCACCCGATAGCCCACGGTACCTGACACTGCAGGGACTTACCTACCTACGTAGACCCTAGTCCTGGTCCTAGTCCTAGCCTACCTAGGTAGTTAATTACCCCGTAGACGGGGCTGGCTGAGATTAGAATCATTGCAAGGATGCGAATGTCAAGATGCCGAGTCCTATATTACAGGGCAAATCGTTGCACAACCGAGATGATGACCTGATCTCAAGAGGTAATAACTTCCGGGTAGGTAACTACTTGTAGTTAAATGGAGTACAGAGTCGGAGCGTATATATTTAATTTAACACACGGCGGAAATTGGCGATCTTAGTCATGGTTTCTCCGGAGTGCTGTGCCTGCATCTGTACATGGAAATACTTGCATACTACTAACTACTACTAGTAGTAGTATGATAAGGGTGGGGAAGGTTATTTGTTCTGGTTCCTAGGTTATCTTCCTATTTATTCTGCTCTGTAGGATATTTTTACCCTCTGTAGAATTCGTAGTTTCATGACTTCTATGTATTCTTGAATGGATCTAAATTATTGCGCTGGATCCCAGTGTCGATTGACAATAGCTTTATTGTGGAGTCCGCCCGTGAAGAGTTAACATGGTTTGGACGGGCCTGTAATTCCACCATCTGTATTATATCCAGTAATCCTTGTACCTAATAGTACTAGTACGTAGGTAGTAGTAGTGCTGGTAGTTCTAGAGTGAGACAGAATCTGTAAGCCAAGAAACTCACCATCCGACGGACGGGGTTGATTAGTATTGCTTTGTCGATGGAGTCTTGTGAGAGAAGGGGAAAGAAAAGAAAGAAAACGGGTCTTCTCAAAGTTATGGTATCTCGGTGATGTCCCATGGATTTATTTTATTTATTCATTATTTATGTTTGAAGAATACATTGATTATATCCATTATACCATTATAACATTACATACTATAGTAACAGATACTACATGAGATACTAATACTAAATACCAGTACTACCTGCTACGAGTAGTAGCAAACCGACTCCCTCGATGCGTCTCGCAGCGTCTCGTAGGTCAACCCCTTACAGGGCGATAGGAGTTGCGAGAGAAAAGGTCACCGGGGAGCCCGAGAGCTGGGCCCAAACTGTCAAGGGGTCGTTGCCCAGCTGCTCGCTGGCGAAGCCATGAGTATCGGCAGGTGTGCCCGGGAAGGTGATGGGGATAGTCGCGCTGCAGGTGTTGCCATTAGCGGAGAGTGTGACTCCGGTGATATGGCCGTCTGAAAGCACGTAGCTGAGAGAGTAGTTGCATTGGTCGCGTCTGTAGCGCTGGAGGAAGTTGTCCGACATCTTTTTTTTTTTTAAAAAAAAAAAAAACCCTACTGTTAGCTTTATCTGTGAGACAGGGTAGGTGAAATGAAGGCTTACCTGTTGGTGGGTGATTGTGACGAGGGGCCAGTTGACCAACCTCACAAACTCCTGGACCTGGGTTTCCACCCAGGCCTGGAAAATGGAGTACTGGGCTGTCTCGCCATTGACGGTGATGGGGTCGACATCCGAATTGCGGAGGTTGGCCTGGTGGAACATGTATGGATCATGGGAGAGGCCGAAGAGGTGGCGCATGGTCTCCTGTCTCTCCACAGAAAGCAGGTCATCAAAGCTGCCACTGCCAGAGGAGGTGTCAATCCACTCCTGCACTGTACACGCGGGGCTGTAGCAGTTGTAGAAGATTCGGGTAGACCACCGGGGGTTGACCTGGATGCCGTCGAAGCCATCCAAGGCTACGCTGGTGAAGTAAGGCCACATGGCATTTTGCTGGTTGAGAAGGGCCGACCGGGTGTTGTCGCCCACACAGTTGGTAATACCATTGTCATACCAAGCTCGAAGGGCGTCGCCGTTGTGTATACCGGTGATAGCAGGAGGGATAATGCCATTGGACGTGAAATGCGTGGCAGAGGAAATGCCCACCTGCTGCAGCCACGCCTGGTTAAAGGAGATCTCCTTGGTAATGTCAGAGTAGGTGGCGTTGTTCTCCGCCAGATGGGTGAATGTGTGCGACAGATGCCCGTAATCGTTTAGATTGTTCTGGAACCATACGAGGAGATCGTCAGAGGATATGCAGGCGGAAGTCCAGTTGAAAGAAGTCGGGGTCAGTGGCCAGACGCTTGTGCCGGTACCAAGTGTCTTTTTGAACTCGGCCGGGGTTGATGCTGGGATGTTATACTCGATTCCGCCTCCGCTGCAGGTATCGTAACCAACAGCGCGTGTGCCCGCTTCGATGTTACCGTTGCCATTGTAGCCGATCTCGACGAAATAAGTGCTTCCAGAGTTCATCTTTCCGCGAATAGTGGGCAGCCAGCTGGTGATTCCGTCCATATCAGCCGTGGTGATGCGGAAAATGTCCCCACTAGGCTGGTAAATATTTGTCTGCAGCATCATGTCGTCAATTTGGGTGTTCAGGTTTACACGGCGATATCCTGCATGTAGACCACGGGTAATCCACGTTATCCATGCGTGCTGCAGGTAGCTCGAAGTTGCACTCCATGTGGTGTCGAAGGAGATGAAGAAGGCCATTTGCTGTCGTCCGTTAAAGTTGTTGATCACGGCGGCTGTTGTCTCATCGCTGGTCACAGAGTTGGCAGCAAATGTAGCAATCGCCTTGGTAGTGCTGGAATCACTGATGGAAGCGGGATAATGCCAGAGCCCCTCAGTACTCACCCCAGCGTTGGTTCTCAGACCAGCGGTAGGGAAGTCGGAGACATCGGAGAAGGAGATCAATTGCTCGACTCCATCCGCACAGCAGCCATCTCCCAAGGCAGTGGTTCCATACTTGTCACCGGGATAAACATCATATTGCACCATGCGCACCCCGTACTCGAGCTGGTAAGCGTACAGTTGGTTCCACTGGTCGTCAGTCAAGGCACTGGCCCAGTTACCGCCGCCCATGTCATAGCTGACTTCACCAGAAACCACAATGCCGCCAAAATTTCCTCCAGCAGAAGAATTCAGGGCGGGTAGCTGAGCTCCCGCCTGGGGAACTAGGAGGGTGGTGAATGGAATACCATAGGCATTAAGACCAGAAGACGCAACGCTCGCCTGAGTGGAATCCCGGGCGATGATCAGAATATTGGCAGCCAGAGATCCAGTAGCAGAGGGGACAATGCTGGTCGAGGTGACAGACATTGTGGTGGAAGTGGTAGAAGTGCTAGAAGTAACCGAGCTGGAAGGACTCGTGACGCCAGAAGTACTGGAGGTACTGGAGGTACTGGAAAGGCTCGTAGTAGAAACAGAAGTAGAAGTAACGAAAGTAGACGATTCAGTCGAGGACTGCAAAGTTGACGTAGTAGAAAGAGTGCTACTAGTAGGGGTAGTGACAGTGGTGGTGGTGGTGGTGGTAATAACAGGAGTTGTAGTAATAGTAGTTGATCCAGCAGTAGACGAAGTCAACGTCGTCGTCTGTGTTTGGGTTGGAGGAGGCCCATAGGAAATCACAGTCGGAGTCTCATCAGACCATTCACCTGGAGGAGTGGTGCAGGTTAAAAGTCCAAAGTAGCAGCCGATCTGCAGGACCAGAGTGGGAACCACCATGATTGCCAATTGGACTCAGCAGAAGAGAAAGAAAAATAAAAGAGAGAGACAGAGAGAGAGAGACTACCTCCTAGGCAATAAGGCCAAACGAATGGGAGGTGGACAAAGAGAGACAAAAAGAAGAAGAAGAAGAAGAAGAGGAAGTGATCAACAATACCGAACGACGTGTTGGATATCCAAGTAATCGAATTCCATCTACCTCTATTTATACAACGACAGGGAGTCGATTTTACTGAGCACAGCACCACCTGAAGGATCCACCTTAATTACGGCAATTTGCGCTGTTGTGGCCACCTGAGCTCGTACTTGGTTCTCAAGAGAGTTAGCAGTTGATTCAAACAGCGCGAATCTAGATCCATGGATAGGATGTGATAGTGGATGACTTGAGGACGACGATGAACAGAAATTGTAAGCGACAGACTCCGGATGGCCGTTTCTCCCCATCGAGAATGCAGTAGTCGATGACAGTGGCTGAAATGGAGTCAGGGACCGATCGATTCAGGGAAGAACTACTTAAGCCACGGCGCCAGCGAAGATACTTACTGACTATTACTAGCTTTCAAGGGCAAACATATCTCTCCTGGAAGGTGACAATAAGTGAGCCTCGAACCTGGCTAACTATTGAGTCAAAAGGTGGGATTTAATCAATGAAAGGGAGCTGCTGAGACTGCCATTGTGAGATGGAGACCAATTCATATCGCGATAATCGTCTAAAAGAGTATGGAAATGGGTTCCAGCATACTACTACTAGTAGTACTTACTAGTAGTATGTGTATGTGTGTATGTGTGTATGTATGTATTATGTACATGGGATACAGGGGTTTGTATGTAATGTAACATACGCCCCTTGAGAATACCACGCCGTGTCACCAGACCTGGTGTTTTTGTAAAACTCATGCAGTCCAAGTCATTGCAAGCAAACATCAATCGATATTACAGCGCCTTCCCTGTTGGGGACTAGGCGGAGCTTGCGCTGGATCTCTCCACTTCGTCCGTCTTTCTGCCCACTTTGCTCGCTGTCTCGCCCACTTGCTTCAAGGTAAGGAAAGAAAGAAACCGAAAGGAAAAGAAAGGATAAAAAAGATGCATCGACAAAACCATGCACACCTTGAGCCCCACGACATTCCATGCCAGCAAAGGCAGGAGAAGGATCATCCTTGGGAACTTGACCATGCAGCCTGATACCACAACATTTCAATAATAATCCTAGCCTGTGGCAACCTGGCATTTGATGGCGAATGGGAATGACTTCTTGTGTATTTGTTACTTCTTGGGGTTTGATTATGGTGTGCCAAAAGACATTTCTGAGGCCTGTCACTCTTCCTGGTGACCTTCTCCTACGAAGTATTGTTGCTCTCTCCAAAGTAAGCCTTCACTACTGGACGGAGGGTTTGCGGGAAGATTTCGAAACCTAACCATCCTGGTGCCAGACTAGCTTGAAAACCTTTTCTCTATTTTTGTACTCGTTCTCCAGGTTCGGCTTGTTGCAAGCGCCACACTTGCTGCCATTCGATGCACCAGCCAAGTGGCTCCATACTCATGACTGGTCCGAGGGAGGGGAAGAAAAAAAAAAAATAGAAGGTGACCCTCGACATCAAATGCAGAGTCTCTTCTTGATGAGAAATTGGTTGATCGCTTGGACGCTGTCTGTTGATCAATCATCAATTCTTTTGGTCGTCTTTATTTTTTTTTTTTCTTGCTTCCCTTTTTGCCTCGTCATCTATTTTTGCTCGGCGTTCGTTTTGTTTTACGATTACTCAGTTTCTTTATTCCAACAGCCCATATACATACAAACGCCCTTTGTTTCCCGCAGGTTATTTATGCAATGGGCCATCATGATCTCCTAAGGACGTTCGCTGTTCCTTTGTCCTATATCCTATTTTGAGCCTCGAAATCTCTCGATCAATCCGAGTCATTCCTATCATATCTCATATGTCGCTCGTTACGTCACCTCTTTTTTCACGGCCGTCCTTCTACTTAGTACCTAACCGGGATGGCGGAGATCCTGAAAGTTTCACCTCTACGGTGGGATCAGATGAAAGGCCACTGGTGGCAGTTTGTAAGTGCTCATGAACACTACAGCAATCCTAATATATTATCATAGGTCGAGCTGTCACTGACGATTGCTAGGTTCTGATTGGTATCCTATTAGGCAGCGTCGCTAGTGGGTTTTTATACATTGTATATGCTTTGATAGCAAAATGGATCAAACATTACAAAGTGAGTTCTGTTGCTTCATAGAATGCCATGTTTGCCTCATGAGTGTGGCTAACCAGTATCTGCTATATAGTCGAGACAACGCTCAGAGAAGGTTCCGGCCAAGGTCCTCGCTCGACTCGCCACGCTTTCAGCGCGGCATTTGAATTTAACAAATTCCCAGCCAATAGGGCAGAGGCCATCCTCTGTCGGCGTCTACCTGGGTCATTTTGATACACCTTTAAGTAGGGATCAGAAACGTCTTATGGACTGCTGGGATATGTTGATAGTCGATCCCTTCCAACCCGGAGTAAACCAGGCTGTCTCGTACGCCGGAGGGAAGCCGATTTTGGGTAGAATTGACATTGAGACCTTGACTTCTAAACATGACTCGTTATTAGCGGCTATAGACACAGTCGACCGTGCTTTGACTGACGTCTTTGACGGTTCTGCTTTTACTGGCATTTTGTTCGCGAATTGGGAAGGAAAATTTCCTCCAGCTTGTTGGACCCGAATTCTCCAGGCCCTCCGCGAGCTGGGCCTATCTCTCTTCTTAGAAACTGGACACCAGCGCTTTCTCAAAGACTCCAACACGCTAAAAACAGATGCTGTTTCCGGTCTCGTCATAAGGAACGCGAGCCTCATGCCTCACGGACAGAAGCGAGACTATTTCCAACTCGAGAACATGAAAGCAACAATCAAAGCCTTCGTCTCGGAGTCTTGCATGAGGGACTTTCTTGTTATTGCTTGGGAAACCATCGATGACGACGCTCCTTTGTCGAACGCAGTTGTCCAGAGATCACTGCAGTGGTGTAATTTCTATAGTGCAATCCCTTGGATTGGACGTACGGCCGCTCTTACGAATGCCGTGCTCAACACAAAGATTCCAGAGCCCCTTTCTGCTTTTGGTTGGCTGAAAGAGCCTGACATTATGAAAGTTCACGAGTGTTGGCGGTCCAACCTCCAGATCAAAACTCATTCTACAAATGATTACAATAGTAGTGATGAATGGAACCACCTAATTTCTCTTGTACCCTCGTTGAAGCATGTTCTAGCATCGTCAGAATGTCACCAAGAGATTCCCGAGAACCCCAAGAACATTGTTCGCGACCCTCCAGAATGGGTTGCCCAAGCCAAATCGCAGAGAAACCCACTTTCCATATCGACGGCAGGAGTGGAATACAACGCTTTCGGCTGTTTTCCGTTAGGGGCCGAGGCAACAGCAACTTCCTTCGCCGAAATTCTCCAATCCCAGCAGCGTCTCAGGTCGCTTGGACTACTTCATCCTGTTCCGTTATCCAAGGTTCAGAGCCTTGGGATTCTCTTGCGACAGTTTCATCACAATTTCCTGCTGGCCAACTGGGGTGGATCCGAACAAGTAACTACTTTGGTAAAGGAACTATCGAATTTGGCCTGTAATGATCTACTCCACATTCATCTCGGTTTGGATTCTGGATTTCGAAAAAATGCAGACACCCGATTCTGGGCTGTTTACCAGATGGATTTAGAGGGTTTCGATATTTTCGTTTCCAAAAACGTACAAGGACTGGCAGGCACTGTTCTACATACTTTCTTGTCAGCGAAAGGGTGTCCACGCCACGCTTGCTTTGAAGCCGAGACGGCCTTGGCCAAATGGACAAACGATTCGGTGGACGAAACTGGACTACCCAGGCGGCTTGTCCACGATATTGATGCTCTGAGTCCCGAGGAACGACTCATTCTTTTACAACACCTATCCTTGACGGACGTAATTAGCGAACTTTGTGAAGGCTTATGCGCCTATATCCAGAGACGTCTTATCGAGGAGCCCTCTTTGATTCAGCTCAAGCAGATTAACACTGTGTTTTATCTCGAGGGGTCCGCTTCTCCGGATGCCCTCGTAAATACTCGCATAAGCTGGTACCAGGAACAGGGCTGCCAATATCCTTCGCATTCGAGCTGTCTCGCTTTGTTCCATGAGGTAGAATCCGTATTCACCGATATTCTAAGAGAGCATCTTGGGGAGGATCTTCACCTAATTTCTAAATCTCTGTGCCATTTAGTACAGACCGAGCGTCTTGACGCTTATGTGGATATCCTAGCACTTTCATTCTTTTGCGCTGCTAGAAAGGCTGCCCTTGATGAGATCTACCAGGAGGTGACAGACCGCAACCCGCTGTTTAATGTTCAACCGGACCAGGCCGCGGCCTTTGCTGAATCATTTGCCCTTGGGTCGCGATGCGAGGCATACTTTGACATCTCACCTAGTGCTTTCGGGAAATTACTTTCGGATCGTTTTCGAAAAAGCTATAGTGACGAAAGACTTCCAGACTGGATTAATGGTGCCCCTGAGATGGCCACAGCCTACGCGGGAGCTCAGATAGATGTTAATCCAGATGATGAAGTCAAGCCTATGCGCGGACACCAGCGATTCACGTTTCTCAGCGTGTTCGCTTTTCCCGCTTTGATTGATATTATACTCCTCACGATCATAGGACGAGGTCTGTACCTTTCAGCCTTCATGACTTACGAGGAGCAGACTAGTGCCACAACGGCCTTGATGATATCTTTATTATTATCCGGCGGCATAGGCACTTGGATTGCTTGCGGAGGCCCTTACTACCTCATCTCAATGGCGTTTGCAGCAGCAAATATGTTCGTCCTCATTAGACTTATTGCTGGGATTGCATTCACTATTGTTGGTGGCCTTGTAGGCTTCGTTATTGTCTCTGGTACGAACGGACCGCGCGCTGGTATCGTCTTTTACCTCTACTTAGTCGCTATGACAACTTACTTTTCCGGCTTTGCGTGTCTTGCAAGTTTCAGTTACCCTGGGTCATCATTCCTCTCTGGACGTAAAGTCATATTTGCGTGTATTCCCATTTTGTTCATCTCCCCTTTAGTGACGACGTTTACTGGTCATGACGCCGCAATCTATATTTCTGTCATCTACGTCTTCATCGGGTCTCTAATCCTCAGTCTCCGGAGGGTTGCGTCGAAATGGGTAACCTGGTATCAGAACCTGAGGAGAACAGACGACTCGGAAATTCGAAAATGGTACATGGAGGTTTATGGAGAAGGGGATGAGAAGGTCTTTCGAAATCTCAGTGACCCGGCCGTTCTAAAACTGTCCAGAGAGGCACTTCTAAAAGATATCTTGGCAGAGAAACAACGCTGGTTTTTCTCGAAGCCTACGATGAATAATCGACTTGTCTTTGAACTTTCACGAGACTGGGATGCCACTAATTTTCTTCTTGATTGGTATTGCAGATACGCCGATGTACCCAGACCAATCCCTTTCAGCTCTTCCTGGAACATCCAAACCAAGGCTGCATTAGAGTCACTTAGAAGTGCCCAGAAAGGTATACGGCTGCATAATGCATTTATCCATTGGCGACAGTCAAGTAGGGAAATTGGGTGCGGAGTTCTTTACTTCGTTGTGGCTCTCCTGGATAAGTGGGTTGAGTTGCTAAGTGGTGGCCATCTTGTGGGATTTTCTGCCTCCCTGACGACGTCTTATCGAATGGCTGTCGGCTTTGCCTTAGCTTACTACCTGATTGGTGCAGTTCTGATAGACACCAAGGCCCAGGAGCTTCACGATCTTGTTGGAAGTCATAAACCGGTGGCTTTGAAAACAGCTAAAGATATCCGGAATTCACAAAAGCGGGATGTGAGGATGAAGAGGAGAGTCTATTGGAAAACCTTGTGCAAATTTCTCATGTGGCATGTGTGGAGTCTCGCTTTTTCCACAGCCCTTGTCTGGATCTTCCAGTCAAAGGTCGAAGCCACGATTATGTATTTATCCTACATTCTTGCATACACAGGCTTGCTTTGGTACCAGTACACGAAAATATTTACTGGTCCGCACGCCTTGAAGCCGCTACTTATTGGAGCCATCATCGGTCTGACTGTTGGCATTACGCTGAAGGTCCGCCTTCCACATTTTGATTACTCCCAAGTTATTGGCTTGGGAGCAGCTACATGGACAACGGTTTTTCTCTCTTTATTTTCAGCGAAACTTGGCATGCCCAAGCGAGTTGATTCACCAGTTGAGCTTGGAAAAACGTTCCATGCCTATACTGCCCCGTGGGCGGATCCTGACTGGAGCCAGCAGGAACTGCAGACTTTCTTTGAAAATATTTCGCTTATTCCCCCCGAAGCTCGCCTCGCGCTTAATCCTGCTACTCACCCCGGAGTCGAAGTTAAACAGATCCTCCTCTCACGTAGGAAGGAGTTGAGAATAGAAGAAGCATTTCCGAGATCCCAGGAACTCGTCGATCTCGCTTTGAGTGCTTGGGAGAAAGGAGCCATCTTACTCGAGCTAGTCCCTCTAGGATCACTTGGTCCCAGCATTCACGCGCTTAGCTGCAGTACAACGGCTCAACTAAAGATTGCTGTAGCAGTTGGACGGGGACTAGACCACCGCATTGATGTGAGCACCAATTGCCAGATAATCGCCGAGACGTTTCTCCATGCCGTCGCGGAATCGATGATGCAAATGCCTCATGAGTATGCAGTTCTTGCCGAGTCACTCGTCTCGGCAGGGGTGACCGAAACCACTGCCCGACAGCTTCGAGAAGAGCATAACACAACTCTGGTTGTGCGTTGGGCGAAAAGGGAGCTTCTTCGACAACTATGCTTAGGGTTTGATTGTGATGTTCACTGGGAAAAGCTGTCCAAGGGTGTCAGAAAAGCGTTACTCAATCGCTGCCTTGGCCGGCCGTGCCAATTGTCTGATCAAAATTACCGGTGGCTTGAGGAGAGTCTTTGCCACTTCGACAGTAAGGACCTTGCTGTTCACATTGCTCGATGCAACCTAGGAGCAGCAGCAGCTGTCAGTATTCTTGACTATGCCAACTATGGGACTGGCGAGGCGGCCATTCTCAAGGACTCAGAAACTCCAGCATATATCCCCTACATACCGAAACAGCTTCCGATGGTGGTCTATATTCTCCTGAAACCATTGGTCTTTGCATACTATGGAATCGGGCTTACAATAAAATTCATAGTGGTTGCCATAATAGCTGATCCCGAATTCCAGCGGGAGTACCATCATGTTATGAGTGATTACCCTACGGCTGTTCGCGTACCTGCTACCTTTCTCTTGAATATTATCTGGTCTTATGCTAAGCTTGTACAAAACATCGGTTTATCGTTCTTCTTGTTCTATGGGCGAGACAACGTTAAGCAGCTCTGGGACGAAACAAAAGGAATGACCATTAACATCAAAAGAAGCAGGTATATTGTTCAAAGTTTAGATGGCACTTTCACGGCTTTCCGCCACAATGAGTCTGATGGAGGTTTCAAAGTGTATTATTATGCTGGTGAGCCCAAAACAGAACCGGATGGGACAAAACATCTCAAATGCATAAGCACATACTCCAAGGACCTTATGCTGCTTATTCGACAGGAGTTTAAAGATGGGAAGGCTTTGAATGAATATCACTACGACTACCGCACACCGACTAAGAAAAACATCACATTAAGGTCAGCCGAGTCAAAGATCCCCATGGGCCGACGTTGTGTACGCGGGGAGAATCAACTTCAAAGTGTCCAATACAATCGAAAGGGGCTTATTGAAGCAGGATCGTACATGAAAGATGGCAATCTTATTCGCTTCAAGTATCATTATCGCAAGAATCCCCACTTTGGAGACGAATTACTTCGAGCAGAGTTTGCCCTCTCCCATATCACATGTACTGTGTCCTGGTGTGCTCCCCCTCTCCGCCATCCCGAGAAGGTTGATCGATGGATCCCACATGCAAAAGTAACGGAAGCCACATTCGTCCAAGGTGCGGATGTTTATGAGGCTCGATGGCTATACGACCATAAGTTTCATCCTACGATTTTCACCACCTTGAATGGACAAAAGGTGCAAACACCGGCCATGATCGAGCATGATTATCTCGCAGTACTAAGCAAGCCCATGTTCACCAGCTTTGTGCATGATAATCCTCTATTCTATTGTGACAGCCTAAATTCAAATATTGTGACTCGCCTTTTTGGGCTGACTAGAAGGCGCTTTCCGGTTTCGACATCGCGGGCCCGCTCCTTGATATGGAAAGCCTGGAAGGACCGCGACGACTTCGACGGAATCATTGTGCGCTGGATGGACGATCGATTGCTTCGAAGAGACAAAGTCCTGGCACCGTATTGGCGTAGCCGTGATTGGGGTGACCTTGCCTCGGCCAAGAAATACCTGGAGCTTAGGGCCGATACTATCACAGCCAGTGCGGATCTCGATGATAGCATTTCTAGTTGGACCCCATTGGCAGTGAAGATCAGCGATCTTTTCAATTTCGGCCCTGGTGGTGACGCTGTGGTCAACACAAGGTCCAAGGACTTTGGCTCAGATACTGAAAGGTGCCTACATGTCATGGCTGCTGATACGGGAACATGGCCAAACGAAGGTGGTGGCGTGTCTGCCTGTCGACGTGACATGATCAATTCCCTTCGCACCATCAAATGGCATATGATATGTGAATCGGCTACTGATTTTGGCGTTCCCAAGCATCAGACAGAGCAAAATATTCTCTCGCTTAAAGTGATTCCTCTCTGGGGTTTGGATTTCCTTACCCCCACGCATGGACTTTTCAATAATAAACTCGACTCTGAGGTAGAGAGCGTGACTTCCTCGAACGACATGGATATTAAGATGAACTTCATCCCAATCTTGACAGCTCTAGTCAAGGGAGCTCGCGCTATTCACCTTTCCAAGGCTGACATTCGTCAGGCAACTAGAGCCCTGGTAAATCTAAACACTTTTTTCCAGGACTCGCGGCATTGGACGCAGGTTTGGAATAGTGATGTTGTTAAAGAAAGCTGGAGAGATCTCTGGCTGACCCAGGAGATGCCAAATACTGTGCCCTCCTCGGAATGGTTTAGCACCGAGCTACCCACACTAGGAACGCTTGACGTTGCGCTCGAGCTATGGTTCCGATATCTATTCGTCTTCTCCATTCCAATACCAGAAAAGATCCCAAGTGTATTCCAGGCATCGCACCATAGCGTGAGCGCGTCCTACGGGGTCGTCTGCAAGATGAAGAGGAACTGCACTCTCCAGATCTGGGATCATGCAATCAGTTGGCGTGAAACAAATCTTTGTCTTTCTTCCGCTCTCTGCAAGTTGTCGCCATTTGTTCGAAATGCGCTTCTTGGATTAATGCGGGTCACATCCGTCCTGACTTTATACCACGCTGATATCATTCTTCCATGTGCTGATTTCTTCAATCCAGCATGGGAAGTCGAGATCGGGACTTGTCAGGGAACTATTGAGCACCGGAATGTCTTCCGTCGTAAAGTTGATCCTGTTGTCAACGGCATTACTGATATGCAGAAATTCTCCCCGGTAAAAGAAATCAAGTCTATTCGTCCAACGGTCACAATGTTATCCCACGTCTGGTACGCCAAGGACATTAAAACCGCTCTCCTGGCCGCTGATATTATCATCAATCAATGGAAGTTTGACGATTACCACTTGGATATTTACGGTGCCATTGATAAGGCTCCTACTTACTCTACAGAATGCCAGGAGATTATCGCCTCCAAAGGCCTACGAGGAAAAGTGACGCTTCGCGGAACAGCAGACCCTATGAAGGTGCTAGAGAACACCTGGCTGTTCTTGAATTCCTCTCTGTCCGAAGGTTTACCGCTGGCTCTAGGAGAAGCCGCTCTAACAGGTGCCCCAGTAGTCTGCACTGATGTTGGTGCTTCGCTGCGAGTGCTCAGCGATCCAGACGACTTCTCCCGCTTTAGCGCCGTGGTAGCACCCAACGACGCCCAGGCGCTGGCCAGAGCGCAGATATCCATGCTTGCCCTTCTTGGTGAATGGAGTCAGTATGCAGACGATACAGGGGAACCACCCGTACTCACTTCATCGCCAACGCCCGAAGACGTTGCAAAGATCACCCGGCGCATGTACGAGAAGAGCGACCACCGCCGCAAACTCGGTATGATGACTCGCAAGATCGTGCAAAAGTCCTTCAGCGGTGATCGATACCTACGTGAGCATGAACAAATGCTTTGGATCGGGAAATCAACCAAAATAATGGCGAGTCGCGTGCCAGGCGCACTCAACGAGCCCACTGACATTGCCACGGCTATTCAGCAAACCCTCCCAATTGAAGAGGAGGTCATCACTATCCCTCGCAGCGCTGTCAACTCGTGGCGTTCTTCTGCTGCATCTGGTATGTCGACCCTCTACAACTCCATCTCCAACTACCCTATGATGAATGTCAACAACCAACGCCCCCCTTCAATCCACTCCAGCTTCAGCAACACCTCTACAGACGCAAGCTCCGTCCTCCCCCTCCCCAGCTCCTCTCTTCCTCTATTTGCCCCACGCCAAACCCTATCCTACTCCGGTGCCTCCAGCGGCCATCCCGGGGCAGACCGCCTATCACCCTCTGGCCGCATATCCCCCAGGTTCAGCCGTACCGGTCGACGTTCTCGCTCTACTTCGCTTTCGACCGGGGGCAGAGAGCAATTACGCGGTCTTCAGCGTGAAGACTTGCAGCAGTATCGCAATTCCGACATTAGCGCCATCGTGAGAGACGAGTCTTTTCAGTCGAATATCTTTCGTGGCATTGAAGGTAGCCACGTTTAACCCCCCATTTTTTTTTTCCTTTTTTAACCGAATCTTCGATAAACTCCTATCAAGCCCAGAATTCTGCTCACGAAGTACTATGTATCTTTTATGCTTTAATGATAAATGGCCGTTTGTTTTTGTATAAACTCACATAGTCTTGCTCACAATGGTTAAAGGCTCTCGGGGTTTTTATTTCTATCCATGCATTTACAGCGGATTTGGTTTCTGCATTGTACGAAGCGATATGTGGAAGTTTATCTTTTGTCTTCACGTCTACACTGTTAAATGAATAATAGATGCCTAGGAGTATATAGAGTTGTTTGGATTTGATTGATAGACTGGTGACTATTGATAGCTAGGAATGCAGCAATATCTAACTCACTTGTCAGAAACACAGCAACATACAATCTGTCTTTGATTCAATGGGTATAGGAATTACTAGAATCGATGGCAGGTTTCATAACCAAGTCTCAATAGCTCTCGTCAAGAGCCAGTCTAGCATGTCTGTTGTGCTATCGAGGGTGATCTGTTCAATAACCCAAGTCCAGACCCGCTCTTCGAAACATATATATACAATATTCTCTTCCTCGTCCTCTCCCTCCTTCAATCCTTCCCACTCGCATCCCCCTATCTTCCCAGCGATTATCTGTCTATCCAAGTCTATTTCCTCGCTACCAACAACATAAACCAACTTTCCCATCCAAACAAACACATCTCCGGCAAATTTCATCCCCTGTATCAACGATGAGCTTAAGATGAACCAGTCTCGAATAATAACTTCTATAATAACTTTATTAAAACTTTTACCGTACAGGGTATCTCATCAACATCATCCAATCATCTTTCCTTTACATAGCATCCTCCTCCAGCGGAGAGTACCTTCGAGTTTCCCACTTATCCGCAAGATCCTCTACCGAACCCAACTCGAAAGACGAAGGAGAGAGTCGTTCCTCATCCTGCATCCTCACCCCCACCATACTACTCGTATCGATCCCCCCAGCTCCCGTTCCAGAGTGTGACTCAGACGAAAGCTGCGAGTGGGGATTAGTCTGATTGTCTGTCTTTGATGACGACGATGGCGATGACGACGAAGACGAGGAAGAAGAAGAAGAAGAAGAAGAAGAGGATTTACGCCGGCGACCACCACATACACGCCACAGAGGATGCAGAGTGGGCAGGCAAGCACAGATAATCCCGACCCCTTGCTCAACGGACGACCACGCCGAAGAGTCGACTCTAGAATATGTTGGGTCGATGGCGGCCGTGAAGTCGAAAGAGATGATTCGCAGAAGGGATACGACGCAAACCCTGTGTTAAAACGTCAGTTGCTTTTCACTGGAAAGCTCAAAAGCAGAAGAGCCTCTTGGATGGAATTTAACATTTGAGAGAAGGCACGTACAAGCTGCCCATGAGGAAAATCCCCGTCAAGAGGATTTTGTGCCGTCGGTCGGTTTTTATGCGCCAGACCATGGGAAGAGGTAAACAGAGCATTAGGATGTCGAGAAGCATGTTTGCTACGCCGTTCCATCTGAAGAATGCGATTTCGTTGAAGCAGGAGCCGGGCTGTTGTCGATTCCAGAAGTAGGAGACGGGTGAGCACCCGGCAATGGAGGCGATTAGACAGGCAACGAAGTACGCTATGACGAGAAACCAGGATATCCAGAGTGCCCAGCGGAATTTCTTGACGATGCCGAATATTCGATAGTAGAGGAGGAGAAGAGATGCCTTGGTCAGAACGGCGTTTGTGAAGTATATGATTTGGACTGCGAGGAAGCTCTGGACACAAGGTCTGTTAGCCTTTTCTCTCTTCCTTTCCTCCATTGAATTTTGGTATGCACCTTTTGGAAGTTTACCACATCTTGCCTGGATATGGCCTTGGAGTGTCTTCCGAAATCAAATAAGAGAATTTGAAGCCACCGCGTGATTCCCATGCCCCAGTTAACAACCTATATATCGCATAATATTAGCTCGCTGCAACACAGCTATATCCAAATATAACGCACCAGAGAAGCAGCAATAACCCAGTCATCCCACCAATATCCTGCCTTCGCAATGTGTCTCGAGAGAAACCGGAGGCCGACGGCAACAGTGGCAGGGACCAGGGTCCCGATGCTGCTAATCCATATACGATATGAGATGTCAGTATTCCCATCGCTTGTCGAATACATAGTTGTCACGCCGACATGATGAAGAACCTACCCTGGTTTACTCTTATTCAACAACCTTCGCCGAAGGGAGGGCAGGAGAATTGACGGCCGGCTGGGGTATCTCGCACTCCTTTTGTCATACTTGTGGCAGAGCCCATGGTTGCGATGTCAAAAGCTCTAAAAAATCACTTAAGCGGACATACAATATGACAATGCACTGAGGTCATTGGAAACCCAGGTTTTCCAACTTCTTGGAAGTCGGCTGGCCGTCGCCGCAGCGCTTGAAATCTTAAACAGTTTCCATTTCCGGCCACTCGGCCGGAACCACAATACACACAACCTTCAACGTACCAGTCCACTGGGTCAGGAGCGCTAACTTTATCCACGGGCCCGGAGGCGGGGGAATGACTGAAAATGGAGTGGCAACGTTTGGCTAAGAGGAAATAACATACGAAGCGAGTATTTATAGTCAATTACATAAATGATCACCGGCTAAGAATCTCCGAGTCTAGCCCTAACTCCGCGATGCAGCTCTCGAGGCTGTCTTGCTGCATCTGCTCATATAAGCAAAATTCATCCGTCACAGATGTCCCAAGCATGCGTTGGAACCCATCCAGGTCTGCGTCAGCATCCAGAACCAGCTGCTTGGCTTTGGATGTGTTTCCCAGGTTCGAGTTGAAGATGCCACCAGCTGATAGGGGGAGGAAGTCCTCGTACGTGATGGGCTCGTACTCCAGAACCCTCTCCTCTAGCAGCTTTTTTATTGTCATGGGTTTCGGTTCCTGCGCTTCTAAACGCTTCTCCGCTTCAGATGTAAGTCTATAACAGAAAAACGCAAGTTTCTGCTCCCACAGTGCCTGCATACTGTCGGGGAACTCTGTGAAGTTTTTTGACAGGATCTCGTCGTATTTTGTAGAGTCCGCCCCGGTCTCCGCTACCTCGTCGTTAACACGAGCCAGGATCTTGTCGTAAAGCTGACGTCCTTGTCGGGTAAGGGCATAACCACGCTGTTCCACCTCCCCAAACCGCGCTGTATGGGATCCTTTCACGAAGGAGCCGAGTGCATCTCGGAAGTACACGGTCTCCTCCAATGCCTTGAAACTGGTCTGGCGCAGCAGAATAGGACATGAGCGGCGAGGGGGGCCTTCGATTCGTTCCTTAGCAGGCATCCCACGATTCTGCATCATCTTCTGAACAAGATCGATATCGATAGTTCGCGGGGTGAGGTGATTGATGTGACAACTAGGGAACGAGACGATATCTGCAATGAGCGGGTGCTCCGCTTTGAGAATCTGGTATTCCTCCATGGTAACGGTAGCCTGTGAGTGCCATCGAAAGGTCTCGAGGCCCTCCTTGATGAACTCCTCGTACATCGCAGGCTGGAGTTGGCCCTGCTCCTCAGCCTTTTCAATAAGCTGGATCAGACGATCCGTGAAGATATTTCTCTGCTTCAGCGCCCTCTCCACTAAATCGCGTGTCCTCTCCGTAAGCAGCTCCATCCGCAGCACCGTCGTAAACACCCGGAACGGATGTCTCGCCAGCGCCTCTCTGCTCTTGGGCCGGAATGCCGTGGCATGCATCGGGAAACCGGCAATGCTCAGGTCGTAGTACCCCACTGGGAACATGCCCATGACGGCAAACATGCGACGGATGGTAGCCAGCTCATGCGCAGTCCCTAGTCGGATGGCGCCGTGTCGTTCAACGCGGTTCCTCGGCGGCAGCACATCATCCGGGTCAATCACGTTAGGTCCTCCGAGTTCCTGGCTGGCCTGTACAGCTTCTGCGTCTGCTTTCCAGACTAGATCGACAAGGTCCCCGTAGAGGGGGACCTCGCTCTTATACATTTCCGAAAGGGCATGGCAGAAACGAGCGCGTAGGTCATCCATATCTAGCAGAAGTTCAGCAACAAAACAAAAATTAAGATACCTCCTCAGACCAAGTAGAAACAAGTACTTTATTATAACAAAGCTCGATAGAACTCACCAAATCAAAGAAAAGAAGATGAACACGATAGATAAGAAGCACTCAAGACACGTCTATATACCCGAAAAGTAAAAGATACCGACCACCCCAGTTATCAAATCCGATAAGCCAGCCATGCTCACTCCCAGCTTCATCCGCCTGCTTATCCGAATCCCGGAGTCCATCCGTCGGAATCCAGAATAGAGTATAACAAGGTAGGTATAGGTTCTTTCTCATGATGGACTTCCCCGCTCGCAAAATCCAATCAGTATCTCAGAATTACACGTTATCCTCGGGGTTTCACGTGGGGAGAATGCGGAGATAGCTTTTCCTTCTGGGGACTTGGGGTGTTGTGGTGGTTATTCCGTCGGCTGCCGACGTAGAGGGAATATGGAGGATCAGAACTACTACTATTATTATTGTAATTGTTATTATTATTACTACGACGACGTAGAACAGACTCACTATGTAAGCCCGTCTTAATCCGTCGGATTCTACCTGCAACCCCCCAGACCAGGAGTCAGTACTAGTGAAATGCTCTAATATTCTTCGTATTCGAATTAACCCACGCATCAGTCGTTATTCGGATTTACGGATGCAGCGGCATGCAGGACTTTATTCCATGGCTCATGTGGACAAAGGCGGATTTGATGGACCTGCATGTATTTACATGTATGTAGATGCATACAGGATTTCCATGTCAAGGCTCCAGAGGGCTTAACGGTCTAGACGGATATCGAGTGGTTCTGGGATACTGCCTTGTTGGTATTTTTGGGTCTACGTAGGGTTGTTAGTTTCTTTTGGGATTTACACATCTTTCTAAGTCTTATTGTATCTCTGTATTGCTTTTTGTAGAAATGATTGAGATGATAGATTGAATTAATGGTGATGGTGTAGATGTTAAAGATCGATCTGGGAGGTAGAGACTTAGGCATTATTGGCACATCATCAAAAGCACCAATTGAGCCTATCATAATAGGAAATCTATGGCATCTTAAAAGCCTACAACGAATAGCATTGGACTACAATATACCCCCGGAATCGACTAGTTAAGCCAAATAAATACATCATATAAGCTCCCTAGATAAGTTCTAGATAATATATCTAGTCCTCGGTCTTGCGAGGCGCAGGAGGAGTCTTCTTGAAGATAACAAAGTCCTGCTTCAGCAGCCAAAATCCAGTAGACTCCCGTCCATCAATCGTCTTCACCATAGGCTTAAGGTTGTGCTTCTTGGCCAGTTCGAGGTCTTCAGTCCACACATAATCCACGATCAAACTCTTCTTGACTCCAAAGACAGTATCGCTCTCCAGATATTCGCTGTCGCTGGAGTACAACGCCGTGATAAGCCTAGAGTACTCCGGGTGATCGATAATGAAGTGCTGGCAAAAGGTCTTAGCTGAGGGTAACTAATCATCAGAGTATATAGAGTCTTACCATGTGGGCAGGGCGGTACCAGTGGCGTTTCAACTTCCGCAAGAGCTCTCCAACGGGTCCGTCGTTCGACACAGGATATGCCACAGGTTTGACGCAAGAGAAGAGATAGTGGCCATTCTCCTCGGTCAGGACTTTTCCTCGGCAGTTGGGATCTCCCTGGGCGTCATACTCCAGGTCGTACACACCGTTGCCATCCGTTTCCCAGACATCAATCAGTGCCTTGCTAACAGGCTTGCCCTCTGTATCTTTGACGTAGCCGCACACAATGGTGGGTTCTCCAGGGGTCCCCTTGGAGGAGATAGATTCCCCATACTGGAACTCGTGAGCTTTCTCGTCATGAAAAGGGCCGAGAACGGTGGATTCGGTGGCACCGGGCACCGCAGGGTATGAGATGGAGTCCACGAGAGCGGAGATTCCCAGAATATCCGACAAGAGGACAAACTCGTGGCGCACATCAGTCGAGATTTGGCCAACCTAAAGGCACACATTATTAATAATCCAAAATAGAAAGAATGCAAGATATTGCATACCCGAGTGAGGAATTGCCAGGTCTGTTCCCATTCATCAAATTGCAAGCCAACGTCGCGCACGTAGTTATGAGCAGCTTGAACCAGCTTAACGATCAAGTATCTCATGCGAGGGTTATCACACATAGAATTGATTTTCATAACATTCTCAGTAATGTTTTCAACCGTCAGGTCAAGCATAGGGGGCATCTGAGCGGCTATCTCTTCTGGTGTAATTGCGGCCGCCCATTTGGCGCGGGATTTCTCGCTGAGACCAGCCAGATTAGCGGTGCCGTTGCTTTGTTCTTGTGACATATTTGCCTTGGAGGATTTTTGATGATATTTCGCAAAGCGAAGTTGTAGAGATATGGTTTGGAGATTACCATGCCTCAGTCGCAAACTCCCACCTTTTATACCATGCTCAGTACTCCCGGAAAGACCTTCATAAATCCGAGAAAAGACGTATGTCGCTTTCCCCCGCACCCCATATCGTGGGGCACAGCCATCGCATTGCTGGAATAGTATTGTGCTGTTGTGTGTCCTAGTAGAGGCAACTAAGAGTGTGTTTTGGCGATGCACGAGAATCCGTCGGAGTGGATGCCTGCAGAAAGTGTCAGGACTCAGGAGTACAGCATCCGTCGGAAGCGAAACCCCAACAACCACTAATGCCATAGCTTTTTGTGGTAGACAGATATACATAACTTAGTGCAGATCCCTATTCTTGAGGGATCCGGAGATCCGTAGAAGTCTAGAAAAGGGACAGGCCATTGTCACTGGTCAAAACACGATACTGAAAAGCATCTCATAGCCAGGTCGTCCATATTTCCTAATGTAGAGACCATCGCATAGCATCCACCGCAAGGGAGCTGAACTGCTGGGCTAGATCACCATAAGGTTTCGGCATAGGTATTTCTTTGTAATACGAATCGCTTGAGACGCTCAATGTGTTAGTTTTGAAAGCCTGGAGCCCCGGATCGCGCAAATGAGAGTGTTCCTGAACTAATAATGGCATGCATCGCGCACTATGCCAGACTACCTAGGTTACCATGTGTGGTTATCCGCAAGCGTTAGCCGTTCCGCGGGGCGAACTACCAGCCTGGGGAAACTTGGTAGTGTGGTGTGGAGCGATATTTCCCACATCCACTTCAAGGTCCTGCTGGCGCGGGAAACAAAATACACAGAAAAAACTGACGACGCTTGAATGCACGACTGCACCAGGTCTCTGAAGCTGATGCGTTGAGAGATGGATGGAGCGGACTCTGCACCAGCGACCGCAAAAGCTCGTGCCTCACGTCGAAGACCACCACGTGCTTCACGTGCTTGCGAGACTTGTCGCGTTCGAAAGACGAAGGTAAAGATCGAGCTTCTTCCTACGCCCTGCTATCTCCCCACTGCCCATGTTGTCCAAGATTCCGTCGGGATACAATCATCAAACTGACAAGAGTCAATAGTGTGATCAAGCCCAACCATGCTCATACTGTGCCTGTACGTCCCCCAGCCCTCCGATTTTGTAAGACATCAATCACCATTGACAAGGCACAACAGACCACTCGCTTGAATGCGTCTATCGAAATGTCGGCTCCAACGAAAGTGCATCTACGGCGGCAAAACGACAAGCTCAAATAAGAGAAGTCCAGAGGTATGCTCTTCACATCACTCTCACTATTCTGATTTTGCTTTGGTACTCTTCCGCCTTCTAACGTCTCGCCTAGGGCCAAAAGTCGGCCCTCGCCATGGCCTGAAGTCAATCAAGCTGACCTGCGAAATCTGGGAACCAGCCAGTCTCCACGGTTCAGTGGAAATGCATCTGCAACACCTCCTAGCCTTCAATATAGAGCGAATATCAACGCCAGTTCGTCAATAGCCTCAACGCCAAGAAAAGAAATTGATGCTAAGACCGGTGAGTCTCAACATCCTCGTGGCTTCGTTAAATGCTCACACGTAGCTTAAGCAACGTCCCCGGAACTGTGCGACTCCGCTTCTCGCGATGGCCTGGCTGGCGTCAACCTTCACACTAATGGCACGGAATTCTATGGTACTTCGTCGAACTTTGCATTCCTCGAGAATCTATATGCTCATGCCCATAGCCAAGGAGAGATACGTACTTCTGATGCAGTTGAAGATGGGGTTTCGTCTCTAATTGCTGCGTCAAACATCCTCCAACATCCACTACATGCTGATCAGAATGTTTCAAACTGTCCACCTATTCTACCACCAGAGACCCGATCGGAAATACCCAAGTCTTCCACCAGCAAATCGCAGCTCTCTATAGTAAACTTGCTTTACAACCCCAATTACCCCAGCCACTCTCCGCCGCAACTAAGCGGCAGAGTGGAAAATGAAGATCATATGAGGAACACTCCCCGAAGTTCGCCTCAAAATTTTGTTGGTCAGTAAAAATCTAGCTATCAGTTGGTCATTTTTGTGAATAGTTTCTAATCCAAACAGACCGCGACAACAGCCTAGTAGCCGCCATTGATGGGCTTCCCAATGAAGCGCAAATCGAAATTGAAAAGATATTCATCAGCAGTTACTTCTCAAATAAGCACTATATACACCCGATGCTGAACAAAAATTCTTTCATGCAACGCTGTGAACAACAAGCTTTTGTACCTTCAAAGCGCCTTGGATTCTGCCGTGGATCGTCCAAATTTTCAGGACTGTACTTCGCGGTCGTTGCATTGGGAGCTATTAATGCTAATCCCAATGAAACAGCCCTCTTGGACCATTATTGTAATTATGTATCAGATCCGAAAATTCCTGTCCCTGTTAGCAGCCCTTCGTCTTTGCATTTTGCGGACTTTTATTTCGGAGTAGCAAAGCAGAACCTTGGAGATCTCTTTGAAAGCTGCTCTTTAGAAAGCGCACAGGCTCTTTTACTTTTGGTAAGATTCGCAACAACCTTATCCAATTGCTCCCGCTGATGAGGTTGTATCCAGAGTGTCTTCTGCCAAAATGCCCTACGACCCCATAGCTGCTACATGTATAGCGGAATGGCTGTCAGAACTGCTGTGGCAGTCGGACTGGCGTCTGGGATTTCATCTTTACCGCCTGCCATCCGTCAAGAAGGTATACGGACTTGGTGGTAAGTGCCAGCCTTGTCCGCCCTATAATGTAGCTAATATTCTCTAGGTCCATATATTCGCATGAAGTGTACGTATACTCACTATGCCTATGGCTCAAATTGATTAACAAAATGGTTTCCGTGCAGGGAGATGTGTTGCTCATCTGGCCGGCTAGATAGTGTCAAGGACTTATCTTCCTATCAAGTTCCACTTCCTAAATTTAAGGTAGGGAATCTAGCCATATTGGTTCATATCTAGTGCAGTACTAACTGATGTGGATAGGGGAGCTGCGTTAATGTTGATGACCGTGATGTAGAAGGCAGCGATATTGCTATGACTCCAGTGATGGTATCCCTCGCACGCATCATGTCCGAGGCATCTCACCTCCTTTATCATTCACCAAAGCGCTCTACATGTGAAATGTCACAGACGGCAATGAGACTAGATGATAAACTACTTCGATGGAAATCCACCTTACCCGATTTTCTAAATGTAGATGCAGCTTCACTTAATGACCCTGAGTGGGCCTTCAAGCAGAAGCTGGTCTTGAGACTCAGTTAGTGTTGAAATTCCTCTTCCCCCAGATGCCTTCACACTAGAGTTGTTTGGAAACTGATGGTTATAGGATTTTACAATACCCGAATACTAATCCATCGCCCCTTCCTCGCGGCATCGTCGTCCAGTACCGAGTCGTCTGCCCTGATGCATCACCTTCACCTTTGCCTTGCAGCCGCAAAGGCCAGCCTACAGATGCAATATGAGGCTTTTCTTCACAGAATATATATTCGTACATGGTGAGTAGCCTTCTGAAGCGTATCGCCTGGCTCCATTTTGATGTAGACAATAGGTGGTATAATACAACATACGCCCTGTATGCCGTCATGATATTACTTCACGTAGTTCTCTCCGGTTACCCTGACATCCAGGAAGAAGAGCTTTTGACGGATGTTGAGAAAAGCCTCGACATTTTTGAGTCTATGAGTAATATCATTGTGGCTCATCGCTGCTCTCAAATGATCCGTGAAGTGCTGGAGCTTGCTCGAGCTTGTGTCTTAAGGCGTCGAACCCAATCAAACTCAAATGGACCTATGCCAGCTTCTACTTCTAATACCGCCCTTGGCATCGAATCCTACGATTTGAATGCAACTATCCACCCAGATACAGCCGGCATTGCTCCGTCGGGAGTCGATGGCAATTTCTTCTTTTCTCTTTTTAACCATGATTTCCAATCAGATACGCGGGCGAACATGCTGGCTAACCTAGTTGATCCGACAATTTTGGAGAATTTTGCCTTCGGAAATGGAGGGAATGACTTCTCGTTCTTCATCGATTCATAATGGTTGCTATCGAATTTGATGATACCTCGATTACATAACCTTCTGAACCTGGGGGTAGCTACCTACGAGCTTGCAGATACCCCGGCGCTTTGATTGACATTGTCTTCGTGGATCACTAACAATAGAACCACTATTGCATGATGGGAGGTATATCCAGAAAATTCCACTCTCACCATCCAATCTCATTCTAAGTTGGATGATCGTGTGGTTGTGACCAACACGACATTCAAACGCGAAAATTTGAGTAATGCAAAAACTTAAATCTCCAATACATGTTCGATAGTCTTGTTCCTCCAAGTCACTACATTGCTCCGGTTGTGGGTTTATACTGAGCTACTCGCGTGGGGGCATAAACTGAAGGCATGGCCCGTACGCTGCCCTTCTCTTTGTCAACATAATCTTCTTACCTAACCCAAACCCCAGATATAGACCCCAGCAGATGCCCAAACCTGCTGTTTCGTCGAAGCCTCTGCAGTCGGCATAAGCGCTTACCTTCCCACAGCCGTCTTGCCCGTCAATTCTCCGTCGCGGGCGTCATCCAAACGACTCGTTCGTGCCCAAAATCAAACACGCATTCTGAAACGCGATAGCAGAATTGACTCGAGGGCAAATCTGTTCATGCATCCACATAATGTCTGAGCTTTCTCTGACAACTCGGGGAGCCACTGGATGAAGACGTGGGGAAGGAAAAATGGAAGGTGTTGGGTGGGATACAGTAGGACCTGAATAGTGACTGAGGATTCCCTGGAAGTAAACATATAGTTGGATTGCTCTAGTAGCTTACTTTTTCTATCTGCAGGGTCTATATAAAACCCTTTACCCGCCGTTGATTCTAGCTGTCATCAACAATACAATCTGTAATAAACTTAGTCTATTTTACTCGTAGTGTGTAAGCCCAGAGTCTCTACTCCCTGAGGCCTCTGAAATAGATAGTCAATTCTATTGACTTGTTGATAGCTTAATTCTGCTCACTTAGTATATCTCATAATCCTAGAGCTACGAAGAAGCCAATATTTTGGGCATAATCGATTCGCAAAGTTGGGCCTAAAATTTAAGGATAGCCGAATAATCACGTGTCTGATAACAACGCAAAGAAAAAAAAAAGCAGGACAGCTTTTTCTGCAGCGCGATTACAGCAAAAAAAAAGACGCCAATCTTAAATAAATGAGATCAATGCACTGACCTACCTACCTAACTCGACTTCCGTGCTATCCCTCCGATACCCATGTCCATGGACGCCACCACCACCGACCGCGACAACACGAGTCCGCTCAACAGCGACCTCCCCGCCATGTTTCGACCCCCCGTGAACCGCGCGATGCGGGTTTTGGACCGGTCGTTCTTCAAGAAGACCGTGCCCCTATCTGCTGCGACCGTTTTCAAGGCATCTGATATCTCGAACACGCGGAAGGAGCTGTTGAAGAGCCGGGATTTGTTGGAGTTACCGCGTCTCAGCACCATTCGGGAAATCAAGGAGGATAATGTTGTTAGGAAAGCCTTCCTCCTGCGGGAAGGAATCAAACATAACGGTATGTGGCCTACGTGGATGGGGCAGGTGGACATTTCTGGAAACTCTTGGGGACATTGTGCTAATGAGTCGGGTCGCGTGGATGTAGACACTACGACGTGGTCGCCGAAGATCAGTGAGTTGGTGGATAAAGGTGTTGTAGGTCTTGGGCCGTATGATTTGACACTGGAGTATAACTACTGGAACTACTGTATGTTCTTTTTTTTTACCTGCTGGTTACCTGCACGGCGTGGCGGTTTAACGGAAGAAGGACTAATTTTGAGCAGCCGATATTATGGCCTCGATCCTACCGGAGGATATGCTCGATGAGATTCCGCAGGGTTATACTCAAGTCGGCCACATTTGTAAGTTTGCTCTAATTGTCATTGTTTTGTTGGGAGGGATCCTGACCAAAAAGCCCATCTGAACCTCCGAGAACAATACCTACCCTGGCGATTTCTCATCGCGGAAATCCTCAAAGACAAGAATCCGACTATTCGCACGGTGATCAGGAAGACTGAGGATGTAGGCTCACACAGCGAGTTCCGCACTTTTCCCTTCGAGTTACTCGCTGGTGACGACGATATGAACGTAATCCAGCATGAACAGGATTGCGAGTTCCGCTTCGACTTCTCGCGTGTATACTGGAACAGTCGTTTGGAAACGGAGCACCGTAGGCTTGTGGACAAGTTTCGGCCAGGTGAGATGGTCTGCGATGTCATGGCCGGCGTGGGACCATTTGCGGTTCCCGCGGGAAAAAAGAAGATCTTTGTTTGGGCCAATGATCTGAACCCGCATGGGTTTGAGGTAATGCAGGATGCCGTGTCAAGGAACAAGGTAGAAAACTTCGTTACCCCATTTAACCAGAATGGAAGGGATTTTATCCCATGGTCTGCAAAGGCGCTCCTCGAAGAAGACCCGGTGACCGTGACGATTCATCCCAAAGTACGACGATCGAGGAAGACTGCAAGTGATCGGGGGGAAGCGCCTCTACCGCCCCCAGAAGTGTTTCGCCGTCCGACTGTTTTCGACCACTATGTGATGAATCTGCCTGGAACAGCAATTGAGTTTCTAGACGCGTTCAGTGGTGTCTACGCTGGTCACGAGGAACTGTTTGCGCCGCACACCTCCAAGCCTCTCCCGATGATCCATGTGTACTGTTTTGCGGGCCATTCGGAAAACGAGTTGGATGACCACGTAGATATTTGCAAGCGTGTCTCCGAGCGACTTGGTTACACGATAACGACAGAAGATCGTGTTGGAGGCAGTGGAAATACAGAATTGGAGCTGACCATACACAACGTGAGGCTGGTTAGCCCTAACAAGCAGATGTTCTGTGCCAGTTTCCGTCTACCAAGGGAGGTGGCATTTAGAAAGAATTGAGGGCTTTCACATGGAGAAAATCCTGTTGCATCATGAGGCGTTCATTGGGTTAGCACTTTGGAATAGGAGTAGAAAAGCCAGCTTAAGAATTGATACCCGCAACTCAACCCTTTACCAAATTCCCTAGTATTGACTTAGATCCACATCAGAGTTTCTTTCTGTATTGTGATAAATCTACATCATAATTGATGCTAGGAAACAAACTCCCATTTCAAATCGTACTTCAAAGTTCAAGTTACCTGTTTACCTCCGTCCCAAAATGGAAGCGGCGGGTCTCTGACCGCCCTAAACTGCCGCGCAAAAACCGCCTGCGCGAGAGAGTTTTCCCGCTCCCCGCATGAGATTCAACCTCCAGCTACGTATCCCAAGATTGCACCTTGATAGCTCGTTTGAGTTTGCTTTGTATTTGAAGCCTAGATCACAGCCAAACCCAAACAGCGATTAATATTTTACGACCAGCTTCCGATTCAAAATGAGTGTGCAATTGCCCCCCCCGACGCATCGCCAGCGCGCCCTGCCCCAAGGCGAGCTCGAAGCTGCCTCAACACTCAAACTCGGAGCGGACCAGAATACTCATACATTGTCACTTTCCGAAGCGCGGCTAGTCATCAATAAGGTGCTGGAGAATAAGCGGAGAGGGGGAAAGAAATACGAGGAGCCAGAGTGAGTGCCGCGAGCTTCTTCGTTTTATCATGGCCCTTGAGGCACACGCTTACAATTTTTGTCCCTCGCAGAAACCTTACCAAGACGCTGGATTACCTTGAGGTATTTGCTCGGTTCAAGGATGAAGAGAATATCAAGGCAGTCGAGCGCCTGCTGAACTCACACACGGAATTGGAGATGTTTGAGCGGTCACAGCTGGGTATGTAATATTGCTTTTTCTTCATTCCCTGTTTTTGGTTCTTTCGTCCCATATCTGCCAGGAAAGCATGTCAATCTAATGACTTGAGTAGGAAGTCTGTGCTGCGATAACGCCGAGGAAGCCAAATCGCTTATTCCCAGTCTGCAAACCAAGATTTCAGACGGAGATTTGCAGGAGCTGCTGGATGAGCTGACCAAGCTCCGGAATTTCACCGAGTAACCCTTTGTTTCTTCTCCTTCTTTGCATTTCTATTTTGAAAGGTTGTTGGGAATGGTCTTGGTGCATCCCTGTATAGTAGCATGGAGTCAAGGAGTTAGTATACATATATGAGAAATGAAAATATTCGCGCTAGGATGGTAGATGTAGTGGCCTGAGAGAAATCTCCTTTCCGTGGTTCCTGCAAGTCTGAGTCGAATACCTAGGTATCTGAAAAGGAGTATATACCGAAGACGGTCAATTCATGCCTGACGAAGCATATACCTTAGTTACTAGGCGTGCCGTTTTTGCGCGATTATTTTAGGTAGGTCGATAAATGTGTAAACCTAAATTCAGACTTGATATGCATGATATCACCCACGCTATTAAGTAGTAATAATATCTCGTGGATTTAATATACCAGAGATTAGGGTGTTTTGAACAGTAATATCGAAGATTAAGCATAGAACCGAGGTATTCCGAAGACGTAGGCCCTCCGGATACATAACCAGGTTTACCAGAGCGCCCGTGTGAGAATTCACTTGCAACCCTCACTCAGAATGCATGTCATAGACAGAGATAGGAAAAATACGACTCGAGTACTACTGGCAGAATGGCACAGTCTTCTAGTCTCGGGTTGGTTGAAATTTTGTAGGCCTGAAAACCCAGGTTGGGGATCCTGCAGGATAGAATCCATGTAGTAACACTAGTTGAGTAGTATTATTATCTGGGCACTTCGAGACTGAAGGTTGCCTAGATTAACAGTGTAATTGCCTTTGGACAGTTGCATTAGAGGTAAACACCCTTTACTTTGGGTTGAGCTTATGAGGGATAGGAGGATGTTAAATTATCGTAGGCGTCTCTAGCAGATAGAAAGAGGTTTAGTTGATTATACTTTATGATGAAACTGTAGTAGTTGTACAAGGTATAAGAGGAATCAGACCTCTGGATAAGACTTAATAGCAATTAGGTAGCTTTGTACCTACCTAGGTAGGTATGTTTAATCAACACCACAAGCCTCAGAGTTATACTGGCCAAACCTATTTACATTAATAATTGGAATAGTGCTCAGTAATTAACTAGCGGAGTGATGCCCAAACCCCGAGCTGCCCAATTGTAGTTCTGGAAATTCCCCTTTGGAAGGAACAGTACTAAGCTTTAGTGCTAGCAAATTATAAAGTAATAAGAAAATAAGAATAGCAGCACATGCCACAAAGAACTGTCCAGCTTTCAAGAAATTAGAACTTAAAACATGGATGATGGTCCGATGGGGCTGGAAGGTGTGGGGAAACGCCGCAATCCTGCAGGGCCGATCCCCGTTACCATTTTTGCACTAGGCCGAATGGGCGTAAATAGGCAAGATTTGTAATTGGCAGGCGGTGCTTGTTATCATAGGGGAGTGATTGGCCAGGAGGCTGAGTAATGAGTGCCCAGGTCAAGCACTGGTTCCTCAGAGTCCGAGTAGGTCCATGCCGAATGGACGCTCAGGGCTGTTGCTGGTGGGTGTCTGGACTCTGCAATCTGGAGTTGATGGAGAACTCCGAGACCTCCTTTTCTCCTCATTACTATTACTCTTAGATATTTAGGATCTCGGGATTGTACAGATTATTCAAGATTTGGATACCTATATTATTTGAGTCGCATGTGATAGCTCCCAATCGCATCCACGCTCAACTGAGGTGACGCTTTGCATTGAAAACAGCAATCGATTAGAATAAAAGAATGGTCATAGGAATTCTGGAATGGCTTATTGATAGACGGGTACAATATATTACCTCAGCGTTAGGTAACAAAACGGCAAGTCGAGAAATCCAGTACGTAATACCAAGCCCCTTTCGGCAGCGGGCAGTCCAGAGACCCAATCAGATGGACGAAACTTATCTCTAGTCTTTAAATGATGGCAAACGCGATGGATTCGAGTTGAACAGCCGCAGCAGGAACCAACTGGTCCGGATGGCCTGGGCGGATATCTGTTACGTGTGGGAAATCGTGCGACTGGAGAGACTCGGAAAGATCCTTGTTGATCGATCTTTTTTCGTACGGATAGTGTCTTAATGATCCTGAATGAAGGTCAAACAGTGACACTACACGACTACTACTACAACTACAACTTGTGACCGCCTGATAGTAGCCCTCTGTACTCTTCACAGTGGTATATTATCTCTGCCTTCTCTCGACTATTGCGCTAGGGATTAGTAACTTCAATTCTTCAGAGTAGTGCTGGGTATACCTTAGATGTGACGACGTCCTATCCCAGCTGCTGCTCCTTGAGATATACGAAGAATACGGATTACGGAGTACCGACTATTATCGATATACCCATCCACTGCGACAAGTACCAGACCGAGTTCCGATCCCGCTCCAGGACCCATCTGGAAGACTCCAACACAGTGGAAACTCATCTTCATCACCATCTCATTATTATTATTATTATCGTCTGTTTTCTGGAGCCTCTCATATAGCTTAGCAGGACTACTCCAACTCTTTCCAAGATCCTCCTTTTTTCTAATTCTATATTATATTATTATCTACTACCCGTGTACTACTGTGTACTACTACGGAGAACTACGGAGGACTACTATCATCATCTATCCATTATCATTCTCATTACCTACTCTGTTCTCCCACGCATCTCCTCGCTACATCGCACCCCGATAAGCTTCTCTGCTGCGGTTCGTACGTGGCCATTATTGAATTCACTCGTCAATTCTGATCCCCTGGTCTCGCGCAGAAGCCATCCAGCCATTGGTTGATGCGCTGATCTGTGCTCCTACTGTCCTGGTAGTTACTGGGGAGCTTCCAGACCTCGGGCTTCCTCGACCCCAGATAAACCCTTCCTTTGGGGTCCTGAATTGAATTCTTTTATCATCGCCTTCTTATTGCGGACCTTCCTTGGCGCTTTGCTGCGGGAGACCCAGTTAGTTTTACGTGACCGAATCCAGCAAAGAGCCCTATCATCTGTCGTACTATTATCATTACCTACTGTTATTGCTTCTTCTTTTGGGGTCGTTCTGAGCCCTATCTTTCGGCCGTCTCTCTCCATTCATTTCCCTGTCCCTCCTTGCAACTCCATACCTCACTTATCTCTCTTCCATATCATCGTATCTTCCGGTCTTCCCTGAATGGCCGCTGTTATCACACTCCAGTCGTCCTCGACGGCTGGTCCGTCTGCAGCCTCATTCCAACAAGCTCCTTCTCCCTCAGACCACCACCACCACCACCACCACAATCCTCTTCTCCGGCCCCTAGTCCACAATAATCAACATAATCTTCAACAGCCGCCACAGCAGCAACAACAACTATCACAACCACCCGCGCCACTGCCGCGATCCTCACACTCAACTCCCTCACCACACTCTCCCCCCGCGCCCATTGGTACACTGCCTCGTCTTCCTGCACTTGTCCGGGATGGGCCGAGTTGTGACGCTTGCTTGCGCAGAAAGAGCCGATGTGCTATGAACGAAATGGTCAACAAGTGTTATTCGTGCGACTTCCATCGCCAGGACTGCACTTTTCTCCTATCATCTTCCACCACCAATCGTCCCAATACGGCAGACCTTCCGTCCAAGAAGCGTAAGCTGGACGAGACTGTCTTGAGTGATGCAGACTCTCCAAAAAGGTACCTTTAGCTACTGTTAGCAGTCTCATCTGTGCTACTCCCATTACTACTGTTGCCATTGTTGATGCCGATCTCGGACACTCTATATATCAAAATGGAGCTGGTGTACTAATCCTTTGATTTCATTGACAGGCTATTAACTATCCCCGCAATTTCCAAATCTGACAACAGTCGTTCTCTATTGAGTAATAAGCAGTCCCGGATCAACACAGCTGCCTACTGGCATCAAACTACACAACACATTGGCCTCACCACGGAGCTGGAGCCCGCTCTGCTCGCTTATATCCCAGTCGACCAAAACGACGAGAGTACCGTAGCTGCATCCCGTATTCGGAAGCTCGGCGACGACGGCACATTCATGCGAGTTATCAACACCTTGTCCCGCGCGGACTCCCCGCAATCTGTTTCATTGGACTCCATCGAAAGCTTGGTTGCCCCCTATGGATCCACCTTGGTGGAGAAATTCTTTGAACACATACACCCAACATTCCCCATCGTGATGGAGAGTGTCTTTCGTCAGTCATACAGGACTAGAAATGGCATGTCTCCCCTCTTATTGTCTGCAGTTTACGTCCTAGCTTTAAAGTTCGTCGATGTTGGTCCTGCCTCTCAATCTACCCGTCGACCAGATGCCACTCGTCTAGAGAGCACCGCTCTAAAGCTTCTTATTGAATCTTTACCCCATGCATCTATCTCGACCATTCAAGCCGGACTACTTCTTATGCAAAAGTCGACCCTCGCTACTTCGGCCCTGAATTCTCAGTTGGTGACCGCTGGATTCGAGCTTGGTCTCCACCAAGACTGCTCAGGCTGGCGAATGGAAACATGGGAGAAGGGTCTTAGGAAACGCCTTGCTTGGGCACTCTACATGCAGGACAAATGGTCTGCACTAGTGCATGGCCGGCCCTCCCATGTGGTTGCTTCCAACTGGACAGTCCAGGATCTCGTAGAGGATGACTTCACCGACGCTTTCTCTTCTAACCAACCCCAGACCGAGGATGCCCCCGTTGGCCATGGCCCTCTGTTCTTTTGCCACATGGTGGCTTTAACGACGATCCTCTCGGATATTCAAGACCGATTCTATACCCTCCAGGCTATCGAAGAATTCAAAGCTGCAGGGAATGACCGTACTCGGGTGATCTTGGAGCGTGCGAAGCCTGCCCAAATCCGTCTGAAGGATTGGTTTGGGCGACTTCCAGCGTCGCTTAAGATGGAATCCGCAACGGATCTTTTTGAGAACATTACGGAGGAAAATTCTCGTAATGGAGCTCTTCACCTATTCTACTTTGCCACTGAAATCACTCTCCACCGCTGTATTGTCCGATCACTTTCGCCAGAAACTGCTGACGCATACTTATCCCACATCTGCCGCTCCGCCGCCAAGACTCGACTGATATCAGCCATGGACTTCGTAAACAGGCTTCGCCCTCTACATCTACGATCCTTCTGGCCCGGTTCATCACGCACTCACTTTGCGTTGATTGGATCCTTTGGGGTCCTGCTACGCATCACGGCTCCCACGAAGGAAGAGGCAGAGTTCTACCGGTTACGACTATGCGAGTATCGCTGGACACTGAGCGTGAGCAAAAAGGACGCTGAATTTTTGGAGTTCGCCTTGGACAGCCTAGATAACGCCACCACCCTCGACCAACATGTTCCTGAAAAGCCCGGCATCGACGAACTAATGGTAAACACCTCGAAACCAACCTCCGCCTCCTCCCGCCCGCGCATGCAGGTCGATGATACTGTGTTAGATATCGATGGTGCCCAGGAGGTCGGACGGGGTGGTACCTCCTCTGTGATCTCGGGTCTAGCGTCTCCAGCAACATCTACCAGTGACGAGAGTATGCACGAAACTTCTATGGCACCCTTGTAACACACTCCCCCTTGTCCGCAGAATCATCCATTTACCCCTTATCATGGCGTACGCCACACTTCCTCTTCATGTCCCCCTCCCCTTTATGACTTTTATCCTCGTTTGCCCTTGAGGCCTTGAGGCCTGGAGTTCTGGGTCCTGGATCTCTCCCAGCATTTATTGATTGATACCTCATTTGGCCTAACTACGATCTTGATGATCATTGTTGCATTATGAAATGATTCCCTGGATGGATGGATGAATATTTGTTTGCACACTTGTACATACTTATGATGGATCTTATAGACGGTATGGTATGGGATAGATTTATAACTTTATTTCTCTGATGACATTTTGTTTCATATGTGTAGTACATACATGATACCTCAATAAACCAAAATAGTAGACGCTCGGTCTTGAAGACTCACAATAAAGCAACAGAGTCATGGCAAATACTGTGAGTAAGGTTTAGTATTCATAGCTCTAGCTTATTAGATCTTACATATAAGCTTTGACTGATTAGCCCTAGCTTTTTGACTCCAACTTACTGGCAGCTGCTTGAACGTGGAAATGTCTAGGTAGGAATTGTACACATGGAGGAGGGCCTTTTGGTATGTCAAGGCGCTATGAATTCATGTACGATTGCATATTTGATTCTCATGCGTACTTAAATGCTAATAATTATCATAAAAACAGTATATAATACCATAGCATGAAAGAAGAAGAAGAAGAAGAAGAAGAAGAAGAAGAAGAAGAAGAAGAAGAAGAAGAAGAAGAAGAAGAAGAAAAGAATAGAAATGAGCACAGAACTTACCAGGGTATCATACCATAATCATACCAATATCGTATCTCATCAAACTAAACCATATCAGAATCCTCATTTCCCCTCGTTCCCCGGCGCAACACTCCGATTCAACTCCCTCTGCGACTCTAGGTTCGCAATCCTCCGATTCAGCCGGGCAATCTGCTCATCCTTCCTTTTCAGTGCAGCCCACGAGATTTCACGACCGCGAGCAATACCCTTCGCCTTCAACTCATGACGATTAAAGAGATCCCCCAACTCCTCCTGCGCCGCCTTCGGAACAACCACATCATGACTCTCCAGGATCCGCGAAACCTGCAGCGCCAACTCCGACGACGAAGCCAACGGCGACTCCGCAACCCCAGACACTACACTCTTAAACCTATTCGGCGTGGGGGTGAGTAGCGGCCCTCCTCCTCCCCTAGTAGACGGCGAGGCAAAAGCAACCGACCCCGGCGTGAACGTCGCACTCGACTCCCATCCTCTCCCTCCATCATCTATATCAGATCTCTTCCGCTTCCCAGACGACGCCGTAACGTCCTCGACACGCGAGGTCTTCCGCAGCACAGGGACCCCAAAATCCGGCTGTCGAATAGGCTGCTGCTGCTTCTGATCCTCCCCATCAAGAACCCCATCCATCTCAGTATCGACTACATCATTCCACTCAAATTCATCTGTGTCTTCGGCCATCATGCGCGCCTTGGCGCTTGATAGTGGTGTCCGGATCCCCGTTTGTGTCTCTTGTTTCCTGGGTCGCGGGATCGCTTTGTCGGTTTGTGGTGTCCCGGTCCTGGTTCCAGCGCCGGTTCCTCTGCGACCTGTCTGGGGTGTTATGAGGCCTGTTTTTCCTGCGGTGGGAGGGGGAGGTTTAGAGGGTGTCCGCGGGGAGGATTCTGAGTGGGAGTTTGCGAGAACGGCTATTTTCTCGCGGGCTTCGGCGTCGCTTGCCCAGAGGAAGAATTTGCAGCGATGGGTGGGGTTTTGTTGGCAGGTATAGACTTGGGAGAGAGAAGAAGGGGGGGGAGATTGGTTAGCGTTTATATCCCATTTGAAATGATTTGAATCTCTCTTAATAGGGGATGAGATCTGGGGTTTGTAGTGAGCGGGGAGAGGGAGGGAGAGAGGGAGGGAGGGAGGGAGGGAGGGAGGGAGAGAGGGAAGGTAATACACCATCTTCCGTGGTTCACTCCATGATTCTTGGTTTGTAGTCTAATCGCTGGTGGGCGTTCAGGACAGTTGCAGCGCCAGATACCGTCGAGGAAGAGGCCGCGCAGTGGAATGGCGGTGCGAGGCGACCCCGCGCCGGCGCTCTGGTTCTTATGCGGGGATATCATGGTGCTGGTGAAGTTGCGATGATATCTGAAGGGGACGACATGCTGCTGGTGGGAGGAGTGGAATGGAGATAAAGGAAGAAAGCAACTTACTCCGAACTGGTCGCTGGGGAAACTGACGCCACTCACTGTGAAATGTCAGAATACTGGGTCGTCCTGCCGAATCCGGGGATAGTGCTGTAGTTTATTCTAATGTTGGACAGGGGAAAAAAGAGAAACAAAAGAGCTTGAGAATGATACAGAAGCTATTAGGATGCAGGCTATATCCACTGAACATAAGATAGTTACGGTTCTACGGCAATTCTCAAAGCTGCTCTCGCGGCCAAAGCCTCAGTAAGTATTTGATAGACACTATTGAACAAATATAGATCTATGGCATTCGAGGGATAAATTAAGGAACTCAGACTGTTCTCTATAAAATACAACGCCATGCGGCCAGAGACAATAGATGTATGCTCCCTTACCTGCTACTTTAGCCATGCAATGCAAATCGTGAAGTGATAGACAATGTGTACACAAATTTCAAAGTATAGATAGGCGTGTTGGGTATCATAATGAAACAGTCCTTATTCTGCAAGAACTTGGCGTAGCAAAACACCAAATGGCTCGGATAGCTTAAGAATCTCTTGCACATCTGGCTTGACAGGCTCCCCGGCTGTACGCCGAAGTTGGTCTTGTTTTCTGACCCGGCGTCTCCGCTCAGCAGCGATCGGGTCGATGTCTTCTGCTTCATCTTCAGCATCAAGATCTTCCGAAGGGTCAGAGTCCGTGTCGGAAATTGCAAGATGCTCGAGATCGGCCTGGCGGCAGGTTAGTATCTCCCAGTTTAACTCGGTCATATCTCTATTTAACCATACCTCGTCTAAACCAAAATCGCTTCCCTTAAATGTAGCACTAAATGGAGAGGAGACTGTTCCTTCGGCGGCCATCTTCTGGCGTGTCTTGTTTAGATGCCACTGCTTGCGGTCCTCGTGCCATTTTATGAGTTTATTAATCTCTTCAAGCGCGAGGTCTTTGTCGATCTGCCCGACGTCCTTGGCCCCATGGAGCAAGGCATTCATATCAAGCTTTCCACCGCGTGGCCCTTTGCGGAGGAACTCGAGGATGTTTTCAATCCACGCCATTAAGGATCCAAAGAGCCCATTATCATGTAAGTGAACCTCATGGATAAATTTGTAGAAGCTGCCTTGATGCCGTTCACAGAGATCGATAAACGCCTGGACCGTTTGATTAGGGTCAGCAGATATATCCTGTCGTTGATATTTTTCAATCACTGCAATCGCATCATCCGCAAACTTGGCGAAATCGGTAATGCTATTGTAAACGTTCGCCGACTTATAGACGCGCACCAAAGGTTCATAGAATATAGTGAAAAGATCGCGGAATAATTGAAGTGTAACCGGTTCCTCGATGATGCTCAGCATCATCGCCTTGTCTCTTTGACGGGTGTATAGTTTAAGCAGTTGCTTCATGTTAGCAAACCAGTTGGCGCCTTCTCTCATTTCCTCATCCACATGATCAACAGCGTAGTTCCAGGCTACGTAGCCATTGAATACTTTACCAAATTGGTCTGTGGTAAGTTCAAAGGGAAGATATTCTGAGCGAAGAATTGCGACGATGATGTCTACATCTTCTTCAGTAGCCTCTAAACGGATTTCATTTTTGACGATTTCTTCAGCATCCGTAAAAGCTTTTAGCTTTTGGCAAATGACGGGATCGTCAATCTTAGCAGTCATGGTATCGATTGACCGCTGAAAGCCTTTAATGCCATCGTGCAATGTCATGGAGAATATCCGTTGCAAGAGTGATCGGGAGCCAAAGGGCTGAGCTAAGAACAGGTCTAGCACACCCGTCATTACCGCCGCAGGATTGGCGATACGGATCACATTCTTCATCAACGTATAGGGTACCAAGGAGTGGATGCGTTTGGCTTGTGCAAACAGCTCTGCAGAATTGTCCTCGGCCAAGAAAAGGTGGTACAGAGTAGCGGCAACCCTAGCAATAGGAAAACAGACGTTAGCATTATCAACGCCAAGCATAATCGCGATCATCAGCAGAGAACCGATCAATGACGTACTCGATGCGAAGCCATTCAGCAAACTTCTGATACTGGGGGCTCAGGTCCTCGATAGTGGATTTCTCCCGGATCTCGGCAAATAGCTTGGTCAATCCATCTGTCATAGAACGGCCCAGGTCAGCTTCTATTACTCGAATTGTAGAACACTGAAGAACTTACTGCTCTCTACTATATCTCGACGGAATTTCTCCATGTACACATCCAACTCTGCTGCACGTTGTCTAGCGATTTCATAGAAGCGCTTCTGCTCTTCTATTCTTATGGCATCTACCTCCTTTCGCCTCTCCATATCAAAGAACTCCTCCTCGTTGGGGATAAAAGCGTCAGCGGTCAGGAACTCTTCCAAGGCTCTTGAATCAGCAACACGTTTATTTTGCAGGAGCGTACGAAGGAAGGCACGCAACGAGATTCGCTGCTCCTCTCGATAGAGCACTGTCTCTTGCGGAATCTCCACAGATGCCCGAGGAGATTTGTTCAATGACTTCCGCATAGATCCTCGCGACCTAGATCGGTGGATCTGATTATGGTCTCCCGGGGCTAGATTCCGGGACATGCGTGTCTCATCCAGGATGATGGCGTCTTGGTTTGTCGAGACTGACGATATCGAAGACTCGTCGTCATCCACTGAGCCAAATAGAGTGGACGTCGAAGAGGACTTGTTTTTCCGCGGAAGGGGTGCCAGTGCCTTGCCAGGGAGTTCAGTGCGCAATCTCTTATGGAGTTTTGCAAACTCTCCAAACCGACGGGCTACAAAAGCATCTGGCTTTCCATCACGCCGTACACGAATGATAAATTCCTAAGAAGCATGAGTGGTGGTTTTCATAGGTCAAGCACTATTCTGGAGGACCATACCGCATGTTGATGGTACCGCACTGTACGCCTGATAGACGTGACTCGGACGGCAGCAACATTGACATCCCAGCCGTTTATTGCATGCCCCTCGGGCATATTAACGAGTAATCCCTTTTCGTTAGCACCACGATCGACTACCTCCATCTCTGAGAATTGTATTCGCTCTTCGTAGCCGGATGCTGTGGGGATACCGGATACCATCATGAGCTCGACGAGCTTCTCACATTTCCGAGCCAACTTTCTCCGCTTCGTCTCTTCTAGGCGGTCTTCAGAGGATGACACGTTTTTATTCGCAAACGATTCGAGGAACTACATTTCCGGTATAAGTCCCAGTGAATCACATAGGTCCGAATATCAGATCAATTGGGATCACCCACCACCTGCAACTTATCCTGCCAAAACTCCTTCTCGCGGGCCTGGTCGAGGAAAGGAAACTTGCGCACATGATGGACGAAGATATAGCGAAGTATAGGGAGCTCGGAATCGATTGGGGCGACTTCTCCAAATTCCGATTTAAACGGGGCCCCGAAGCGATGGAGGGCGGTTGGGGAGTTCAGTTCGGCGATTTCGGCCTTAACCTGGCGGGCAATGAGCTCGCGCTTGAGGTCTATCAATGTTAGGCATGTGAACGGCGAGCTGTATTCAAGCAGAAAAAGGGAGAAGAGGAAACCAACAGTGTTCTTGCTTCCCAGTAAGGATTTGGTCGGAGCTAGGGTCATCTTGGTGATGAGCGACCGACCCAATAGTTCCATCGCTCGCGTGCATGGTGGATGATAGTTCAGTCAAACGAGCGTCCAGGAGCGAAGGGGTTCTCCTGGACGATGGAAACCGGATTCTTATAAAAGAGGGCGACGAGATAATCAACCAGCAAGCCTAATCAAGAATACAGAGTAGTTATTAATAACGCAGCGAGACTAAGCCCTGTAAGTCTTGTAATGAATGGTCTTTGGAGCAGCCCGCAGAATGGGAATCCGTCTGCCTAGTGCGGGCAGCTCTGGGCAAAGAATGACGTCTCTCTGGGCCAATCCCTCAACCTTCCAAGACTTTGGTATGCAATGAATTTTGTGAGATTCTCCGCTCTTCCTCAAAATAGTAGCTGGAGATGAGAGGTGGGAGATGAGAGAGGACAGCAGGACCGAGAAATCGATGGAGGAGGAGGAGGAGGAGGAGGGAGGGAGAAAAGGAAGACCGACGATCCTGGTGATTGATGGGGTTGGCGTCACCACCGTCGATGGCACTGATGACAGAAGCACAGAGAAGATACGATAGTTAATATCCTACTCTGGAGTAGAATTATCTGGACAACTAATTATAGTCAGTAGTTAATAGTTAATTAGTTACTCACTTCTTCTTACTCATTTTCAGCAGCGGAGGCTTCTTTTACTCCTTTTCCTCCTTTCTCCTACGACGCGTTTTGCTCAGCCTGCAGCCCCGCCGAACTGCCACCCCTCACAATAATAATTATATCATCGGAAGACTAAGAGATGGCTATTAGTTAACTAACTAACTAGTTATAACTCTTCAATGATGGCTAATTCTGGGCTCATAGTGTAACCTTGGCAATCCAAGATTCCGAAATGACACTCAATATCTTGAACCTCAACAACCCCAAAAAAGCCCAGAAGCGTCAGTCGTGGCGGATTATTTCGAATCCTCTTCTTTTGGATATATAACCTTGAAAGATTCTTATTCCGAAACCCTGGAGGCAATCCCCATTTCCGCAGATCATAAAATGCTTTGTCAACAGCGTATAAGACAGCCTGTCTCTGGACTCTACAGAGGATGACATCGTTGTGGGGGCAAAACCCAAGGGCTTGCACCGCCACCAGTACTCCTACTAAGACTCTGTTCTAGACTGTCTGCTCCAGAGTAGGAGAATGCAGGCGCTGAAGTCCATCTTACGGAGAGTGAAAAGCATTGGTATCTTTATCTAGATTCGGGTCATCCTATAGTCTGACTTATAACTCGTAGAGGGATATGTTAAGAGGGTGCTCCCAAGCTGTCAAAGAAGTCAGTCCAGAAATGTACTTCAATAAGAGTCTAATTGTGGCTGTAATAAATCAATGGTAGGCGTTGAGTCAAGTTGCTGCCAAGCTTGCGTGCTTAATTCACTAATACCTACTTATCCGCCCTCCATCTCCGCCTCTTGTCCATCCTTCTGTCCCTCACGATATCATCCTTCCATCGTTATTTCTATACAGTCCCTCGGAATGGGCCCTTTCAGTTTTAGCTGCCTCTTCTAATTTCAATTGACAGAGGAGCAAAGTCGTTCTATCCCTCCCTTCATTTCACCACTTATGACAGCCTTCCCGCCGGCCTCAACCTGCCTCGACCACTGACGTTTCCACTGCTGTCGCATGACCCTACACAACCCTTTACATTACCCTCGTATGCCGAAGAACAGCTATGGGAATACTCGAAGATCGTCAGGACTCAGAATTTCTTCCGATGGCTCGCCCTCGATCATCGTCCGCGGAGTCCCAGACCTCTTCCGATTCAGGACTGTCCGTTGATTCCGCTTTCCTCCAAGAACCGAAGTACCATGCTACATCCACGAATAAATTTGAAGTTTCCAGGGATGCTAGATACCGTGATGAGGAAGACGGAGAGCCAGATTCGAATGAATCGCTTCTTCCTTCCACAAAGACCCCGTCTGGTGGCCGCGCACGTCGAATACTCTGGCTATTGGTAGGTCTATGTTTAGGAGGCTGGTTGCTAGCGTTTGTGCTGTTCCTGACTCAAGGACGCCCAAATGTGCAAACTGCTTCGGATGCATCGCAGTTTCATGATTCCAGTTCAACTTTAATCGGCAGTAGCTCGGGGAAGCCAATTACCCTGGAACAGGTGCTCACCGGCGCATGGTCCCCACGATCACACGCAATTTCTTGGATTGCTGGTCCCAACGGCGAAGATGGCTTGTTAGTGGAGAGAGGAGAGGAAGGAGGGCAAGGTTATCTGCGCGTCAATGATATTCGCAGCCAGGAAGGTGATGGTGAGGGCGAGATACAGACCACCCGGGTGTTAATGGAAAAGCCCGAAGTTAGGGTCAATGGAAAGACTGTCGTGCCTACCACCACACGACCGAGTCCTGATTTAAAGAAGGTTTTGCTCATGTCGGAAGAGGAGAAGAACTGGAGACACTCATACACAGGGAAGTATTGGATTTTCGATGTGGAGACTCAGACGGCGCAACCTCTGGATCCTGCAGCTCCGGATGGACGCGTGCAGCTTGCGATCTGGTCACCCAAATCCGATGCCGTGGTCTTTGTGAGAGACAACAACATGTATCTGCGCAAGCTGTCTTCCAAGCACGTAATTTCCATTACTAAGGATGGTGGCGAGCAACTTTTCTACGGCGTCCCTGACTGGGTTTACGAAGAAGAAGTCTTCGCTGGGAATAGTGTGACTTGGTGGTCTGGAGATGGATCAAAGATTGCCTTCATCCGGACAAACGAGTCTGCTGTTCCCGAGTTTCCTGTTCAGTATTTTTTGTCTAGACCGTCGGGGAAAATACCTTCTCCAGGACTGGAGAATTATCCAGAAGTGAGGGAAATTAAGTACCCCAAGGCTGGATCACCCAATCCTACCGTACACCTTCAATTCTACGACGTCGAACAGAGTGAGGTTTTCTCTGTTGAGATTCCTGATGACTTTGCCGATGATGATCGCCTTATCATTGAGGTGGTGTGGGCTACCGACGGCAAAGTTCTCGTGCGGACTACCAACCGAGAAAGCGACATCGTCAAGCTATTCCTGATTGACACCCAACTTAAGGAAAGCAAGCTCATCAGGATGACCAATGTTTCTGAACTCGATGGGGGATGGGTGGAGCCAACTCAATCTACGAGATTTATCCCTGCAGATCCTAGCAAAGGTCGTCCATATGATGGATACATTGATACAGTGATCCATGATGGATATGACCATCTAGCCTATTTCAGCCCTCTTGATAACCCTGAGCCCATAATGCTTACCTCTGGTGAATGGGAAGTTGTGGACGCTCCCACTGCTGTTGATTTGAACCGGGGTTTAGTTTACTTTATCGCAACCAAGGAATCCCCCACTCAACGCCAGCTGTACCGCGTTAATTTCGATGGATCAAATCTTCAGCCGTTGACCGACACCTCGAACCCAGGATATTACGGCGTCTCATTCTCACATGGAACTGGATACGCCTTGCTTAGCTACAGAGGCCCATCAGTTCCTTGGCAATCTATCATCAGCACTGAAGGAGACGAAATTACAACGCTCAGGACTGTCGAAGACAATGCAGACCTATCTCGCCTGGTGGAAGAATATGCCCTTCCGACAGAAATCTACCAGAATGTCACTATCGATGGCTTTACTCTCCAGGTCGTTGAGCGACGGCCGCCACACTTTAACCCAGCCAAAAAGTACCCGGTCCTGTTTCATCTATACGGCGGTCCTGGTTCCCAAACTGTGAATCGGGTATTCACTGTTGATTTTCAGTCGTACATTGCATCTAACCTGGGCTATATTGTGGTTACGGTTGACGGAAGAGGCACAGGATTCATTGGAAGAGAAGCCCGCTGCATTATCCGCGGAGACGTAGGTTATTATGAAGCCTTTGATCAAATTGCTACCGCAAAAATATGGGCCGAGAAGCCGTATGTAGATGAGGCCCGGATGGCAATCTGGGGTTGGAGCTACGGCGGCTTCATGACTCTAAAGACACTTGAGCAAGACGCTGGTGAAACCTTCCAATACGGCATGGCTGTTGCACCTGTCACCGATTGGAGATTCTATGGTGAGTTTTTTTTTTTTGTCTCCTGAAGTTGCGCATATATAGGTATATATGGATGCAAAGCTAATATTCTATAGATTCTGTTTATACAGAGCGTTACATGCACACTCCCCAGCATAATCCAACTGGCTACGACAACTCTTCTATTTCAGATATGTCTGCACTTCAACAAGCCGTCCGTTTCCTAGTGATACACGGCGCATCAGATGACAACGTCCATATCCAGAACACTCTCACCCTAATCGACAAGCTGGACTTGGCCAGCGTCCAAAACTATGACCTGCATTTCTACCCCGACTCAGACCACAGCATCTTCTTCCACAATGCACATGCCATGGTTTACGAACGTATGTTCCCCCCCCCCCTCCCCCCCTTTCCCTTTTTCTTTGAATTCAATAACATGTAAATCCATCCTTGGAGGGTATATCGCTGACCAGTCCAATCGATAAACAGGCCTTTCGAGCTGGCTCATCAATGCGTTCAACGGCGAATGGCACCGAATCGCTAATCCCGTTCCGGATGAGGCGATTTGGGAGCGTCTTTCGAAACGATTTCTGCCTATATTGACCAATTGATCATTTTCTATATACTTTTTTCGTTGCTCTTGTCTAAGGAATGTTCTGGTCTGGTCATGGCTATATGTGTACACGCTCGGGTTTATTATTATACTGCTGTGGCTCTGGAAATTTCCTCTTGGGGTTACAAGGCGTTTTTATAGTGGGGTTTCGGGGGTTATTAGGGTATATATATACATATACATTATTATTATTATTATTAAATTACTTGGAATTTGTTTAACGTGTTATTATATACTAATTTTATATCAAATTCATTCATATTCTGTGTTTTGAACGTCTTTGGATGTACGTACTGTCACCCACCAACCAGGAACGAATTGTACTTGGAAAACAAACCAGTAAAAGTTTGAAAAAGAAAAAGGCGGGGAAAGCTTGGTCCGAGAATTCTTTCAATATCTATAGCGTCAGATTGCAAAGTTGACTGACTCCAAGCGCCTCGTCCATCATTATTAGATCTTCCTCCCCCGCAACGGCAATCTCTTCATACTGCTCAGTCACTTGTTCTGGATGTGCCCCAACCACATCAGTAGGATATGTAACCGGTTTTTCGTCTTGCTGTTGGTACGCCGCGGGGGGTTCAGTCTCTTCAACGACTGGGGACATACGACGACGCCGGGGAGGAGAAGGAGAGTAATGCTGGGCAGCACGAACAGGACCGCGAGTACCAACTCCCCGGCGAGGGACAGGGCGAGCATGGCGCCGACGGCGAGACGAAGAATGAGTAAAACTTTGGAGCTAGCTATTAATTTAGTGGTGAAACACAGTGAGACAGGGTATTTGTGCACTCAGTACAAGTCTTCCCTGGATGGCTCCTATTAATATATATACGCACGTATTGTACCAGCCAGCAACCTCGTCGAGACTTACCAAAAACTCGAGCCCACGACGCATCTGAATCGATTCACACTCTCTCACAATATGGCCATAGCCATGACATCTGTAACATCTTATTTCTCCCTAGGGCAAAGGTACGTTTAATTTATTGGATTTGACGGGCTTCATTTTAGGTGTGGGTTGGGATACTCACAGCTTCTGACACTGGGCAATTTCTCGAGATATGTCCATAATTCAGACAGGTGTAGCACTGTCTTGGGTCCTAATAAATGTAAACGCATTAGCATCCAGATGTCTTTAGAACAGCAGTTTCGCTCTCCATAGTCAACAGCCATGGGGCTAACAGCATGTCACGATCAGGATCCGACTTTCGAGGAGTCCAGTTGTCCAGACAGGATGTCTAGGGATTGTGGTAAAATATAATACGTACCATCAGATCTGTTATGCGAGAGAGGAACTTGCGTGAAGGAGATGGTTGCCTTTCTCTGCGGAGTATTCGAAGATGATGCTTGAAGAAGAGTGAAGAAACGAGTCACAAATCGACAGTATGATGTACTTGCACGAGGACCAGAAGATGGAAGGGAGAAGAAGAGAAGAAGAAAAGAAGAAGGAAGAAGATCGCCTTCAAGGGACTGGAGATGCGTCCGAATTGAGCAGATTGAAATTAACACAAAAACAGCAGGATTGCGGATACTTCCTGCTCTACACGTACGAAGGCCTGGCTTCAAGTGATTTACCTATTATTATTATTATATACCAGCTTTATAGCTATGAGTGATATCAAGTTTCTATTTACACCCTGGAACTTGTCAGTGTATCAAGCCAATTAATGCATTACCCTAGAGGTAATCATACAGATGATGGGGTAGTGAGGCAACCTCTACTCCTGATATAGTAGAACCAAGCGCATCTAAAGACTCCAGGAAGAACTAGATTCCTAGCAACAATAGATATGTCAGAACAAAATCTAGGTCCAGGTCGAGTATGAGCACAAATAGTCTCATCTACGTAGCCTTCGACTAGCTACTCGTTCATTGTAGGCAAACATTATGTCTTTATAAGATACCACTACGGGGCGAAAATAGTTAAACCCAGGGTCTCTAGCTTCACGAGATCAGCTCTCTTCAGATGAAAAAAAAATGCAATTATAGAATACAGTACAATGCATGAGTGTCATGCAGCAATATCTAGCTGTACATGGCGGTCCCCAAGAGGTTCCAGTAAATAGGCAAATCCATCCCCTTCCCAAGTCGTTTTCCACACGCAGCTCAACACATCTATGCCTTCACCTCCACATCAGCGGCGGCCCCTTCAGCCTCCACAACGACAGCACCCTCTTGAAGTAATTCCTCGGCAGTTTTCACCTTCACATCCATTACCCTCAAGAGCGTATATCTGTGCTTGCTCCTGACCTGCTGCACATGTCGTCGTCTCCGCTTGGTCTTCTCCTTGATCCGCAATGGCTCCGCATCAACACCCATCACCCGAACGCGACATTCATACAGACGCTCATCGATATATGGAGCCCCCTTGAGGGTGAAATCCCGGGAGCCAAGAGCTGACGCTCGGTTGAACCGGAGTACGTCTCCCGGCTTCACCTTGGGCATGAGGAACGGCAGACGGATTTGATCGCCCGCGGTGAGCAGATAAGGCTTATCATGGAGGTGGGTAGTAATATAGTGCGGTCGCTGGCTGGCGAGGTGTGGGAGCATGTCGAGAAGGGATTTGCTCACTTTAAGCGGCGAGTCAAAGGTTGGTTCCACGGGCTGTTTGTTGAGGGGGACTTGGTTGCGAGTCTCAGGAACGGCGGTAGATGGGGTAGGAGTGTGAGGTTGTTCCTTTGGAGCAGATGTCTGTGCTCGTGGTGTAGCGCTCAATGGTGACTCTGGATGTGATGTGCTGGATGTTGTTGTGGCTTGATGCAGACACGCCCGGAAGCTGGTGATAAGTGGCTGGCGCACAGATTGCTCCATTGGAAGAGCAAAAGCCCTTGCCAATGCCGAGCGAGAGAACATTTTTAAAGATAAACCGTAATAATCCGTCTCTTTTTTGTGTTGTCGGTGATTCCTGGGCTGGTTTTCCTGTCGAGAGTCGTGGTTTTGCGGCTGGCGAAGAAATTCAGCGGATGGCGGCGATAACAGACCACGTGACTTATCGCTCCGACGAACTTTTTTGAGCGGCATCGTCTCTCTAGGAAGACGCCCACCACCAGCATCGCCCATCCTATTTTTGCCCTGTGTTCTGTTCATCATGGTATGCTTTTCCTCGTATAGTCTGTTTTTTACTACTATTTGTGAACTAGAGAGCTAACGGAACTTTCTCCATATATAGCCTCAGAACGAGTTCGTCCCTCCCAACCCCCCTCTATCTAACCCACCATCCCACTCTCGCCTAACCATTCCTTGTTGTATGTAGGTATATCGAGCGCTGGCAAAAGCAGCACGGTAAACGACTGGACCACGATGAGCGTGTCCGCAAGCGTGAGGCCCGTGAATCACACAAGCAGTCGAAGGATGCGCAGAACCTGCGCGGCCTGAGGGCCAAGTTGTACCAGCAGAAGCGCCATGCGGAGAAGATCCAGATGAGGAAGCGCATCAAGGCGCAGGAGGAGAAGAATGTCAAGTCATCTGCGCCCGACGAGCCCTCCAAGACACCCTTGCCGCAATATCTGCTCGACCGCTCGCAAGCCACCAATGCCAAAGCCTTGTCCAGTGCTATTAAGGATAAGCGTGCTGAGAAGGCGGCTAAGTTCGCCGTGCCTCTGCCTAAAGTCAAGGGTATTAGTGAGGAGGAGATGTTCAAGGTTGTCAACACCGGAAAGAAGACACACAAGAAGTCGTGGAAGCGTATGATTACCAAGCCAACTTTCGTCGGCAACGACTTTACTCGTCGACCTGTGAAATATGAACGATTCATTCGGTACGTGGTCTCTTCTATCTACATATGGAACAGAAGGAGTGGAGAAACAAAAGCCTGGAAACCTGGCTATACGGACTGAATCGCTGACACACATATCTACTTAGTCCCATGGGTCTGCGCTACAAGAAGGCCAACGTCACACAGTAAGTTGCTCCTAGACTCTCAAAAACCAAAAGCACATATCCTAAAATATCTATCATCCAGCCCTGAAATGGCAGTCACCGTCCAACTCCCTATTCTATCCGTGAAGAAGAACCCCCAGAACCCCCTTTATACCCAACTCGGCGTCCTCACCAAGGGAACAATCATCGAAGTCAACGTGTCCGAACTCGGTATCGTAACCACAGGTGGAAAGGTCGCCTGGGGTAAATACGCCCAGGTCACAAACTCCCCCGAGAACGACGGCTGTGTTAATGCGTACGCTACTCCCCCGCATCTTCTTTTTCAATATCCAAGCTCCATCCAGACCAGACAAGCTAACTAACCCTCCGCAGTGTTCTCCTCGTTTAAATTTCTTCGATACCATTTCATGTCCTAGAATTATCATTTCTATCCTATTTCGTTTTGCTCTGCCTGTATTACGGATGGCGTTTGCGGCGCGTTCCTGTTGGTCATATTGACTAAAAGTATTTATGAAAATTTTCTCGTCTGTTCTGATGTACATGGGCAATCCTTTTACAATTCATAGAAGCAAGTGCAGAGAGAAACGCCATGTTTCACTTAGTTTGGATTGATCGGAGTCTCACAGTCTGTTGTTTTGTAGTTCTGTAGTGTCATATGGTTGACAGTATCCATGTCTGTGGTGAATAGTAGAAATAAGGTAATGTGGGGAGTATCATTATCTCAAAGTAGGATTTGCTAATGTAGGTAGCTCTGAATTGATGAACTGAGCGAAGACTTTGGAATGAAAGAGTAGCTATTAATTGATCTATCAATATTTACACCGCAAGTCAAAACATAGGAAAGTCGTTAGTTAAATATATTCCAAGAATACCCGAACTCCGAGCTGGATCTGGCAGCTTCCAAGCTGCATGCAACGCTCCAACGCGCCCTCAAACACCGGGTTTCTATACCCAAAAATAATAAAAAGAAGAAAACTCATAGATCCAAGAAGGCAGACAAATTAAATGCATCATACAAAAGAAACCAGGTCGAAGAGGTATTGATGTGAAAAGTCGGATCACTGGATCATTCATGATATCAAGGAAAGGTGAGAGGACAAAAGAAATGGGTTGAAATTCGAGTGTCGTTAAGCATTTTCTTCCAATGCTGCTTTTATTTTAGCAAAGAAGCCGGCCGGCCAGGCAGCTAATTCCTCGTCGTTCGGTACACCACGAACGCGGCAGTGGTTGACCACGTTTAGCAAGATTCTGCCCAGCACATCTTGGGTAATTGGAACGGCTCCTTCTAGCTGTGCATCGGGATATAGGAATGGGTCCTGTTGGCTCAAAAGTTGGCCCACGGTTGGACGTAATGATTGATCACGCTGTAAACATTGCTTCAGCGTTCTGATCAAACCTGGAGGGACGGGGACACCGCCCACACCAAAGGCTGGGAAATCAATCTTCACGTTGGGATTCGGAATAGCCATGATACGCTCATAATATTTGGCGATCTTTGCAAAAGGGGGCTGGCCATACACCATCTTGTATAGTATACAGCCTAAACTCCAGACATCACTGGGCTTGCCAAGTTTCATAACTTTACCAACACTTGCAGGTAGGCCGAGAGATGCATTTGAATCAATAAGTGCCTCTGGCGACATGTAATTTGGCGTCCCAACCTGTTGCTCACGGTGGACGTTGACAGTATTGTCCTGGATAGCGTTTGCAATACCAAAGTCGATGAGCTTTAGACGACCCTGTACGAGGAGAAAATTGGCAGGTTTCAAGTCGGAGTGAACGATATTGTAGTTGTGGACTGCCTGGACGCACTCTAGCATCTCTTTCCAATAGTATCGGGTGAAGTTAATGTCGAAAAGAGCATCCTCTGCATTCAATCGGTAGGTAAGAATCTTTTCCAGATCAGATTCTCCAATCTCCATTAACACGCTGAGAGTGTGTTTATCAGAGTTCAACTCCCAGTCGAACAAACGCACGACGCGGTCGACATTCTCTAGCTTTTTAAGGAGATCGATTTCTCCTTTATAGCCCGTCAAAGTAACCGGATCAACGTCTTCGAGATTAACCCTCTTCAGAGCAAAGATCTTATAGTTTTCGGCCATAACTCGGTAAACCCTTGAGCTACCCCCACGGCCAATGCAATCTAGGCGTGTGAACGGCTTGTGGTTAACTGAAACTTGATTGCGTTTCTTGCGAGATTGAGATGCGGTAGCAGCTCCGCCTGTAGCAGTGGCAGTTTCGAGAACCGACATTTTGGGGGGAGGGGGAGCTGGCCTGTGAGGAGTATTGTTACTTCGGGTAGACAAAATCTTCCTGGGAGAGTTCTCTGCTGGAGCCTCATGGCTGCTTTTCTTTTCATCTCCATAAATGACGGAGAGTTTCTCCGGCTTATCCAACAAATTGAACCCTTGCGATTTCACTCGCTTGAATGTTGGTGGAGGTTCATTCTCTTGATCGCGAGTGGATGGTAGAGTGGGTGGGGGAGGCACCTTGAAGACAGGCTGCTCTTTCACATCTGAGCGCCGAGAAGACGCGTCTGAAGACGATCCTGGTGTTGATTTGGAGTGCGATGCATAGGACCTTGGAGAGGATGATCTTGAGAATGGACCATCGCTGGGTCTAGCAGCCATACCTTCGGACCGATACCCACTTGTCCTCTGCGGCGGGCTTGGATCTGCCCATGAGACCTTCGGAGATGATGATTTATTCGTGCTCCTATAGCGATATTCATGATTGTCTTCATTTGGCCCTAGCTCAGCATCCTTCCCCGTATCTGAGAGGTAGTTTGGTGATTCATTATTTTCCTCGCTCTGGCGTCGAAGCACGCCGCGCCTGGCGGGGCCGTTCAAGAAGGTTCCTGTTAATCTACCGACTCTCTTCACTCTCAATGAGCTTTGAATGCCGATTTCCTCTGGGTTGCGACTGCGGAGGACGGACGATGTTCCGACCCGCGGTGCATAGTCCTCTTCGTATCTCGATTTTCGTTCGTCCTCAGAGTGGTCGACACTTCCTTGATCGTTCGCGGGGCTCCTAGTAACGGATCGCTTCTCAGAAGGCGATATAGATGGAGGAGATCGCGTATGACTACGCGAAGCATTAATGCGAACACTGCGCGTCCTGGGCGCAGGAGTAATAAAGTCATTGGAGTGAGATTTTCCGTTGGATTCTGGCCTTTCACTGCTAGGTAAGATTGAGCCTTCCCGTTTTGTCCTCGAGCTGCTCCCGAGGCCCGATCCAATTCGAACTACTCGAGGGGCTGGACTTCCGTTGGATTGATCGAGCGGAGAGGTCGTACGGGATCGTCTCTCATGACTTGATGCCGCGGAACTAACGCGATCACCTCGGCGGTACTGGTCGAGGCTCTTATTGCGCAGTCGAGGGGAAGAATTGACGTCGTCTTCATCGAGTAGAGCTTTAACGGACGCGCTGAACTTGGGCTCCGGAACTTCATCATCGGAGCTATCGCCCGCGGAGTACTGCCTAGAGATCAATGCAGCACTGCTACGAGAAGCAATTGCATTTTGAAAGTCCGGAGAAGGGCGCCTGGATCCGGAGCGAGAGATGGAGGCGCGGGACATTTGCCGGGAGGATGGTTGTTGTTGATACAGGCCACTCGCATGTGCTGTGGACAGCGAATTCGGTGAGGCGATCATCGCAATTCATAGGAAAAGCCACACGGACGTGTCGACGGATGCATCCGTTGCAGATCTCCAAAGCCACGGTCGCACCTGCGCTGCTGGTTGTGTTGTTGCTGTTTGGCTCTTGATCTCGAAACAATCACAAAACACTGCCTCAGGTTAATCCTCATAAACAATTGCGGGAGGCTGGGAGTCACGGGTCGGGGCCGCATCACGTGGTGTGCCTGTTGCCAGGGCGATTGACGCCTGTCAACAAAGCATCGCGAAGTATTCGAGTTCCTTGCAAACACTAACAATACCTGCAGTTAAATACTACTAGTAGTTCCGCAATACTAGTAAAGGCTCACAGGTCAGTATTGGTTCCGCGCATTGCCACTGCACTTTGCCATTCAATGACTTGGTCCGTGGCTGGTTTGGTGTGGCTGGTGGAGGTATCTACATTGCGCAGGGAAGGCGGTCGTAGCTGGCAGTCCTCCGCATTATGAGAGCCCCAAGTCCCAGCAATCCATCACTCACATTGGTTATTATTGAGGCTGCCACCAGTCAACAACAATATCATCATCATAGATTAGTCGAGGGCTATTCGAGCTTTTATGTACCATGGCGCCTCGGAGACCTCTGAGAAGAGCTATAAGGGCGACACTATCCCGGATTCATCGCATGCCCTTTTCCCTCTCCCCCTTGAGGACTACTGAACCTCCCCACCCCGGGGAAGTTCGGCGAGAGAGATTTGTTTCGCTTTTTTACTGAACTTATTTTTTCCGCAAGATTTGCTCCTCTCAGGTAAACATAGAGAGGACGGTTTCTTCAATTATACTTCTGGACGCTGGCTATGGGGCGAAGCGGCCCAGCTTCTTAAACGTTACCAACCCTTCAATGTCGAGGAACTCAAGGATACAGCGGCCAGATCAGTTAATGCGAAATCTTGCATTAAAATAACCAAATTACCCGAAGGCTCATACAACAAAACCTTTCTGTTAACAATGGATAATGATGTCAAGGTCATTGCGAAAATCCCCAATCCTTACATCCCGCAGAAATTCATTACAGCCAGCGAAGTTGCAACGCTTGACTTTCTTCGTAACGAGCTAGGTATACCTGTCCCGCTAGTTTTTGCATGGAGCAACAGGAAAGACCAGCCTGTTGGTGTGGAATATATTATCATGGAAAAAGCTCCTGGTAATGAGCTAAGCAAAACTTGGTTTACTATGGATGTATCAGAGAAGGTGGACATTGTGTCTCAGTTGGTAAATATTCAAGCTAAAATAGCAGCTGTCGACTTCAGTTATTATGGAAGTTTGTTCTATGGAGAGGATATTGAAGGTGGCATTAATATTCCCGGAATAGCTGATCGGTTTTGCATCGGCCCTACCTGTGATCTACGATCTTGGGAAGAGGAGAGGAAATCTATGAACGCGTATAGGGGTCCTTGTGAGCCAACCACATAACCATAATTATAGCGGATCCAACTAATAAGAGACCGAGCAGGGTCGTCATCTGCGGCGTATGCAATAGATATTGCCAGGCGAGAGAAGGAATGGATCTCCCAGTTTGCACATCCTCGTCATCTAGCAGATCCCTTAAGGCAATCGGATAGCCAAGAGTCTCCTGTTTGTCACATTAGACTTCTCAACAAGTATCTGGAAGTTATACCTCATTTGATGCCATCACATCCAGGTCTTAATCGTTCTATACTTTGGCACTCTGATTTACACTTTGGGGATATATTTGTGAAATTAAACCAGATTGTCAGCATTATTGATTGGCAAGGCTGTTCAAATCTTCCTGTTTTCCACACGTGCAGGATACCAAAATTCCTGAAAATAGATGGTCAATTACTCTTCGACCTTCCCCCAGCTGCAGGCCTCACGCCACAAGAAAAAGGAGATAATTTGCAGAGATATCAGCTTACACAACTACAGAGATTCTACATTTCTAAATTCCGCGAAATTGATAATGACATCTTCTCTGCTCTCTCATTCTCTTATGCTTTAACTCGACAGCAGCTCATTGATTTTTCAGGGTATACATGGGATGATGATGGATTATTTTTTTTTCGAGAAATGATGATTCGAACTTGGCGTGAATGGATGGAATTCACAGGCCAGCCACAGTCCTCTTGTCCTGTGGCATTTACTGCTGATGAGCTTGCGTCTCATGCTGCTCAAGAGAAGAGCTGGGAAGATCGCAGAGATCTCTTTGATGCTATTGGAGTCTCCATTGACGGCTGGGTACATCTTGAAGACTTTGAGGCAAAGGTAGAAGTAATGCGGAGTCTTGTGAGTTCTATCATAGACTCTGCAGATGACAAGGATGGCGTAAAGCGCGAACTAAGAGCTTGGAAACTCTCAGAGCCAGGGCCTGCCAGCCTGCCGGGTAATTGTGCAGTATCCAATAAATCTCAAGTGGCAAATAAGGTAAAACAGTAATCAGATGTGATTTTATCCATACTACGACGACTATTGTTACATAGGCAGTAGTATTATTACACAGGCGGTAGTATTAAATCAATAGAAATCAGCCCTTGCGTGGTGCTTCATTTAAAGGTATGCTATATTCTGCTAGTAACCAACGGCTCCTTGGATAATCGTAGAAATTCCAACCGATGGCAGTTGCTTTTTCTTCCCTCTTTTGTTGAAGAAAGATTGTCATTTTCCGACTTAATAGCCCGTCTGTCGTATGCTGCAGATGAAGGAAATATGCAAGATTATATATATCAATTCTCCGTGCTGCTACAACTCGGCGTCCATACTGAGACGTCCCAAAAACCAGATTCATCCTCCTTGGCTTCTGCTGCGGGTAAGACGTACATATTATTTTACCGAGAAGAAATATTGAGTGCTTTACAAACGGTGGCGCAGGCGAAGGGCATTGGGAATATGACCAGTATTGTCAATTTGCGAACCCCAGGGCAGAATCCATATTCACTTTCGCCCTTGAACTCTGGGTTCAGCCAGCAAGTCAACAAACACGCCTTCATTCGATGGAATATGTAAGACTGACTCACTGTTGAGGGGGACCCATCGTTCAAACAGACTCGTAGCGCCGTCCTCTGGTAAATGAAGGACGCCAAAAATAAAAATATCAATCCTTACGAGACCCCGACGGAAGCACCTGACATCACATGGTTGTTGCAAATGCGGGGCCTTTTCTTTGTTTGCTTCGGTTTTTTGAGCCTTGACTCTGCCATGGTCGAAATGCTAATGCATGAAAAGAGGCCAGGATGGACTGGTAGCCGCTGTTTAATAAATTAAATTCTCCATCAAGGCTATCTGGGTGGTAGGTCACATTCAATTCCGCTCTCTTGGTTCTCTTCGACTAACCACCTTATTTTTGGGTGCATCGATAACAGGACTGACTCAAGCCCAGCTATCTCGACCTCAAGGTTTATTGATCAGACCACTCGAACCTTTCCTCCGTCCCTCAAAGGTCTACAGAGAGTTAGTTACTTTTTACTTGATCCGCAGAATAGTCTCGACTCTTAACGCTAATGATCCATGATGAGGGCTAGCCCAGTTCAGGCTCAGTGGCTTCAGCGGCAGGCCGGATCCATCGGTTAGGCCAGCAAGAGAGTGGAGCCTCAGGATCCAAGGATCCAGGGGTTTAATTTGGATCAGGAACGCCTCTTCTGGCAACGATCTTCGGAACTACTGCTCTGTGGACTCTGGAGTACTTTGTTGGGGACATACTTTGGACTAAACTGAGCAGCATAAAACTCGTCCATTTGGGTTAAGATCCAAGACAGCCGGCGCGGGATTGGACAAGAGCATCCTGTCATACCCAAATTTTGCGTTTCGTTGTCTCACTTCTCCTTCGGAGTAGACATGCCTTGAAGTTCGGCCTGATGCAAGCTAAGGTTGTTGTTGTCCGATTATGGGATAATGGTACGCAATTCGCGAGTCGAAGACTTCGATTATGATTATTATTATTCTCGCAGGAGTTGCCTTGGTCGCTAATCGTCGACTCTGCAATCGGCATGAGTGAGTAGTAGTTAGTTCAGCTTTCCGAATCCTCCGTTTCCCCGGACCACCAATTTATCGTCATTCGGATATACTACACTCTCTTTCGTTCATAGACATTTGCAAGCCTTTTACCTCATTGTCTTCGGATCTTTTCCACTATGGCTTCGCAATAACGAAGGGTATCGTAGACCCTTGATACGCATCGAGACTGGACAAGATCCACCTTGCTTGAATTTATAGAGAGTAAAGCCTGGGAGCCTTTGCGTGTTCTTCGATGACCAGAAATCCCGGGAAGTAATGTGGTCAAAGCTCAACCGAAACTGACCGTTTCATTTCACGTTTGCTCCCTTGCTGATATGTAAGTTTTCTGGGTATAGTTCGTGGTTTTTTGCTCTTCCGGACCTCCGCCGTATTGAATGCAATCTTGATGGAGTTCCAGGAGCCCACGACCGATCAAGCATGTGTTCTCAGTATTCTCGTCTTTTTTTTTGAATTCTTGAAACGGATCGTTGTGACAAATACAAAATTCAGCAGCCAAAGCTATCCACCTGAAGCCATGGCACAAATCCTCCTGGCTGGCCGTTTGCAAGCTGCAGGAACCCTCCAGGTTTGCAGGATATTTCAAATGCACACACACTCTTAACCAGGTATGCCAAGTGCCAACACTGGTGTACATTATATTCCTTCCTTACTTCCCCTAATTTTTTTCTCTTTTCTTTTCACAGTATACTGGTATCCATATTACTATTTGTGGCTTGGGGAAAAGAAATCCTTCTTGCCTCAAAACCTTCAAGTCTACTTGCGTTATCAGAATGGCCTGACTTCTACTATTCTTTTGAAGGCCTACGATGGAAGAATTACCAACTACTAAATGATAGACTAACTTTCCTCATGAGGAGAGCCCACAGGGCGTGGAACTTGGTCCTTTGTAAGTTAGCCAACCCTGTCGCCTGAAATAGTACTGCATTCTTGCTTGGTGAGTTTGGATGTATCCACACCTAACGGCAGACTGGGACTCACTGGAGTCGTTGGTCATCCCCTGACAGCCGTGGTACACCGGTACCCGACGATGGTCCACTTGACTAAAGTTGGCTTTGAAGATCCGAATCCTTGATCAGGTATAGTAGACTACGGAGTAATCAGTACAGAGTGGTGACCAGTGGCCACGCATGGTCAGCTTAGGGGCCAGCTCCAAGTATGGACTGATTGATCATTGGGCTGGAGGTGCCCACCGTGTGAGAACGGAGGACTGACAACTGAGAAGGACTGGAGTTTGAACGAAACTCTCAGGGGTATATAAACCGGAAAACATATCTCCTTGTTATACAAACCAGCAAGCCTCTGTTAGTTCTTTCCTTTGGCCTTGTTCTGTGGATTTTTTGTCGCTCTTTTGACCATCCTACTACCAGTCTATCATTAAATTTGCTTGGGTTAAAGCTATAAAGCTATACCTCATTATATTTCTTTTGTCTATTTTTCTTTTTGCCTGCTAGGCCTCGTCGAGATCCAATTACTGTTATCTGTCTGATACATTCTTTATACTTCCTTTCCTGACATAATGCGTTCGAACACGCTGCTCTTGCTCGCCAGTGTGGCGAGCCATGCTCTTGCGCTCCCAGCTGCTGATCTGGATACTCGCTCTCCCGGACTTATTTCTGGTCTGATTGAGACTGTTACAGACATCCTCGAGGGCCAGAGCCCGGTAAACCTCCTCCACGGTCTGGGCCCCAGAGCTGCTGCGGCCCTCGGTGGTGGTGCTTTGGGTTGCAAGGCTGGTTCTGTTGACGCAGCGTACCGCAAGGAACTCGCTGCGTGGATTCGTGCTGACGCCGGCGTCCACCTTGATGCCAGCTTGAAGACCTCTCTTTTAGCTTGGTGTAATGGAGATGACTCTTTCACTCTGTCTGTGGATGCCTGTGCTGGTCTCTCCGTCTTCATCCCCACCTGCGCAAGCCTTGCAGCCGAGGCCGACCTATATGTGAACTTGGATGGTGTTTCGTCTCTTGTTGACAATGTTGTCGGTGTTCTCAGTGCTAGTGCTCAGGCTTCCCTCTCCGCCTCCCTCTCTGTCATCGGTGAACTCGATTTGGAGATCAAGGCTGCTCTTGAGTTCTGCGCCGCTGGTGGTGTTGTCTCCGATCTCTCTGTGGAGGTCATCGCAGCTCTGAAGGCTTGGTTGTCGAGCTCCGAGTGTTCACTTTCTGCTTCTCTTAAAACGGCTGTTTTGGCTTGGTGCGAGGGTGAGATTGGAGGCGATGTCATCTCCATTGGTAGCTTGCCCACTGGTGGTCTAGTAACCCTTTCTGTTGGAAATGCTGTCTACGTCCTTGTCGAAGAGACCGGTATCCTCGTCGCCAGTGCTCAGGCTTCTCTCACTGCATTCCTCAAGACTGAAGTCGGCCTGGGCATTGAAGCTGATATCAAGGCCATCCTTGAAGGGTGTGCTAAAGGAGAGCTTGCTATCTCCTTCGGCGCTGAGGCACGCACTGCTCTCTCAGCTTGGCTTGCTAGCTCTAGCTGTGAGCTCACGGCCGAGCTCAAGGCAGTTGTTGTGTTCTGGCTTTCTTTTGCAGTCTCTGCCAGCACTGAAGTCTCTCTCGGCCTCAGTACCAATATCATCACAGAGCTTTCCTCGTTCATCACTGGCACTGTGGACTCCCTTATCGGCACTCACCTCTCTGGCTTGATTTCTCTGATTGTCTCCGGGGAGGGTCTGCTCTCCATTTCATTGGAAGCTCGTGCTCAATTGGCTGCTCTCTGTAGCGGTGCCATTGATATTGAAATTGATGTTTCTATTCAAATCATCATCATCGGATGGCTTACTGGCTGCCACGAGTGCTGCACTGGTGGTACCATCCCTACTACGACTACTACTTCTAGCCTTCCTTCAAGCACCCTAACTGTCACGCCTACCATCTCTTCCACTAGCGTTCCTGTCGAGACCATCACCAGCGCGACGGTGATTACTACCACTACTAGCGTCCCTAGTGTCAGCGAGACCAGCACCCCCTGTGATACCATCACCAGCGAGACTGTGATTCCTACCACTATCAGCACCACTGGCGGTTCTAGCCCATCTGGTCCCGGTGCCACCGAGACCACCTCAACTGTGATTACTACTAGCGTTCCTGGTGGTTCTAATCCATCTGGCCCTGGTGTCACCGAGACTAGCACTCCTTGTGAGACCATCACTAGCGAGACTGTGTTTCCTACCACTACCAGCGTCCCCGGCGGCTCTAACCCATCTGGCCCTGGTGCTACTGAGACCACCTCTGTGTCAGGCCTTCCTACTACTACTACTACCGTCCCTGGAGGTTCTAACCCACCTGGACCCGGTGCCACTGCGACTACCACGCCTTGTGAGACCATCACCAGCGAGACTTTGATCCCGACCACAATCTCCACCTCGGCCACTGTACCCACCACCTCTAGCCCTCCCGAGTCGAGCTCCACTGGCCCTGAGAAGACAGTCACCGTCACTGCCACGGTGACCGCCACCGTGAGCGTTCCTTACTGCCCTACTTCTAACTAGATCCTAGAGGCCAAGGAGAAGACCTAAAGAGACGATCGCAATGGCACCAATGCTGAAAATTCTTTCTGTACATAACTAATTTTAATTCGAATTTCTCGGCAACGTCGAGAGCAGACAGACCTGCGTCCCAACCCTCTCGCCGCATACATGCTAGAGACAGCTCGACATCCGCTTCCCTCTCGCACATCGAAAAGAAGGACAAAATGAGAAATAGATACAAGGCTTGCTTTGCAGTTACCTTTTAGTTAGTGGAGTACGTTCCTTAGCTTTAATGTTAAGAACAATTCCAGCCTGGAATCCTTCCTGTACAATTCTCACGATATCTGCGCAATACTGACATAATAGTTGCACCTCAAAAGCATTTCTCCTATTTCCACTCAAGACTGAACACTACACATCTGAATACCATGCCAATCGTTATTACATGGCAAGGCAATTTATAACTAAATGCAAGTTAAGACAAAGCTGCCAAATTACGCCAAGCAACTTTTACCCCACACAGTTTGATAGTGCGTAATCGACATCGACTTAACACGAGCGACAAGCATGATCTGCACTTAACGTCTACTGTACACAGTAATAGATCCCCGAGGTAACTAGTCAGAACCTACGAGGAGAGATACAAACAAAAAAGAAAATAAAATAAATAAGAAAGAAAGGAGTAACCCTATTTATTGCATGGTACAAAGCCGATCATAATATCATTTTGCACTGTCATTGACTCGTTACTCGTAAGCTCCACGCGATTGACAGATAGACATAAATAGGAACTAAAGTAATAATAATGAATACTCCATAGCCCTAATTCCTCCTGCATAACCCCCTCCCCGTCCTCAGGAAAAAAGCACTACTTCCTAGTTTCTCCGGAATAGACAAAATAGTAATAGTCTATATAGGTAACTAGTGAACACCTGCGGAGTAATATTGCCAATTTACTACAGAGTCCTACTCCGGAGTAGGTAGGTACGTGGGTAGGTGGTATGCAGGTAAGATCCACGATACGTAATAACTAGCTACAGTTTCCTGACTCGTGCTCATGCGAGGATTCAATAATGTTTCTGCACAGTGTCAAGTCCAGTCCGGTCCAATGGGGCCCATTGCGTCCGTCGACCTCGAGCTTGTATTCTAGGGTCGTCGTCGCTCTGGATTCTTTGGCGGGGATTCACGGAATATGCTGGAGTAGCTAAGTTCTACTAAGTAACTACTAGGACTTGCCTCTTGGTAGGTATCCTGTAGGATCGTATGATGTATGTACGACTTGGGAGTTTTCTCAGGAGGGGTTTTTCAAAGAACGCGCTTGAAGAATAGAAACGGAATTGGTCATAATTATTATTGCATAGTGACTTTTCATTTTATGCTGTGTTTGCTGGTAGGGGATGCGACATACTGGCAACAGTATTCTGTCCCCCTATTTTACATCGGAGACTTTGAATTGCTACCTACCTTGTCGTTAGGGGTGGCCCGGCGCATCGCAACGAGTTTCTCGCGGAGAAGCCTTTCCCGTATCTCCGTGCTAGGGATGCGTTGATGGGGGTTTGGACGAGTGCTCTAGACAGCCGGTTGTTAGCTATAGTCATCCAAAGGAAGTATTCCAAGGCTATGTATGGTATTTCGGTACATAGCGAGGAGAAGAGAGTTAACAATGGAGTACCTCGATCAGAAAAATCATTCACCCACCTCGTTAGCATTGTTCTTTGCTTTATCGGTCTCAGGAGGAGGTGACGATTTTCGCTTTGCAGAGTCCTCTTCTTCTTGATCAGCCATTCTTTGTCGCTTCTCAGTAGGGACGGATACCGAAGAAGTACTGCGCCTTCTTCGGGCGACAGGAGCATATCTTTCGATGGAACGATGTCTCTTTTTGTCTCTTGCGCGGCTACGATTACGTGAATCGTGCCGTCGTGGGCTGACACTCTTGCTGAGAGACCGACTCCGACTCCGACTGCGACTGCGGCTGCGGCTGCGACTGACGCTTCTCGAGTGTCGGCGCCTGCGGTCTTCGCCGCGATCTCTGCTGCGACTCAAACGGCGGTCGTCACGGGGTTCATGGCCTTTTGCAACATTAGCCGCTGACTCTTTCCTGTCATCTCTTGAACCAGAAGGCGATGATCTTCGTCGAGCGCCCGTTCTATCTGAACCTCGCGACCGAGATCGCGAGCGCGACACGGACGATTCCCTTCTTCGATGCCCGTTCCTAGGGGCAGGGGAGCGGGATAAACTGCGTGAAGAAACGGATCTTTGCCTTCTGCGGTCTCTTCTGGGAGTACGTGAGCGGGATGAATCACTGCGGGAAATGGATCTAGCTCGATCACCGTAATCAGGACTGCGTCTCCTCTGTTTCCTGCGATCTCCTCGGTCTGGAGAGGCAGAGCCACCAGCTGACCTGCGTCGTCTGTTTCGATCACGTTGCTGTCGACGCGGTGGTGATCGGGACGGTGATGATGATGCAGATCGCGAGCGTGAGCGTGAGCGGCTCGCTGGCCTGGAAGGTCGACGACCTCGACGAGCCCCGGATGGCACGTATGAATCGAACTCGCGCCGTGACGGCTGGTCCCAATACCGATCCCTACTGCGTCGTCTCGGAGGCGGTGGTGACCGACGTCGGTCGTAGTCTCGACCTCCAAACCCACCGCGTCTCCCCCCTCTGCCCCTGTCTGAACGTTCTCTGCGTCTTATTTCTTCTATCTCTCGCTCCCTTGCACGCTCTTGCTCCTGCTTCTTGCGGGCCTCTTCCGCAGCCCGTTCCGCTTCGATCTAATATGTAAATTCCCAAGTCAGACAGAGAGACATAGACGACGGTAAAACATAAACAGACCTTTTCCTGAATGAGCTCGAGTTTTTTGGCTTCTAGAAGCTCCTTCGGAACACCTTGGGGATTTTCCTGCGCACTAATACATAGCGTCCAGAGCTCCTTGCAAAACTTGGCCGTATCTTTATCCAAGAACCCAGTAAGCTGAATCTGTAGAGACTTAATATCGGGCTATAATTTTCAACGTAGAGGTCAGTCACCATCAGTTAGCAAAGTAGGGGTTCTATCTCGACATAGGTAGACTATAGACATACAAATCGAGACCCTTCCAGAAGATTGAAACAGAGCTCAATCACGACGTCATCTTCATTCCCAAGAATCTCAGATATTTTCCCTGCGATCCATCTGCAACATAGGGAAGAAAGATCAAGTTAGCGAAAGTCGCGCCGCGCCCCTTCTCAGGCTCAACTCACTTTTTCATGACCTCGATATTCACCTTCGTCATGTCCACCTTCCGACTGAATTCCGGGGGGAACTTGGTCTGCTTCAGCAGCTTTGCATCCACACGATTCGCCATGTTTGCGGGCCCACTCCTGAAAACTACAAGCGATGGTGTGGAAGACTTTGAAATGACGAGCGCGTCAAGGTGTCTTGCAGTTAGTGATGATGCTGCACTATTGGTTGCTGTCACTCCCCTGATCTCGGAGGAGAGTCGGACCGAGGCTTTCCAGGCGCCCAGGCAAAGCTTCAATATTTCCCGATTAGGAAATCGAAGGATGGCCCACCTGGGAGTCCCAATCATTGCGGTTAAGATGTGTACCAAGTAGATGTGGTGGAGGAGCTGCTACGTAATAACATGCATGTCTTCCATGATCATTATACCGATTGCATACGTAAACAGCCGCACTAAAATATAGAACTTTGTAGCTCTCCTCGTCAATCTACCCGTCGACTGCCGCATCAAGAGTGACCAGCTAGATCTCGTAGGACTCGATTTACCCCCTCTCTACCTCGAAGTAGTTCGTCATCTACTTTCCCATCCTTATGTGTCGCTTTCATCTCGTAATGGAGTTCGACGAGCTCCGTCGCGAGACGGAGATCGGTATTCAATGTCTCTGCTTGCTTCGCTGCGGAATCCTTCGTCGTATTTGTATCTACAGACTCCGGTGGAGGTAGCCTTTCATTTACTGTGACAAGATTCAGGGCATCGCTGTACTCCTGTTGAGCGTTAGTTACTTATGGCCTGTTTGATACTGGCTGCAATCCACTTGATGGAAAGCCAACGCCGCGGCTCTTGAGAGATGGAGTAGACGCACGCAAGCCCGCAGCGATGTAAGATCGGATAGGATCTCTGCTACATTCATTGAGATAGGAATCCCGATGGACGCTTTTAGATTGTAAACGTTGATAACCCACTGTTCTCGAGGTGGTGGGTTTACTTAGTAAGACGGGAGAATGAAGGGTTGGGCGAAAGCTGGACCTCAGTAATCTCTCGTGGTATAGAGCAGGAGTTAAGCGATCAGCGTGATGCTGTAAAGAGTTTTGTATACTCCCGAGTACTCTGCAGTATGAAAGGAAGGCCCGTAGTGATATCTGACGACATAAGGACTGCAAGTAACGAAGTCTTAGCAGCAGACTCAAGAAGAAATAAGCTCCGAAGCTCGGCGTTTCCGAAATCCCCCACAGCGGCGCGGAGCTCCGCCGCATTGGCTTCCATTTATACGGCAAATAGGCCGAAATCTCCCCTCAGTTTACATCTCTGTTCTGAGTCAATTCCTCTTATTACTTCACAGGAGTAGACATCATGGCAGCTTCAATCAGGGCTAATTGCCGAAAGGTCATCTGCATTGGCAGGAACTATGCGTACGTTCATTCTCCCCCTCGAGGAGGTGATATCATGCAGCGCCGCGTTTCCTTGACTAACACCGAACGTCTGCAGCGACCATATCACAGAACTCAACAACACTAAGCCCAAGCAGCCATTCTTCTTCTTGAAGCCCTCTTCATCTATTCTGTGTCCTGGCGAGGGCCATGTCTTGCGACCACGAGGAACGAAACTGCACTATGAGGTGGAATTGGCTCTGGTGATGGGCAAGACTGTTCGGGATCTTGACCCGAAGGATGAGAAGGGAGCGCTGGATGCGATTCACAGTGAGTCGCACACTAATCGGAATGTTTTTTGTATTATTTTTGCACCTGGATCGGAACTGACTTTGTTCTTCTTTCCGCCTTAGGCTACCTTCTTGCCATTGACATGACCGCCCGCAATGTTCAGGATGAAGCGAAGAAGAAGGGTCTGCCGTGGACCATCGCCAAAGGATTCGACACTTTCCTGCCTGTGTCTGAGGAAATCACAAAGTCGCAGATCCCTGACCCCCATAATGCATTCCTCCGCCTGAGTGTTGGTGCTGAAGCGCGCCAGGCTGATTCCACAGGCTTGATGCTCTACCGTATTCCTAGACTCCTGGCGGAGATATCGCGCGTTATGACACTGGAAAAGGGAGACTTGGTCTTGACTGGTACGCCCAAGGGTGTCGGAGAGGTTAAGTCCGGGGATGTGATGAAGGCTTCGATTGAGGTGGACGGTAAGGAAATCGAGCAGGGTCGCATTGAAGTCGAGGTTAAAGATCGGGAAGGTCGGTATGAGTACAGCGAAACTTGAATGGACAAGTGAGCTGTGTATATATGTTGGTCATAGAATGCATATGCCCTAGGATTGAAATAATTCTAGTGTTGCATAAGTATCTATTGGGGGAATCGTGTACAATACAAGCGCTGGTACAACTAAACGTCCGATGATCGAAACATAGACGCGATTATCAGGGCATCCTCTTCATCTGCAGGAACGATGGGGATGCACCTCCGTTTCCTGTTTTCTTTGTGGTTGCCCGCATCACCTCTCACTAGACCTGGCGTATCTCTTCCATCTCTGTAGCCCTCAGTTTGTGGCGCATGTTGTTCCTGAGCGATACTCCGTACAATAGGCATCAACGCTCCCCATGAGGCCTCTGAATAGCCTATCATCTTTTCTACACGGGCTTTTATATCTGAGCTGTCCAAACCCAGCATGAACGCCTCGACGAAGACACTTTCCCTCGCTCCTGGACATATACGGACTTGCACCTGCTCAGCATATGAGATATAATCCTCGAGCGTCCGCCCATTCTGCGCCATTGTCTTCAATATATCCGTATCGGAATCGTCCCCCTGCTTATTCGAATGGCTATGCAGATTACCCCCACAAGGCGCATCTAAATCACTCAACGAATCCCATGTAGTCCCAGACAATGTCCGCGTAAAACCAGTCTGATGCAACCAAGGGTCCAGTCTCTTCGAAACCAAGGCAGAACCCCCGCTCTCTCGTTCTGAATGCGTTCGTTTAGCGCCTGCTATCTCTATCTCATACCTAGGTGATTAGCCAGATGAGCATTTGCACAGTCGACGAACCATAGCGTTTACGAACCTCCACTTTCACCACCCACCCCGTCATCACATCGCGCAACCCATCTTCCCCCATCATGTACGGCTGTGGAAGCAGACGTACGCCCGATAAATCGAGACCACTCTGCGACACGCGCAGAGAGCTGTGCTTCGACGATGTCTAGTTTCTCTCTTAACCGAGAGTTGTCGCTCTCCAGGGTCTCGGTCCTCGTAAGGATGGTAGCAAGTTTACTCTCGTATTTGGCTTCGATTTCGACCAGTTTTGTATCGAGGGTGTGCTGTACATTGTTGCTTAGTTGGCTCTGCTCTTGGACTCGTTGTGTGAGTTTGTTCATGTTTTCGTCTAATGATTTGATGCTGTTTGTCGTCGACGAGAGCTCGGTCTTGATGTTATCGATCTGATTGACGAGCTGGATGTTTTCGCGTCGGATTTCATGTGCCCATAGGATGGAGGGTGCGTTTGGGTCCCAGGTTCTGTTTGGTCTTTCCATTGCGACTTTTTTCCTTTCTTCAAGTCTGATGAGATAAATAAATGTATTAGGGAGAGGATAGTTTACGTATCTACCGAGTAAAAGGGTGGAGGATGGGAAGATGGAAAAAGAACATAAACGTAAATCAAATGAAGAGCAAATTAACTTGCCGGATTATTTCTCTACGCATTTGTCTCAGATACAAACAGGAATTAACCAAACGGAATGGTATTTACCTCTTGTCTATTGTGCTCCATAGTGAAACGCAGGTATACAACCACCCCAAATCCTTGATCACATATGCATGATAGGCTCTCATCCACCCAATTGCTCGAAGAACAAAAGTCGGGATGGACCATCGCATTTTTTTGGTGCTCGAGCTCCTGGCCAGGGACCCAGGTATAGGTATCCTTGACAGAAAACAGCAAGCGGAATACACGGTAGGAAAAGAGTAAAAAAAAGAAAACCATGTTTGGGAAAAAAAAAGATTCAAGAAGAGAGAATCATGAATTACAGCAGTAAAATTGCACAAGCATGTCGCATCTCCGTAGGCATAGAAAACAAAGGAAATCATGGAACAGCAGTGGATGGAGACATGCTGGAACTACCACCAATGCAGCGCCCACCAGCTACTGGTAACACAAAAACAAATGCTGGAGATACAGAAAGCCACTTTTTGAAGGTTTCTCCTTTACCAAGAGAAGCTGCAACGATGTCAAAAACAAGTCTTTTTCCCACCGCAACTCACCCTTGGAGCGTTATTGGCAACTGCAATCGTAATCCGCATACAGACATTAGGTGGCTCGGAAGTTTTAATGAACTTAGATGAGGTCTGTGGGAGATTTGGGTTAGCGTTTGTACTCGGGTGCGACTGGAGCTGAAAATATGGCATGCACTTACCAGCAACGTTCATGGGCATCTCCTCGATTTGAGTGCTGTAGAACTGTTCGATCTCACGCATCATACGGACATCATCAGCGGTGACGAAGTTGATGGCAACACCCTTACGACCGAAACGACCACCACGACCGATACGGTGAATGTAGTTCTCACGGTTGGCGGGCAGATCGTAGTTGATGACCAGGGAAACCTGCTGGACGTCAATACCACGAGCCAGAAGGTCAGTGGCGATCAGGACACGAGAGGATCCAGAACGGAACTCCTTCATGATGATGTCACGCTGAGACTGCTCCATGTCACCGTGCATAGCGGAGACAGTGAAGTCACGGGCAGTAAGCTTGTCAGTGAGCCAGTCGACCTTGCGGCGGGTGTTGCAGAAGATAACGGCCTGGGTGATGGTGACGGTCTCGTAGAGATCGGAGAGGGTGTCGAGCTTCCACTCCTCCTTCTCGACAGCAATGTAGAACTGCTTAATACCTTCCAGGGTAAGTTCCTGCTTCTTGACAAGGATGCGGACGGGGTCACGCATGAACTTGGTGGTCACCTCCAGGACATCCTGGGGCATGGTAGCAGACAACAGAACGACCTGGGTGGACTGGGGAAGGAGCTGGAAGATGTCGTAAATTTGCTCGGTGAAACCACGCTAAAAACGATTATTAGAACATTGACCTTTTTCCCGCTCTGAACGAGTTTCTAGAATGCAAACTTACAGACAACATCTCATCAGCCTCGTCGAGAATGAAAAGCTTCATCTGGTCGGTCTTCAAGACACGGCGCTGGATCATGTCGTGGATACGACCGGGGGTACCGACGACGAGCTGAGGACCCTTCTTGAGAGCCTCCATATCATCACGGATAGCAGTACCACCGATACAGGCGTGGCAGTCAATGCTCATGAAGTCACCAATGGCGATAACGACCTTCTGGATCTGCTGGGCCAATTCACGGGTGGGGGCAACAATCAGACCCTGGCAGGCCTTGATGTTGGGGTCGATCTTCTGCAAAGCGGAGATAGAGAAAGTAGCGGTCTTGCCAGTACCAGACTGGGCCTGAGCGATGACATCGTTACCTGGGGCGTGTTGTTAACACCGAGATCCAGCCTTGAACAAATATGTCGGTGAACTTACCCTTGATGATGGGCATGATGGCACGCTGCTGAATAGCGGAGGGACGCTCGAAACCGTAGGCATAGACACCTGCAAGATAGAAAATAACAAGCCGTTAGAAAATTCAATCCCCAGCTACCCTAATATGACGGACAAAAAAAATATCTTCACATACCGCGAAGCAGCTCAGGCTTCAGGTCCATAGAATCAAAGGAGTCGGTGACCTCATCGTAGTTGGATTCGATCTGGCCTATAAATTTGAGATACGTTAGTTAGAAAAATGTGTTCTTATCCTGCTTTTTGACTGCAGACGGTGTGGTGGTGCAAAGATTTTTTTTTTTCTTCTCCCCCTCACAATGCCTTTCAACATCCAAAAAAAAAACATTGCCACAATGACAACTAACGATATCAAAGAAAAGAGAAGAAAATAAGAGCAACATACTGTCGGGGATTTCCTCCAATCCCTTGTCGTTGGAAGCCATGTTTGCGAGTGTAGTGTAGAGTGATCACAGTCACGTACTGTGATCGATGACAGTGGGGGGTTTTGGGTAAGAACTTGAAGGGTTTTGTTCCTTAGCGACACAACAATCCCAGTGGGGTTATCAGAGTCGCAGAAAATCTCAGAGTCAAGAAAGACTTCTTCACAAGAGGATTAATCACTAGAACCACGGGTCTCTGGAATGAGAGACGATCTAGGAACTAGTATAAGGATATCGAGGTTGTGAAAAGTTGAGAGTTGGAAGAAGAAGGGGAAAAAAAGGATGGAAGAGTGGGAAAGGAATAATTTCTTCTGGATTTTTGGGGGGGAAAAAAGACGACTTTTTTTTTTTTCCTTTTCTTTTCTTACTCGCTGTTACCGCCGTTTCTATGCAAAATTACGCTGGCCGCCTGTAATTTTGGAACGAGTTTTCTGCCCAACCGCCACCCACCGCCTGCCCACTACGCCACCGAACCACGTTTTGCCGCCGCAACTTTTTTCTTCGATTCGGCTTCCAGTGTTATTCTATTGTCATTGCTATTGTTATTATTCTGGTTGGGGAATGCTCTGTTTGGAGAAGTGTGGTGGGTTTTCTGTTCAATTCACTGTGGAGAGCTCAGTGCTTTGCGCTGTGAATAGCCTTGAACCCTACTGGATGAAAGTGCAGAGAGAGGGAAAATGCCGGATATCACGACTTTAACCCGTCATGGGGATCCTGGTGAAGACCTGCTTGTGACTGATGCAATCCCTGGCCATCCTCTGGGCGTCAAACCGAGTGGCAATGCCTTATTTGCCGCTGAAAATCTCCGGGACGTGATTGGGACATTCAATCTGTTGCCTGATGAGCTGATATTGATGGTACTGGAGTGTCTTGATTGCCCAAGCCTCGTGCAGCTAGGGCAGACGTGCAAGGCGTTTTATGCTTTTACTAGGGCGGAGGATCTGTGGAAGACCATGTTTATCAGGTAAGCTGTGATAGATTGGCGTCTGTTCCATACTTCTACATAGGCTATATACATCGCATGCCTGTAGATGCTCGTAGTATGCGTCTTTGTACTGAAAACAACTTCTAGATCTCCTCCTACCTCGTTTACCTGGAAGGCAACGTGGCGTGCGACATTCCTGAACTTGTCATCGTCAAATATTGCTTCCTTGGACTGTACCGGCCTGTTTTCAGATGCTCTGCACCGCCCCTTCTACTGCGCGCATATCCCCCTGGAACCCTATGCGACCAATATTCCTCCCAGGAACCAGATCGTCCGCTTACCGAACCTTTCCCCCGAGGAGTTCCAGGAGAAATGGACCGATCAACCGTTCATTCTTACTGAGCCAGTGAAGCAGTGGCCCGCTTACCAGCACTGGTCTATAGACACCCTTTTGGACAAACATGGCGAGACACTCTTCCGAGCAGAGGCTGTGGACTGGCCTTTCAAAACATACGTGGATTACATGAAGAACAACTCGGACGAAAGCCCTCTGTATCTGTTCGACAGGGCATTTGTTTCAAAGATGGGGGTCAAAGTTGGACCCTTGGATCAGGAGGACGGGCCTAAAACGGCATACTGGCCGCCAGCATGCTTCGGGGAGGATCTATTTTCGGTCCTGGGGAATGACCGTCCAGATAGACAGTGGCTTATCATCGGACCCGAACGCTCGGGAAGTACCTTCCATAAGGACCCCAATGCCACGAGTGCCTGGAATGCAGTTATTCGTGGCTCAAAATACTGGATCATGTTTCCGTCCTCCTCTAGGCTCCCCCCTCCGCCTGGAGTCTACGTGTCGGAGGACCAGAGCGAGGTGACTTCCCCGTTGAGCATTGCGGAGTGGCTCTTGGGTTTCCATGCCGAAGCAAGGCGTACCGCGGGCTGCGTTGAAGGTATCTGTAGGGAGGGAGAAATTCTGCATGTTCCCTCAGGATGGTGGCATCTGGTCGTCAACCTCGAACCCGCGATAGCAATCACTCAGAACTTCATACCCCGAGCTCATCTACCGGCTGCTCTAGACTTCCTATCCAACAAGGCTGACCAGGTTTCTGGTTTCCGGAAGGACGTCCATAACCCCTACAACCGATTTGTGGCTGGAATGCGCGAGTCACATCCAGAATTACTGGAACAGGGATTGGACGAGCTGCAAAAGAAGACTGAGGGTAAGAAGCGTAAATGGGACGAAATCGTACACGGGAAGACAAGTACAGATACACCAGGTGTCGAGCCTGAACATGGTGGATTTAGTTTTGGCTTTGGTGATGATGGAAGCGACGTGGAAGTCCCTTGACGACAAAATTCACTCAAATTCATTGTGATTAAGTTCATTCTCATACAATGATCTATTATCGACAGGATAATGGAGATTTAAATTGCCCTAAGGGGCATCCCAGTACGGGTTTGATCACGGGAGAGAAGCAGGGGATCATTTGTATCTCCTACCAACAAGTCAGGGAGGATTCGCGCGAACCGCAAAATGTTGTGCTCAATGACAAGCCACTGACTTTGAGGCCGACGTATTCTCCCCGAACGCCAGATATCCCACGAAAGCGCCAACAGCGACCGCAAACATAACAAACCCATTATATGTCATGAACAATAGCCTGATTTGGATCAGTGCATGAGGCTTGGATAAGGTATTGAGAGAAATGACAACTCACATTATAAAGAAGCTATAGAAGACCTGTACCGCGTACAGCGCTGCCATAGTGATTTTTCCTCTCCGTTCAACGGCCCTCTTGTTATCACTACCTACAAGTAGCGGTGAGCTCGCGTCGGGGACGTATGTCTGATTATGGGGGGTATCATTGGCCGCGCCGGACTCGTTGCCGATCTCATCACCTTTACAGTGGGTGTCAATGAGAGCTCCAGCTGAACAGAGGTTGGGTGGCCAGTCAAGATATCGAAATTGTCCAACATCCGTCCCACTTTCTTCAGGGGGGAAAAGGTTGGACAATAGGGTTTATAGGATAAATCTAAAATAAAAACGAGGGAATAAAGAGAGTATGGGCTTACTTCCAACCGCAGCCGTAGAATACGCACTTAATCGTCGAGCGTGGGCAGCTTCATATTGCCGCGTAACCTGACGAACACCCTCGTAGCCGGCAGTCAAGAGCACAATAACGACTAGGGAGGCAAGGAGGGACCCAGGTCCAGTAACCCGCCATCGCGAGAAGATAATGCAAAGGTTCTTGGTAGACCAAGTAAAGAGCATCTAGTATCCCCTTCTTAGTATCCGGGCTCCGTGAACACTTGAGATAGAAAGGGAGAGGCTGGCCATGGAGCATGGCACCACCGAATTCAGCAATCGACAGACTCTAGCTCACATTCATACTGCACTGGCCCATGTCCATATCTCCATGGTCGCCATGGTCGCCATGGTCCATTCCCATATGATGCATATCCATACTGGCGGGTTGAGTCGTAAGTGTAGGGGACTCTCGCTCGCGTATATGTCGGTAATTATCCAAGACGCTACCACTGACGATAAGACAATCCCCCAGTCGTAGCTCAGATACCCTAAGAACAAGCGAGAGAGACAACAACACAGAAGACACTGGGAAAGAAATAGGGATGGATGGTAAACACGAGAGCTGCAGATGAGGAGACGACGACGACCGCCGCGAGGACCGGAAGATGCAAACAACACAAACATCGCCCGCGATAAGATCGACGAGCCTAATCTGGAAATGCCTTTGGACTCACGCATTTCCTTCTTTCCCGCACAGCGCATCCAATCCGTCCATCTATCCATCCAGCTCAATCCCACCAATTGTCCATAGCACCGCAGACCCCGCGATTAACAAGAGCTCCCCAACTGATTGGGTTTACCCCGCCAACACAAGAAAACCGCACGCAAAGACAAAATGACTGAATCCGCTCCGCCGGCCCCATCCTCTGCCCCCGGCGCAGCCAATTCCACAACCACCCCAGCAACAACAGGAACAGGGACAACCTCCAACAACAACAGCAACAACAACACCGCAACCCAAAATGGGACCGCCCCCGGTGCCAACGGCAGCGACGCGCCGGATCAAACCCGCGTAAACCGCGGCCTGCCCTACTACGAGAAACTGCGCCGCGAGCTCCGCGACACACTACAGAAAAAGCGACTCATGGATAAAAGCATGGTGGGGATTTCCTCCCCCCTCCCCGCCTTTTAGCATTTGCTAGGCTAGCATAGGTAGTGAGTGCTAATAGACGGTTGCGCAGGCCCAACTGGAAGAACAAATCTACCGGTTCGAACAATCGTACCTCGAGGAAACAACAGCCGGAAACATCATCAAGGGCTTCGACAATTACATCAAGGGCTCGTCTAGTGGGTCGACTCTCGGCGCGAGCGGGCTCTCTCTTTCTTCTAGTATGGGGACGGCGTCAAGACGGAAAGCCCAGGTTACTGAGAATGACCGAGTGTTCTCGCGGAGTTCGGCGAGTTTCATGCGGGTGCGTATTCTTCTTCTATACCCTCTTTTCTTTTCCCTTTCCCTTTGTTTTGGCTGAACGGGGGAGGCGACATTGCATATATCTTCTGTGGAATATGTGGATTAACTAACGTGATTCAAGGACTCTCCTGCCCCTTCCTCTACGCAGACGACGCCCTCGCACGCTCCGACTCCGACATCGACATATAATGGCTCGACGGGGAAACCTAACAATGGAGATACCTCGTCTGTTACAGGGAGCGTGAAGGGGTCATCGTCCTCGAAGAATAAGAAGAAGGCGTCTAAGGATACCAAAAATAACGATGATGACGATGACGATAAGCCGCCTTCAAAACGACTCAAGATCAGCTACGGGAGGGATTAACTTTTTATTTCGTTCTTTTCCTTGCTTTTCTTCTTCTTCTTCTTCTTCTTCTTCTTCTTCTTCTGAATATCTGTTTTATATTACCACGGAAAAAGGAGTTGCGGCTCGTTAGGATCGATCAATTTTCGTTTTCATTTATATTGCTTTGTCTTAGACGTTGGGAGCTCAGGCGCGATGAAAGTTTGGGCTAGGTTGTCGATGAAGCTGCATTTGCATGGTTACTTGGTTTCTCCGCCTGTACTTGTGATATCCTCTCTCTCTCTCTCTCTCTCTCTCTCTCTCTCTCGCTTTCTCTCTCGTGTTCGTGTGTACTGATATACTCATTACTTTGTCTGCTCTACCATGGTGTACTCACGTACATGGTCCAAATCTAGATAGAACAATACAACTGATACACCGCGAGATACATATAAATAAATAAATACATAAATATATATTCCTAAATACAAGTAATACCTAGCATCAAATCTTTTTCTCAGAGCTTAAAGTAAAACTGTCATAATAATGTTAACAAAAAAAGTCCTACCTACAATTGCAACCGGTACGTCGCCACCTCAAAAGCCCTCAGCTCGATATCAACGCAGGCCGCCCCGTCACCAGCACTCTTTTTAATCTCAAGAGAGATCTCATCGTCTTCGAGAATGTTACATTTCCAGGCTTTCTTAATGGGGAATTTGGACCGGATTGTTCCGCGGCTCTTCCCGCCTAGTGACTCGTAGATACGGAGGATGATACTCTGGCCTGCACGGCGGGGGAGCTCACCCCTCGAAACGTCTTCGTCGTCTTCGCCGCGCTTGACGGCATCCAGGATGAGACTGGGGGAGCCTGTGAGGGAGAGTTTCTCGAAGGCGTTTGCAGCGGTAGTTAGTGCTTCGTTTCTTGATGACGGCTGAAGAATGAGGGGGTGGTTGAAGTTGTATCCTGCCCGGACAGTGCGAGAGTCAAGGGGTCCTGCGTGAGGGAGGATGGCGTAGCGGATGTGCTGGCGTCCCATGTCTGCATGAGCGTCGGGCGCCTTGGGTGCGCGGAGGAGGGAGAGCCGCATTAGGTTGCCGCAAGTTGCGAAGCCATATTTGGAGTCGTTGAGGATGGAGACGCCGTAGCCGTGTTCTGACAGGTCGGCCCATTTGTGGCAGCAGACTTCGAACTTGGCCATGTCCCAGCTGTAAACCGGGTTAGTAGTGCTTTCACGGGCGAGCGAGGGAGAGAAAGGGTGTATGTACCTTGTATTGTAGTGCGTTGGACGCTTAATGATACCATACTGAGTCTCGTAGGATGCTTCGGTGTTTGTGATATCAACAGGGAATTCGACCTTGAGGAACTTCATGGTCTCTCGCCATTCAACCTCGCTCTCCAGCTCTACGTAAGACGGTCTGCCTTCAACCGCGGCTGCCAGGCTAATGGTAGTCTTGACCCAGCTGTGTTCACTGATCCTGGTCTCAGTCACAACACTGACACGGTATGGGTCTCGCTCAGAGATACTAGTTTTGCCTGATTGCAGTTCCTTTCTTGATTCGAGGTGGAAAACCTCGACATCCCACGCCTGCCAATAAAGGGGCTTGTCATCGAAAATGACCAATTGGCCTGCTTTCCCGCCCTTTGCAATCACCTCACGGTCTGCATCGATGTCGAACAGCGAGGTGATGACGCCGTCCTGCACCTCGACTCGCAGTTTTCCGTTCTCTAGGCGGAAGACACCAGGCTGGATCTCACTTATTTTCGCCTCCGGAACTCTTTGGCCGAGTAGGTCTTGGTGTGGGATAACACCGGACCTTCCGCTAAACAAAGCGTATTTGGAGCCGTTTGATGTAGTTATTCCCTTGGGAATTTTGACTATCTCACATCTATCCCATGGTAGAGTGTTCACTGCCACCAATTCATTTCCGTGATGGCCAAAGCCCAGCGCATCAAGAGCTTCCCTCCTTGCCTTAATCCCTGTTTCGAAGATCTGAGCATAGAGTTTGTCCGAGTCATCATAGCACATCTCGATAGAGCTACCCGGGAGACAATCATGGAATTGGCACAAGAGCACTCCCTCCCACATGTCATCAATATCCTCCTTTGGATATTTGTAGCTGGATTGCGTCAGCGACGCCAGTGTCGCCAGGAACTCAAGTTCACGAAGAAGGAATTCTGCCCTGCGATTGTTACGCTTGTTGTTCGCCTGGGTGGTGTATGTACCGCGATGTAGCTCAAAGTAGAGCTCTCCATACCACGTAGCAAACTCAGTACCATTTGCAATCTTATTTTCAAGTCTCGCGAAAAAGTCATCAACTGACTCTCCCATCTTCACTCGTGGTAGCAACCCTGTCTTGTCACTTAAGCCACGACAACGTCGTAACTTCTCAAGGTGTTCAAATGTTGGTCCTCCGCCACCATCACCCTTTCCAAACACCAAGAGTGATGTGTTGTCCTGATCCAAAGACTTGTGCTGGGTCACACTGCGCTTCACATCACCAAAGTGGGCACTAGCAGTGTACGTCTCGGACGGCGCCATGTGGCATACAACTTGGCTACCATCAAGTGCAACCCATTGGAAGGTAGTATGGGGGAAATTATTGATGTTATTCCAGCTTAGTTTCTGTGTAAAAAAGCGACTCATACCCGCAAGTCGGCAAATCTGGGGGATCTGTGTGGAATAGCCAAAGGTATCTGGCAGCCAGAAGGTGGTGCAGCGTTCTCCAAAATTGCTCTCGAAGAACCTCTGTCCATAGATGAACTGCCTTACAAGCGATTCTCCACTTGGCATGTTGGTGTCGTGCTCGACCCAGCTACCGCCAATAGGCTGAAAGTGGCCCTTTTTTACCCACCCCTTGACACGGTCGAAAACGGAGGGATAGTACTGCTTTAGCCACTTGAATTGCTGGGCCTGGGAGCAAGCAAATCTGTGCTCAGGGTAGCGATCCATCAGATCACATTGATTTGACCACGATCGGGCAACCTTGCGTTTGGTTTCAGCCCAAGGCCAAAGCCAGCAAGTGTCGATGTGGCAGTGACCGATAGCATATACAATCGGTTGCGTATCTGTATCATACACCTGCGAAGAGTCGACTTTATTTCCGAGGTATTTCTGGGCGATGCGGCGTCCTTCCTTGATAGACTCCAAGCTTCCATTGCCAGCAATGAAAGCATCTATGATGGAATTGGCCACTACATTGGCTTCGTGAGCCTCCCATCCATCCCCTGGGAACTCTCTGGCAGCATCTAAAATCATGATTAGCCCAATTCATGAATGCCCACAGACTACCGCAGAAGGTGTATACTGCAATGCACATATTTCAGCACTTCCTGCAGCCGAAACATACCTGCTATAATCCAGAAATCATAGAACAACGCCCGCGCCTCCAGGTTTACAGCAGTGATGCGCGCAGTATGCAGTGTATAGTACTTATCAGGCGCTGGAGGCTGGATCGAGTCTCCACCTGGAGCATTCCCAAACATCGCATTGCAAGCCATCTCAATGTAGAAGGTGTGTTCTTTTCCATCACGCCAGGCGTCAGGAATGATCCACTCAATACGTTCGCCACCGCCAGTGAGGCCCTGTAGCGGACGGCCGTCTTCGGACCAGACCAGACCCTCATTGTTCGCATCCCAGTGGAACTCCAAGCGCTCCTTCTCACGCATGTCCTCGGGAACGGTCAAGTGAATCCGGAACCAGTGGGTGGACCAGCTGGGGCCGAAAGAGGACCCGATGTGGGTGGGCTTGAATTCATGGGTGGTAGCATCTTCGAAGGTTGGGCGCTGGAGATCTGGGGGGGAGTAGACAGAGAGCTTGACATGATCTTCATCGGAGTTGACAGCCTCAAACAGCTTTCTGACATTGTATCAGCGGGTGTGCCAAGTGCGGACAAAGAAATAGGTCAGCGGTTCCGAGGACCGAGAAGCTGTGGATACATACCCAATAAGGTTTTGCTTTTCATACTGGCCTCTGGAGGAAAATTGGTTTAAACGGTCCGTGTATATGCTCTTAATTCGCTGGCCAACAGGACCAGTGGGCGCCCGTGGGAGAGAGCTGGGAACTTGTCGGGGAACGTCTCCACCCATCGTGAGCGGGGTTCAAAGGGAGGTGCGAGCCAGCAAGGGAGAGACTTAATGAAACCGGGGGGAGAGGTGAGACGCAAATATGGAAGTTATTTAGAGCTGGGGGAGATGACAAGGGGGAAATTAAGATGAGGGTGAGGAGAAGAAGAAAGAGGGTTGAGGTGATGGACGATGCTCAGGGACAGGAATGGGGAGCCTCAGGTGACGTCTGTTGGTTGCATGCGGAGAAGCTGCGAAATAGCGGGGAAACAAGCCAGGAATGTTCAACACACAGCCATCATCTACGTTTCTGCAGCTTAGGGAGTGTTTCATCCTATGGTTAATTTGTCTGCTTAATGATCCAAGTTCATCTGGGTTGCAGGGGGAGTAGTTCATCCTGTCAATGCTTTGATGTTTTACCAGGTATATACTAAGGTAGGAGCCACACTGACAACACTCGATGCGGACATCATCTTGAAGATCAGATCATTGTTTTTGTCTTACTTACATTGTTTGCCACCACATGGATTGGTTAATACAATGTCGAATAGCCTCCTTCGCCATCAGTAAGGGTTTGAGACATTCCCACCCGTTTGAGAATTAGCTTTCCAAACTCAGTCAATTACGGACTTTTCATCACACAAAAAAATTAAGGATTATGAAGGCACTCGAAATTCGTTCGTATTTGGGACGTTGGGATAATGCATCATGACCGATTTTCCACGGGACTTTGCCCTCCAGCACCTTAACGCCTAACTAAGCCCTGCAAGAATATCAAATAGGTATACCAGCCATATAATAAACATGATCACGCTCAAGTAGAAAAGCCAAAGGAAAGAAGAAAAACATGTGTAAAAGAAAAATGAAGGAGGGTTAAAAAAGTAGGCAGGAGAGAATGGCGGTCAGGCAGGTGCAAAGAGAAAGGAGATAGCGTCGTCCTGGACAGCAGAATAAAGTGGGTAAAATAAGAGAGAGAAAGGGAAAACAAAAAACAAAAAGAAAGAAGAGAAGAAAAATGGCCTGCCAAGTCTTTCCTTATACCCATGGATCAGCTCCGTATGTGGTATACGGGTTAACCGGTCCGACTAAGCGGATTTGTGATTTTAACTGCGTGCGCCTCCTGTCAACTTTTGACCCGATCATCTTTTTCCTCGCGCCATCGATGGCGACTATAACATGGCTAGTTCCGTCCTGCAGCGCCTTCACACAGTCGCGTGTGCTCTGCTGTAGCTGTAAGCGGGCAGCCTGACTCGGAGCCGGCGTTGCTGAGGACACAAAGACATCCTTGTTCTTAGGTGTTATAGTCTTGCGATACTTTGGGAATCGTACATGGTGACTTTGCCGATAACTGATCCGCTTCTCCTTCCCGGACTTATCCCAGATTGCAGCGCCATACTTTTGATAGGGACTGATGGGAACGGCCAGCTGCTTCTTTCTTTGGGATGCGATCGGCTTTGGCTTTTCCACGAATTCCTCCGAACAAGCTGAGGAGGCTGGTGAGACGGATATCTGGACCATCTTCTCACCGACATCCAGAGGAGTCTGTGGGACAGTGGAGGTGCTGTGTTCGGAGCGGTCACTGGTTGATGGATCAGTCCTTTGCGAAGGACTATATCTGGGCGTGTACTCCGATGGGGCGGTGGCACGCCGTGGTCTTTGCTTCGACTTGGCCCTCTCGACCGAGTTCTTCGAGAGGCGCCGTTGGACATAGGATCGTATTGAATTGCGCACATCATGAAAGCCACCCTTGCTGTCGCAGGACGTCCATCGCGAACGAGTTTTGGAGAAATCGAAGCCGGTGACAAGATTCAACCTCCCGTTGTCCTTTTTCCTGGACTTTTGGGGGATGTGGGGCGAGTTCTGCTGGAGGACAGAAGGGGTAGCGAGCTCAGGGAAGAAATCCCATTTCTTCTCGCGGAAATAGTGATTGGGCCCAACACGATTAGCCCATTGTGGCGAATGCTGACGGTAGTGGTCTTCGACCAGGAAGGTGTTGAGAGCTAAGGACGAGGTTCCACGCTCACGCTTGTTGTTTGGCTCCACAGAAGCGCGATCTAGAGTGGAAACGGAAGGATGATCGACATAGTCCGCTAGTTCATCCGAGCCAGAGCGGACAAATACGGGATAGCTCTCTGTTGAGACACTTGACTGGCGTCCGTAGCGTTTGTTGTCATCGTCGTCTTCGTCGTCGTCGTCGTCGTCGTCGTCGTCGTCTCCATCTTCAAGAGTATCGGCAGTCGTACTGCTATCGTCGCTCCATGCGGTTGAACCGTTCATGAATGGGGTGTCGGGAAGCGGTTTCGCAGGGAGTTCAGGTAAAGGTTTATCCAAGTGGACTAGCGGACGAACTGGGGAGAGGGACACTCTGGGGGGAATGACCTGCTCCAGTCCCTCGAGAGTCCGAGATGGTCTCGCTGGGGGAGCCTGTCTTGAGATAGTGTACCTCGAAGAGGGCAGCATTGTACTAGTAGTAATGAAGAGAGGGGGGGATCAATAGAATAAAGGAAAAACCCCCCCTCTGTTGAGGTATGAGGGGGATGATAAGAAGCAGAAATATGAGAGAATATGAGAGAAAGGGGGAACGGAGAGAGAGAAGAGAAGAGGAGAGGAGAGGATAATGAGGTGTACAGGAGGAGGAGGAGGAGGAGAAGTTGAACAACACACTGGGCAACTTGTGCGACAGACAGGGCTCTCTCTCGAATGCGATAAATTAGACAAGGCGAGGGACCAAAAATGCGAACTTTAAGATGAGGGGGATTTAATAACTCTTTTTCTTTTTAAATTAATGTTTTCTTTTGCGCATTCAGTCTCTAGTCTTTTTCGGGGTGAGCAGCAGCAGACGGGGATCACAAGACCCACGCCGCCTGTCAGCCCGTTGAAGTCGTTGAAGTTGAAGTCGTTGTCGACTTGATGTTATCCAGGTGAAGAGAGATACCAAGTGTCTATTTATCATTATATACGTCTGTATATGTCTATGTCCATATCAACCTAGATTCGTCACTGAGCACATCCCACAGTCTATGGAGTCGCGGAGAACGAGTCGCCTGGAGATGAGCTCGGATAGCTTCATGACGGTGACACACTGAAGCAAGGGATGCTGCCCGTTGAGCACCGCCTGCGCAGGCTGACCTCATTCCTCTATCCTGATGATACAGTTAAGAAATGAAGAGACATCATCAAGGATTCTACACATGGCAGCTTGATGACGATTGCTTACTATTCCAATGCGTGGATATTTATATCAAGGTTCTTTGATCCTTCGATCCACAAACTTTCATTGACGAACTGACGAACTCCGGAGTTCAAGATGATGTTGGCTGCTGATGCATCACATTTCATTCATGCAGCCGGAACGCCCTTTTGCTTTCTTTCTGTCTTTCTTTCTTTCTTTCTCTTTTCTTTTCTTATTATCGTTCGTCTTCGATGAAGCATTCGACTGTTTCTTTGTCTTTTCATCACTCACATACCCGTCCCGTGCGTACAGAGGTACATGCAGAGTACATATGTAGGTACAACCTACAGTCGGTACTCTCGCACTGTAGCACTGATTCTTGATTCTTAATTCTTGATTCCTGATTCTGACTTGATTTAGACACTGCAGAGTTTAATCGACGTGTTATCTATCATATTATCATGATCGTACTCAATAGAATGCATACTTTTGCATTTTTCCTGTGTACTGTGTGTTCAGGGGTAATCAAGCAATCCTCGAGAAATAATTGAAAATAATCAAAAATAAAGAATCAATAAATAAAATAGTACTAAAGACTGGTAGAGTCTATTTCCCCAGGATACCCTGTCTTGACATCAGTCTCATTTTTGCGTTCTCTATGTACATAATCAGCAGAGTAATAGTAATAGTAATCCTAATCCTAATCCTAAGCCAGCTTAGCCAAATCCAAGTCCTCCTGAAAGATCGTTCCAAATGATCGTATGCAAACCCCGCGCAACATCCAGCTCACTAACTAACTAACTAACTAACTACCGCTCGTCCCTGAGTCATTTTGTCTCGTCCAGTTGAGGTAACCCAGCACTTTCGTTTTCGGTCGACTGTGTTTGGATAACGGTCGAGCTTGTCTGGTTGTCTGGACATAAAAAAGAAAATAGTCGCCTTGTGGCCTCTAAAGACGTGCAAGATTGTTTGGAATTGTCTAGGGTGCCTATATATAGTTATACCTAGGCCTAGGAGTATACAGCAGAGTGAAAAAAAAAAAAATACGTAGTTACTACTAGTAAACTAAGATACAGGTTATCTACGAGTTTGTCCGTTCTATATACAAGTTGGACTACACCCAAAACATCCAGGACCTGCTTGGATACAACCCCCCCCTATCGACAAAGAAAGAAAATATCTTACTCGAAGGTGTATATTAGCCACTCTACTTCTTCAACGGACACCAAGACTGCAGGAAGTACTCCGCCGTCTCCCCACTATTTATGGTACAGTTAAACGCCGGTTTCGACACTGTATGCAGCCCATCAAACCCAAGACAGGGCCGCGTCTCTTCATTCTGGTCGCAGTACAGATCGCCCGCATCATCACCTATAGCCACATACTCGCAGCCCGACAACTCCGCCGCATCAAACGGACCTAATTCGCTGGGATATGGGTCGTCCAGAGAGGACATGGGGCTTGAGGCGACTTCGTAGTCTTCGTTGCAGACCTCATCTTCGCTGAATTCTAGGGGGAATTCGGGGAGGAGGAGCCCGGCCCAGCGCCAGGTTGACTCGTCGTTTGTGATGCTGTTGCGCGCGAAGATCCAGAAGGTGAGGTTGGCGCTGGAGGTGGGGAGGCCTGGTGGCGTGGTGGGTTTGCTTGTTGTGGTTGTGGACTCGGACGTGGAGGTTGGCGCTGTATCGAATCCCTCGAGGACGGTTAGATTGCCGAACATGTAGGAGAGGACGGAGTCTAGTGAGATGACAAGGCTTGTAATGTCTGCGCCGGACTCCTCTGTTGGCTCTGGCCATTGCTCCATTGTTATCGGGACGGCTGGCGCGGGTGTGCCGATGGTTTTGGTTGAAGAGGCAGTCACGGAACAAGCTGAAGTAGTGGAGCAGGCAAAGTCGCACCCTGAACCTTCGACACATGCTGTGGAGCAGATCTGGGCTGTTTCGGTGCTGCAGTCGTCGTCTTGGTCGTCGTTGTCATCGGAGCCGCCGCCAGTGCCACCTCCACCACCTCCACCACCTCCGCCACCGGATGTATTCCAGATAGGTAGGCAAAAGAGACAGGGCCCTTCGCAGTGTGGTTCACAGCTGTGGCCGGCGCCCGAGTCCCCCTTGTGCGTGGAGGGACTAGGTTTCCCGGAAGACCAGGTGGTTGTGGCGGTGTTCAGCTCGGTATCCTTTTCGGTCTGGGACCAGGGATACGGAGGCGGAGCTACGGTAATGGTGGTGCTTGTTGGGTTGGGGCCTAACCCGAACGGAGGCAGAGTGTATACCATGTAGGGCAAGGTGATGCTGCTCGTCATCTCCAGCGTGAAAGGGAGAGCCTGGCTAGCATTGATGGATATACCCCACACGGGGATATCGGTGACCACGGCTTAAAAGTTGGTCAGTGAATGTAACGGACTAGAGAGAGAGAGAAGGGAGGGGGGGGGGGGGGGAGGTTTGGTCATTTTGGCTTACAGGCTGGAAAGGAGATTGTGATATCGGTTTCGGTAATTTCATATTCTTGGTATGTGGTTGTGAATCCATCTTCGTAGGTGGTCGTTCTGGTGGTCAGGTAGCTCTGTTCGACGGGAGTGGTCCAAGGGGGAATAGAGATGGTGGAAGGGCTGGCAAGCGGCAGTGGAGGCATGATAATTGAGCATGGAGGCTGGCATTGGACCACTGGTGAAGGCTCGTCCCAGATGGAAGGTGAGATGTAGACGTCGCCATCTCCGGAGCCGGACCCAGAGCCTCCACTGCTGGAATCACCAGACTGTTCTACACAGGCTCCTTCGGGACAGTACCCCCGCTGGCAGGCGTATTCGCACAGGGGACCGTAGATGACCGGGTCCAGTTCAGGAGCGGCGGCGCCAGTGACATCAGAGGTTGTAGGGTTCATAACATTCACTGCTCCCTCACCCGTACAGGTACACGCATTCATCGGACAAAAGCCATGTGCGCAGCCAAAGTCGCAAAGCCCAGCAAGGTTACCTTCACCGGTTCCTGAAGTACAGGCTGGCGGGAGAAACGGTGAGACTGACGGCGTGGTCAACGGCACCTCCACAGTACCACATGCGGTGGGCGGACAATACCCCAGGTTGCAGTCAAACATGCACAGCCCACTATAGCTGGCATCCTCGCCGGCAATAGGATAGCCTAGCACGGCTGTTGAATTGGGCTTCTCATAGCCCAGACCCATCGCCGTACACGTGCACGCCCCGATGGGACAGTATCCGTAGCGGCAAGCGAATTCGCACAGGCCGGCAAAGTTATTGGCACCGGCGCCGTTCATACAGACCTGATCAGAGAGAGGGAGCCTCGGCCAGGCCGACACCGTGTCCCCCGTCACACTACCGACCCAGGCATTCCAGTTTTCAATCCCCCCAGGACAGCCAGCGGAGATATCCTTCCCTTCGATAGTGGCAATTACAGTGTTATCACGGAGCAATGACACAGTAACAGGGCCCGTACGACCGTCAAAGGCCACACTACCGTGGTAGGCTCCGACATCCTCATCCGGGACAGTGGACCACGGGGCGCTTTCAGCAGACCCTCCGATGGAAACCACCACGCCTGAAAAGGAACCAAGCACGGCAGAGAAGAAGATCCGGTCCTGAGCTATCTCTGCTGGTGGAAACTCAATCTGCAGCTGTGATGCAGTGTTACCCGTGGTGCCTCCACTGCCACAGGCAGCTGTGGGCGTCAGCCGGTACCAAGCCACAAGCCTTTCTTCTGTAATATGGGCAGTACCGTCTTTATACATGTCAATCCAGAAAGGTAGAGTGGCTCGCCAGCCATCATGTGGCATATCAGTTGCATAGTTGAATGGCGCTTCACCAATATTAAACGCCTCCATGGCCTTATCATACAGGGGTCCGATGTAGTGAGATTCGCCATAGTCATTCCAGGAGATAATCTCAACAAACTCTGGCTGCAGGTAAAGAACCTCTTCCCACCGGTCATGCCACAGGTGATCACCCCGCCACATCCAGTTCTTTTTATACCCCGGCAGATTTGTGTAGAACCACGGGGAAACAGGCATCATGTACGGCATACCAGCCAAATACTGGATATACGAGGCGTCAACATATGTGTCCATATCCTGCGGACCCCAGGGCCAGCCAGCCCAGCTGAAAAGACCGTCCACAACGCCCGTCGCAACAGCGGGCTTGGCTCCAAGTGACGACCAGCTGGGGATGAAGAAACATCCCGTAGCAGATTTGATTTCAGGCCAATCGTCAGCTCGGCCGGGCCCTTCAAAGGTCGAGACAAACGCTTGGCCCTGGTAGAAGAAGTAAGAGGAATGTGCGCTATACTGGTTGATCAGGTTAATGACATCCGTCTTTGGCCAATTGCCATTCCCCACATAATCGAAGGAGAAGAAGAGATTAAAGCCGACTTTGTCGGCGGCTGAGAAGGCAGCTGGGAGGGCGTCGATGTTATTCGGGTCGTTATAGGCCATGTTTAGTGCGAAGGCGTCAATGTGCGCTTCCTGCGCGAGTTTCATGTCGTTCTCCCAGTCGTCCGACGTGTAATTGGCAGAATTGGTCACCTAATTCCATTTGGTCATTAACAATGAGGATTCGAAACGAGTGCAGTACGTATAGGAGAAAGACACCGGTTCTTACCATGAAGTGAGCAAAGACAGCCGCTGCCTGCACCCGGCAGGCCAGCAGAAGGACAGCGGCGAGCAAGGCTGCGAAGGACATCATGGCTGGCATGGCTGGCATGGATGCACGAAACAATTCGGAGGATGGAGGACAAAACACGCAGACTTTGAATCACCCCGTGTCATGACAGATAGCGGCAAAAGCCATCCTCGGTCTCTCTTGAGTTATTGATGGAGTGGGACGGCACTACCATACTATGTAGCAAGCTATATCGACTCAAATCATGTCCGGTGTGCTAGGATATACCACTAGGCTATGTGTAATAGTCCAGAGCGCTTTCACGAGTGGCGCCATTTCCTCGAGCATAGTCCGATAATCGAAAGCTTCCCCAAATTAATCCCTAGTGCAACTGTACGCAAGAAAACTTGGATGTGTTTCTTTTCTGGGAACCAAAGGTTGGAGACGACGTGTGAACATGAGCTAAAGGACGTACTGTGTAAGCGAACAAGGCCTTCGGAGATGAACACTTCTCCACCACAGGGTTCGCAGCTAAATTTTAACTAATATATGCAGGTTGGTTATCTAGTACCAGCCTTGAGTTGTGGGACGATCTAAATTGAGTTAAGTTTGGCTTCCCCCAAGGAGGGAGGGCGAATCACATCGACAACATGGGCAACAGGCTCACATCCCCCGAAAGTGAAGCCAGTGCTATTGGAAACGGTCACTGGCACGGTGCGGTGCAGGTCACATTGGCCCGAGTGATCCACATAGACCCAGGCCTCACAGTTTCTGACCTTGCCGCACCAGTTCTGGCACTCTAGGGCTGTGCTGTAGTCGAAGGAGAAGGTGATAGGACCACTGTTGAAGCAGGCAATCGTGTCGTTGTGGATAGAGGTCCAGCAGTCGGACGAGGAGGAGGAGGGGGAGGCTTGGGCGCCTGCCAGGACGCCTGCCAGAGCAGCCGACAAAAAGATAAAAGAGCGGATAAGGGGCATTGTGTTGGCTTGGAATGATCACAGGCGCGGATGGGTTGACTCCTTTTATTTACACGGCAGGCCACCTAGGTTCAGGTACTACTACTTCATACTCGTCCATACAGGGTCTGTGGACACTCTCGACGCTAATGTAAGATTGCCTCATGGTATATATGGTCTGCGCCCAAATGCGGATAGCAAGGGCTCATGATATTAATACTATTGAGATCGCTGGCAGAACTTAATGCTGAGAAGCTGTAATCAACGAGATAACTGGTAAATTAATGCCTCAACCGCCATATCCGAGGGGACCTGTAAAAATATACCCTTCAAGAGACTTTCGACACTTAGGCACAATACGGCCGAGCGAGATAGTCCCCAACTTCGCCTGTTCTGTAAGATATCCCAGATTATATTCTTGGACCGTTAGCTGCGGGCCTGGTCATGGAAGCCAGGCGGGAATTCGCAATGAGCATATTCCGAGGCTAATTGTCCGGAGCCCCTATAAAAACATGTTCTCTGTAAGCATCATTTGTTTGCTTTATTTGCCCACTGTTCTCTCGCCGTGCTCTCTGTTCAGGGGTTGGGGACACTTGATCAGTCATGTATCTCAAGCTGATTATCCTGCTTTGGCTGTTTTGCGTGCCTGCCCTGGCGGAGAACGAAGATCCACCCCTCGAGTCTCTGTTTATACTTAAGAAGAACGCAGAGGGAGAAAACACAGATGAAGCGGGCGGCTGCGCGTCCCGTCTGTCAATACTCAACGAATTTCTGCTTGAAGCCAGAGCTTTAGTCGAGTCTGGTCTGCAAGCTATCAGCGACGCGGGGAACCCATCAGCTGCAGAGAACGCTGTTGCGAAACGGTATCTGTCTGCCCATTTCGCGGTCCAAGATGACGATGAAGTGGCAATGAACAAAGTGAGGAGTGAGCCTTCCCAGCGAGCCCTGAGATCCACCACTATATTCAAATTGCCTATCAGGTTGCAGCTACCTTAAACACAGTTCAGAAATTCCTAAACGGACAGGAGGACGAAGAACAAGAGACCCCCCGTCTGTACTGCGACGATACATGGCTCAGAAAGCTGACTCGAGCGACCGTGGCGTGGGACGAGGACAAGAATGAACTCATAAAACTTGATGAAGACGGCAACGAGGTCTATGTGGCTATCGAAGACGTGGAAGTCTACCGTGGATGGCTCTGGACGCGAAGAAAAAATGGCAGCTGGGCACGGAATGCCATGATCCCCTACTGGTCAGACGATTTGAAGGAGTACGTCTTCGATGGAACATATGATGGCAACACCTTCTGCACGCACCCCGATAAGTACTTGGGAGCCACGCAGGATCAAACCATTCCTAGTACAATAACCTTGTGTCCCGAGAGCTTTACAAACCCTAACGCGGTCGATGGACTTGGGTCGAAAGACCCAGAAGCTGGCCTGTCAATTACTGCCATCCTCCCGAAAAGTGCGACATTCTACCACGAACTGTTTCATCTTGCTCTTGGGCCAGCCGAAACCCCTGATCTAACGTGTGAGTTCCAGAGACAAAACCTCGACGCAATGAGGACCGCTTGCTAATGGCTGTTGAAGACAGTTGGGTCACACAGCAACAAAGGCTGAAGAAGCCCGACGGTAGAGATGCGGGCAGCGAGACCAACGCGGAGCGTGTTCGGCGCAATCCTGAGTCTTATGTGTTCTTCAGCGTGGGCTACTGGTACTTCCAGCAGACGAAATGGAAGGACGCAAAGGAGAACGAGAGATGGAGCTTCCACTCGGGCGCTGCCGAGTTGGTTGAGATATAGTGCAAACTTGGCCCCGAATTTGCATCATGAGCGAACTTCTGACGTTGCTCGGGGAGAAATCGAAAGTCAAGGGGGTTTTTCATTGAAAGTAGGACATCGTAGTGGTAGGAAAGAAGCGTAGTTAACTAACTTATTGGAGTTCAACCTTAATAATAGGTATATATAACTATATATTACATAGCCGTACTAACTGTATTTGGTAGTATCACCTGATAAGTCACTTGACAAGTTGACATAAACCTCGTCGCAAGAGTATATGTCAGGTGACCATAGACCGCCGTCCATATCCGGAGAGCTAACCTGAATAGGAAAGGCTACGTCTCAGCGTTGGTGCCACCCCCGGCTTAGTTAGTTTAACTAAGTACTTTAGTAACGCAGTACAGTAGGTTTCCATGCATGGCCTGGCTAGATTGAAGCAATAAAGCAGTTTGATAGGCATACCCTATGTCGTGTTGCTAATGATTGATCAACTTAGCGCCACGTGAGTGACGCCGCAGCCCGCACTGGCTGCCAATAAACCTGGACTATTCCCAGCCGCTGTTCCCCATGGCCGAGTTCAATTTTGACTCGCGGAGAGACATCTCTAATGACCCCAAGGATCCAAAGGTGACTACCTGGACGAAACTCCGAGTCGTTTCGAATGAGCTGCCCGATCCCGACCAGTGGACCGCATACCTCCAGCCACTGGTTCATGCTGGAGGCCACATGGAGACAATATGGGCACCAACCAAGGGGAGCCAGGATACAGTCCTCCTGGCAACACGTACGTCACGATCACAACACCCGACAAGCCTACCTAGGTAGGTACTAACTAACGTGTGCTTCATGCAGTGTGGTGGACGACCTCTGAATGTGAAGCCTTCGAGGCCTCCAGCCAGCTCTTCTGGGAGACTCTCGCAAAGAACGGCATTCTCCGGCTCGACTCGCACGTCATGAAGTATGGGTTCTCGAACTGGTTCCACGTGCTACCACGCGCGTTCGTTCAATTGTTCTGGGTCTACTTCCCCACGCCTGTGACCGAGGCTCAACGGCACCAGATCATAAGACTCAAGGGTCTTCGCACTCCAGTCCTAGGCTTCTCCGTGCCGGTCAGCGAGCATTCGCATATCTTCCGGCCCTCCCAGATGTGGGCTACCCAGCCGGAAATCGTAAATGGTCAGGAAGCGAAACTGATGCTGTGGCCGCATTTCTGGCGCAACGAGGAGAAGGCCGAGTGGAGGTTAATAGGGACTATAATGGCTAGGTTTGACGCGAGCGTCAGGGATGCTGGAGCATTAGAGTGGAAAGAGGAGTTTTATGAGTTCAGGGGGGTACCTCGACTGTGATCTTGCATTATGATCTACTACTTACTCCCCTTCCAGCATTATACCTATACATCACCCATATTTCTATCATACAGGTCTCTCCTCTACAAAACATTTTTTTCTGGAATACTCTCTCCACCCTTGATATCAACAGCCAATTTATTCCTGCATCCCCACCATCCCCTTTTACATTCCATTTCCAATTCCGATCTTATTGCTTGAAGCCTGGAACTGGATAGCTGGCTAGATACTTCACTATTCCGACTCCCACAGCCAAATGACTGCAAAGACAAGAACTTTATAGGTAGTTATATAGTGTTTAATGTCTCTATTTTAATTAATGGCTAATATATAGCTAATTTACATATATATTATCTATTCTAGGTTAAAAGTCTTTATAGAGCCTATTTTAAAGTCTCTATTATCTGATAATATAACTGGTCTGAAGCATCCAAGAGAATGTAGGTTCTTGTATTACATATGTACCAGCTTATAACTAGGAAAGCAGTCTGTGAGCATGTGATGTGTATTTATTTATTTATTTATATAGGCCATGGCAGATATATCCAGTTTGTGCGATCTTGTACCTAAGTAGCCCACTCCTAACATCACTAGTATCACAACAGAAAGCAAGAATCCAACAGGCCAGTTGACGTGACAGTCAGAAAATGTGTCCTCGCTTCCTCCCAAATATCTATAATCGGTACATGACAGAAAGAAAAGAAAAAGGAGTAGAAAGATGGCTGTATTAAACAGCGGGGAAGTGAAAGGAGAGGTCAGGACGCGGTCCGTCGGGCAGTTCCTGGGTTTTCAACCCCAAATGAATGGACAAAAAAGAGTCTATCGTACGAACATTAACACAAAATAAGAATGGTAGAGGGATAATGAGCAGGTAAACAGAGAAAGTAAAGGGGAGAAAAACGCCTTGCCGCGGTCCATCAGCCCAGCATCCAAAATACATTCAACGTCAAAACACCAGGTGCATTTTGCAGGAGGTAAAAAAGGAAAAAAAGAAACTCAATTTATTTCTTTTCTTCTTCAGTTTTCACCGGCTCGGCAGATTGCGCCTTGTCGGCTTTCTCCTCGTCCTTCTGAGCTTCAGCCGCTTCACTGGACTGTTCGGCAAACTTTGCTTCGAACTTGTGGTCTTCCTTGTCGTCAATATCTTCAGTGTCCTTCGGAGCTGCAAGGCCCTTCTCTTCGTGCTCGCTGTTTTGTTCATTTTCCTCTTCAATGAGCTCTTGTTGTTCCTTGATGACCTCCAAGCGCTGCTTGTTGGTGGCAGCACCCTCGGCATTGTGCACCTCAAGCTCGATTTCATGGAACAACTCCTCGGGAATGCTCGACAGAACTGCCTGAAGAGCATCAATCTGAGACGATATTTCTGCGTCCTTGCCGCCTTGCGCATAGACATATGCATTGCTAAGCACCAACAAAGTCGAGGGAACACCCTGCTTCAGGCGAAGGTCCAGCCACACTGACAAGTCCTCGCGTAGACGAGCAGGAGAAACACCGTGTGTGCGGAGGCCACGCGAAGCACACGCCATCTGTAACTCTGGGACAGAGAGGGACTCTACACCCTCGTAAAAGATAGCGCGGTCGTCGCGCTTAATCTGGCGCATCCGGTGGCGGATGTTGTACCGAAGCATGGCATCGGTTCCAAATGAGTTCAGGTTCATGTACTTGCAAATACCAACCAGCTGCGGGCGCGACAGGTTGTCCAGGGTCAGATCATCTTTGAAGATCTTGCAGACCTTGATAACATCCTCGGTTGATGGGGTCTCTCCCGTAGTTCTGATTTTCTTGAAAAACTCTGCGAATTCCTCGTTCTTGACAGTTGCCGCAGTCACTGGCAGCCCGGACTCTTTGAGTGTATTCTTCAAGAATGCAGAAACCTCCTTTCGGGTTGATCTCAGATTCAGCGCCTTTTTCTCACGGGCATTTTGGCCCTCGTATGTGCTAGGCAGCAGATTGGGGAACAATTTGAGCGCAACAGGCAACAGCAATTCCGCAAATGGGATGATAACGAACATCGAGAATGGAACCAATCGACCCAAATCCGTCACAGTTCGTTTCAGCTAATACAGCAGTGAAGCCCGTCAGTATCTCCCAAAAATCTCAATCTGGAGGAAGTAAGAAAGAAACCAACCTGTCTGTGCTCTCTTCGGCTGAGCTCATAACCCGCGGCCATTTTCAATGCCAGTCTAGAGCTAATCTTCACTTCTGTAGCGAGCAGCTTAGTACCATCCCAGTAGTGCTGAACTTCCTTCTTGATTTTCTGCCCAAGAGTAAGCTTCTTGGCGTCCTTCTTCTGCTCCTCAAGCTTCTTATCCTCTTCACTACCAGGCTTGGCAACGCTCAATGCCCCAGCTTTCTCTGTGTTTTGCGCGTTGTTTTGCGCTGGAGCTGCTACCGCCGATTTGGCGGCAACCTGCTGGCTACCCCTAGTGCTAGTCGACTGTGCAATGTCCGAAGTGATCGGTTTTTTGGCCTGCTCTGCGTTGAAACCAGGGGGTGGTAGCGGGTTTGATGACCCAGATGTGGAGGTCGAATGCTCCGTAGCATATCCACGATGTGAAACCAAAATTGCGAGAGCCGATATGTGGGATGGCAGCCCTCGACCATTTAACCGGAGGTTTGCCGCGGAGGCCGCGCCCAAGGCTCCAGCATAGCCCGGTCGGACTGCATCATGAATCGAGGATTAGTAAAGAGCATAACCGATAAAGAAAAGGCGCAATAGAGAGATCATAGGGGACATGATATGAATAGACGGGAAAATCAACTCACCGACCGAGTTGGGCCGCAGGACAGGATTGCTGCGCACAAGTCGAGCGGACCTCATGGAAACGGACATGACGGAAGCTTGGAGTTCAAATTGCTCGAGAAAACGAGCGAGAGCAACAGAGAGACGCAACAATTCCAAAATCACTGGCCTGAGTAGTAGGGAGCAGACTCCTCAATAGGGCGACTATTGATGATGATCTGAGTCACAAAATAAATTGACGGATGGCGAAGTGTTTCTTCCTTCGTCGATTCTCACCCTGCGAGGGCCCGCAAGCAGAGGCGCCGCTCACGTGATCTCACCGAAACTCGGAGTTTGCGTCGTTTTCCCCCGACCGGGCCGCGGGCTCATTTTCAGCGTCTGTGCCTTTTACGCTTACTGGGTTCGCTCTTCTATTTTCTTCTATTGCAATCTACAGAGTTTTGTGTGTATGTGTGGACATTGACAAGAATTGGAGCTGGCCAAGTATGGTTGAATGTTCGAGTATCCTGAGACTACCACGGAGTAGGGATTATAATATCCATTCATCTTGCAGTATAGACGGCATGGCAAAAGGAATGACCAATAAATCAAAGCAACTTGTATCCGCTAACAAAAGACATGTCTTCATGGTTACTCTAGGCAAGAAAAGCCGTCAAAAGGCAAAATGGGTAGTCAAGAGAACGACTGGGTATCATCGGACGAGCATTCAAACACAATAAGATTCCGACTTAATACTCCGAGGACAGAAATAATAAAGAAAAGAAAAAGGTAAATGGAATTAAAGTGATTAGTATTAGTTCCGCTCTCGCACCACTAACGAGTCAGTCGAACCACCTTCAATGGCGGTCGAAACTCCAGTGGAATCAAGGAGAGGGATATGCTCGATACTTCCTTTGTCGGAACCGCTATGCTGGGAAGAAGTCGAATCACCAGACTGCTTTACCCCTACAAGGGGAGAGGTACCAGTGTCCGTACCGGGAATAGTCGGCGTTATTGCTCCTTCGGGAGAAGAGTGCCATTTTGCAACGTCTTTCTTCAGCTCCTCGAGCTCCTTCTGGAAGCGCTTGCCAAAGACATCAATATAGTAGGTTGCACCATTGTGAATGCTCAGTATAAAAAGCCCCGTCAAGAATGCTCCACTGGCCCAGCGAGACCAAAACCAGAGGGGACAGGGAATCATCGTCAAAAGGGCGTATAAATATTGAATCATCATGAAAGCTGGGGCTTGTAAGGACTCTGGAAGGCTTAGAACGAATCGGCCAATCCAAGTCTTGGCGTAAGATTTACGGAGCCAGGTAAAGCTGGTAGGACGGCCTGCGGCAATTTTGTCGGCTCGGCGGACAGTGATAAAGCAATGGTAGGACAGTTGCCAAATCATGTACGGCACCGTTGCCCATAGCATCATCGAGAGGAGCGAGAAGTAGTCTGGGGAGCCGGGGCTGCTAGTTTTGATTTGATATATAGCGGGAAACCTCTCCTTCATCGTCTCTATAGGAGTTAAGTGGACAAGGCAATGGAAGGTGACCGGGGGCATAATATGGATGAAAAGACTGCAGAAATTCGTTAGTTCAAACAGGTCCAAGGATTAAGCAGACAGGCCATGGGATTATTTACCTGACAACCTTATCCATACTATGGAAAACCATAGAGTTCCGCCACATAGCAATTGCCACGGCATTATTTCCAAACACCAAACAAAACGTGCTGATGAAAAGTCTTCTGGACTTTGGGAAGACCCAGATGTAGAGCATGCAAAGTAAATTGACAAAATAACAGAGATCAGCCAGGAAATAGTGATACCCAATCTTGTGGTATCTATAGAACCGTATGGGCATAAAGTAGGCAAGTTGGCAACTGAACCAGATGTAGAAGTATTCCGGGCAAGCCCCCAGTAGATAGCCACTGATGAAGATGTTGAGGACACCGGCAATGAATGCCATCTTCTCACGTAGAGTGACGGCAGAGGCAGCATTCCATCGTTGCCCCAAACGCTCTACCCCGAGTTTCATCCGGCGACGATATTTCTCCAGCTGCTCTTCCGCAGTGGGTACTCGCCTTTTCCATTCTCCCACCACACGGTCCTTTGCATGTTTCGAGGTGGACTTGATCTTTTCCTGCTGCTTCTTGACCTTCTGCCTCTGGGCGTTGATAGATCGGTGTAGTTTCTCGAGTCTTTGCGACAAGGAGAGGTTATCAAGAAGATCAAAAACCGAGAGCTGGTCGAGCGGAGGGAATGTTTCCCAGTCATCCTGGTACGAAAAAGAACTGCGCGATGTTCTTGTCGGTGATCTCGGGGGTGAGTAGAAGTAATCAGAGCTGGCGTCGTCCGAATAAGGAATATCGTCCACTGTGGAGGGATGCAGCAAAGGCGAGTCATCATCCTTCACGTCCGACTTTCTTCGCCGATAGGAGCCACCCTCCTCCATGATCAGTTTCTGCTGAAAAAAAACTATTGTTGGGCCGCCTCGGTGGTGCGGATATGGCCGACTGAGAAAACGCGTAAATGTTAGCACAGCCATCTTTGCACACCGAAAGATTCGCTATCCACGACCGACAAAACAAGCTCGTTTGAACCAGAGAGCGCGGTGGTATTAAAACAAACGTTTGGGAATGAGTAGACAGCAAGAAAGAAATACGGAAGACCTGAGGCCAGATATTGGAATCCTTATCAGGCCATACCACGCAGATTCTTCGAAGTGGGGTAAGGAAGGGCATTTAGGTACCTTGGATCCAGATGAAGCAATTACTAGTAACTTATCGGAGGAGTAGAGTGAATCTTGTTGGACCCTTGGTAGGTAGTAGTTCCAGGCAGCTCTCACCGAAGAGTACCTCCTACCTACCACAGCGGCTCGGAGGTAATGTGAAACAAACTTTGCGGTAAAGACAACTTGCTCCGTCAACGTCCGCGTCGCATGATCCTCTTTAGGCCAGCCTATGGCAACCAGAAGCACTGAAGTCGACCACGGGGCCAAAGGCGATAGAACTGAATGGATGTAAAGGCGGTGTCGAGGAACAAGTTGGAAGGATGAGGTTTTACGTGTGCACGCGTCGGTGCTTCTGATTGGCTGCAGCTGGACCAGGGAGGGTCCGGTCAGGGATCTTCGATGCGGTGGGGCCAATGAGTGATGAGTTCCATGGGCGGCGGTGGGCGGCGGTGGGCCAGTCATGTATTTGTATATCAATCTTTCTTCACTCCAACCTGCTACGTAGAGGGAGGTGCCTGAGGTAAGCCCTGGTAGATCGGATGATAGTTAATGACTCCCATGTTACATGACCTAGAATCTTGTCACCTAGCCGAAGCTCCCATATAAGTGAGTCAAAAATAAAGTCTTCGAGGTTAAATTGCGCCGCATGATCCAAAAGCAAATGTTGTCAAAAATTATCTACACGTCAAGAATCCTGCTATATGCCAAACATTCCAATATATGTAAAGCCAACCACCAACTCCAGATGAGTATATAGAACAAAGCAACAGGAATGAAATAATAGTGGGGCTCAGAGTTTCCCCTCGATACTTGTATGCCCAGTTAGTATCCAGGGAAAGCCAGATGGGCATGAAGATTGGGCAAAGGGTTCCAGAGCCCGGGATGAGTATGTTGGCCAGTAGGTGGAGCAACGAGTTGGTGAGCAAAGTAGTCGGGCACAGAGGTTGGCCCTGGGGGATGAAGACCCTTGGAGACCATAAGACGCTTGGCTCCCTCGCTAGATGAGAGAATAGAGGGGTCTAGATCGGAAGAGTAGGTTGATAAGCCTCTCTCTAAGGAACTTTTCCGGCTGATCGAAGGAGAAGACACGGGTGAGAGTGGAAGGTAACATTCCTCGTTTGCTGGTCGCTTGATCGAGTGATTATTTCCAGTGGATTGTGGCCTCGATTCGTCCGATGCAAGAGAAATATCTGAGTGTGATCTGTGCATTGCCTGTTGGCTGTACCGGGGTATTTGGTGATGATTTTCGAGCACAGATACGTCCCCTTGTATTGTGATCAATGGAACTAGGGTATCGCGATTGCCGTCATTCATTGCTTGCTCTTGTAACTCATCATCCATATGGACATTAGAAACATGAACAATTGTGTCGCCGCCTATAGTGGGAAAATGAAGAGTTAGTCACTTGGTTTTCTTTTTCAAAATACGGTCTCCAGGTATATAAAAGACATACTAATCTTTCCATCCAAATAAAGCTCTTCCATTTCTCGAACATAGTAAATCTCATCTAAGACTTGTAGTCTTGTTGATGGTAGAATCTGCCGCCGTACATCCTGTCCGGCGTCTTTGAGCTTGTCGGCCGTAATTCCATGACTGTCTCTTAATTCGCAAAGTATATGCACGAGAAGCCGAATTCGTTCTGCATAACAGGCAGGACTTAGTAAAGTTCTCGAACCGGGAGAGTAGCGGTGTCTTACCAGCTTTGAGCAAATGATCTGGTTCCTTGTGAGTTACTCCTTCGGGCCACCATTTTGGCTTTGTCAACTCGGGGTCCATCCGTTGAGTCGATCCAGCTGTTGTCTTGCGCCCATTGTATGGGTGGTTCACTTGCTTTCGAGGCTCAACCAGCTTGACAAAAGCCTTCGCAATTACTCGACAGTTGAGTTGTTGGAAATACTCAAATGCTTTCTCGTAATAACTGCGTAGAAAATGTGTCTGTCCAACTCGAAGCGCTGTGCGCTTGACACTTGGACTTGGGGAAGAAGGCTCCCACTCATGGCCGATGGCAGAATCAGCGCGTCTCAGATTGCGCCTGTGTCGCTTATTCTGAAATGCTTGCCATTCACAAGGAATGAGACCAGAAGATGATCGTGGTTGGCTCTGTTGTTGATACCATGACGACTGTAGCCCAAGAGAAGAGTTGGGGAAGCCCAAGGTGCCTGTGAGGATAAAGTAAGATTCCGGTCACTTCACATCCACCCATCTTCACTCCTCTTCGGACAGTGACTCTCTCACCTGAATAAGGCTGCCACTCTCCATTTGTTAACTTCAAGAATCTATCTTGGACCTCCTCCGTGAATATACTCTTTTCACAGCCGGTAATTGAGTTTGATGTCTCAACCTGAAGCTCTCCGTTACGGTCGAGGTACATCATGGCAAAATGTGAGTAAGGGAAAGTGAATGTCGTCGACTGCGGGAATTGGGCTTCCTATTCGCTCCATGTTATTAATTGAACGGCCAATCTTATTTCGCAGGGAAGTCGGTTCATACAGCCTGTCTTGTTTGAGCAGTCATATCGTGATATGATGCCATCTGGTGCTGCTCGTCCTCCTTTCCGACCATCGACTGATCTATCGCATCCATCATATAGGCTGGACTTGTCACTCTTGTGAATGTGACAAAAGGCAAACTTCAGTCCTTCTCGCTTGTCTTGAATGTCTCTGAGGGCGTGTTGGTACTATATAGTAGGAAGGTAAGAAAGTGGTATGGTGAAGAAAAGTATACAAGGATATGGACCAGCTCAAGGGCAACTACTTTTCATTTTGAAACTCAAGTGAGTTGGGCACGGCCAAATATATCATCGTAAAGGCCATTCCAATCCTGCCATTGGGCTAGAGGGCGAAAGAGAGTGGGATGGCAAAACAAATGAAAAAAGTACGTTTCTCACGAAAGTCTTTACTCCGTACTATTACTGACTGACTGCCCATGTCACAGTCTTGTGGCTGGTATGACATTCAAACTAATGCAAGGAAAACAAATACATACAGAGAAAAGGCACCAAATCCACCAGAGGGAGATCATCCTATAGGCGAGCAGATATCTCGATATGCTTGGGACCGTTACCTAGCCCAGGTAGGCCCATTGACTCCATTGACTCCATTCTCCCCGTTGCTCCTAGTCTTTCTACAGTGACTACCTCAGCTCCCCCGGAGACTACGGGAATAGTCGCATGGCGTTCGAAACCGAAAACTCAATTTAAAATAAAGATTACAGAAAAGGCAAAGTAAGACGATCGCTTGTGGTGCACAGGACCAGCCGGGTAATGGAGAGCAACATCATGATGGCGATGCTCCCACGGTTGATAACCAACCCTATTCAGAGAGGGATTTTGAGCTAGCAATCTGCCAGTGCCAGGTGGTCTTGAATATGCCAATATATTGACAAAAGCAATTGAACTGATCTAGGCCGGTCCGACGACTATTGTTTTATTTTCGCAGAATGAACGCCGATCAATTCCATGAGCCAATCGAAATAGATATACTTCGGAGTAGAATCTCTTCTCTCCTCTACCAAAACCGACGCCCAGCATTGTTAGCATCGAGATCCCGGTTCGACATCTAATTGGGTGAAAGGTGACACTATTAATACCTGATGGAACCACCTTGGAATTCGCTGGGACTCTCCAGCTACTATTAAGTTATTAAGTTATTAACTAGACAGTGCGGGAAGTTCTATGTTTCTCTATTTGTCAACCACGGTATGCGCTGCTTGTCCGCGTACCAGGCCGCCACTTTGACCAGGTTATACTATCTAAAAGGTGCAGGAGTCAACTTCTCCAAAGTCCCCGATTAGGTAGCAAACTCGCCTTGAGCTTCCCTTCGTACAGTGACCAGAACTCCAAGACTGCCCCTCTTTTTGCGTCCATTAGAGACCATACCGCGTTTATTGCCACCTGGGCAGATTTCTATGCTCAGGATAAATGTTCCGCCAGTGGGATCTGTTCCTTGAACTTCAGCCCACCAACCTGTGACAGCGCTTGGACAGAAAAGTCGAAAACCGTGCGGCCTGACCGCCGATCACTAGACGGGCAACTCATTATTATTATTACAAAGTTTACCAAGAGGTGCCCTGGTGGATGGGGGCTTAACGAAGATTGTCGCAAAAGTAGATCTATCCTAACGTCAATTTCGGTTCCGTACCACCCTAGCTCGGAGGTTCGAGTCTATCCCAATTCACGGCCTAGGTAATAGAGCAGCAGCCTTCTTCTGCTTCCGTTCAAACTTCCCCGGCAGCCATTCAGTCTGTAACTACGGATCAGGTTTCCAATCTCAGCAATTGGGCAGAAGAGTCTCTAATCTTCCTTGTTGGGAGCACACGGCTCGTTGGTCAGTGCTGAACGGGCGCCTGCATTGACACCGGCCCGAAGAAAAGAGAAGAAAATAAGCAGGTCTGACTTGGACAGCAACACACAGACCTCTTCTTTCGTTATCGATGGAGTGGAAAGCTGCCAGTTCTCCTACTAAATCCTACGTGCTGAGATCATTCATTTTTCGTGCCATGGCTACACGATAAAGAAGCGAGAAGAAACGAGAGACAAGGGCCGATCCCAACTCCTCACATTTTTGCGGGGAAAGAGGACTACTTTAATATTTTCTTTTTTCTCTAAATTTGCCTTTTTTCTCTATCAACTTTCTAGCCGACCCGATTCACTAGAAAAGGACGATACCTACTACCGGGAAACTTTGCGTTTGTGGCTTGCAGACCCTATGATATAGGTGCCCATGAAATCGACCTATCGCACAGGTACATAAGCCACTTTCTCGTGAAATCTTATTGCTGATACCTGAGAGGGCCCCAGCAACCTCCATGTTGGAGTTTCAACCTATGTATCAATTCGGTGCTCTCCTTGCGAAAGTCTCTTTCTGGCCCGGATACCCGGTTGAGAACTGGTAGAACTATGGAGAAATGATAATAATGAGCAACCCGGACGGAAGGCCCTGAGCACTTGCAGGAACAGATGAATCGACCGAGCCCTCTCTCTTCCTAGAATCTTGAACAATTGGTGCGTGGATTTATGAGCCATCACGTATAACCCACAAGCCAGTGTTGATCAATCAAAGTCCTCATCCACACTAAACTATTTGAAGGCAACATCCAGGCCTCTCTATCATTACAGTGTATTACGCACCTCGACTATTAACTTGCAACAACGGTCTTTAACATTACAGCCGCCATGATGCATGTTGCCAACCACGGTTCAGCAAATTATTTTTATCCCGCAGTAGACTATTGACTGGTTGCTTGCAGATGGGCATTTTTGGCTTTGCTCAACTCCCGCACATCAGTTTCATAGCACCTAAGCCTTATCGACTACGGTCTTCCTATGAACTTAACCTCAAGATAACCCCATAGATCTACGTACCCTGAGTACGGTTTTGGAAGTGTGGAGTGCCTGAATGGCTGTCGCCGCGTTGAGCTTGTCCTCGACTTCCTGCTTGGTCCTAGGCTCGAACTCATATGGCTTCAAAGACCCAGGCCACTCCTATCGCATACAGAAAAGTGGCAAAGGATCACGATCGTTCCGGAAGGTTTAAACGAAGAAGCTGAGCAGTAGATGGGAAGTGAGTTCCTCTCGGAAGCCTATTATGCTCCGGACTTGCCATACCTCGTCTCAAACCGAAACTCAGCACTCCACTCCTATGACAAAAGGAGGTTTCCGCCAGGGCCAGCTCAATATGGCGGCACTGTAATATGGGACTTCAATCCCCACTGAAAGCTCCTCTCCCATCGGAAGTGTCTCGTCCGTCGTTTTGCGCACTATGACTGACTTTCCCCTCTCCAGTTTGTAATTGTACAAGGCACCATTCTAGGTAATTTCCGTGATAGCATTGTTTCCATTTGCTATCAGTCCCTGTGCTGAAATCGAGCTTTGTTTTCTGATAACGTGGGGAACTGGAACACATTCCTCACGAAAGGCTCTGATTCCGGAGTTGAAATAGCCGAAGTACATCATGCTAATTATGATGATCCGGGGGCCTCTTGTGGTCAGCGTGGGCAGCATACACAGTATCTGGCAACCGAGTCATGGGGATATAAACGAGCCTGACCATGAACCACTCCCACCCTCTCCCAAAAAAGATGGAGTCTTTCTGCTACCGGGATGTTACAATGGGAAAGGGCTTTTGTTCCTACGACCGTACCTTCTGTTTCAGTGGGCTGCCAAGAGACATATCGATAGTTTGTTCCCTGATGCATGTGCGATCGTCGTATTTTCTGGGAGGCACAGCAAAGGCTGAATTCCACATCCCAGAGCAACGGGCCAAAGGAGTTGGAAAGTTCCGGAGCTCCCTGGTGGTACAGGGACTTCGCTTCTCCCAGAATATAGAGAACCCCTCCCCCTCCCTCTAGTGAGGCTCTCGGAGGATAACATTCGGGGTAGATTACGTGGCAGATCATACTCTAAACATTCTCAATGTGGTTTATCCATGTATCTCCAAGTGTTCGTCCTGGCTGAGTAGCACCTCCGCAAGGTTGACTGTCAGCGAAATCGAAGAATACACACACATACATACATACACACGAGCGCGCAAGAACAAGAAACTCACATACGTCTGGGGGTTCAAGGCAATGTTTGCGTCCTCTTTGAATACTCCTCTCGCCACGTCACGACAAGGATTGAGGTTTGTTCGGCACAGCGGCAAATGTTGGCCTCGGCCAAGTTGGGACATGCACCGTCCATCCTCTACTTGATCGATCGGTTTCATTCCACCATGAGGTCACGCACATCGCCTTCTTCTGCCTAATCCGCCACCGGTGCCACCCCCTCTAGTGGTGTCTTTACGCGTCCATCCTGTATCCAGATTCCCCGTAAGGTGGTCAGGCCCGTCGAAAGCCAGAACAATCCAGTGGCACCACCTCCAGCAGATGCAAGAAGTCCGTAGAGCTATTCTTCCTTAAGCCGAACTAGCAAGTAGTCCAAGACTAACTAAATAAAGTAGAAACCCAAAGTACCCCGGGGTGGAAGAGAAAGAAGGGCGGGTGGCGATGAGCAAAATACCAGGAGAGTCAAGACAGTCTCCAAGTCTACGTCGTGTCGTAAGTACAGTAAAAATCGAAGTCTCTTAATGCTATCAGCTCCATGACTCTCCTAGTAGTACGTAGTAGTAGTCGTATCTATCACCCTATCTGGGAAAACCCAAGTATTCCTAGACAGTAACATAGGGTCTCAAGACCTTCTATGCAAGAGATTATTCGAGGGATAAATCTTTCAATAGAGCAAATATGTATATGTATATGTATATATACATATGGTTATCCATGCTCACGACAGTACGCTTCCAAAATGAGTGAGTATAATAGAAGTAAGATCGTAGAAACACACACACACGCACGCGCAGATATGTATATATATATCACGCAAGAACTCAACGAAAATATAGCCACATCAACGTATCCAACCAAGAAGACACCAGCACCTTTGTAAATTTCTATTTCATCCAAGTAAGCGAACTACATCAAAGTTACATAAATAACTCTGAAACTGAGGTACAATAGTTTCTATACCCCCTGAAAAAAATCGAGAATGATCCTGTCATTGATGAAGAATCGTGTATTCGAGTAGCGTTTAAATATTAGATATATATATATATATATATATATATATAGTCCGATCAGTCTTACCTTACTAGAACGAGATGGAAATATATACTAGGACGAGAAAGGCTTAATATTAGCTATGCGACGATCAAGTCAAACACAAAGTAACGACATTGCAGTATCATTATTCTAGGGTGGGCATCCAGCAGAGGATGCACCCTGCCTATCAAACAAAGCTGGAAATCATGAAAAAGACCCGGTTGATAAAGTATTCTACACATGGTTGAGAAGGTAAAAGAAATCTGCAGAAAGAGTCTCCAGCAGCTGATAGTTTAGTTGTATTTCCGTAGCTATAACGGCGAAAGTTAGTGATGTTGATATGGCGAAAGCGATAAAAGGAAGAGGGGGCTTACATCAAGCGTCAAACATTTACTGCTGTTTTCTACCTGATCTCTGTAGATTCCAACCAAAGCCTCGCTGTTCTGGAAGAGTCCTGTCTTCAAACTGATGACAATAAATTGCATTCCTGGAGCGGCGTGATCATAGATATAGTTTGCAATGCGCGCAACGTTGGTGTTGTCCAGAGCAGCATCAACCTCGTCTAGCACAAAGAATGGCGATGGCTGGTAGGAATGGATAGCAAATAGAAGGGCCAATGCTGCCATGGTCTTTTCTCCACCAGAGAGATGTTCCATGTCTCGGAAACGCTTCAGCGGAGGCATAGCATGGTATTTAATTCCATCCAGGTATGGTTCGTCAGAGTCCTCAATATCCAGGTATCTGTGTATTCGTTAAGTCTCAATACGCGACAAGAGTAAATAAAAGGGGTTACTTACGCTTGTCCTCCCAGGGGATAATTCGCACTCCGCGTCAACTCCCGATAGATGGGCCCGATTTGCTCAGAAATATGGGAGAAGGCTTTGTTGAAAAGGTCTGACCGCTGGCGCATCACGTCCTCGAAGTCCTCTTTGGTCTTTCTGGCCTTCTTTCGTGCATCTTCAAAGTCCTTCTCAGTGCTTCGAAGCTTGTTCTCTACGCTCTCCAGACGCTCTATCGCGCGCGTGTTTGGTGTCATCTTGTCCAGCTCATTGTTTATGGTTCTAACCTTGTCTAGAAGTTCTTCTTCAAGCTTCTCGTCGGCATCCTGAACCTCAGTTAGTACTTGTCCGATAGATCTCTTAGTCTTCAAGTACTCACCTCCTTAAGTGTGTCACCAAGAGAGTCGAAATCCACCTCGATACCATAATCTTGCACCGCGTTATTCTCTCCTTGGGAGTCTTCATCAACATCCATTGCGTCCGGATCGGCCCCTTGAACAAGTTCATCAATAGGAAGCTGGTCGAGTGGGTTTGAATCTTCAGTCAACGGAAGGTCAATATCCTCGAGCTTGCAACGCCGGAGAAGAGCGTATCGGCTCGATGAATTGCGTTGTATGTCTGTTTCGAGGCCGTTGATATTCTTCAGAGTGGACTCAACATCCTTGCTACGTTTCTGGAGCTCTCTCCTATGCTGAGCCAGATTTTCGGCAGACTCTGCATAAGCTTCCTTTTGCTCTTCGAGTTTCTCCCGAAGAAGATCGAGCTCAGCGTTGAGCTCATCGAGTGTGTTCCGCACTTGCTCTTGTTGAGCCTTCAGCTCCTCAATTAAGCTTGCGTCGCGCTGGTGTTGCGTCTGCAAACTAGCGATCCGGTCGCTAGTGGCCTGCAGTCGTTGTTGCTCGAAGCTGAGTTGATTCTCGATCCTACTCTTTTGAGTTGTGAACTCAAGTTTCTTCTGCGCTGCCTCCTCATGCAGGGACCCCTGTTGCACCTCATATTCGCGAATGTTGCTGTATCCGAGGCGTTTGCAGAACTTTTTGTAAATCTCATCTTCGACATTGCTGACTGATTCCTGAGACACAGCGATTGTCTCATCAAGCTCATCCAAAGCCTCCTTCTTTTCCACGTACTTAGGCCGCAGCTCTTCAAGCTGGCGTTTGACAAAGTCAAGCTCTGTGTGTTTGCTCTTCAGGTTCCTCTCAAGCGCTTTAAGCTCATCGCGGGTATATGCGAGTCGCTGTTCCAGACCAACTAGTTCACCTTGCAGAGTCTCCTCTTCGGTTCCCCGACGGTGACCCTTGGGTAGATTTGCAAGGTCGGCCATAAGCTTGTCCTTCAGTTTGAAGAGATTTTCAACCTCGGAATCTTCCCAGCGCTTGGAATTTTGCTGAGGGCCACGACCACCTGTCATCAATCCTCCTTTATGAATCACGGTGCCATCCAGTGTGACGGCTTTGGCATCCACATGTCTATCATAGCAAAGGTATTTGGCAGTTGCGAGGTCATCACAAACAATAGCATTGCCACAAGCATATGTGATAGCTCTCGCCACAGAGTCGTCGTAATCGACTGTCTCGATGGCAGGACGCATTCCGCGGTGCATCCCTTTCAAGTTCGAATTGAAAGCCTTGACTTGAATCGTCTCGAGAGGGATGAATGTTGCCTGACCGGCTCTCTGATCTCGGAGATGCTGGATACATTCCTTGGCGGTCTTCTCGTTGTCTACAACGATGGCATCAAAGTGACGACCAAGAACAGTACTCACAGCTTCCGCGTACTTTTTCTGTTTGGGCTTACACAGATCACTGACACGACCCTTCACGCCTGGGAAGATCCGCTTTAGGGTAGAAATCAGCTCTTTGGCACGGATTTCTCGCTCTGTCTGCTTTTTGCCGTCATCTGCTTCGAGAAGCTTCTTCAACACAACCTGGAGCTTCTCCTCAAGTTCGGTCCTCATCTGTGATATACGCAGCCGCTCAGAGGTCAGAGCATTAAGCTCTTTCTTCTTTTTGTCAATCTCTTTGGACGTAGTTTTGATCGTTTCATTGGCAGATGCCTTGCGCTCGGTTAGAGATTTCGTGTCGGTTTCCAGGGTCTGAAGCTGCCATTGAATACTCTCAAATTTGCTTTTGAGGCTGTTATAGGATTCTGCGTCGGTCTTCCTCTGACGTCGAAGATTGTCAAGCTTTAGCTGCTCAGCGGATGATCGTTTATTGACTTCTTCCTTAAGCTTGTTGTATTCTTGTTGGTCGGCTTGGCTCAGCTGGCCACCCTGTTTGCTCATGGTCTTCTGCCATTCTGCTTCCCATTGAGCCTGTGCCTTTTCAACAACTTTGAGATCCTTTTGCAGCTGCTTGACGTTTTCTGACTGAGAGTCGCGTTCTTTGCTGATCTCCGCAATGCGAGAAGTATACCTCTCGACTTTCTTCATTGTGATGTCTACCTTTTCATCGATGGGAACGAGTGCAGTGGTTGATTCCTCAATTTCCTTTTCTTTTCTCACAATGTTCTTTTCGGCAGTTGCCACATCCCGACCAACCCTCGCATGAGATTTTTTGGCATCCTCGACATTTCGCTCAAACTTTTCCACGCCACGACGATATTCCTTAAGTTCGTCCTGGTATTTCTGAATTTCAGCACTTGATGCGTCGATGAGGCGCTGGAAGTGGAAAAGCTTCCACAGAATATGAGTAATGATAGCCTGGTCGCGCTCCTCTGCCTTTCGTGCGTAGTTCTCCGCTTCTCGTTTCTGCTCCTGATATTGTTTGATCTCCGAGTTGATACCTCGGCGGCGATTCAGCTGGCCAGTCTGCTGTTCCGCGGCTTCCTCCGCCTCTGCCTTCAGTCGCTCATACTCCGCTTTGTATTCAAGACTGCCTGAGATTTGTTCGATTAAGCGAGTGAGATCCTTCGGGGACTGAGAGGCGATTGCTTCCACATCACCCTGGAAAACAAGGAAATTGCGGGCTTTGATAAGGATGTTTTCCGTCTCCAGTGCCTCGTTATATTGCTGCGCAGTGACGGTGCGATTGTTGATGCGATATTCGCTCACGCCCTGGCTGGTGATGGATCGCCGCCACTGCTGTTCCTCGCCTGCATCGTCCTCGTAAACAGCCATAACCCACGCGGTCTTCGGGTCGTTCGAGCTGCTAGGGTCCTGTGACTGTTCCCCATCGATTCCATCTTGTTCCGTCCCGTTTGCTTCTCCATCCACTGCATTCCCATCGGCGTCAACTTTGGACGTGCGCAGGACACGACCACGGTAAATCAGATCGCGCAAGTTCGTTGATCGCAAATGTGATGACTTGATTCCTAGGACGAACGAAATCGCATCCATGCTGCGAAGCAGGTCAGCGTTAGTCGGGGTTTACACTTTCAGCGAAAAGGCACTCGCAGGGTAAGACGCACGAATTGGATTTCCCGGACCCGTTGGGCCCGATAATAGATGTGAAATAGGCATCGCCAAACAGAAGTACATGATGGCCCTTGTAAGATTTGAAATCTAAGTATTTGGTCAGTTGCTACAACCGCAACATGCGGATCATGAACATCACATACTATAAAGCTCGAGTCGAATTAACTTCCCCATCTTGCGACCACGCAGTCGCTCTCTTCAGCGACTGTAGGAGAAGGACGCAATGAACCTGTAGCACCCTTCGAATAGGGTAAAGACACAAGGTGGCGATGCGATGTCGCGATGCAAAGTTGCTCCAGCGGTTGAGGGGCTCGCGATGGGTTGGTTTGATCTGCCGTCGCGTTGAGAACGCGTCTGGTCACGTGAATTACAGCTTAGTCAGCTATCCCCTGCATAGCCATATTATGCATCCTTACAGCCCTAAAAGCGTCGCTTTTTACCCTCATTGAATCTACACAGTGTATCTGGTATATATTCATTATTGTTTATAATTGCAGTTATGACTATCAAACTAAAAACAGAGTTATGTGGTTGTAATAGAAGAGTAGCAGTCAGACCAATCTTCTGAGCTAGTAGTCTGCGAGAAGCTGGAGAGGAGATATGTACCTCTATATGAGTTAGAGATCACGTAAATCATTAATTTCTTGGGATATCACGAATTTCATGCAAAGAGAATCGTTTACAGAAGTATAGGATAATTTTGAGTATTCAAATGATGGACAAGAAGCGTCATCACTGGTGTAGAGGTTTATATATACATAATATGTAATCATGAAATAGGTTGCTATGATCCCCCAAAATAGACGCGCTCAGAAAGACGATAGTTATACATGTGTAGAAACATAGGTAGATAAGTGTACATCTAGAGGTCTTCAAGTAGTGAGAGCTACCGTCTGATGGACAAAGGATTTCCAACCACCAGGAAGTCCTCTGATACGTAACCGGCCGAGTCCATCCGGAAGATGCCCTTCTGACCTTCCACTTCTAACAGAATAAAGTCTTCCTGAGTGAACAGCTGCCGGACGGACCGGAAGACTCTCCACAGAAGCACGCTGCATCTCTTGAGGGGAGCCTTGAAAAAACTGACAGGTGCACTCTCTGATTGCGCTGCGTGGCGCGCAATCGCGTCTGGCGACACTACTAGGCGTCGAGAGAAGGCGATTTGACGAGGGAGCACGTCAAACTGCAGTGGCTTTTGGAAAGGAATTATGCGACGGACCTTGAACCGAAGGTATGTCTGGCCATTGGAACTGACGGCTTTCACGCTCTGTATCAGCCTTCCGGTCTTGAAGAAAAAGACTGTGCCCATCACACTCATCATGACACACACGCCCCCGAACAGACCTTGCTGCCACATGGGGAGAGGGACCAGCGGATCGCGGAATACGGCATTTGAGTTGTATACAGAATAAGCAAAGCAAAAAGCCGCAATGCCATAGGCGCCGAGTATGTAACTGCGTTGCGATGGTGCCTTGAAAAGCACTAGTTCGCCCTCCTTTGCGACTTTCCGTTCTAGTTTTCCAAACCCATCAGGCCGTCTTCCCGCGAACTTCAGGGTTTCCTCAACCTGGGGTGGTGATGTAGTTTTTGAGGTTGATATTGTAGGAGGCTTGAGTGGTGCTTGCGTTTGCGGTCGTTTAACTTTGCCTGCGGCTTTTGTTCGTGCAATGCTGGACGAGAAATACCTCCACGTCGGACCAGTCGAGCAGAATTCAGACGGCAACGAGGGCCTCAGACAAGGCTGCGCAAGCGCTCTAAATGCAAATGACCGAGCAAACATCCTGTTACCTCGACCTCGACCTCGACCTGCTGCAGAACAATTCGAGATGATTAGCAAGGCATTCGCGTTTCAAGATCGAGACCAGAACGTTCCACGCATGAACAGCATGAACAGCACGAACAGACAGAACGACACGTCGCAGACCGCAGGAAGAGTACAGAATACACCGGGGGAACTGACCTGTGAATCTAAACCGACACGACGAAGCCAATGGCAGTTCTTCTGCTGCTTTTGTGACGACGAAGTTGAATCGGCGGCGCTTTGTTGCGGCAGAAAAATGTTCCCGTCCCGGCCGCCGGTGAAGACAACCTCAACATCATCTCCGACTGCGAGAGATCAGTCGGCGCTTGCATTACTGGCATTATTGCAGGAGTTAATAGTCGCTGATCGCAAGGACCATCGCACGTTCTCTGTGCCTCAATTTCTGCGGGCGCTTCAGAGCCTGGATTCTTCATCGACTGTGACTTTAGGAGTCTGTCCGTTCTCCCCACTGCTCAACCGCGAGTCCCAACAGGTCCCGAAGCATCTTTCCGCTTGACGGAAAACCCGAGTTACTTCCTGCCTTCACCTCGACTCCCCCAGGAAGAAGAGCCTCTATCTATTATATAGTCAATCGCCATGGCCTCTAACTATCCCATTCGTCACATTCCCGCCTTGCTGGCCAGACGCCAGCCGCGAGTCGTTACCCTCACCTCCAGGCGTAAGTCTCTCCCAGCCCAGCTCCAGCGAGATGACAAGATACCAATCGAAAACCAACGCCACGCGCCCTCAATGGCTTCTAGGCAGTTAGTTTAGGACACTAACAGAATCATTATTCTCTCATATACAGGCCTGAATTCCTCTTCTGCCGTCCAAACACAAAACCCCGCCCTCCCACTCTATCCCTCCGTCATCCAACTCCTCCACGAAAAGGGCATCCCCGACTCCGAGATATCCAAGATTCCCGCCTCCGGCCCCCAAGGCCGTCTCCTGAAAGGCGACGTTCTCGCGTACCTGGGCCTCATCCCCGCAGAGTACCCATCATCGCAAGCATCCCGCATCAACAAGCTCGCCCACCTCGACCTAAGCAACATCAAGCTTGCGCCCCCACCAGCACCAGCCGCCCCAGCTCCAGCGCCAGCCCAGGAAGCCGAAAAGCCCGTCGCCAGACCCCCTCCCACAATCTCAGTCGCCATCTCCGTCTCCCTAGCGACGGTGCTTGCCGCACAGAAGAAGCTCCAGGACTCCGTAGGCGTGACAGTCCCGCTGTCTACCTTCCTCGCCCGAGCTACGGACTTGGCGAACGACGACCTCCCGCGCTCACCTTACGCCAAGCAATCCGCCGACGAGCTCTTCAACGAAATCCTCGGCTCGCTGCCTATCAAGACCTCTCGCGGCGATTACATCCCCGAGCTTAACGCCATCGATGCCCCCGCCGAGGTCCAATCCGTTCAGACCGTGAAGGAAGATATCATCGACTTCCTTAGTGGCAGCAAGAGCGCTACTACCAAGAGCCGAGCCGTCCAAGCCGAATCTCACCCCGCTGATTCCGCTCTGAATGTTTTCAGCTTGACTGTCCCAGTTGGCGATGAGAAGAGGGCCAAGACGTTCCTGGAGCGGATCAGGACTTTGTTGACAGTTGAGCCGGCCAGGCTCGTCCTATAACCTTTCCTTTTCTAATTTTCTTTTTTCTAACCATTGCGAACATTTGAAATAGCGTTGGAGAAAGAATACCTTTTTTTTTTCTTTTTTTTTCTTTTTCTGCCTTGTTTTCGCCTCCCTTTGAGTTTACTATCTAGAGGAGATAAAATGAAAAATCCAGTCTACCTTTAATCCAGACCCTGGGACCTGGAGAATAGCTCCTGATACCAACCCGCCATATTTTTCGGTGCTACCTACTATATAGGAATGTACAAGACTGCTCGAGCGTTGCTTTAGACTAGTATTTTACACCTCTAATGGAAAGGTTAACATCCCCACTTCTCCAAGGAAAACTGGTCGTCCGCAAGAGGGGATTCTTGGAATCTGAAATTATTCTTCCTAGCAATGCAATTCGCCCAAAGCATACCTGGTGAAACAAGAAAACTGTGGACGGCCTCCCATGTCATCTCATCGTCAATTCTGAAAGAAAGAATTGAAAATGGGGAAAGCAAAAATGAAAAAAAAGAGGAAAAGAGGGAAACATAATGCAAATTATCGCTGGAACAATCCTAAGGATTATAAAAGCCACCTGTAAATGAGCAACGCCACATTCTGTCCACCAAGAGGAACACCATTAGCGCCATCGCTTACAGTCATTTCCATGTATGGAAAAAAGGAGGAAGATCGTATGCTAAAGCTAGCACCGATTCAAAGATTGAGGGTTGTGAATCAAAAGCAAAACACGACAAAGAGAAGCGGGGGCAAGGAAGAACATCAAATAATACTGAAAGGAAGAAAGCAGGAAAGGCAAGTGGCCAAAGGTACATGAGATGAAGATCCGATGATATCAACGTCGAGGAGAAAACAAGCCACCTAGTAGTAGTCACCTGTAAAATGCTGTAACACCACAAAAATGCGACAGATGCCAAATTAGACCATAATGCCTCCTTCAAACCGGCCCAGGATCTCCCAGCATCGAGAAAAAAAAAATGAAAAAAAAAGCTTAACGCCAAAGCCGGAACGCCGCGTCTAATGCATGATGCAAATCTCAGTGAGGAGTCGTCAGCGGTGTCGTTGCACCTGAGTTATTATATGTCGTTACCGAATGGTACCCCATTCTGCTAATTTGCTGCCTTCACGTCCGTGTTCTCTTCCAGGTCGTTTGTTGAATATCTTCCAGAACCTCAAGGTCTCATCTCCGGCACCGGTGACCACTGTCTGGCCATCAGGGCTCATGGCTAGGTAAAGAACACGGAAAGTATGGCCAGTGAGTGATACGATCTGCTCCATTCTTGGATATTTCCAGATGACAATTTGGTGTTGACTGTAACCATGTGTGCTGATGATCTCGTCTGAATTCTTCGACCACGCCAGGTTACAAACCTGACTACCAGTGTCGACCTCCTTGATCAAAGAGCCTGTCGAAGTATTCCAGAATTTTATTGTTCGATCCGCTGTGCCTCCTCCAGATGCTAGGAGATGGTGTTGATGAGGAGACCAAGCGATAGCCTTGACAGCCGCGGTATGGTCAGAGAAACGATAGAGGGGCGTTTCGTTCAACTTGTCCCACACTAGAAGTTTATTATCGTTACCACCAGATGCCAATTGGCCATCCTCTGTATTCCATCGGAGGCCGCAAACTTCCTGCTTATGTCCAGATAGCCGACGGAGGTATTGGTCGGGAGATCGAACATCACGATGAAAGATGAGTCGATCACGAGAGCCTGATGTGAGAATATGGTCATTCCAAGCTAAAGCGCCCACACGATTGGTATGCCCGATCATAGTGCGGAGACGACGACAACGCTCTGCATCCCATATCTGTACAAGACCCTTTCCTGTACCGATGGAGAGATGGGTACCCTGTATAAATCAAGACATGATTAGCTCGGGGGTCAGAGACAGCAGGAGAATTGACTTCTTACCCTTTGAATCCAGCTCACGCTAGTAACTGTGTCATCTTTGAGTTCGCAAAGTTTAGTTACTCTGCCTGTTTGGGAATTCCACATGTAGACAGAGTTTCCCAACCCGACACCCAAGACATTACTGCTTCCCCAGTCGACCAAATTCAGATAAAAGTCGTCTTGCAGGTCAGGGGCGTCTAGAACTTTGTATGGAACTTTGTTCACGTAGCGTGGTTGTTTGCGCGGTGTCTCGAGGATTCGTTGGCTATCGTAGCGGATTGGAGACAGACTATAAAGTTCGGAACGAACGTTGAGATTTGGACCATGATGGCTTCGAGGGGTTTTGGACGGGGTTGGCTGGCCCGATCCGGCACGTGGAGAGGCGTAGTTGAAAAGGTTTTTGTGGGGGGTTGACGGGGTGATGCTAGCTGGGGGTAGAGTTGACACCACGTGAGAAGGTGGCGTATGGGAACGAGTCTTGTCATTGATACCAGCGGTGAGGCCGAGAAGGGGGTCGGGAGACAATGAGTCTAGATCGGCTTGAGGGACAGTGTTTCCAAAAAGCTCACTGCGTAAGACCCGCGAGTACATCCTGTTTGCTTCTTCCGCTGAAGAGAAACGTCAACTCCATGCGATCGAGAATGCGATCGGAAAATTCGGAGGTGGGCAGAACTTACTCTTTTGAAAATGAAGTTCCGAGTGTGGAGTGCGCTTTTTAGATTTCGACGGAGTCGAAGGACAGCCATCCTCATGAAGCAGACTGTAAGTTGCTTGAAGATCCTGACCCTCTCGGTTGGGAATGAACCTATGGATAACCAAGATATAAAAAGAAGAAATTAGCGACAATCCCTCTCAAGGGCATTGCACAACCTGACTGATCAGGTTTGAACGGAAGATATTATCACCCACCTATCACCATAAACTCTCTGTCTTTTCCGACTGGGGCTTGTGCCTGGTGTTCTTTCACGGGCTCGCCCAGCGTCTTCATATTCTTTCAATGCCTTTGTCAGCGCATCTGGATCAATCGACTCTGAGGTGTTTCTGCTCTTTTGTCGTCGTCCCATTGAATCTGGGAAGAAGAGAGTTGTTTTCGATGGCATACTAGGGGGTGTTCTCGATCCAGGAGGAGATACAATGTTCAAGGCATTTACGGCGGCTGTGGTTGTTGACCTCACACCTCCCGCGGCACTGCGGGCCCTTGGATTACTAGAATCTCTGTTGCTGTCGCCCATAGTGTCCGGGGGAAGAGGAGAATTTCCTCAAGTGGCGGTCGGACGCAGGATCAAGCGAGGTCAAGCTGAGAAATGCGACAGGTCTGAAATGTCGGATCGCAACAAGGCGGGCGTCAACTGGCGAATCAACGGGAGGTTACAGCGTATTGGGGAAAAGGTAATGATGGGGAGATGAATGAATAGCGTTGACATGTAGCGAGAAGTGAGTTGGTCGTGTAGTTGGCGAATGCAGAGCTTGACGGTCTCTTCAGTTCCGCTATTTGAGGGAGGGGGGGGGCGACAGTCAAATGAGGACGATGGGGATCAAAGCGGATGTGGGTTGAGGGAGCGACGGAGTACTGTAGATACGACGATAACAATGATGGGAAGCGCAGGTATGAGTCTCACCAGACGTAAAGGCGAATCGATAGAATGCGGATATGCAGCGGTGGTCATTGGACACCGATCTGACCACCGTCTGGTGAGAATGACAGAGATTCGTTTGTGGGGGAGGGAGGAAGAGGGTGGTGGTGATGAGGGAAGAAGCCCTTCGTCGCTCTCTCCTCTTTTCTCGTTCTGTCGGGGTGACGGCCGTTCAAAGGGGATTTCCCTAGTAGTAGTAGTAACTGCCTGGTAACTAAGGTAGTAAGGTATTCTAGTCACGCGTCGGGAACGCTAAGCCTATCTGGGATGCAGGAGGCTGGACTTATTATTATTGTTGTGGTTCTTTATTGTGTTTCTGTCTGTCGCTCTTTATAATAGGACTATAACAGAGGAGAGAGTAAGAGTGTTATAAAATAACTCTATAATTCTTCCCACAAACCCTGGGTATATAAGAAAATATGGATTGTATCTTGAAGAGGAGACTGTGGGCAGCTGTATGGAGAAGACGGTGTATCTGAGAGATTGATTCCTCAGGCTCCCGCCATCATAGGTCACGACTTGAATAACAAGAACAACAACAACATGGATCGTAGACATGAGAGAGAAAACTACCTGTGGCAAAGTAATTACTAGGCAAATTTGGAGCTCAATATTATTACATCGGCTGATCGAATCATGCAGCACTTTCTGTCTAGTAAATTTCAATCACGTCCATCAGCCTCGTGTTTGGACAAACACGGTGTTCCAGAATTATTGACGCGAAGCGCCCACCAGGTGATTGGATCAGCACGCTCGAAAGAGCTGATATCGAGGGATGGCGATGACTCCCTTAAGACCAACTCATTATTACATGATTACCTACTATTCTTATTCTTATTGTTACTCTAGTGACTCGTCACGCAGCGATCGCGACGCCTCGCATTCCACGCGTCTTGGACAGACGCGAAAAAACGCTTGGACCAGAGCGTGATGGAGAGTTTCCAGCCAAAGAAATCCAACGGCCGTCTCAGTTGTGGCGCGAAAATCCCAGAGTGCCTGAAGGTGATGATCGACTCTCCTTCTCCTCATCCGACAAGTGTTCCTGGACAAAGGATCGATATCAGGGGAGGATCTCTGCCTCAATTAATACACTATTCTTGTGCCTTTGTTTTCTTTGTCAATGATTCCTTTGTCGTGGCTTGCTTTCGAGTAGCCCCAAAACCTATATACAGAATAGGAAAATAATAATTAATCTGTAGCCTAGCTGTAATTCTCAAGTATAGCCTCCTAATCCGGTGTCCATCTTTGTTTCTATTTTGAACTATCATCTATGTAGAGTAAGGTAGTGGAGTGGTGGATACGAGAAGAAACTCGACGGTAGAACGACTGACCGCCAAGCCTCTTTATCAATAATCAGACACTCTCAGAATCCACTTCTCTCCCTCATCAAAGCTCCAAGCTATCCCAGGGTACTCAACCATGACCTCCAATCTGACAAAGAACTTGAAGCAGCCGGCTCTGGACTTCCTGTCCTTTGTCAATGCTTCCCCTACTCGTAACCCCTCCCTGCAGCCCGCATCATATCCCCCCGCCCTATATCTAGGTACTGATATGGAGCCCATCTAGCTTTCCATGCTGTTCACTCAGCCAAAGCTCTCCTCGCAAAGGCAGGGTTCCAGGAGATCAAGGTAAATTACATTGAGATTCGGCCGGCTCTTGTTCAATTTCTCACCCTTTGGACAGGAGAAGGATTCGTGGGCTTCTACTTGCCGCCCCGGTGGAAAGTACTTCTTAACCCGCAATAGTTCTACAATCGTGGCTTTCGCAGTGGGTAAAAAATGGAAGGCATGTAAACCCCCCATGGACGAACATGAATCATTCGACCATTAGCAATTTAATCTAATTCGGCATGAAAATATAGCCTGGAAATCCAATTGCCATGATCGGAGCCCATACAGACTCCCCTGTCTTGAGGATAAAGCCCGTCAGCAACAAACGCGGTGAGGGGTATCTCCAGGTGGGCGTTGAGACGTATGGTGGTGGTATTTGGCACACCTGTCAGTCACTAATCCTTCTTCCCTAAACTTCTGCCCTGGTTGCTAACGACTTCTAGGGTTCGATCGTGACCTGGGAGTCGCAGGTCGGGCGATGGTCCGCGCCAATGATGGCTCGGTCGTGCAGAAGCTGATCAAGATTGACAGGCCAAGTAGGCTCACACACAATCCGACTTCAACTTTCCTACTCTACTGACAAAAATATATAGTCCTTCGCATTCCAACACTTGCTATCCATCTGGATCGCCAGGAGAACTTCTCTTTTAACAAGGAGTCCCAGTTGTTTCCAATTGCTGGCATGATCGCTGCAGAACTCAACCGTACTGGTGAATCCAAGAATGCGAGTGACAAGGGCGCTGCGGCCAGCGAAGGCGAGAGCGGAGAGTTTTCTCCACTCAAAGCTATCACGGAGCGCCATCATCCGTACATTGTAGAGCTCATTGCTGCTGAAGCAGGCGTCAAGCCAGCCGAAGTGATTGATTTTGAAATGATTTTGTTTGACACCCAGAAGTCCTGCCTAGGCGGATTTCAAGAAGAATTCATCTTTTCTCCGCGATTGGACAACCTCAATTGCTCTTTCTGTGCTACCGTTGGTCTGATCGATTCCGTGGCTGATGCATCTGCGTTGGATGATGAGCCCGCTATCCGTCTGATTGCGCTCTTCGATCATGAAGAGATCGGAAGTCGGACGGCGCAAGGTGCTGATTCCAATGTCCTTCCCGCGATTATCCGTCGTCTGTCCGTTCTTCCATCTAGCTCGAGTGACACAGATCTGTCTACCGCCTATGAACAGACTCTGTCCACCTCTTTCCTCCTGTCAGCCGACATGGCTCATGCTGTCCACCCTAACTATTCGGCCAAGTATGAGAGCGACCATCGACCGGAAATCAATAAGGGTCCTGTGATCAAAATCAATGCGAACGCTCGCTACGCAACTAACTCTCCGGGCATTGTGCTTCTCCAGGAAGTTGCGCGCAAGGCTGTGGAAGATGAAGGAGAGGGTGTTCCTCTGCAACTATTTGTCGTCCGTAACGATTCCAGCTGCGGAAGCACTATTGGGCCCATGCTTTCCGCCGCTCTGGGAGCTCGAACCCTAGACCTGGGCAATCCCCAACTGAGCATGCACAGTATTCGGGAGACTGGTGGAACCTATGATGTTGGGCATGCAATCCGGCTGTTCAAGAGCTTCTTCAAGCACTATGCCACGACTTCTCAGACCATTTTTGTGGATTAGACGGGTCATTTCTCTTATTCCAGGAACCAGATAAACAACCGAAATACGTATTTATAATTCACCTCGTAAATCGTGCCACATTGCATATCTCAACGGGTTTCCATACTACTACCAAGTACTCGAAACGTAGGATGGCGGATCGGGCCGAGAAAGTCCGCTCTCTCTGGATTGTCTCCTCATTCCGGCTGTTGCCTCATCCTCACTTCACCTCAACTTCGCCAGTCTGCCCACTCGGTCTCGGTTTAACCTCACCCCTCTTGATCAAACATAATAACAATCATTCCTCGAGAACGCCAACCGAAATCTAAATTGCTTCCTGATTCTGCTTCTGCTTCAGCAATCAAACCACCTCCGTTTCCCTCTGCCCGCTTCCCATAGATGCGGTCATTACCCTAATGACCCTCTATGACAACACCGTATGTCTTTCGAGATGCGGAATACATCGCTGACGTGTCCGGCATCCAGCATGGCAGCGTCGCGGAAACGTCACTTACTCTCCAAGATGACCGCTTGAGAAAAAAGTTGCAGTCGGCTGCAAAGCTCGCATTTATTGATCGGTTACTTCGCGATCTGGATATCCTTATCTACTGCGAGCTATCCGCACTCTATTACATGGAGTGGGTGCCCCCTCTTTACATCCCTGTTTCGTCTCTGAAGAGAAGAGAAGCATGAGGCAAAATTGATGAAATGTATTGACTTTACGTAGTTGCTCTATCGTACTGTTCGCCGTCCGTGCCATTGTACAACTAATCTTCTTCACTCCTAAAGCACCACCCTTTGACCCGACGCGGAACCAACCCTTCATCGGAGCCATTTTTGCAAGTAATATATTTTGCATGATATTTCATAAATTCTTCATTCGACCCGAGGCTGGAGAAGCGACAAGAGGCTATATGCATGGCGGAATCCTTATCGACTTCATTGGGCAAAAGGCCCCTGTCCCGGTCGCCCGGCTCCTCTTCCTTGACTTCCTCGTAATGCTCCTCAATCTCGTCATGTTAGGACTCATCGTCGAACGGGTCAAGACCGCTGAGTCGACGGATCCCCCATCATCCACGTCCACAGCCACCGCGACAACAACAGAGCCCACAGAGCCCACACAATCTCAGGACCACGACCACGAGGAACGGGGCCTCTTAAGCCAAGAGCACGGAATCGAATCCTCGACACAACCCACCAGAGACGAATCTGAGCATAGGGAGCAGGACTCCCGCGCCACCACCCCTCCACATACACATGCAGATGCAGCCCTCAGCAATGAGGAACAAGCGGAACGCACTCGGCTACTGGCCGACCCATCGGAGAACGGACACACAAGAAACCAGCATGCTTTGGACTCGTTTACTTCGGGAGAGGCTGTGATCATGCACATGGGCTTGTTTGATGTCATCCGAGACCAGTGGCGGTATCGCCCCTCGGCTGTCCGGCGGTCTTCCTATGCCCCATCCGACCAGACGGCAGCATTCCTGCGGGAAAGATTTGGGCTTCAAGTTGGAGCTGGTGGGCGTATAGAGCGGATAACTACATGATCTAATACCTAAGTACTAGTCATGTGTTTGGTGCCTCTTTACTTTCCCGTTTTTTTTTTTGTACTCGTAGCAAAATGGGAGGTTATGGAGTGTAAATACAATCCCATCTGTTACTCTATCTAAAATGTTCACTTTAGCTGTAGGTATATATAAACTCTGCAGTCGTCAGTTTTCGATAAAAATAAGTACTAGTAGTATTTATATCTAGTAGAGAAAATATGTATAACTGAATGGATTATCATATCCTGATACGCCGAGGGAATCTATAATGACCTCCAAAATATCGCCGAAAACTCAACACCAAGTAATGCACCGCAACGTAAGAAATAGCAAAACACACGAAGAAGGCGACGACGACGCAGACGACCAAAATATCAACAGAAGGGTGAGTAGTTTAGAGCGCTGGGTATGCTCATTTTCTTTTTTTGTTTCGAATTATTCCGTGCAAGGACCCTATGTGGTGAGCTCCTGGTTTTGAGAAGACAGAATAGACACGTCCAGCTCAGCGACTTTCTCTGCGGGGCGAGGCTTGGGGATGGAATTCGTGCGGATCGGGCCAACCCCGCTGACGGCAGGAGAGGTGGTTTTGGATCTGGGAGTCCCGCCTGCAGCTCGGGCAGTCTCGTTGTTGGCCAAGGCGTTTTCAACGGCCTTACTGCGTACATCGTCACTCTTGGTGGTGGTGGTGGTAGTGGTAGTGATTGACTTTTGCGAGAGGTTGAGGATATCATCGACGCGCTGGGCGGCGGGGATGAGGTCCTCGAAATGCAGGAGATGGCAGAAGTCGACGTAGGACCGTCCGTTTTTAGCCATTTTGAACTCCTTGTCCTTACCCGGGATGAGCATGTTGAGGAGGTACTTTGTATTGCCAAACCGGTTCTCGCATTCAATGCATGCCTTGAGATACTCGTGCACGACCTCTCTCCACGGGAGGAGGCCGCCCTCCGCTTCACTGCGGAAACAAGACGGATTGGATTCGGCGGATGTGGCGATCATGCCGCCATCGACCCCGTACTCTTCCATAAGGGCGAGGCCGCTGTCGCGCGAGGTCACGTCCCCGTTCATGACGCAGGCGACGCCAGCATCCCAGCAGATAGAGGCAATCATGCGCAGCTGATCGCGGATCGCGCGCTCGCGCGGACGCATGGGCGTTGTGCGACAGTGGACAGTTAGACCCGTGATACCCGTGGCAACCAGTCTTTTCACCAGGGTCTCCGTCAGCTCTGGTGTCTCGAGGATGCGGATCTTAACTGAGATGCCGATCTGGTAGGGGACCCCGACTTCCTTGACCAGAGCCTCCAAAATAGAGACTAGTTTATCTGGGGTTCGTAGCAGCGCGGCTCCCATGCCACCACTCGTGCTGAAGGGCTTGGGACATCCGGAGTTTACGTCGATGCCGGCTACATCGCCAGCGACTATCTTGGCAGCCTGGACAGCAAGGTCGGGCGAGGCGGTGCCGATCTGGAAAATGAGCTTTCCCTTTTCGCGCACCGGATCAAGGCGGTATATGACTGATTCTTGGGATGTTTTGTCCGAACGGCCCCCGTTGGAGGGAAGCCGGGTGAATTCAATGGTGCCGTTGCGGGGGTTCACGCGTCGAATGGCCCCGGCAATCGCACGGTCGATTGTTTCGGGACCCCAGACGAGATCAGCACCGTACTTGAGAGCGACAAGACGAGACGGTAGTTCTCCGGAACGCACCATCGGCGCAAGAACGATCTTGCCACGGTAGTCGACCCCGTTGGCGGGGATAGGAACTCGTTTCGGAGAGGATGTCATTGCGGCGCGAAGGAATCTGAGCATAGCATCCTTGGGTTAGGGGAAAAAAGGGGAATGTATGGGGGCGAATCGCTCGTTGTGGCCCTTGTGTCGAGGTTCGTAATAGACGTAGTTTATTTCGAAGAGTTAAGCTGTGATATTGTTATTTTTTTGTTGCTGTCAAGAAAGTTGAAGGCGGAGGCCAAAATGCGCAGAGGTCACGTGGAGATAGAGGATAAGAAATTTCTGTCTTTTTGTCTGCACAATACAAGCCCATTGTATTATTGGTAATTGCGTTACCACCGTGTCCCTGAAGATTGCGTGCACGTGATGCCAACAGAACAGGCGGAAGAACATATATACTGTGTTGTAGGAGTAGGAGAGTAGTAGAATTACATGTTCATCAGTTTTCTCTTCATATAACGAGTAATGTATTCAATGCCACCGAGGCCTCAAGAACAAGGAACATCAGCTTCAAGGTGGTTTGAGTGGCCGATGTTGCTGTTAACTTCCCGGGAAGGGCTGGACCTGTCAAGAACCACAACAGGGTGATGTTGGGTATCAGCGAGCGAGCTTTCAGCTATCAGACCCAGTTTGATAACTTAGAATAGTTTCTGTTATAGCTAGCCCTAGCAGCATCAGTCAAGGTGGTAGTGGCAGTGGTGTACGTGATTTTGCCCGCAGTTTAATCTTGATCTCATTAGGAGAGTTACTGCCTGGGAACTAAGGCTGCAAGGGCGTCAAGCTGTACTCTGAAGAACCTTAGACTGCAGAATAATAGACAGGGTTTTGTAGCTTCATAATAATCACACTCCACCGAGGATCGCAAATCTATAACTATTCCCTCGGTAGCTCTTTATTTATTTATTTATTTACATCCTTATTATTATTATTATTTCCCGACCGATTTCAGAAGAGCCTCGGACTGTCCCACCAGCCGACTACCACTCCCCTTTTCCGACATCTCCCATCCTTTTTAACCCTCACCATTCTAGTTCTACAGTAGGTCTCAGGCGTCACTTTTTTGCAATCTAATTGACCTGACCGATCAGGTCTCTCTGCATATCTGGCCTGGGCCTTTTTCATTCACCTCCAATGTTCTCGGGAAAAGACATCCTTGTTCACCGAATACGTACTGCTGCTCCATTGACCCGGCGAGTGCTGCCCACCGCCTGTCCGATAGTCGCCCTCACTCGCTGTTCTCCGGTTCCTCGTCGCACATCAGTAACGCTGGCTCCCCCCACTAAACAAGCCCCTCCTCCTCCCTCCTCTCCCTCCTCCTCTTCTCCCACTTCCTCTTCCCCTTCTCCATCAACAGTCTTGTCTTCTGCTTCATCATCTCGAATTGGTCGATCGGTTAATTCCGCATCAAATCGTGCTGCTCTTGTTACAAGGCATTTTTCTTCCTCAACACCCCCGCCGTCGTCCACCATGGCATACACCGTCCGCAAAATCGGCCAGCCTCATACTCTCGAACACCGTGTGTTCATTGAGAAGGATGGCCAGCCTGTCTCTCCCTTCCACGATATCCCCCTCTTTGCCAATGAGCAACAGACCATCCTCAACATGGTTGTTGAGATCCCCCGCTGGACCAACGCCAAGCAGGAGGTGCGTACGAGCTTTGGAACCCCGCAGACAGGCGGAAACTCTTTTTTTTCAATTATGGCGACATCTCAGCGTGCTGACTCGGAAAGCAATATAGATCTCCAAGGACGAGTTCCTTAACCCCATCAAGCAGGACACCAAGAAGGGCAAGCTTCGCTTCGTTCGCAACTGCTTCCCCCACAAGGGTTACCTCTGGAACTACGGTGCTTTCCCTCAGGTAGGACGAGACTAATAATATTCCCTCTATTTTGAAAGTCATGCTCTCTAACTGCAAACTTCAGACCTGGGAAGACCCCAACTCTGTCCACCCCGATACCAAGGCCAAGGGTGACAATGACCCGCTCGACGTCTGTGAGATCGGTGAGCTCGTCGGCTACCCCGGTCAGGTCAAGCAGGTCAAGGTTCTCGGTGTGATGGCCCTGCTCGACGAGGAAGAGACCGACTGGAAGGTCATTGTTGTCGATGTTAAAGATCCCCTTGCTGCTAAGCTTAATGATATCGAGGATGTCGAGCGCCACCTTCCTGGCCTGCTCCGCGCCACCAATGAGTGGTTCCGTATCTACAAGATTCCCGACGGCAAGCCCGAGAACCAGTTTGCTTTCTCTGGCGAGGCCAAGAACAAGAAGTGAGTGTAGACTCCGATTTCAAGAAATGCCTCGTTTAGATCTAACTTCTGAAACCTTAATAGGTACGCTATGGAGGTTATCCGCGAGTGCGCTGATGCCTGGGAGAAGCTCATCACTGGCAAAACCGCCCCTGGTGAAATCAGCCTGTAAGTTATACGCCCTTTATTATGTCCCTACATCCGCACATTCATCCACACCTTTTGAATTGCAAGCTGATCAGCAAATGTAGCGCCAACGTTGCCGTCGCAAACTCTCCTGATCGCGCCGATCCCGCTCAGGTCTCCAGCATTCCCCGGGGTGAGAACCTTCCCCCTGCTCCCATTGACGGCAGCATCGACAAGTGGTTCTTCATCTCTGGCGCCGCTGTATAAATCTATGTTAAGCAAAAGTTATAAATTGTTCGTCTTTGATGCGCCCTACGTTTGAAGCTATAAACGACTGCATGATAGCCTAGAAATCTAGAGATACTTGGCAAGTCATTAATATGGGCATATGAGTAGCGAGGAGTATTAGTGAACGTCGGTCTAGTATTCTGCAATTGTACTCTGTGGAGAACCCGAAATAAAACACGACAGAATAAGCGGAATATTTTCTTGAATGCGTAGTATATTTACATATAGAGGTCACCTCGAGGCAAGTTCCACTCGACATCTGCACACATCTACCCAAATAGCTTAAAAATACAATGGCAACAAAACCCCCAGTCTCCAGGCGCCATCGGCAGAAAGTGACTTTCGACATATATCACGTCCGCCCAAAAAAAAAAAAGAATCATCGCAGCTCAATCCGTGATAGGAAGAACCAGGGTAAAATAAAAGATGAAATGAGACAAAATAAAGTAAAATAGAAGAATATAATATAACCGGGAATTGCAAGTTCCGATTTGCTCAACCCTTCAAAGTCTCATCTCTCTCGATTGCCCGTCCTACCCGGGCAATTTCCTCAACCACGTCGCCAATCTTCAGTTGTCGCTTACCCACTTCGATCTTAACCTCCTTCCCGCCCTTGAAACCGACAGTCAACTCGGGTTCTTGTGTCGAGGTCCGCGGGAGCTGAGTGACCTTGATGTCGATGTGTGTGGGACTACCGGCGGTTGTTGTGGAGGGATTGCGGAGGAGGGAGAGTAAGAGTCTACAGGGGCGAGAGGACCGGGAGAAGGGGTTGAAGGTTGTTCGGAGAGAGGTGATTGTTTGGAGTGGGATAGACATTGTGGGATAGATTTCTGGGGTGACTTCTTTGTTTGGTTGTTTAAATAGAAGCTGTGGACTTGGATATTGCGCTGGAGAGGTTTAACTGCTTAGTGACGGGGTCCGGGAGGGGAGGAAAGTAGATTTGACATACCTTTCGCGGCTGTAAATTAGCGTGAGGTAGTATAGAGCTATTTCGAATGGGCAGTGGGTAGGTCTCAAGGCCAGGAAGAGGGCAATGGAATGAAATATGATATCCTTCCTCGGAAGCTCTCTTGTCTGGCACTGCTGGTTTTCGCACGGGAAAATCGCGGTCAAAACTCACCGCGGAAGGAGAGTGAGTGTTGTTTGCATCGAATGCAAACAACGCCGGCCTCAGGAACCCACCGATGACGATGCGGGCAACATGGACTGTTTTCTGTCCTCGACGTTTTTGAATTTCGCTAGCTGGTATATAGAGCTCGTATTTTCTTGACTGATAGTTATCTACAGCATGCTGCTGTGAGACTATCTATTCTAGCACATATTCTGGATTTCAACGCATTACTGGATACCTGTTATGAGCCCGCGCTGAACCACAGTATTCGCTCCGGCCATGTCGTCTGTTTCGGCGCTTCAGTCACGGCTTAAGGAGCTGTCTGTTGCCCTTGCCCAGATCCACCCGCTTGTTTCTCGATTGCACAACTTCACTACTTCTCTTGGTCAAGGGGAAGAAGCTCGATTAGAGCTTGGAGCAGAAATTCATGCTCGACTGAAAGATGCAGAGGAGGAATTAGAACTACTCAAGGTTGATGTGGATGCCCTAGAGTCTACATCAGACAATCGACGCAAAGGGGTGGATGCTGAAAAGGAGCTGGAGAAAGAGAAAGTGATTGTGTTGGCGCGGAGACTAACTGAGGGTCTGAAAAAGTAATAAATGCCCTGCTTGTGTTTTTACCATCTGAAGCGGATCGCTAACGCCTGACTTCTTCATTACAGGACTCGCGGCGAGTTTCGCAATGCTCAATTGCAGGCGAAGCGAAACGCAGAGGTTGCTCGGCGTAAGGAAAGGGAGCTGTTGTTCTCAAGGCCGCAGAATGATGATAAGAAGAAGCAGTCGACAGACAAGTTGACGCAAGATGATATTGTGAAGAACGCCTCAAAGGATGTCACGGCTGCATTGAGGCGGACACACCAGCTTATGCAAGCTGAGCTCTCGCGAAGCCAATTTGCGCAGCAGACTCTAGGTTCGTTCTGTCGACCCCTCTTCTCTGTGCGTAACGTCGGGTCTAATTTACTACGTAGAACAATCCACCGCTGCTCTCTCCTCTCTATCGGAATCGTATACCAGCCTTGATACCCTCCTCTCATCTTCACGTAACCTTATTGGCTCTCTTCTTCGCTCGCAGAAATCAGATACTTGGTACCTGGAGACGGCATTTTACATCCTGATCGGCACGATTTCCTGGCTTATTTTTCGGCGCCTGTTATACGGACCGTTGTGGTGGATAGTGTGGTTGCCGCTCAAATTGTTACTCCGACCTGTATTCGCCATTTTGGGGGTCGTCGGAATAACCAGCAAGGATTTCCAATCCTCCACGCCTATTTCTACTTCTGGTGTTCTCGCACAGGAAACACCCGTTGTTTTGAACAATATCCCAGAAGCCAAAGTTGAGGGCGCCAGTGGAGATGCCATCTGGGACCAAGCCCCGAGTAAGGATTCGGCGGACGCCGATCGAATGATAGATAAAATTGGCGAAATGGTGGAAGATGCTACCAAGCAAGTTGAAACTAATCTTGACGACATATCTCCTGAAGAGTTGCAGAGGCAGATGGAAATCCCCCCTAACCCGAAAAAGAGGATGTATGAAGCGACGGAAGTTCTGCAGAACACAAAGGATGAGCTATAGATAGATGAATGAGATGAATCACTGTCATGACGCTACTGCCATTCCACATAGCCTCCTAGACCATCACTATCAGAAATGCTCAACGATTGAGTCCTCGTTCAAGAGAACTCTCATATAACAGAACGACTTTGTAGAGTCCGTTCCCTTAATGGATTTCTTGGCGTTCAACACGCGTATCACGTGGCGACGCGTCTCGACACGGCCTTCCTGTGACTTCAACTTCAAGACAAGCTCGGGAATCGACATTCGCCTCTTTTATTCATCGAACAGGATAGTTTTGCTAGAAATATATCTATTAGACGGAGGCATATTAGGTATGGCAGCTAACTTCTTCAGCAACAAGGCTCGCGCTGCCGCAGCATCGAGCAGCTCCAAGCTTAAAGCAGCAGAAGGGAAAGAGGAACAGTCGCAACACCAGCCATGGGTCGAGAAATAGTAAGTCGTGATACTGCTATCCATGATCTATCGTTATCTGGAATTGACGATTGCCCCTAGCCGACCTAAAACCCTCGATGATGTTGCTGCCCAGGATCACACAACGAATGTTCTCCAGCGAACACTCCAAGCTTCTAATGTATGTTGCTCCATCCTTGACATGATAACCTGATTTTAACTTCTTCCCTTTTAACCAGCTGCCGCACATGCTCTTTTATGGCCCACCAGGAACGGGCAAGACCTCCACGATTCTCGCCCTCGCTAAATCCCTCTTTGGACCTGCGCTCTACCGTTCCCGCATCCTCGAGCTGAACGCTTCCGACGAGCGTGGAATTGGTATTGTACGCGAGAAAGTCAAAGGCTTCGCTCGTATTCAACTCAGCCACCCTACCGGACTAGATGCGGCATATTTTGAAAAATATCCGTGCCCTCCCTTTAAGATCATCATTTTAGATGAAGCAGATAGCATGACCCAGGATGCGCAATCCGCCCTTCGACGTACAATGGAACAGTACAGCAGAATTACACGTTTCTGCCTTGTTTGTAACTACGTTACTCGGATTATTGAACCGCTCGCCAGTCGATGCAGCAAGTTCCGCTTCAAGCCGCTGGATAATTCAGCAGCCGGGGACAGATTAGCGAAAATCGCGCAGATGGAGAATCTTCAGCTAGAGGATGGGGCTGTCGACAAGCTTATAGCATGTAGCGACGGCGACTTGCGACGTGCGATTACATACTTGCAGAGTGCGGCCAGGTTGGTGGGAGCTGGGCCTCAGCTCGCTAAGAAGGACGGCGATGAGGATGAGGAAATGAAGGATCAAGGGTCAGAAGTGATTACAGTTCGAACCATCGAGGAAATCGCTGGTGTGATCCCAGAGAGTGTTCTGGATCGACTGATCCAGTCCCTGCAGCCGAAGAAGATTGGTTCGTCCTACGAGGCGATTTCCAGAGTAGTCACTGATATTGTGGCTGATGGTTGGAGTGCCACACAACTTGTGCTCCAGGTACTTCTCTTCTAACTCTTCTTGGCTGCAATACTAATACTATTCACAGTTATACCGACGAATCATTTACAACGATGCCATTCCTGATATCCAAAAGAACAAGATCGTCATGACATTCTCGGAGATGGACAAGCGTCTAGTCGACGGTGCTGACGAGAACCTCTCGATTTTGGACTTGGCTTTAAAAATTTCCGGAATCATGGGCGGGTCATAGGCAAAGTTGGTCTGTCGGGAAAGGGATCTCCGGAAACTTGTTCCCCAAACCTCTCGATCAGGCATATATAGATGCTCTACTGCGCAAGACTGTCCGGTGATGAATTCAGCTGTCTTGCTGACTTGCAAGGAAGATAATACCCCCAAGCCGTCGCTTTCGTGTGCTGGGTATTGATCTCTTAGTTAGCTTGCAGGGCAACCAAACCCTCATTAATGACTGTATGAAATGAACGGGTCAACCCCGGATATTGTAAAATACTCCATACCATCTACATCACTTGGTTTATTACGGACACCATATATATTACATTAGTTATGAGCCGTAGTGTTTACGAAGTGATCGATGTGCGCTTGATTGCGGCAAACGCTCCGTCTCCGTGGAAAATGACGCCGCATCGCGAAGCCGCTTTTCCTCCGAAGCGGCGACGGCGGCCGTCCGATTCTCTCTTCACCTCACTCAACAACTCCCTTTAACCTTCTCAGGTTGTCAAGTGTAAATATTTCCCAGGCACCAGAGACGGTTTTCTCTTTATTCCGCTTCTCGTCAACTAGAGTCAAAGTCGCCTAAACGACCGCATCACCTCGTACCCCGCAATGACCATCCCACCCCGCTATCTCACCGGCGACGCAGCCGGAATCCAGGAATTTCTGGCCAAGTTCGACGTACGTATACGCCTACGCCTTTTCTGTACATCCAGATCAGATATTCGAGGTACCAGGCTGTCACTAACGATCGTATCGCATCTATAGGTATTCCTTTTCGACTGTGATGGTCCGTCTCTGTCCTGTTTTCCATTGATACCCACATGTTATATGATGAGACAAACGGAAGCTGAGCTGAGTTTTGGTCAATAGGCGTGCTTTGGTCCGGAGACACCCTTTTCCCGGGGACGGTTGACACTCTTGAACTTTTGAGATCTCGTGGTATGTATCTTATATTTCTGGTTGGATCCTAGCTGCGGTGCTAATCCAATCCATAGGCAAACAGGTGGTTTTTGTCACAAACAACAGCACCAAGTCACGGGCAGACTATAGGAAGAAACTTGAGGGGTTGGGGATTCCCTGTACGACGGTATGTCTCTCTCTCTCTGTCTCTCTCTCTGTGTGTGTGTGTGTGTACCAGCTAAACCCCAAATAAAGGAGGAAATTTTCTCGTCCTCCTACAGCGCATCAATCTACATCTCGCGCATCCTCCAACTACCCGAGAACAAGCGCAAGGTCTTCGTCATCGGCGAAACAGGCATCGAGCAGGAATTGCGCTCCGAGAACGTCCCCTTCATCGGCGGCACCGACCCAGCCTTCCGCCGCACCATAACACCAGAAGACTACAAGCTCATTGCAGCGGGGGACGAGTCGCTGCTTGACCCAGAAGTCGGCGTCGTGCTTGTCGGGCTCGATTTCCATGTGAACTACCTGAAGCTTGCGTTGGCGTTCCACTACGTCCGACGGGGCGCGGTCTTCCTCGCCACGAACATTGATTCTACGCTTCCGAATTCTGGGTCGTTGTTCCCTGGTGCCGGGGCTATTAGTGCGCCGTTGGTTACCACGCTTGGACGGGAGCCTGTGTCGCTGGGGAAGCCTAACCAGGCTATGATGGATGCCATCGAGGGCAAGTTCCGTTTTGATCGGAGCCGCGCGTGCATGGTCGGTGACCGGGCTAATACGGATATTCGCTTTGGGCTGGAGGGCAAGTTGGGCGGTACACTGGGGGTTCTGACGGGAGTCAGTAGTAAGGAGGACTTTGTGGCTGGGCCAACTCGGCCGTTGGCTTATGTGGACAAGCTTTCGGATATTCTGCATGGATCCAAGTGAACGACTTTCTGATGGGAAACATATATATAGATATTAGAGTTCAAGATTCAAAGACATCCATAGAAATACACTCTTCTTCTAAACAGATCCCAGATGAGACTAATCAGGTCTAAGATACCCTTTGAGCTTCCACAGAGCCAAAACAGCGTCCACCGTAAGCTGATCTGTCGGTCTCAGAAACACAGCACACTCCTGGAAACGCGCATGATGAGACCGAATCTCTTCAAGCTCCGTCTGGGAAAAAAGGTATGTAAGGTCGAAAACAGGAACCTTGGCATTGAGCTGCGGAATGGTGACGAAATCCGATACACCAGCCACAGGAGCAGGTGTTGAAGCAGAAGCATCAGACACACTTCCCTCCCCCATAACCAATACAACCCCGGAAGCCATGCGCTCAAACTCCTCCATCCTCTCCAACGCCTCTAACAACGCTGTTTCTGAATACTCTCCCTGGACATCAATAGACCTCCACACCCCGTTAGCGACATCCTGCCGCTTAAAGGTATCAGACACCCGTTTCAACTGCTTCAGGGCCTCCTGACGCATCATCTGCAACACAAACTCCGGCATATCCTGTCGCCAGACGAGCGAGCCTTCCTCCCGCACCGTCACAGGCCCAAGGGGGGCCTTCCACCGGAAGGGAATGAGACGGGTCAGGGCCGACTTCTTCCGCGCACGCGTACGGTCCGCCCATTCCGTGAGGGTCCGGATTATGGGCAGACGTTCTACAATGCGTAGTTTAAGGTGTGGACGCGGGGCATAATTGCTAGTTTGCGACGGTGTAGGCGCGAGGTCGTCCTGCATAAGGCTGACAGGGAGAAGCCAGAGCTGCTTCTTCTTCTGGCCGTTGGGGTCTAGCTGAGAGCTGGGATCGGACAAGGGGTCGGGCCCCTCTACCATGCCCCAGTCCGCGAGAAGCGCTTTGGGTATGCGGGCGCCTGTTACGGTGCAGAGTCTGACGGGGGATGCGAGGGCCATGGCCCAGGGGTTTTTGCGGAGGTCGGCGAGGTCGGCGGCTGTTGGGGGTCGCTTTTTGCGATGACGGATGGCGCGTCCGGGGTGAGGGTTGGTTATTAGAGGGGATTGGGGGAGGAGCTGCGAGGGTCGAAGAGGGATTTCTGTAGATTTGAGGCCTTCATTATGCTGGTTGGTGTTGTTTTGGCTGATGGTTTCCTGCCGGTGACGGTCGCGGTTGGGAGAGTGGATGCGGCGACAGAGAACAGAGGAATTGGGGGGATGAGAGGGTAGAAACAATTGACGGAAGACCCTGAGACGCCATGAAGCATAAGATATGCGTCCGTGAAGGGGTTCCATGGTGGACAAAAGGGGGTGGAGAAGCAGAAGAAGAAAGGAAGAAAGAAACCGATGTTTTTTTTCGCTGCTGTCCGAAAGTAACCGCAACAACGCTAAACCTGCCAACTTCCATCGATCCATCCACTGACTCTTCGTCTTCCTCCTCTTCTTATTCTTATTTCTCTATCTACCTTCATAATGAACATAGGTCGCTCGGTACAGCGACTCTGTCGCCTCGCCCGCCAGCCCGCCATTGCGCGGAGCTTCTCAAGCTCCATCCCAGCGCTGTCGACTGCGCGTCCTCCGCGGGGTTGGACGCCGACACCTTTCATAACAGAGACGGTGGTAAGCTCTCTCTCTCTATCATTAAATACGCATCCAATTCAGAAGACATGGGATAACATCTTAACAGGGAGGTGGCTGGCACACCTGTACGTATACAGCTTAAGCCCCAACACCGCAACACCAAGCATTAACCCAGGGATTCCCCAGACGACATCTTCTCCAGACTCCTCAAGGTGACTTACCACCTCTACTCTCTCTCTAATGAAGAGGAAAACACCAATTAATGCTCATATATAGGAACGAATCATCTGCCTAAACGGCGAAGTCGACGAAACCATGTCCGCCTCCATCGTCGCCCAACTCCTCTTCCTCGAAGCCGACAACCCCCAAAAACCAATCCACCTCTACATAAACTCCCCCGGAGGCTCCGTAACAGCCGGTTCGCTTCCCTCGCTTATTCCAAATTACAATAAAACTGCAACACAAAACTAACCCCTAGGTTCTGTTTCCCCCACAGGCCTCGCCATCTACGATACAATGACCTACATCGCTTCCCCGGTAAGCACCATCTGCGTCGGCCAGGCAGCCTCCATGGGCTCCCTCCTGCTCTGTGGCGGCCATCCGGGCCAACGTTACTGTCTCCCGCATTCGTCGATTATGATTCACCAGCCGTCAGGTGGGTACTTTGGGCAGGCAACGGATATCGCGATCCACGCGAAGGAGATTCTCCGGGTGCGGAGCCAGCTCAATCAGATCTATAAGCGGCACATGACGGGGAAGAAGGAGCTGTCGCTTGATGAGATTGAGAAGCTCATGGAGCGGGATTATTTCATGGGGGCGAAGGAGGCCCTGGACTTGGGTATTGTAGATGAGATTCTTGATCGGAGGGTAAAACCTGGCGATGGTGACGGCAGCAGTAATGGCTCTGAAGGAGAGGATGGACATTCCTCGTCTTAATGGGTCGGTCTGTCGATGGATGGATGGATAGAGGGATGTTGTTTATACCCAAGTGTCTGCTTGACATGTGTATTATTATCTACCTAGGAATCTAGCTTTTCTATGGCGTTCTTCTTCTTCTACATAACCAATGTATACGAAGTACGAGGCGCGATATGAAATTCTGCATCATGGATTATTATCAGGACGCCTAACCTATTTGTCCTATCTATCTATTGTTTAGAACCCTCTCCGCAATAAACAATCACCAGGAAACTCCTCTCGTATATTATTATAAGAACCACTTGCCCAAGATAAGAGAGACATCATCAACACACAAATCCGGGATATTAGAATCAATGCACTGTACTGTACTGTACTGTACTGTACTGTATATGCGACAGACAAGACGTATCATATCACGCATCTTTCACAGCTGGTGCTGTATGCCACTAGATCGGCACGTCAAATCGCTAATGAGGGCTATCTAGAATGCGAAATGGAAGGAAGGAAGAGAGAAAAAAAAAAAAAAAAGGAGGAGAAGAAGAAGAAGAAGATGAGGAGGAGGGGAGACTCATGAATTGCTTCTTCCTAGTTCATATCAGCAAGGACCATCTCCTCAACTACCTTCATACCGGCTTCTTCGGATTTCTTGGATTCGGCTCCGTCCTCGCCTGCAACGGCCTGGTCGAGTGCTAGCTTTGTCTGTCCCAGAGCATATATTTGCTCTTCGATCGTGTCCTTCGTTACTAGGCGGATGACTTCCACCTCCCTGGTTTGGCCGACGCGGTGCGCGCGGTTCTCGGCTTGGACATCCTCCTGCGGATTAAAGCTCGAGTCAAAGATGATGACCTTGTTGGCGCAAGCAAGGTTGATGCCAGCTCCGCCGGCCTTGGTTGAGAGGAGGAAGACGGGTATATCGGTTCGCTCGTGGAAAGCGTCCAGGATGGACTGGCGGTCCTCGACGTTGGTGCGGCCGTCAAGTCGCACGAAACCCAGGTGCTGGTTTTCAAGCACGTTCTCGAGAATATCCATTACCATGGTGAACTGTGAGAAGACGAGAGCTCTATCTCCGTTTTCCTTGAACCGTCCAAGGAGCTCACAGAGCTTGGCAACTTTGCCGGAATCCATCCACTCGTTGTCCTTCAAGGCAAACTTTCCGAGAGAATTCGGGTTCGTCACACACATCGTGTGGCATTCGTAGTCGTTGTATGCCTGGAGTTCTCCGAAGATAATATCAGGGTCGGACAGGGACCATTGCTCCTCCTTCAAGCAAGCTTTGGACATCCGAGTAAGGATAGTATCGTTGTAATGACGGCGATATAGAAGCGGGTGAATCGCTGCTTGGCGGAGCTTCATCAGGATGTTCGCAGACTTATTCCCCGTCTTCTTCCCCGCTGCTCGATCGGTTAAAAGCTTTTTCACTTCGTTCTTTTCATGCTCGTATATCTCCCGCTGAGCGTCGTTCATTTCACAATACTCAACGCGGGAAGTCTTCGCTGGCAGATCAATAACCTGGTGCTTTTTCCGTCGTAGGACAAAGGGCTTCAGCATTGACTTGGCCCTCTCAATGCGCTGAGCTGATAACAGAGTAGAGTGCGATTCATCGACGGTCTTTGCTTTGTTTGCAAACACATATTGCAAGTCCTCCCGGCGTTCTTGGAAGACCTTGGGAAGAATGAAACCGAGCAACGAAGCCAACTCCTGAAGATTATTCTGGAGTGGCGTTCCAGTCAATAGAAGCCTAAACCGGGCACGAATTCTGATTAATTTCTCGTAGAGCACAGAGGTACTACTCTTGAGCATGTGTCCTTCATCGTAGACACAGACACAGAAATTCATATTGCGAAGAAAATGCGCATCGACCTTGGCTTTTGCAATTGTGTAGGTCGTGATGACAACGTTGATGCTGTCCCTATTTTCCTCAATCGTTTCTCGGATCAATGCTCGCTCCGCTTGACCGGCATAGTATGGCATGACAGACAGTGTTGGACAAAACTTCTGGAACTCCCTAAGCCAATTTTCGATTGTCGATGAAGGCACAACAATGAGGTGCGGTCCCTTAATACCTTTCTCGTATAGATGGGCCAAAAAGGCTATCACCTGGCAAGTCTTTCCGAGACCCATATCATCTGCCAGAATGCAGCTTAGATCCTTCTCAAAAAGCAATGAGAGCCAATTTATCCCTACAATCTGATAATTCTTCATCTTCAGATCCTCAGCCATGATTCCGGGCTGTGATATGAAGCGGCCCTTTCGTGAGCGAGAGCCAGGGCCATCGCTATCTTCATCAGATCGTTGGCTTGCGGGAGTTCCGATCCCAGAATCATGGGATTCAGCTTCTAGCGATACCAGCTCGAGCTCACCTTCACGTTTGCCGAAAATATCCACGCCCCATTTCTTCATCTCTGAAGCAACTGGCTTGCCCAGAGCCTCGCACTCAGCGACTAACGAGTCAACGGCTTCGTACCCAACCCACATGTCGAGACATTTATCGACGATGCGGTCTCCAACTGGTTTGGGTGTTTTCCGGCCTTTGCCAGTCTTATTGGCTGGTTGTTCAGGGGTTGGAGGGGGAATAACACGGACTTCGTCGAGGGAACCAAATGGACGCTTGGAAATGATGTGGCTGGCAAGATCTTCGTTTATCGCAGCTATATCTGCAAGATCCAGAACACTGCATTTGTTGAAGAAATTCAAGACTTTCTGTTCTAGGTCTGTACCCTCCCCGGAGTCAGCATCAACTGCAGAATCAGAATCGTCGGAAATAACCAGAGGAGCCTCCGGAGACTCAGAGCGCTCAGGTGAGGGACGCCTGCGCCCTTGCACCAGCCGACTAAGATTCTTTTTCGGGGGCGTCTCGCTCCGCACAGGACTGGGCGAAGACACTCGAGTCTTAGGTCCCCGCATTAAGCGTCTTCGTGGCTTGGAGTCCTCTTGTGAAGGCTGGGAAGTCTTCTGCGACGACAGACTCTTTTGTAAATGCATTGCAGACCACTTATTTTGAATGGTCCCTAGAGCCTTGATTTTCTGCTTCGCAGGGGCTACCGGGGAGGCCGTTTTATTCAAGCTCAGCTCATCTTCGGATGAACTAGCATGCCCAATATTGGTGTTGTGGTCTTCAACACTGGCCAGGTAGTCCAGCGCGTCCTCGTAGCTCCCCCGCTTCACCAAAAGTGCATGCAAACAATCCTTTACAGACTTCTGGGGCAGAACCTTCAGCATCCTCCCGACCTTGAGTCGTGCCTGATAGTCTTCGATTTCGTCCAGCGATGATATCGTAGCGCCCCCCACGGGCTGGGCGCGCGACGGCCCATCCTGTCGAGCCTTTTTGACAGGGATCCCTTTCGGGGAGGGATCCAAATGTGCGGCAGATCGTTTGGCATTGGACGGGTTATATACAGCAGAGGAGGTGATTTCTTTGAATCGGTCATGGGGGGAGGTTGTAGGCTTGTCTGGACTCTTGGATGACTTTAAAAACATCGATGGCTTAATATCTGTACTTTGGATGACCTGTACGTCGTCGTCTGAAGAGCCCCCTCGATAAATAGGGCCGTCGTCGTCGAGATCAATAACCGGAGCACGCTTTGCAGGCCCTACAGAGGCAGGAGGACAGAATCGTGTACCGCTTGGAGCCATCAGGCTGGAGAGACGACCGGCGACGGGAGAAGGACGAGAGGGAGATGAGGCCAACCTGAGAGGAGAAGAAGCAGCAACCTGCACGACGGAATTGCTTTGCGCAGAGTAAGGAGCATCCACAATCTGGGTCGGTTGGGTGAGTCGTTGGGTCGCAGGAGTCAGAGATTGTGTTGCGAGCAGCAATGTGTTATGGGGGTGGTTAGCAGGGAGAGTAGCGACAGTCTCATATTCACCCTCATCGTCCAGAACACTCGCAGGAGGCGGCGTGCTGTGGATGACTTTCTTGTCGCTGACAGGCGTATCGGGGACGGTGTCCTCCATGGTCGGTAGAGATGTGAAGGACGATTGCTTTCAGGAAGGAAAGGGAGCTCTTCTTCCCAACTGCCACGTCGTTCTGCAAAGGAATCTGAATTCTGGCCGTGGACGCTGCCCGATCGATCGATCTCCAAAGGCGACTTTTTTTCTGCTTCTCCGCAAAAAAACGCGCCCGCGCGCGATCTGGTCACGTGAGAGGGCGCCTCAATTAACTTTGTCTGTTCTCTTCATAATGCGGTTATACTATTATATATATACTATTATACTATTGTACTATTATATTATTATATTATTATATTATATTACATCCAAACTTGGAGGAAAGCCTTCTAGTAACACAATGTGGAAGGCTTTAATACTGTTTGCTATCAATGGGTAATGCCTCAGGCAGGGTCCATGCTCTCCTATACCTCGCAGTAGGTTCTATAGTCTTGGTAATAAGTTTATTTTGTTTTGCATTTAGCATCTACTCTTGCACGCACAAGGAGGTCCCATCTTGAAATATATGAAGAAACAAGAATCATCAAATTGGAGCTCATCAGACTGTGGTCAGTACTACTGCTATACTAAGAACTAGCACACACTAATAAATTGTTGGAGGCGGAAGGACTTTCTCTCGGCCCCTCATGATCCCTGTCGACGGGCTATATCACTCGCCAGCGTCTTCCTCTTAATACTCTTATTATTCCTACCTAATGCTTATTGTTATCATTCATCTAGTCGAATCCAGACCATCGACCGACGCTATCCCACATCCCCAACTCAAAACCCCGGCTGGGGCGCGGACCCGCCTTCCCCGAGCATTTGCAAATGTCGAAAGTGATTCTTTTTCTGATACAGTCGCAGACAGGATATCATATTTGAAGAGGACGTTATACGGCCTTTCTGGATCATCGGTTTCATTACTCCTCTACAAACGGCCTGAGTGTTCGCTTCGGTTCGATGACTGACTCCTTCCGTGCAAGTCCTTCCAAACACGCACTCTGGAGTATCTCAAGGTTTGCGCTCGAAAGGAGAGAGCCAGGGTAAAGGGTAACTTAGAAGCTAACCTTAATAGAAACATCTCATCAGCGATCAACGACGTGACGATTGATGGAAATGTTGTGGACCCAGTCCATGCACCATGCACCACCGTCCCTAGCTCTCGAGAGCGAGACGCGGGGATGACTCTGGGGGAAATTGCCCCTCCTGGCTAGGGCTCATGTATATTCTCGAGAGTTAAAATATTGGACACAAGGAAACAGGAAAAACCCCGGCGGCACAACTTATCGATCCCTACTTGTCTTGCTGTCGTTGGCTGCTATACTCTGTAGGGGGTGTGAGCTTCTGGCGCCACGAATATTCACCAAATGCTACCAAGCAATTCTTCCCCCCGTCGGCAATGAAACATCAATTCTATCCTGCTACTATTAAAGAGTAGCCATGGCGCTGCTTATCCCCTTTTCTCATCCTCTTGTCTCCTTTCTATCTATCCTAACTCTCTTGTGTGCTTTTGTGGTTACGTGTGGAGTCTCTTCCAGAGCCAGCCAAACAAACACCATCCATAGGAGTCGATATATCTATCTATCTCTCTGTCTGTCGGTCTCTCTGTCTACATATACATACAAAGAGAGAGAATGAAGCTCCCCAAAACATACAACACCTACTTCGTGGCGTTTATCGCTACCGTCGGCGGAATGCTGTTCGGTTTCGATATTTCGTCCATGTCAGCTATCATTGGCACAGACCAGTACAATGACTTCTTCAATCACCCCAGTGGTCTCCGTCAGGGAGCGATTGGATCTGCTCTTGCTGCTGGATCCGTGGTAGGATCTGCCATCGCGGGTCCCATCTCGGACAAAATTGGCCGTCGTGACTCCATTATGTTCGCCTGTCTTTGGTGGCTTATCGGTACTGCTGTTCAAACTTCCACCAACGGATTTGCATCCTTGATTACTGGCCGTCTGCTGAACGGAATCTGTGTTGGAATCACCAGCTCACAGGTCCCAGTCTACCTGGCTGAAATCGCCAAGAAGGAAAAGCGTGGCCAGCTTATTGTTATTCAGCAACTTGCCATTGGTGAACATCCATTTCTTTTTATCTTATTTATGATGGTGTGCATACAATAGCTAACATCTTCCCAGAATGGGGTATCCTCATCATGTACTTCATTGGGTATGGTTGTAGCTTCATCGACGGTGCTGCTGCTTTCCGAACCGCTTGGGGTATTCAGTTTGTTCCTTGTATCTTCCTCATATTTGGCCTGCCTTTTCTCCCTCGTTCACCTCGCTGGCTCGCCAAGGTCGACCGGGTCGAAGAGGCTATTGATACGCTTGCGAAGATCCAGGCTAACGGGAATCGCGATGACCCCCTTGTCGTTGCCGAATGGGAGGAGATCACTACCGTCCTCCAGGCCGAGCGTAATGCCCTCCCTGGATGGCGCAAGTTTGTGTACAACGGCATGTGGAAGCGTACACTGGCTGGCTTCACAGTGCAGATGTGGCAGCAGAACAGTGGTGCTAATGTCATGACCTACGTAAGTGATTGTCCATTTGATACCTTTATATTTTTGAGCAAGCTGACCAGACGGGATGCTCACAGTACGTTGTATACATCTTCATGATGGCGAACCTGACGGGAAACATCAACCTCATCTCCTCGGGCATCCAGTACGCTCTTTTCATCCTCTTCACCACATTCATCTTTTTCTACATCGACAAGACCGGCCGCCGTCCTCTCCTCATCTATGGCGCTATAGCCATGGGCATCTGCCATTTCGTGGTGGGCGGCATCCTGTCCTCCGGCGAATACGTTCCCGGCGGCGTGGGCGGCAACGAAAACGTACTGATCCGAGTGACGGGCTCCAAGTCGCACGCCGTCATCGCCTTCTCCTACCTCCTAATCATCTGCTACGCTCTCACCCTCGCGCCCGTCTGCTGGGTGTACGCCGCCGAAGTCTGGTCCCTCGAAACCCGCGCCACCGGTATGGGCATTGCGGCGATTGGCAACTGGCTCTTCAACTTCGCGCTTGGCCTGTACATTCCCCCTGGGTTCCAGAATATCACTTGGAAGATGTTTATCGTCTTCGGCGTGATGTGTTTCCTTGCTGCCGTGCACTTCTTCTTCACCTACCCGGAGACATGCGGAAAGACCCTTGAGGAAATCGAAGAGATGTTTGCCCCGGGAGGACCGAAGCCCTGGCACACCAAGCCCGGTAACTCGAAACTTGACGCTCTTGTTGATGAGGTGCGCACGAACCACAAGCATATCAACCTGGAGACCACTGAAGTGAAGCCCACATCTGAGCAGAACGAGAGCGTTGCATGAATCGTTGCATGAGTAGTATACGTTGCATGAATAGTATAGCCGTAGTATCTTAGTATAGGCTGTTCTGATGAGAATGAGAATGCTTACAGGAGACTGCACTAGTAAATATGTAGTACATCCATAACTATGATTTCTTTTCATGCAAGCAAGATTAAATTGTCTACAATGCAGTACTTATTGTTTCATAGTTCAATCCAGGCAGGTAACTACAGACAGTATGGCCAGCCACACCGCCAAGAAAGCCACACCAGAACCACAACAACCTTCTTTACTCTTTCTTAGTCAAGCTCCAGCGCTGATCGAATGACTTCATCTGTCCACGGTGTCTGCAATAATCCAAACAATAACACCCACAGCTCTGGAAGCTCACCACTCCCTTTCTTCCCATCTATCTCTATCTATTTAATTCTATCCTACCCTATCCATCCCAAAAACCAACCACCTAAAACCTCACGCATCCAACACTCTCAATACTAGGTACCAGATATAATCAACCATGGCCTCCCGGCGTCAAGGAAAGTCCTACGCAGACGCAGTCGCCTCAACACCAACACCAACACCAACACCAGCAGAGAACCCCAAATACTCAGACTCAGATGTCACCCCTGCAGTTCCCACGTAAGTCCTCCCCTCTCCATCCTTTCCATCCCTTCCAAGTTTCTCCATGTATAGATTTGGCACAACGCATTCTAACATAGTTGTATCGCCAGTCACGTCATCCTTAAATTGGCTGGGTTCACAGTAGCCATGATCACCACGCCTGTGGGGATGTATTTTGTTTCTGTTAGTTTTGGGGGTGAGTTTTTCTTTTCTTTCTTCTTTCATCTATCTATCTGTCTACCTACCTACCTATCTATCGAGACCCAGATCTAGATCTGGTCTAGACCTATGTTAGTGGTATGGTGCTGACGTTCTGTAGCAAGTTCAACGGTTGCGGGGATTGTTGCTGCTGTTATGGCTAATGTGATTTTGTTCTTGTATGTTTATGTTGCGTGGCAGGAGGATAAGGAGGAAAGGGAGGCTGAGGCTGAGGCGAAGAGGAGGTCGAGGAAGGCGGAGTAGGGTTGTTTTTATATGTATGTAAGTATGTATATCTGTCTGTATTCTGTATGCGATGTATGGGATGCATGGGTGTATGGGTGTATGGATGTACTAATATGATGTGGCATCAAAAAGATAGGTAAGAAACATGCTATGTGTATAGGATGATATGTCCAGTCCATGTTGAAGAACTGCGCCGGAAATGCATTGTCAATCTAATAACATACAAAACTAAATAATAGACCGACATAAACTCATGGTCTCCTCTTAACAAACTCCTCCAAATCAGCTTTCGTCGCAACCCCCAACACAAACTTCCGTGACGCATCCGTCACAACAGCAAAATCCTGCTTCTCCCTCTTCTCCCCGTTCGCGCCCGTTTCGCTCTGGAAGAACTGCTGCAGCTCCTCCAGCGGCGTCTCCATCGTAATCACCTGGTACGTCCCCCGCTTCCGATTAAACCGCTGCATGGCAGCCGCAACCGTGTCCGATTCCTTGACCGTGCCCGCTTGGAGCAGTTCCTTAAGTCGGGGGATGCTGAGGTAGCCGAGGAGCGATCGCTTGGTCGACGAGGTGACGGTAAGGTGTGTGTAATCACGCTCGAACGCAGCGAGCAAGGCGGCTGAGATCGGGGTGCTAGGAGATACCGACAGAGCTGGTGGGGGGTCGAGGTCTTCCACGGTGGCCTAACCCAGGGAGGGTTGTTAGCGGGGAGGGGAAGAGGACGGTTGAAAAGGAAATTTGGCGGGGTGACTCACCCCACGGTATTTGTCTGCCCATGACGACTGGGGTATAGATTGGCTTTCGCCGGGCGCGAGCTTCTCGCGGACGAATGCCTCGCTTGCGCTGATGTATGAGGCCATTATGGTTGATTGGGGTTCGATTTAGCAGTAGTAGCGGGGTGGGGAGAGGGAAAGTAAAGCTCAATTCGCAACGATAGAGCGAGGAGGGGTTTCTCAAGAATGACGCAACTTTGTGCGAACAGTGTAGAAGAAAGGAATAGATGCGATTTGGTCCGTTGAAAAGGCAGCAGCAAGAAGAATGGCACTGAGTGTTCCAAGGTTGTCTGGGTGGAATTCTGGATGCTGGAGATTCACGAGAACCTCCTGATCGAGCTGCAAGTCACATGCGCCGACGTCATCTGAATGGCAAACACACCCTGGATTTTTGAACTCTACCACCACCGCGTTTCTCTGCAGCCCTGGAAGGTTTTGCTCCTGGAGATTTTGCTTCAGTGCCATTTCTTTTTCTTAATTCTCCCTTTTCCCTTGGATTAAATCCACATTTTCAAGTCTATATTGACCCGTACTACAACTTGTAAGGCAAGTGATCCATCATCGCCAACCCAAATGGGGGGCAATTGCCCCCTGATAAGCGTTTAGTATAGGCGTCCTATCGGCCCCATCGTACTGCTTTGATGGCATCTCAACTTCAATCTAGTGATTCAAGCGATGTTCCGTACATGTCCTGACTAATTGTGATCCTCTGGTCTATGCAAATAGACTAGCTCAGAATGTTTCCCACGGACAAGGACATCGCCAACGCCTTTTCCTCCCAGCACCCCTTGGGTCAAAGACAACAGACCTCGGGTACTGCGGAATCCAGAAGACGGGAGCCATTCCCCGCCTGGAGCGTGGTTGATGAGACGAAGAAAAAGGCGGATGCTTTTGCCAAAGAAGCTACTCGGGAGTTCGAGGTTGTCAGTCAGAAAGCACAAGCAAAGACTGGCAAGATTGAACCATGGACTCCCAAGTATTATGCTGCCTGTACCTTTGGCGGCATGCTGGCTTGTGTACGGACTAGTAAACTGCCCCTTGGTTTCGTCAATGAGTGCTGATTGTTTGGGTCTCAAAACAGGGTCTCACCCACACCGCTGTGACTCCTTTGGATCTCATCAAATGCCGGCGCCAGGTCGACTCCTCTCTTTATAAGAGCAACATTGATGCGTTCCGTAAAATTCGCACAGCTGAGGGCTTTAGAGGAGTAGTTACCGGCTGGAGCCCAACCTTTTTTGGCTACAGCGTAAGCTTAAAGAGACCAAGCGGCTGTCTCGGGTGGTAGTCAGAGCTAACTGAATTTAAAAAAAAAGGCCCAAGGAGCTTTCAAGTACGGAGGCTACGAGTACTTCAAAAAATTCTACAGTGACCTTGTCGGAACCGAAAATGCAATTCACTGGAAGACGTCCCTGTATCTGGCTGCTAGTGCGTCAGCCGAACTGATTGCTGATATTGCTCTGTGTCCCTTTGAAGCAGTCAAGGTGCGCACGCAGACGAGTATTCCGCCCGAATTCCGCTCCACCTTTGGCGGAATCTCAAGTGTTGTTGCCAAGGAAGGCGTGGCTGGGTAAGCATTTCGTCTCTAGTTGTGGTGTGGTGCAGTGCTCTCGATACTGACCGTCCCTGAAGACTGTACAAGGGTTTGTATCCTCTCTGGGGCCGACAAATCCCCTACACCATGATGAAGTTTGCGTCTTTTGAAACCATCGTTGAGCTTATCTATAACTACCTTCCCGGTCGCAAGTCCGACTACAACAAGGGCGCACAAACTACTGTTGCATTTACCGCGGGCTATCTCGCTGGTATTCTGTGTGCTGTTGTGTCTCATCCTGCCGATGTCATGGTGAGCAAGTTAAATGCAAATCGACAGCCTGGTGAGGCATTCGGCGCTGCCATAGGTCGAATTTACAAGGACATCGGCTTTGCAGGTCTGTGGAATGGCCTTGCAGTGAGGATTATCATGGTCGGAACTTTGGTTGGTTTTCTCTGTTGTCCTGGTTCTTAGATTCTGGCTAACCCTTATACTTCTGCAGACTGGCTTGCAATGGATGATGTATGTTGTGTCCAAGATTGCGATTTCTTTCGTCTCTTTTTATTTATTTTTTTTTTGCTTTTTTTTGCTTTTTTTTTGCTTTTTTTTTTGCTTTTTCCCTCGGCCACTTGTATCGGAGGTTTCCGAGCTCCTACACGAGGGACCCTTTTCGCTAACTCTAAGTAGCTATGACTCGTTCAAGATCTTCATGGGTCTGCCAACCACAGGGGGAGGTCCCGCGGCGGAAAAGAAGCAACAGTAGAGTCAACCGGAGATGCGATTGGATCATATGCGGGTACTCCAAGTAGAAGACGGGTGAGGTAACTGTTTGCGGTCTTCAAAACCTCTCCTTGATAATTCCTGGTCTGTGCAAGATATTTGATCTTTCGGCGGGTGCCGTGTCGTGGGTTCGAGAACAGACCAATCCATTCATTTAGGGAACAAGAACCCGTGCGATTGTAATTTGCAGGACTTTGTAGGATTGTAGGATTGTAGGATTGTAGGATTGTAGGATTGTAGGATTGTAGGATTGTAGGATTGAACTGAGCAGCTCGCCAAGCAGTGGATTTGCTCATATCAAAGCGAGGGTTAGTAATAATCACGACTGCCGCCGCTTATCTTATCAGCCATAGCAGAACAGGCCTCTCAAAACGTCATATACGCTCATCCCATCATCCACTAGCTGGAACTAGTCGACCACCCTTGGAGGAAGGAGAATACTAGTAAAAGAAGAAAAGAAAAACAAGAGACAAACCCTCCAACTGATAATATCACTATCGCATACCTAGTCAGAGTTGGCCTAGTGTCTAGACCAGCGACTTACATATAATAGCATTTGCCTCATCCTGATCCCTGCCCCCGATTTTCCCCTACTTCATTATCTCTATCTCTCTCTCTCTCTCTCTCTCTCTCTCTTTCTCTCTCCACCCTCCACCAGTAATCGCGCCAGAACAATAAAATCAATTTGATATAAAATTTGATTGTCAACATGGCGGACCAAGAACTCCCCGTTGTCTCTCACGGCCGAGGAGGTCCGTCCCATTTCCCTAGTCTTCCAGTCTTCCATGCCCCGCGACAGCCCTATCCTAATTCCTACTAACCCAAACCACCCCTAATCCAGGCCAGGGAAACATCGGTGCAGACCCGACAGAGTAACCTCTTCCATTTCTTTGCGCTGTTATTTATGACTTTCGCTGTGAACTATCCCTCTAACCGAATTCTAGATACGTTGATGCCGGTATCGTCCGCGAGGGACCCTACGGCGACCAGGGCGATGGCGCCTATTCCGCTGGGGTATGTTACTCTATTCCTCCTTGTCTTCATCTTTTTTCTCCTTAAAATATATATATATATATATATATATAATCACGATACTAACATATACCCACAGCGTGGCGGCGCAGGCAACATAGGATCCCCCCACGTGCGACCATCGAGCAAACCCCCGCACGACACAGAAGTCATCCCCGAGCTTGCGATTCGGCAGTCCATTGATGGAGATTATCATACGGGGGTATGTCTATCTATTTCTCTTTCTCCTCTACACTATCCATTCATTTATCTCCTGTCATTCATATATACAAGTCGACACGTATATTACAGAACACAGAACAAGTATACTGATATACTGATATACTGATATACTGATGACTACATAGCGCGGCGGACAAGGTAACGTCCACCTAGACCCAGAGCATCAAAAGGCCAAGGAGGAGAAGAAGGAAGAGAAGAAGGAAGAGAAGAAGGAGGCCAAGGAGGCCAAGGAGGAGAAGAAGAAGGACAAGACCGTCGCTTATGAGGGGTGGGCGGATAAATTGAAGAATAAGATTCTAGGGAAGAAGTAGGCTACGTATTCCTTTCCTGTTCTTCTTCTTCTTCTTCTTCTTCTTCTTCTATGTATATCCATTCCATGCTCTGGAAAAGTGTGATAGGAGGGGGGGCTATACCTCTGGTGTGTTCTGTTCTGCTTTGTTTGATATTGTGATTCCCTTTTTTTTTTTTTTGCGCTGGTTACCTATATATGGTAGGTACCTACCTTGTATTTACAGTAGTAATGGATGTTGTGGTGGGTATATAAAATAATCATACTTATGTCTTGTATATCAATACGCTAAGTAGGTGTGTATAGATAGGACAAAAACTAAGCAGAATGTAAATACACTACTAGGAGATATCCATTGCAAAAGAAAAGTAGAAAAAAAAAATACGTGTCGGAATATTCATGAATGTAAAACAGTAACCATGCCATATATCGTATCGTGATCTCGTCATCCATCAATAATAGGTACCAGTAGAATATAAGCAACAGAAGTGGCAGCACCTGCAAGCGGGAAATAAGATAGATAAAAAAAAATAAAAGAAAGAAAAAGATCCTACGCATATTCCCAGTGTTGCCGCTGCAACTGCAATCCGAACTTAACGCCAGAGTAATTACACCCGAGGGATGGAGAGAGGGGAGTGCTAGAAAATACACATCAAAGGTAGAAGGGTTTTAAGGGTAGAAGTGTTTTCGAATGCGCAACGAAACGGAAAGATGAATGCAGGAAAAAAAAAGAGGTATCGAGAGAAATACAAAAGAGACTAATTCTTGGTGAACGTTCGCTTGAACCAGCTTCTTCTCTTTGTATTGTCGTTCGGTTCGGGGTTGCTATTTGTTGCTTTGCGCTGGAGTCGTCGACCAGGGGCTGCAGCCGCAGCTGCAGCTGCAGGAGGCGGTCCACCGACTGGACCGCCCATGTTTGGATCAATGGCTGGGGGCGCAGCGTAACCATAAGTGGCTTTTCCAGCTGCATTGGAAGCTAATGCGTTGTCGCTGAAATTCGGGCCAGCCCCGAATCCGTTGAAGCCGTAGTTATCCGCCACGGCTTTTTCCTGTCGTTGGAACTGTTGCTGCTGTTGTAGTTGGTCGATGGAGCTGTTGACAGAGCTTGGATCGGTCGAATTGCCCCATTGATCAGCATTGCTTCCAGAGCCGGACCCCGAGGCCGCAGTGACGTTATCGGAGGACTTGTAGTAACCATTCTGCGTGTATCCGTTTTGGTTGTTTACATACGTGGGTTGGTCGGTATGTGATCGATGCTGCGGACGCGGCCGCTGTCGGCCGCCGCTTTGGTTGTATGGGTAGAAGTTCTCCGGGGGTGGCCCGCCACCGTTATAGTAACCGTTTCCATTATCGACGTAGCTGTTCGGTCGCGAATAGTTCGGGCGCCCGTTGTAGTAACCTCCTTGATCATTGTAACCCCGGTTGTTGGGGTCTCTATTAGGTCCTACAAGTTATGCGTAGTTTCGTTAGTACTGACCACTTTCATGATCGCACGGCTAGTTCCAGCTCGAGAAAGCGATAAAGAACCAATGGTTCGGCAGGGCGTAGTAAATTACCTGAGTAGTAGCTGTTCCGTCTGCTGTAGTCTGGGCCAGGAGACTCTTCAACTGTACCAGGTTCAATTAACAATCGGGTATTCAACCACGAGGTAAGGGGGGGCCCACCTGTTCTCGCATAAGAAGCGGGCCTGCTGCTGTAGGGCCCATAGATAGCAGCTTCGAATGAGCGTATAGTATCTAGGGGACGTTCAAATCGCGGACGAGTTGGATTAGAGAGATCGGGTTCAGCTATTTAGCGGAGTCCATGTTAGCAAAACGTTCTCGATGTTTTCGAGTTTTCCGCACAAACAACAAGGAGAGAGGAAACGCACTGATGACATTTCCATACTGGTCTTTATGTTGCATAGCCCGCAGGCTACCTAAGTTCGATTTCTCGAGAGCAACCAGATCTAAATAAGAAGAGAAAATTCACGTCAGTTTCAATGGTACATCATGATGGTGGAGGAAAATGTGGGCAGTTCGGGAGGCGGTGATGATGCTAGTTTAAGAAACAGAAGGCCACAGGAAATCGGTAACCCGATGTAAGAGACACATACTTGGTTGCGCTTCGCTCATTGCAATCATCGGATCGGCTTTGGTATGGAGATTGCGTCGAGCCTTCTCCTCAGCAGTTTCGGTGAGAGTAAGTTTGTTGCCAGAGCCGCTGGAGCGATGGGATTTATCGGACCTAGCGCTGGAGCTGAAACCACGACTGCGTCTTGGAGACGCCGGCTGGGGGGACGCCATTTTTATGATGAGTCGGTCCTCTTAGCGGCTGATAAACAAACAAGCTGGAGCTGGAGCTGGAGGTGCTGGACCCGTCGCGATCTCCGATGTGGAGCGCAGCCACGATAAAGGTGGAAACCGCCAAGAAACGGAGGGTTGGTCAACGGTGACGATAAACTATCGTATGTTCGATAGAATCAGGATATGCACGTTTCAGGAGGAGGTAGGCGGTTAGATGAGTTGCAAGGGACGTGGGGTTCGTTGGCCCCGGGGGGATCCGCAGTTTGAGGCGTGGTCGTAGATAATTAGGATTAAAAGTGCCTCTCAACTGGACTATACCCAGAGAGTCGAGACTCGTGCGATATCTTTGCAGAAAAGAGCCCCAAAAGAATAATAAAGCTAGTGGCAAAATTCTCGCAACGAAGTTCTCGTTCTCAGTGCAGAAGAGCGACGACAGAAACAGGACTTGTGTAGAATGTGGAGAGTCGGAAGCAGTCGTAGTAGACTAGTGGTAGCAGTAGTAGAAGAATCAGGCTACAGCCAGGAAACTAAGCCTGCAACTTGGAAATGATAGTCAGCCAGCGCAAAACGCAATAAGTTAGTTAGATCAAAGAATATGCTAAAAAAAAAAGGCTGGTTGGGGATCGACAGTAAGAAAACTTGGAAGATGGCGGTGATAGCTGCACCAGCCAAAGTCAAGACTAGTGGGGGAGAATTGGACACTGCTAGAGATAAGTAACTTACCTGAAGGAAAAATCAGAGAATAATACACTGGAGAAGAAGAAAATGAGAGAAGAGATAAAAAAGCTGACCGCAGAGGATGCTGGAGGCCTTTTGACTGGAACTGGAGGAGGAGTTGACGACGAGCGCCACGCAATTCTAGTAGTCATCGGAGGGGAAATAGAACCTCTCCTATCACGTTGGATCGTGGATGGAGAGGCTGCTTATTTATGCTTCAAAAAGAATAGGTACAATTTCTGTCTTCTACACGACTACTACTGTGGAGATACAGAGGAGAGGATCTCTTTGCTTCTTCAGAACGATCACCCACGGTCTACTCTAGAATCAGCGACGAAAAGACACCCCATTCTAAGTGTATTCAGTATTCAGTATCTATTCATATACTACCTGGTAGTAGTAGGATAAAGCGTTACGCAACTCGCCGTCGTCGCCACCAATAATCAAAAGGTTCAGGCTGTCTTCTCCCCAGCCACCTTCGAATCCACGGATCCCCAACTCGTGCCTTACCAGAATAAACGAAGAAGAGTTGTGCGTAATCCACTCTCTCTCAAATTAGGCCCCAGAATTGACGAATCTAGATTGTGTCTCTGCCTGTTGTTATTTTAATACTGCACTACCAGAGTTGGACTGTGCGACCTGGTTGAATATTAATTATAGAATCGTTCTGGGTTTTTGCCACCAGCGTCCAGAATCTCTACAGCAAAGATGACACCTGGTTCTCTCAGCCATGGCTTATAAGTTTATTCTTCTTCTACTCTACTCTACTATTGCAGGATCGCCCATCCGTCGTTTTCCAATTGGCTGCCAACACATCACCAACGCACCGAGTCTGTCATATTATTTACTTAGGTGCTACCTAGTAAGTCCTTGGTAGTCGGTCTTTAAATAACCATCCCCAACCAGTCTCTTGAAACGTTCCCCTCACACATTTAGAGATTCACGATCTTCATTCCAACGCCTTGTGGGTGGGTCGTGTAGGACTTGGTAGTTATTTAAGGTAGTGGGGGAGATGGCGTCTACTTTAATCCATTAACTCGGACTCCAACAGACTTACAAGTAATCCAGAGTCTTGTTCGGAGATCGTGTGTCGAGAAAACAAACCCAGCTTGCTTTTTATGCATATGCAGTCTTTGTGGGTATCTAGCATTGGTCAATCAATAGTACATCCCTAGATAAAGTGTTTATGTATGTTTCCTTGGTGGGATCAGCTCGTGCTGTGGGCTGCATTAAAATGCAAAGTAACACTATATCTATATATTAGCACATTGCCGCGTAGAAAACGGCTATTATATAAGATCATAACATTCTAATAGATATAAAGATAATATCTTCCTATTACCAAATATATACATAAACTTGAAAGTACTCCACTTCATTAATTGTAACCATCCCCGGTCCTGATAAACCTATATTCAAAATAAATTATACTGTCATGAGTACCTTTATCTCACCTGCATAAGCCACACAGCTTGCTCAGAGAAGATAGCATATAGTGACATCACAGACACAAGTCCTCATCAAGACAGGAGATGCACTCCTAGATACCATCAAGCCATTATCATCTCGATCTAGTCTTCACTAATCCTTGATTCATGTCTCGAGATATACGTATCTACGATGGAATGGAAACCCACAGAAAAGTCTACCTGACCGCATAAAATCATGTCCGTTATGCCAAATATCCTGTATTCATTAGCATCTTCCTCGAGAATATTATGCAAACAGTCTGTTCTCTGTTCAATGTTTGGAAGCATTCTTTTTCCATCCACATAGTTCGATTTAAGACTCCATTTCTCAGGTAGATCTATATCTACATATTTCAATCCGCTAAAGTCTATCATTTCTATATATCTAAATATCTAATTATCTAAATATATAATGTAGAAATGAGTATAGATCTTACAGACACAGACTCGGGAATGCACGGTTCTTTCCGAGAGATCTGGTAGCTATCTACTACTAGTACCTAGGTACCATCGAATGCCTATAATTCGACTGACCATTTCGATGAGGTGGTGCTGGCCTATCTATATATTGATCTCGTATCCAGAGCATTCAAGTCACCACAGATTCATTCGCTATATACCAGAGTTTAAATACCGAGTCGGGCATGACATGGTTTCTTATCTACTCTGGAGTATGTGTAGGGGTAATGCCTTGGTGACTCTACGGGCCTACTATGTACTTTATCCTGGGTTGGGTCTGCTCGGTTTCTGGCGTGGGATGGGGAAGGACTGTTATAGCCTTGGAGAGTAGGAGGATGGGAATCTTGAAAAACGCCACTAAAAGGGTCGCGCTGGTAGTTGGGAAATAACGGAATGGTGATTTTGGTTTTTTTAATTCCATAACTCCGATCCTCTAAGAGTAAGCATTTGTCTCCAAATATTCTTCTTTTTTTTTCTTAATAAAATCAACTTGGATGAATCACCGATTCGTTGAAATGGTCTGGATTGGGTGTTTATGAGCGTCAGATACACTTGGACAAGCTATCCTGTCAAGACATATATCACGGTCACCTGAATAGATATAACAGGGTATGCCCGTCTGAATGTCTGTAAGATAGCCAATAACCACGTTGTAAAGTAGACAAGAGTTCCCATTTTTCTTCTTTTTATTTTGATTCGTAGGGCTGAACGGCCCTGCCTCTCCCACGAACATTATCAACCCGCTAACTCCATCTCAACCTCGGGCTCATCCCGTTGACTCCTTGCCTGGCCATCTGCGCAAAGATTCTGGAGTTGCCACTAACATATAAAAAACAGAGGGGTCGTTTAGATGTTGGAGGGGTAGAGCATAACGCGAACGGTGGCACCGAAGGACTTGGGGGGGAGGTTGTGGCGGAACTGTGCGCGGACAACACCAGAGTTGCCTGTTCAAGTGAGATTGTTGTCAGTTTACACACAAGTTCAACACGCATCCGACGCTTGTATCCTCCACGGAATGGAGAAAGTAGAGACGAAATCACATACCGTGTGGGCGGGTAACCTTGCCCCAGATCACCCGGATGTTGGAACCCCGAACCTCACGCTTGGCCCGGTAGACGAAAGCAACCTTCTTGCCCAAGTAGAAGCTATTCGCATCTTAGCATTCTGTTATGCGAAACATTCCAGCTAGTTAATCCAGACTACTCACTTTGCGGCCTCAGTGTTGTCAACACCATCAATCTTGATCAGACTATAAGAGTTATGTGTCAGAACACCCGTGCTCTTGCCAAAACTCCGTTTCTCGAGGTATAAATCGGTACCTTGTGTTGGGGTTGACAGCGCGCTTGGAGCGCTGGAAGCTCAGGTGGCGACCCCTAAAAAGACAATCATATTAATCCATCTGTCCTGTCTGACTCTTTATCCCAAGGCCTTGTCCGTATGGCCGACTCCTCCGAAATCATATTTGATGACCAAGTCTCGTTTCGGGTAACAGGCATGGCGACATGATGAAGGGAGCGCAACTTACTTAACGTAGACTATATTGAAAAGATTCATGTTAGCACACTCTTCTTCAACCCAGATTTCATTCTTGCGCTCTGCCCATCTTTCCTGCCGCGCTGACCCTGTCTCCAGCACCAGTGCGCACAACATAATATAGGATCCAAATAGAGGCACTCACGTCTGTGACCGTGTTCCGAAGGCATTGTGACGGATTTTCTGAGCAACACAAACAAGTCGAAGGAAGTCAGAAATGACCCGCTGAAGTCGTCCGGGTTGTCGTGGTTGTCGTCGCTTCGGTTGAGTATTAGACGACGACGACGCACAATACTACTAATTTGCGAGGTGTGTTCGGCGCGGTTCGCCCTAACCCGAAACGGGACGCTTAGCGAGGCACCCCAAAGTTGGCCAGGGCTGAGCAGAGTCCCGTGACTAAAATCTCGTGATCAAAGTCCCGTGACCAGACAGACCGGAAATTCCTACTAAACTGTTTCGGGGCGAACCCCGGATAAAGCCATTTTCCGCACTCCGGACTTTTCTTTTTCGTTAAAATTTTTTTCCCTAAGACTTTGGCTCTGTTGATCTCTGTCTGTCCGTCCTTCTCTCTCTCTCTGTTCCATGTCAACCCCACCATGTCACCATCTCGTCCGCCGGCCTACAGTGGTCCGGCGAAGCTGACTCTCATAGCTGTGTCCAGAACTCCAGAACGTCCCGGGCTGACAAAACAGGTTACTGGATCTTTCTCTCTTTTACTTTGTGACGACTCCATTCTCATGCAGCTTGATAAAGTTTCTCGGCTTCCATTCATCCTTCTAGCTGGATGATCTCCAGTTTTTGTGTATATCCGGGAGTCAGGATGACCTGCGTATTCTGTTCCTTTTTAATAATATTGGTGTGTTATTATTATTCTTTTTATCTTAATCTAGGGATCGTCAATCTTTCAGACTTCCACCACTATAACCACAACCGCTGGAGTAGTAGGGCGTAGTGGAGTAGTATATAACCGCAGCGGACTCCGTTTTCCGTTCTTCGTTCTGGAAGGAATATCAACCTCTTCAACATGATCAGACCGAAATACTTATTTGGAAATCAAGCGCCCCACTTGGAATCGGCAACCGACCCTGAAATAACCTGAAAGTTTCCTGTAACTCCATCAAGCACATCCTCATACTTAACTCCTCCACCTATTCTTCTACCCATGTACTCTGAAGTATACTCAATGTTTAAGCATATAACTGCTGGTAAGACGGCTGGGAAAAAAAGATGACAGACAAAGAAACTAAGCAGAAAAAGGCAAAAGGGCCGATATACGGAGGAATAAGATGGCGTTCTGTGTTACCCTGCTATTGAAAGTTGTAAATTTATTATTATTGACGATCAGATCATTCATGGTCCTGGAGCTCTGCATTATGGATCGTTTTAAGTCCGGAGTAAGCTGGACCGGAGACATCCATTATTCTTTTCTTTTTCAAGTTCCTTTGAACAACTCCTCGTACTACTTGCTTGTCCCTCTCTGGAACGTATGCACGGTACCTAGGTAGTTCCCACGGGAAAATAGAATCCGTATCGTTCGTTCGAAATACGCCGATCCATCTCCGCAGGTCAATAACTTAGAAGTTAGAACTAATACTAGTAGTAATATTAGTACCTACGGAGAACCTTAAGGTGGTCGTAGTAGTAGGAGTCAATGGTTACTACCTACACTATACTCCGGAGTACGATATTATTTGATAGTGTCGAATCTCAACTAGCGGCCGGTGCGATCTGATTTATGGCTTTATCTTGTCGGAGTCCGGTGTTTTTATCTTGGTATACGTAGTATAGTAAATACTGCTAGAATATAATAATTGGACTTCTGTGGAGTAACTACCAAAGTAATACTAACTGCCAACTGACCTTTATTCTGATAGTCTGTGTCTTACACGTGGTTCCGTTTGTTATAGCACGAAGTAGGACAGGGTTGGGAACACCAGCGAGAATCGGCGGTATGATTATTATCATTATTAGTTAACTATTATTTAGGTAACTATTACGTCCAGACTGAAATATCACTAATCTGGAAGACATTCCATGGAGATACTACTTCAAGTTATTATTTTTCATGGTCTTGTATCTAGTTAGTATTCGTAAGATGGGAGAGTAGTCTCTCCGCCGCGGACACAACTTCTCTCGGACTCTGGCCTCGGAGGTTATTTGAACTACTACCGAGTACAGCTATGAGTAGTCCTCCGTATTTGGAAGCATTGTTCCTTCAAAGTTGGAGAGATGTTTTCTTTTTATTTGACATCAGTCAAAAATAATAGATTCAAGACCAGGATGTAAGATTACTGGATGAAAAGAGTTCACGCGGGGTTAGCCATGTTGCGATCGGATTTGATGCGAAGGGAGGGGGGAGGTAGAAGGAGAGTGCAGCGTCACCCGTCCATGGATGATGATGGGCTCTAGAGTTGAGTGGAGTTGGGGTTATTATCTTGGTTGAAATTTCCAGGCGACTCCTTGAGTCTTTGCAAGGAGATGGTGGCTCGGATAAATGGATTTGTAAATTGCAAGGTAAGATTATATGATAGTTATTAATCTTGTGAGGGGTCCTGATTTTACAAGTATTCCATACAAAAGAATGATATAAAGCCAGCTGAGCACCAGCAGGACCTCGAAGAAATGTTATAATAATCAATTAGATAATGATCGCTCAAGCTTAGGTATACTCTGACGGAATAATACTCTATCCAGTAGTTGTATTCTAATCCGTCCCTTGTACGGGTGCTGCGGCATCAGCAATAATGAATTATTGAGTCTCATCGCGGGACTCCGTACGGACTACTACATAGTACATACTCCATAGTACTAGCAGTAGTCATGGAAGACAGCACGCCGGACACTTTTGCCCCACCTTCTTTGGTCACCAGAGGTCATAATTTTCCATTATAATTATAATTACAATAATAATGATAATAATTATTTATTATTATTTAGTCCAACCAGGCGGGCAGACAAGCAAGCAAGCAAGCAAGCAAGCGCAGTAGTTAGTCAGTGCTAGCTCCTATCGCGGTCTTAAAAAAAGTACTTGCTCCGCCAGAATAATTAGCTGTTAGGGATTTTTCCAACAAAACCTCGCCCTTCCTCCCTCTTCTCCCTCGTCTTCCTCTTTTCCCTTGATAAAAAATTTCCTCCTCCCTTAAACAAACGAAATTCCACCTTCCGTCCTCTCGAAATCCCCTTTCTCGACTTCAGGCGTTTGCGGAATTTGCCCTCATCCTCGACCAAAATGGCCAGTACAATAGCTCACACTGAGGACAGCCATAATGGGTGAGTTTTATTGAGCCGGGCTCCCTCTCTCTGACATCACTGCCACCACCCCCCTCTGTTCCCCCCTCCAAGCCGCGGGTCCCGTTACCAAAACTTCCACCTTCTTTTTGATCTTCAGACTCATAAGAGCTGGTTGTCAATTTGAACTTGATCCTCTCCCATAACCTTGTCTTTTTTGTCCGTGTACAATTTGTGTCTAGCTTTTATACTCTTAGGAACCGCTGAGAAGTTAATTGACATCTGTGGCCTTGTTACTTTTCTGCTTTTCCTCCACCCTCGCATATCGCACCCACGTTCATTTTGACCGGCGATCCATTCATCAAATACCTTGTTCTTTTGATCCTTGTCTGCTTCGCTGCTAATATGGAGCCTCTGTACAGCTCTGTCGAACTCAAAGATGACACCGTCATTGTGGTGCTAGGTGCATCGGGAGATCTTGCGAAAAAGAAGACTGTTAGTGCCACCCCCCAGAAAATAGCGGCACGATGCTTGCTTTGATAAGTAGTCCAAAACTAACCGATTAAATAGTTCCCTGCTCTCTTTGGCCTTGTACGTTGCTGAACGATCGTCGATCTATACTCCCTAGTTTTGGTTTTCCATTCGTTGACCGTTCCTGCAGTTCCGCAACAAATTCCTTCCCAAGGGAACCAAGATCGTTGGATATGCCCGAACAAAGATGGACCATGGCGAATACATTCGACGAGTGCGCTCATACATCAAGACCCCCACCAAGGAAATCGAAGAACAGTTGGACAGCTTCAGCGAGATTTGCACCTACGTTAGTGGCCAGTACGACCAGGATGAGTCTTTCATCAACCTTACCAAGCACCTCGAGCAAGTCGAATCCGGCAACAAGGAACATCACCGAATTTTCTACATGGCCCTGCCTCCCAGTGTTTTCATCACAGTCTCGGAACAATTGAAGCGTAACTGCTACCCTAAGGACGGCATTGCTCGTATCATTGTGAGTTATTCCGCTCGCTCTAAGAATTCTTGAGGCCCGACAGTTACTAACAAGTCCTGTTATCTCACCCCATATAGGTCGAGAAGCCGTTTGGTAAAGATCTGCACAGCTCCCGAGGCCTCCAGAAAGCCCTTGAGCCCAACTGGAAGGAAGACGAGATCTTCCGTATCGACCACTACTTGGGCAAGGAGATGGTCAAGAACATCCTCATTATGCGCTTCGGTAATGAATTCTTCAACGCCACCTGGAACCGTCATCACATCGACAATGTCCAGGTACGATTGTACTACCTTTCCCTTTGGATTTAGGAATGGCCGCTAAGATATTTCCCTTCTTTTGGAAACAGATCACATTTAAAGAGCCCTTCGGTACTGAAGGCCGCGGGGGTTACTTTGATGAATTCGGCATCATCCGTGATGTCATGCAGAACCGTATGTTCCGGGCTCCCTTGGGTTAATCTGAAAAAAAAAATACTGATTAGGCATTCCAGATCTTCTGCAAGTGCTAACATTGCTTGCGATGGAGCGACCTATTTCATTCTCCGCCGAGGATATTCGTGATGAGAAGGTAGATTATTTCTTTACCCTTAAGATTAATATGAAATTCAGTGCTGATGCTTTCTCAGGTGCGAGTTCTGCGCGCAATGGGTCCTATTGAGCCCAAGAACGTCATCATCGGTCAATACGGCAGATCCCTGGACGGAAGCAAGCCAGCATACAAGGAGGATGACACCGTGCCTCAAGATTCCCGATGCCCAACATTCTGCGCCATGGTTGCCTTCATCAAGAATGAAAGGTGGGATGGTGTTCCCTTCATATTGAAGGCAGGAAAAGGTATGAAACTGGTAACCGCATGTCATGGCATGTATTTATGTGCTGACCATCTCCAGCCCTGAACGAGCAGAAGACTGAGATCCGTATCCAATTCCGCGACGTCACCTCCGGTATCTTCAAGGACATCCCACGCAACGAGCTGGTTATCCGAGTACAGCCCAACGAGTCCGTATACATCAAGATGAACTCTAAGCTTCCCGGACTCTCTATGCAGACTGTCGTCACTGAGCTGGATCTCACTTATCGCCGCCGCTTCTCCGACCTTAAGATTCCCGAGGCTTACGAGTCCTTGATCCTGGACGCTCTCAAGGGAGACCACTCTAACTTTGTGCGTGATGATGAGCTTGATGCCAGCTGGAAGATTTTCACTCCTCTCCTTCACTACCTTGACGACAACAAGGAGATTATCCCCATGGAATACCCCTACGGTAAGCGGAGCCCGGTCAATTTAATTAACATTTGTTCGGGTAACTAACAGAGTTGACAGGCTCTCGGGGTCCATCGGTTCTTGACGACTTTACCGCATCCTTTGGTTATAAATTCAGTGATGCCGCCGGCTACCAGTGGCCTCTTACAACCGCCACACCCAACAGGCTGTAGGTGTAGAAGTATACATAAAAGGAAAACGGACTAGCAATGATCAGAGGACCTGGGCAACTAAGGAGTTATTTTATATTTGTGTGTTGAAATGAAGATGAAAAATTAATGTTAACACGACTGGTATCTATTCCGCAGAGACATGACATGATCTGGCATCTAGGTCTATGCGATGGAAATGAAGGCTGTTAATGTTTTGCTGTTATTCCTTACTTCACTGTGATGGATGGCTATCTGATATATTCAAGTTTTACAACCAAGAAGCTGTGACACCAACATGAGGTAGTATGGAGTTTATAGTTTATAGCTTATACAGGCACAGAGTATACAGAATAGCTGACAGTACCAGCAGCACTCAGTTCGCCGCACGGAGTATAATAATTCGTACCAAAAAAAATAATTTATTCCCAGTGGGTCTCGAATCTCGATAAGATGCCAGAAATTAGAATTTCGCCAGTCTTAATTAATTACTTCTGAATTCTGATTAGTATTATTATTAGCGACTCCTCCTACTCTAGTAGTGTCTTGAATCGAGCTGGAATGACGGGGGCCCGCATGCAGCCAACAACAACACCCCGACTTCTGTCTGCAATTGAATCCTTCTTCCTCGCTCCTTCACCCACTTCGAGTATTTATCTCCTTCTTCTCGCGCTGTCCTCCCTTCTTAGAAATCTTCCTCGGTTTCCGTCCTTGATTGAAGCTCTACATCACCGTCCCTGTTCCAGACTCGCCCAACCCCTGGATTCGCAATCTCCGGGCCTTTCCCTCTTCCTCCCAAAAAAATAACGCCCGTGCACGCTTTTGACCTTCATCCGCATTCTTCATACGCTATTTTTATCTCCTATACCTAGATATACATCATCAAACGTGCGACAAACTTTCTGAGCGTACTATACAGAGTTTGGTTCGACTGTCATCTGTCTTTTGCTTTATGGTTTCCCGGAACGCTTTGTCTGTAGCTGTTCTTTTCTAGTCTGATCGCAGGCACGCGACCAGCTGGTTCCCCCCTCTGGCTGGTGGAAGGGTGAGGATTACGAAAGGAATCAGTTACATGCAGATATACAACGACTAGGGATGCCACAAGCCGCAAGATGGGTAGGTTCGCCCTCCATAAAGGGCCGGACGGAGTCTATGCGGATGGCACTGTTAACCTTCAGCTTACTGGGCCTACAGTACGTATTCTTTATCTATCCTTCACTGACTGGACGTCCTCTCAGTGATTGGGCAATTAGCTAACCTACTTCCCGTCTACACTAGATTTACCTGGGGCATTGAAATGACGTGTAAGAATTCCCTAGCGGACCGCCGTCCTCGACTGATCCTCTAATTTACGGCGTTTCGTGGTAGATTGCACTCCCTACCTCCTCCAGCTGGGCTTGACCAAGTCGCGGACATCACTCGTTTGGATTGCGGGACCCCTTTCCGGCCTGATAATACAACCTCTCATCGGTGTTATTGCTGATCGCTCCCGGTCAAAATGGGGGAGACGCAGGCCGTTCATGATCGGAGGCTCTTTTATTGTCGCACTGTGTTTGCTGGTATTGGGGTGGACGACGGAAATTGTTAGCTTCTTTGTCACGGATGCAGAGAAGGTATATCTTCGGCTTTTTTTTGTAAAAAAAAAGAAATCCTGTGCTGGCCAGAAGCTAATTGTATGTCCATGCTTAGGCTACGAAGGCCACGATTGCTCTTGCGGTTCTCAGCATTTACGCTGTAGATTTCGCTATTAATGTTGGTATGTCTTCGCTTCCTGATCTCTAGAAGTGGTCAATGCCCTAATATCAGCTTAGTTCAAGCATGCTCTCGCAGCTTGATTGTCGATACGCTACCGATTCCCTCACAGCAAGCCGGGTCGGCATGGGGTATGTCTTGCTTCTGTGCTGAATGCTAGATAACCGAACTAAAACAATGAAGCTACTAGGATGTCTGCTATCGGGCAACTCATAGGATACGTGATTGGCTCCATTGATACAGTCAGCCTCTTCGGGACTACAATTGGCGATACCCAATTTAAGCAGATGACTGTGATCGCTGCTTTATCTCTCATTGCAGCGGTATTTGTTACGTCTTGCTCTGTGAAGGAGAGAGTTTTAATTACGGCAAGGTGAGGAGAATGTTAGAGAACTTTGCAAGCGAAGAGGCTAATTCATGATGACAGGGACTCTGATGGCAAAGCCGGGGCTATCCAGGTGATCTCACAACTACTGAAGACTACTATGGATTTGCCTCCACGCATCCAGGCCATTTGTTGGGCGCAATTCTGGGCCTGGATTGGTATTGACCACTTACGAGAGCATCTCAGAGATCGAGTAGCTAACACGTTCCTTCAGGTTGGTTTCCGTTTCTCTTCTATAGCACCACCTGGGTGGGAGAAACCTACTTTCGTTATGAGGTCCCCAAAGATGCCGCGCGGCCTGTGGACATGCTGGGGGAAGTCGGACGCGTCGGTAGTCTTTCGCTAGTCGTCTTTTCATCCATCACCTTCATCAGTTCCGTTCTATTGCCGTTTTGCGTACAACCGCCGGATACCAAACGGCCTAGATTCACACCTCGGCCACCCCCAGGGGTAGCGGCTTTCCTTGCAAAGATCACCAGAGTTCGCCCAGACTTGCAAATGACATGGCTTATCTCGCATGTTATGTTTGCCGCAACGATGATCTTCGCCCCTTTAGCTCGCTCTCGAGCATTTGCTACTTTTCTAGTTGCTCTCTGCGGGATTCCTTGGGCAGTTAGTTGCTGGGCCCCGTTTGCGTTTATGGGCGTGGAAATCAATCGTCTTGCGCTAGGTCCTTCCCAGGCATCCCGTCTATCTGGGGTGACCATGATCACGTCGACCAGCACGCGATCCGGCGCGTACGGTGATGTCGGAGCGGACACAGAAATGGATGTTTTGCGGCTCAACCACCATGATCCGGACAGCGATAGTGATATGGAGGATGGCGTCTCCAACATTCCATCAACAGGCGAACTCGCAGGGATTTACCTGGGCGTGTTGAACGTGTACACAACGCTACCGCAGTTTGTTGGCACATTCATCAGCTGGATCATCTTCAGCATCCTCGAGCCCGGAAGCACGAAGCGCGACGACTCTGCACAGGACGCACAGTGGATGGATCTTGACAAGAGTACACCTAATGCGATTTCGATCTGCCTTTTTATCGGGGCCTTGAGCGCACTTGTTGCCGTTGAAGCGACACGACGCATGCGCTATGTTCTATAGCGCCTTTCTCCCTTTTGTCGCGTAAGTGTCTCATACGAGTGATCAGGTCTGTTGTCTGTATAATTCGATAATTCGATACCCTGGATATGTCTTTGTGTATATACATATAGAAGAGCGTCGAGATATACGGCGTTGGCGGTAAATGTACATTAGTTTCAGTGACGAATACCCTGATACTAATATAATTATAATGAAGTACATCCATGTGTACATTCTTATACTAATCATTCCCTATACTTCATCCACCAAACCCACCCCATCTTACTTTTCTAAAAAAGGAGAAAAAAGAGAAAGAGAAAGAGAACTACTTCCCCTCCCTCACCTCCTCAACCATCTCCACCTCCGTCGCCTCAATCTTCTCCCTCACCTGCTCCAAACTCCCCACAACAACATCATCCCCAAAAATCTGCCCGATCTCCTCAAGCGACTTCCCCTTGGTCTCCGGGAAGAAGCAAAACACCGTGATCGCACCCACGAGGTTCGTGCAGATGAAGAGCGCATAGTACTTGTACCCGACCTCTGCGAAGGCAATAGGGGAGACCTGATTGAAGATGATGTTTATGAGGACGTTGCAGACGATGGCGATTGAGGAGCCGCGGGCGCGGATGGCCATAGACATTATTTCGGGGACGTAGATGTAGTGGATTGAGTTGTAGCCGAGGGAGTAGCTATGATTTATTAGAATTTTTTTCCTTTTTTCCTTCATTTATCCTGGTTTTAAGAAACAAAGGGAGAGGAAGCTTTTTGCTTTAAGAAACAAGGGGATAGGAGAGAGAGAGAGGGGAGAGGGGACGTACATCACAGTAAAACAAAAGATAAAGGCAATGGTGAACCCCTTTGCCACTGTATTATCGCTTTCCTTGAACCCGCCGGAGAGACCCATTACTAGGGCCATGTCCAGGGCCATGATTATGCCTGTGATCCAGAGGGTTTTCCTGCGGCCCCATGTATCGACGTAGTATAGACAGACGAGGTTGGCCAGGGGACCGGCGAGGCCGTAGATGCTGTAGGATGTTAGTATACTTCTACCTCAATATATATATATATATATGTGTGTGTGTGTGTGTGTGTGTGTGTGTGTATAAGACATACCCAGCTAGTAAAGTCACCGTGTGCCCCGTCATCCCAAGCCCCTTGTACAAATCCGTCTGGTAGTAATTGATCACATTGATTCCGCTGAGCTGCGTAAAGGCCTGCACCAGGACAGCCAGGATAAGGCGCTTGCGGTTACTTGGGCGCGTGAAGAGGTCCATCCACCCAGCGACGTACTGGGCTTTCTCGAAGCGCAGCTGTTCGCGCATCTGGTAGAATTCAGCGCGGGCGGAAGTGTCGTCGTCGCCGTCGTCGTCGCTTTGGCTGGTCTTTCCGTGTAGACGCTTGACGACGGCAAGGGCTTCGTCGTCGCGTTCTTTCTCGAGGAGCCAGCGCGGCGAGTATGGGAGCCAGAAGATACCGAGGAGTACGATTATGGCGGGGAGACATTCTGGGATTGGATGTTAGTTTCTCTCCCTTCTTCTCTTGCTTTGGAGTCGGTGACGTACGGAAAGCCAGGGGGAATCGCCATTGGAAACTGCCTGTAGAGTATGAGCAGCCGAATCCAACCCACTGTGAATGTTAGCTGCACTTTGCCTTTCAAGTAGCTGGTGGAGAACCTGGATAGGTGTGTGTACATACATTTGCAACGGCGAAACCAATGCCGACAAACTGCGCGTGCAACCCAGCAATCAAACCACGCTTGTGAGACGGGGCGATCTCAGAGTTGTAGATTGGAATCGTCATATCTGGGCCTGTTAGTAAAGGCCTCGAGGCACTCTTAGCGGAACGAGACTCACTCATAATACCCACGGCAAACCCTCCGACAATTCGACCGGCAATCAGCATGCCGATGTGCACCGACGCAGCCTGGATGATGCCGGCAATCAAGGCGATTACAGCTCCAATTCCAATGGTCTTCCTACGGCCTGCGACGTGTTGGTTTGGAAAAGTCGAATGGATGCACGGTTGATGAGACAGAAACTCACCTAGATAGTCGGCGCTCCATCCTGCAAAGAAGACTCCAAAGACTGACCCGGCTCCGAAAGTACTGACGACTGCTCCCTTGATGCTAGCTTTCCGGGGGTTAGACCGACTTCAAATACTGTGAATAAAGCCGCAGAGGAGAGGAAGCATACGAGTAAATGGATCGAAGTAGGCCAGGAACTCTGGCTGGGAGATGACTGTCGAGACGATACCAGAGTCGATACCGTACAACAACGAACCGACCTACATGACAGACAGCGATATCAGCATATGTCCTATGTCAAGCTTGAAGAATGCAGTCTCACGCACCGCAGCAAAAAGGCCACAGGCCCATGTGTAGGCGTTGACGCTCCTAAGGGTTGTGTCGGTCATGACGGGTGTCTCCAACGCAGCGAGAGGCAAAGTACAGTCAAGGAATGCAACACAGAACCGCAGTAGAACATGGCCAGGATGCTGTATATATATTCATCCCATCTGGGGGAGTGACTGTGTATAGCTCAAAGGGTAAAAAAAAAAGGTCGAAAAAGAGCCTGAACCCAGACTTGCGCTGTCCCCATGGGGAGAACCGGGACAACCTGGAGCCAGCGTACAGGCTAAATTCACGATTCTGCAGAGACTATAGCCTCGGAAACCAACCGGCCAGTGGCCACAGTGGATATTAGCAGTCAGACCACATGGGAAACCTCGACGATGGCCCAGTAATCATGACTCATGGGCGTGCAATCTCATCGTCTCCAGCATCCAAAATGCCGGGTCAAAAGGCCAACCCCCACGTGGGGGACGAGACTAAAGCGACTAAAGCGACTAAATCGACTAAAGAGCAAAGGGTCCAAGGTCGCAGAGCGGGGATTTGGAGTCGCACATCGTGAAGTCCATTAGTCTGGGACTTGAGGAGAGTTGGGGTTAAAAGCACGGATAAAATGGTTGCTGTCGATATAACCTCGCGCCTAAATTGCTCGGGACGCCCGATGCGGGTTGAGCCTGCTTTTTCCTTCGTCTGATGTCAGGTATAAGAGAGATACTTCCTGATGGTAGTCGAAGGCAAAACACCATCTCATAGACCTTCATTACACACACCATGGTCAAGTTCTCGCACGGCTGTTGGCATCCAGCGCCAGACACGCTCATCGACTGGGCTGTCGAGACCGTCAAGGCCGAGACTCGCGGCGACGCTCTGCATTTCGTCACGGTAAGAACGAGTTCGATCGTTTATTACTGATTCGTTCCATTCTGCTCCATTGTCAATGGCTAATTTGACGGTGTGCAGGCCTCCAAGCCGATCAACTTCCGCGGTGATACGCTCAACAACCCGACCCTGACGCACTCGCTCAGCTCGCCCATCGACAACGTCCTGCATCTGTCGTCAACACACTGGACGAAGCAGAAGAGCGTCACACAGGGACCGCATTTCGAGCTGTTCCCGGACGGACAAGACACACGCACGTCCACAGTCGAGACCTCCAAGACCGCGGAAAGCCTCAAGCTGCAGGCCGGCGATCTGAGCGCCACAGTCGACACCAGACCCAAGTCCTTCGACCTCAGCTTCTACGCACAAGAGAAGCTGCTCACAAAGCTGGGATGGCGCTCGATCGGCTACGTCAAGCAGGGGACCACAGCTCTGCACCCGCGCGCCAACTATCTCGACCCCAACAAGGGCCAGCGATGGGTGACTTACCAGCTGCAGCTCGGCGTGGGCGACAAAGTCTACGGACTGGGTGAACGATTCGGCCCCTTCATTAAGAACGGCCAGAGCGTCGAAATCTGGAACGAAGACGGCGGCACGGGCTCCGAGCTCACATACAAGAATATCCCCTTCTTCGTCACCTCCGCTGGCTATGGCGTCTTCATCCCAACCTCCAGCTTCATCTCGCTCGAGATCCAGTCCGAGCGCACTACCCGCGTCAACATTTCCGTGCCCGGGGAGACCCTCTCCATGTATCTCATCTACGGGCCGGACCCGAAGTCGATCGTCCAGCGATACACGACCATCACGGGCAGGCCGGCCCTCCCGCCCGCGTGGACGTTTGGCCTGTGGCTCAGCACCAGTTTCACCACAGAGTACGACGAGGGAACCGTCAACTCCTTCCTCGACGGCATGCAGGAGAGGGACATCCCCGTCAGCGTGTTCCACTTTGATTGTTTCTGGATGCCTGCGTTCAAGTGGTGCGATTACGAGTTTGACAAGGATTACTTCCCGGATGCGAAGGGGCAGTTGGAGAGGATCAAGAAGCGTGGCATACATGTGAGCACCACTCCTTCTTTTTCTTCGTTGTATCATAGCTAACGCAATGTAGATCTGCGTGTGGATCAACCCCTACATCGCACAGGAGAGCGCAATCTTCGACGAAGCCGCGGACAAGGGCTACCTGATCAAGAAATCAGACGGAAGTGTCTGGCAGTACGATTTTTGGGTACGCACTCTGAGTCTGAGCGCATTCTATAGTCCAGATCAATGACTGACGATGAATAGCAAGCCGGAATGGGCTTTGTCGACTTTACCAACCCAGACGCCTGCAAATGGTACCAGAGCAAACTGCAAGCCCTGGTCGACATGGGCGTAGACTCTTTCAAGGTATTCCTCCATTCCCCCTTCCCTCTTTCCGTCTTTATATATATATATATAAATACATATAAGAATCAGGAAGCTGACAGAAAATCACCAGACCGACTTCGGCGAACGCATCCCCACCGGCGACGCCATATACTTCGACGGCTCCAGCCCCGAAAAAATGCACAACTACTACTCCTTCCTCTACAACAAGGTAACCTTCGACGTCCTCGCCAAGAACTTCGGCGAACATAAAGCCGCGCTCTTCGCGCGCTCCGCAACAGCAGGATGCCAGCGGTTCCCCGTGCACTGGGGCGGAGACCCCTACAGCACCTTCGAGGCTATGGCTGAGACGCTGCGCGGCGGGATGAGTCTCGCCCTCTCGGGGTTCGGGTACTGGGCGCATGATATCGGAGGGTTCGAGGGGAAGCCTGATCCGGCGCTGTTTAAGCGGTGGATTGCGTTTGGGTTGTTTTCGAGTCATTCGCGGTTACATGGGAGTGGAAGTTTTAGAGTATTTCCCCCCCCCCCCCCCTCTCTCTCTCTCCTCTTTCCTCTCTCTCTTGTCTATTGAGTGTCTATCGAGATATTGATATAGTGGAAGATGATGATGCTAATGATGATGATGATGATGATGATAAAGGTCCCCTGGCTCATCGACCCAACCTCAGAAGCAGACAAAGTCCTAAAATACTTCGTGAGGCAAAAACACTCGCTCATGCCCTACCTCTACGGCAGCGCAATCCAAACCCACAAAACAGGTCTCCCGATGCTCCGCGCCATGTTCCTCGAGTACCCCTCCGACCCAATGGCCTGGTACCAGGACACGCAATACTTCCTGGGCGACAGCCTGCTCGTCGCGCCGGTCTTCAACGCCGAGGGACGCGCGCAGTATTACCTGCCGCGCGGCGAGTGGTATGGTATCCTGGATGGGAAGATGCGTGTTGGCGGGGGGTATGTTGTTGAGGAGGGGCTTGATTTCTTCTCCTTGCCTGTGCTGTTGAGGCCGGGTGCTGCTGTTGCGCGGAGTCAGTGGGAGGAGGCGAGGGAAGAGGCGAGGGAAGAGGGGGTTGTGTATGACTGGAGTCGGGATGTGAGGGTTTTGGTTAATTGGGTGGAGGGGATGGAGGCTACGGTTCGCATTGCGGATTTTGAGAGGGCTGGGGAGTTGAAGCTTGTTTTCAGGATTACGGGGGCTGGAGAGGATGTTGGTGTTGAGGTTGTCGAGGGCGAGATTGCTGGGTCTGTGGAATTTGTGCTTGTGAATAAGGCTGTTGAGGTCGCTGCTGATGCTGATGCTGGTGACTTTGAAGTTGTCGGGGGTAATACGCTTCGTGTGAAAGAGGGCGTTTCCAAGATTGCTTTCAAGGTAAAATAGATCAGGATAGAATTGGTTGGCGTTTTGATTTACTCAATATATATACATGTATGTGTGTGTGTGTTTTTAATAGATTTCAGACCTACATCAACATCAATAACTATTTGATGGTATGCACAGAGCAGATAGAGATACATAACGAGAGTCTGCTTGAGCTATATCGCCGATATTAGAAGAACAGAGGCGGAGTAATCCAACGGCAAGGGGAATATAACAACACGAAGAAAATAATAGCAAGGAAAGCTGCCGTATTGGTCTTTCCAGTCAAAGTTCGACCGCTGCAGGAGAGAAAAGACGGAAAAGAATATTATAACAATCATAAGAGGACAAAGCGTCACGGCGTACGTCTGATGTTTCGCGGTAACGGCAGGACTGGCCGTGCGATCGATAGGTATCTTTCCTCGATGGCTCGGATTCAATCAACAATGATTAAAAGGGAGTCTGTATGAAACGATATAGGAACAAAAAGTGAAAAGAAAATCACAACGAGGGGGAATATAGGTATCCAAATAAACTCAACACTTGACAAATACAGAAGATGGACCAAAGGAAATTCACTCGTTCTTTTTTGGGCCTCTCACTACAAGTGGAGACGGAGCGATTTAATTTCTATCAAGGCCGGCCGGCTGCCTGCATGTTTCCAGTCAGTTCAGCCACCCTAGCCTTGATACGGGCAGCACGCGTCTCGAAGCCTAGAAAGAAAATATCAAGTTAGACGGAGAGGAACAACAACGATCATCAAGCTACTTACTTTCTTCTTCGCTTGTATTGCCGTCCTCGTCGACTGTGCTTGACCGTGGCTCGGCAAATGCGGCCCTCTCCGCAGCGTTCTTTCGAATCTGGGCCCAGCGGTCGTGTGAAGCGTTAGTGGCCCTCGGGGGAGAGCTGGGCTCGATCTTGGGCGTGTCCTCTACTGGCGATGGTTCTCTAACGGGGGAATCTTCGGGAACAAATGCCGGCTGCTCCAGGAGTGGACCTTGGTCGAATCTGGAAAACTCACGGTCTGCAGCAACTTGCTCATTGGTATCCACGCGGGAAAGAGCATCGTATTCAGCTTCGCGCCGGACCTTGGGGTGATCGCTCATGGCTTCAACAGACGGAACGGGAGATTCGATGGGCTGGGGCTCCGACGTTGCGACTGTCTCTGGTGCAGGTTCCTCAGTGTCGGCCTTGCTGGTTTCCACCGGGGCCGCCACTGGCACAGGCTTCTTCCGGAGAGTAGTGGGTCCATTGCGGCTGGAAGGATCCTGGGACGCCTTTGCTTTGCCCTCTAGAGCAGCGCGGGCAGCAGCAACGGCGGACCGTTCAGCTCCAGTCGGCTTCATCGCGGGCTTTGCTTCGGGCTCCTTCTTAGCTGTCCCAAACATGGTCTTGAATCCCGTGTTACCAGGTTTCTTCTTCAGTTTGCTAGACCCATCCGAATCGATGGATTTCTTAGGTGATTCTATTGTCGACGGTTCGATCACACCAGACTTGGCTTTCACCCCGTTTTCATTTCCATTTCCATGGCCGTTCACATGCTTTCCTATGGGTGCCGCTGTCACCGCGGGACTCGGAGTTGCTGGAGCTGCTGAAGAGCTAGTAGGGGGGTTCTTGGGGGACAGAGGCGGTGCTTGACGAGACGTAGTAGTTGTGGCTGGCGGCGGTAAGGGAGGACTTGGCTTGCCCTGGACAGACTCTTGGGGCTCTTCTGTTATCGCACCAGTTCCAGCCCGGCTGTTGTTCAGATACGCACTCCTGTAGGCGTTTTTGTCGTAGTTGCTAGCCCACTTCAACGCCTGGGATGCCTCGTTCATGATTGCCGGCTGCAGCGTCATCACAGAATTAGTCTTTGTTGAATACGCTGCAGTTTCTGAGGCTGGGGCTTTTCGGCCGTTGGCGAGCTCCTGCTCCTCCCGGTGCTTCCTCTGAAGGGCGGCGGCAGCTGCCTGAATCCGAGCGTGTTGATCTGGGGCAATGCTTGTTTTACTCTGCGGAGCTTGGTTGTCGGGTCGCTTGTATACCTCCTCCATAGCGCTCACCTTCTTGGCTGAAGACTTACGGCGACTCAGTTTGCCTCTGCGGGTCGAGAACCCAAAGAATCGCTTCTTTTCGGCAATATATGCACCAGGTTCGGGCTCAGGGGCAGCACCCTTAACCTGCTCCTCGAGAACTAACCATTTTGCATTCCGGATGATTGTTTCTAGCAAAGCACAGCGTCCAAAGACGGCCTTTCGAGAGGCAGGCTCTTCTGCGGCCAAGCTGCTGATCCAGACCCACCAGAAGGAGTCATCTAGGTCAAGGGTGGTAATACTAGCTAGCTCACCAGGGTCGATGGATGATGACTCATCATTCAAGCCACGTTTGTGCGACTGGGAGCTCTGTCCACGGACGGTAGGAATAGGGGGTAGGACCTTGTCCGGCGGGAGAAGAAGAGGAGCAGCTGTGGCTTTGAAGGTACTCTCGTCGCTGAAGCCAGACGACATGAAATCTGCCCATGATGGTGTGGTCGGACGACCAAGGTCACCGCCACCAGACTGAGGGACAGACCTCAAACTGCCCGCAAATTCTTTGCCGCCTTGTGCGGAGCTGCTTATGGCTACTTCTTTTGTAGTTTCCAGGGCGCCTCCGAATCCGAAATCTTCAAATGTGGACCAGGACGCATCACGGCTCGGCACAACGGGATCGGGGGCAGTGGATTGGTTGGTAGACGAGATACATTTGAGGACGCGCAAACATTCGTCAGTAAGAGCTTTAAGAGGATCTTCGTAACCCGCGAACTGCTGCAGATGTTGATCGCTGTCCCTATACTCAAAATTCTTGGCGCGACGTAGAAGCGCAAAAGGAGTGGGAGAGACGGTGTCGACAATCATGACCACCTTTGTGGTTGACACCTGAAGTAGAGTAGGGGTCTCGGGTGGGTATTCTGTTGCTTGGACAAGGGACTGCAACGCGATGGGTAGGGTAGAAATGCTGCTCATACCACGAGGCGCATCGGGGGAAAGGGATCGTAGATATGCGAAAAACAAATGACTTGTTGCGTCCGCAGCACTAAGGCAAGTCAGTCAGTGGTCGGGTCTCATTACATAAAGAGGATCAATTCACCTAGCCCAGTTCTTGTAAGCCGTTTCGAAGCCGCTCCCCGTGTCGGTGTGTTCAAAGGCCCACCATCCAGCATATCTAGAGAGCTTGCGGCCTCCAAGGCCGTTGGATTTACCATGAGCTGAAATGGCCGCTAGGAGATCGAAGAAGTCGAAGATAATTTTGGTTCGAGCATCGGAATCAACACTTATTGGAATAAAGGTTGAAAACGCATCTCGAGCGAATTGTGAGTCTGAATTGCGAATTGGTTAGCGTCGCGCGTTACACTACTACTCGATGCGCGTTTGATAGTACCTTGTTCGCCAACCTTAAACAACTCGTATGCTTCCCAGGTGACAACTCCTCCGGGGAGTCTGCTCCAGCACCATTTCATGACACTGCAAAGGACCTGGATTGAAACGAAAGGGACAGGCCCGACGAGTGAGAACTGTGAACGGAATGAGGATCCGGGGGTGGGGAGCTCACCATTGGGTCCGTAAGGCGAAGTTCTTGTGCCAATTCATCTCCACTAAAAGGCGATCCCTTTTTCAACGACTGATTAAAGTAATTGCGTATAAAAGTGCGGGAGTTGACGGTATCGGTGCTTGGGCGGAAGGGAAGAAGCATGAATGGGGTTTGCAGTGCTGTCAAGAAAAGAAAAAAAGTAATGATCAGCACGGGGAGCAAAGCAGCATGTTTCACATTCCAAGCGGGGGGGGGGGGGGAAGAATATTGACGTCAAAAGACAACGAGATGAAAAAAATATATATAATTTCGGGGCGACATACCTCGTGCTTTCAACTCCTGAGTACATGCTCGTAGGAGTGCTTGAACCTCTTCAGGACCGACCTCCGTTCGCTGCCACGCGTCAGTCCATGTGGGCTTTGCAGGCCCCGAGCTGTCGACAGCCGACGATTTTGCGGACTTTTTCGCGACATTAGAGTCTTTACTCCGGAAAACGCGAGTAAAGAAAGGCATTTTGCGATTTGCGCTCTCTGAAGCTTCTTCCGCAGAGAGACGCGAACGGCAAAGACAGGGTAGAATGGGGTCAACCGGACGAAGGTCAGGGGGGTGGGAATTGTTTTTTGTTTTTAGTGTTTTTTTAGGTTGGGGTGAAGAGCTCGGAGAGTCGGTGGAGGAGGATCGGGATTGGTGTTAGAGCAGCAGGAGGAGGTATTGACAGGGGTAGTAGTAGTCTGCGGAAAGGGTCTCGAGTAGAAAAATGTAGAAAGCATAAAAGAGAGGAAGAAGAGGACGACGACGATGATGATGATGATGATGTGAAGAATTATTAAATAAAAAAAAAAAGACTAAGGAAAAATGAAGAAAGCAGAGGAAAAAGCAAAGGCCATCCAGGTGTCTGGTTGTCCGCAAGGATCGCCTGCAGCACAGCACGTCTAGCGTGCAGCAGGACGGATGGACTGATGGATGGACTGATGAATGGATGGATGGATGGATGGAGAGGTAATGAGAGGAGCTACGTGTGTTGTCGTGTAGTCTGTAGATTAGATCGTGGTGGTATGTGGGGAGGCAGCTTAAGGAGGGGAATCAGCCAGTGGTCAGGGACTGGGTCATCAAACAAACAGCAAGACAGAGGAAAGAAAATGAAAAGGAGAAGATACAAAAAGGAGAAGAGAAGAAGAGAAGGGAGAGAGAGAGAGGGAGAGAGAGAGAGAGAGAGAGAGAGAGAGAGAGAGAAAGAGAGAGAGAGAGAGAGAGAGAGAGAGAGTGGTGATGATGAGGATCTACTGGAGTTGTTCGTTTCAGGGGTGAAATAATAAATACGCCGCAGAACCAGTAAAGCCCATTATCCACGATTCCTGGAGTCATTATTATTGCCAGCCAGCTGTCCATCTACTTAAGCACTAAGGTGCTACCTAGGTACGAACGGACAACGATTCCTGGCAGCCAATTCGCTTCATTGGGCGGCAAATCATACCTGAAATCCTCGTCCCTTGGAGCGGAAGGAAAAGAAACTGCGTAAGAATGACATGCCAAGTTCGGGACTTCATTCGTGGAGTCATGGACAAGTTGCAACTCTAGTCTACAGACTAGACCACGGTCGAGATAGCGGGCTGGAAAGTCGAGATTACGGAGTCGAGCTCCGGCTCTTAAACTCTGCCCTAACCTTAAGTTACTTAGTTACTAGTATGGATATGGAGTAAACTGATTCCATGCTTCAGGGTTCGATTACGGATCCACCTGTAGTTTGTATACAAGCACAGTCAAGGACTAAGGGAGTACACAAGGTTAGAGTAAGCACTGTCGATAATTGATCGCTGTAACATCTGGCAGGGTCCGGAGAATGGGTCCGTATGGATTCTATACTAGTGCTTTCTTGAGACCCAGAGTAGATATATATATATATACTACACGGTGATCTGACACGTAGATCTACCACATACTGATGGTTTTTTAGCACTATACTAGTACCTAGGTAGTACCTACTACCTAAGTAGTAGTACTAGTAGTACCTACGTGGTACATAAGTATCTATGGGTAATTGGAGGCTTGATAGTCCCGTGACTGGTCAACAGGAGGTCACACTGGCCACAATAGGACGGCTCTCCTGCTCTTCCTCCTCCTACTACTACTACTACTAGAAGTAATACTAGTGCCAGTGCTACGAGGAGAGTACTAGGAGATTGAAAGCCTTGAATATTGCTTCACTTACATATTGTACATTGATAGTTTTAGACGAAGTATGTAGTTGGAGTACTCCAGCGAGGCTGCAATCTATACAGTACGAACTGACAGAACTACTACAGTAGTAGTAGTAGTAGTTACAACTACCTTAGTGGGAGTAAATATAATATCAAGGCTGTAGAGTCGCTCTATTAATAGCACAGCGGCTAACTGCGGCGTTAAGCGGCGGCAACAGATAGCCGCCCCTCGCGCCGACCTCCCAAGAGTCAAGAAGTTGGTCTATCTTTAGAATCTTCTGCATCGCCCGCGTGTCGCCGTTCCAGCCATCAACTTTCCATCCCATCGCATCCCATCTCATCTCATCCCCATCTGTTCCATCCCAAATTCCTCCCTTGTCGATCCCTCGTCGCCCTCTTTTTCCCTCTTCTCCCTCTCTTCCCCAAGGTTGGTAACCTCAGGCCTCTCTTTTGGCTTTTGTTTTGCCTTTCCCCTCCCCCCTGGCCTTGCAGCTTTTCCCCTCTCCCTGCCCACACTACTACTACTCTACTACTGCTAACACTCCGCCACTCCTTTGCGCGCCTTCTCTTCTTGCATGATCTATATTCCGTCTAAATAGTTATTCTTTTTCTCCAACGAACGAAAGAAAAGAAAAATACATCTTCTGACAAATGTACAGGAAGGAGGTCTTCCATCCTATCGCGTCTTCTAGAACTCGGCTTCCCGGCGGCTTTTCTTCCCTTAGGTTTCGAATTTTAAATAAGCGCCACTACTGATTTGAAGAGACGACTCGACCTCATCCTTATCCTAGTCCTTGGTCCTACCCACCGTTTCAAATCCTCGTCATCCTCCCCCCTCATTGCTGCGCCCTGCCCCGCGGTCAGAACACACACTCTCCCCAATGGGTCGAAGAAAGATCGAGATCAAGGCGATCAAAGATGATCGCAACCGCTCAGTGTAGGTCTTCGGCGTCTGTCGAATTACGCTTTGCGCACTAGTTGGTTCGCTCAGCTGACAACGTGGTTCACATGCAGGACTTTTCTCAAGCGAAAAGGTGGTCTCTTCAAGAAGGCACATGAGTTGGCGGTTCTATGTTCAGTAGATGTTGCTGTCATCATCTTTGGTCACAACAAAAAGCTCTATGAATTCTCTTCATGTGATATGCGAGAGACCCTTGCTCGATACCAATATGTTTGTGGCTTCTATCTTACCCATCCACCTGCTTGACCTGCCTCGCGATCTGACTTATTTGACTACTCTAGTTTGGCCCCCCACATGAACACAAAGGACCAGAGGATTTTAATGGCAAACGAGATGATGACGATGACGATGAAGACGAGAGAACTCCGGCCCCCGAAGAGATGCATTCCACCCCCCAGCCTCCTCCGCAGATGATACCCGCGCATCTTCCGGGCCATCCCGGATTCCAACATGTCAACCATGCACCCTCAGCATCCCCACCGATTCCCAACGGCATCCCGTTCGATCCCCGCCATGGTACACCACAGCCACAAGGCGCCTCGCGGCCGTCGTCAAGGAATCACCTCCGCCGTGTCAGCTCTAACCTTGGGGGGCCACCTCACCATGGAACTCCCCCACCCCCTCCACAACCGCCTCAGAATGGATTCGCCTATATGCCAAACCCTTCCGTTTTCAATCCCAATGCTCCGCACAGTATGGGACAACAGCCTCCACGACCTGCTCAATTTGCGCATTTCGGTCACCATCCTGCAGGTCCCCACCATCAACCACCTCTACCGCAACATCAACCTATACCGCCGCACTCCATGCCTCCTCAAACTATGCCCCCTCAATCGATACCCCACCACCCACAAGCCGCTCCGCAGCATCTGTCACAACATCCCCCACATGGCCTCCCAAGCCAACCACCGCCTCCAATGGGCATGCCGCAGCCACCTCACCCACCGATACCACAGGTTACCCAATCATTTTTACCAGATCAACAGCAACAGCAACAGCAACAACAACAACAACAACAGCAGCAGCAGCAACAATCGCAACGGACAGCCTCGCTTCCTAAGACCTCTACAAACCAATTGCCAACCCAGTTGAAGATAGAAGGGAGTCAATCTCCTCCACATCCAAAGCCCCTACCGTCCAAGTCTCGTAGTATTTTTACACCCATCGATGATCGCGGATCGGTCCTGGCAGGTCATTTTGGATGGGGAGCCCCTCCGGCTACCGACTTTGTGGAGGGTGCCCATATAAAGGTAGAGGCCATGCAAGATGAAGCCAACGATAAAAAGTTATTGGGTAAAGCCGCCGCCCCGCCTTCACGTGCTGCAACCGAAGCCCCAATGTCGAATAAGGTTCCCGACATAAAGCCTCTTAAGCGGGCCAATAGTGGTCAAATACCCCCTAAGAGACCGCAGCTAAGGGTCCAGATTCCGAGTGAGGATTCTGACCGGGGTAGCGCCGCGCCCGAGTCGTCGTCCCGAGACTCCGCGGGTAATAAAACCATGACTCCTGCCAAAGCCAACTCGGATACGGCCCACACGGGTGTGGTCCTTCCACCACCTTCTCCATCTGCAGGTGCAATCCTCAGTGCTGGTGCTCAGGGACCACCCAATCCTTTCGCAAGGCCGCACCCTCCAGGAACGACAGTAGCAGCTTCACAGAACAACAACAACGCATACAACAACAATAATAACATAGAAACACCAATATCTGCTCTCCCTAGCCGCTTTGTTTCCGATGCTCTTCTTCCATCACCATCTAGCTTCTTTCCCGAGTGGGGTTTTGGTCGCTCTGGCCCAGATAGCAACATGCTTCCAAGTCCTCTCACATTCCCAACACCTGCAGTACAAAACGGCCCTGGATTTGGACGGGAAGACGAGCAAGATAAGAAGCGCAAAAGCCCAGATAGTGGCCCAAGTGGAGAGGGAACTACGAAGAAGGCAAAAACATAGTTTGATATATTGATAAGTACCATGTCTTGATGACTGTGGGGTTTTCAATCTTGCGCTCGCTTTTCCGTGTTTCAATTTCATGGCATCTCGTGGCGTTTGGAAAGTCTCTGGGTAATTTTTTTTGGGCAGGGAAAGACCGGAATCTCATGGTTAAGCTTTCTATTTATTTATTTTCTTTTTGGACCTTTATTTCCGGATATTTTCTTCTCTTTCATTTCCCCTCATAATGAAGGACTTTCGTCCTTTTTTTTCCCATTTACTATTAGTACAAACTCCGTATCTTTATACCCATTATCTCTGGCGAGTGCTTGTTCTATCTGATTCGTCTGCAGAATTCAAAACAAAACTTACAAAATGACCTCGAGGATGAAATACTGCTCTCTTCCCTCTCCTTTTCTTATTTCTTTTTGTTTACTCGAGTTATCAGTCATTTTTCCGTTGTTGTTGTCTTGTCATCTCAATTCTAGGGACTGGACATTTCTTATTTTGTGAATTTTGATCTGTATATAGGTGTTTCATTAGGGGGAATATTAAGTTATTATTAACCTTGATATACTATATATATACACTATAGAGCTAGGTGTTTTGTAGATAAATAGGTAAGTAAATAAGCCCGTCCATGATGGAATTCATTTTTTGCTCAAATCAAGCACCCAAAAACAAAGCATGATGATAATGCAATCTCTCTCTATAAGTCAACACTGCAACTTTTCTTGAACAGCAAGCAAGATAAAATAAAACGACATTTGCTTCTCCGGTGAAGATATGCAACTTCGAATAGGTATGTATGGATGTATGTATGTACGTCCCGTTGCGCGATGGAGCTAAAAGCAAGAGTAGGAGAATTCTGAATAGTAAAAGAAGCAGAAAACCATCCCGGGGAAAAAAGAAGAGAGCGAGAAGCGGGAATTAAGTTTTAGAGTATCATGCCTCGTATGTATGTACTAGGAAGGGGGAAATGAAGGAGAAGAAGGAGAAGGAGAAGAAGAAGAGATGGTCTATACACTCTGCTTCGATTCAGGATTTGCTTCTTCGCGCGCCTTAGCCTGGGCAGCCAGAATCTCCTGTCTACCGCGCTCTTGCTCTGCGAGACCTGTTTTGGCGATGGTGTGCGCCTTGCTAAGGACAACGGGGCGAACGAAGAGGCTGACTATGAGACCGGTGCCGGCCATGGCAGTGTAGAAGATCCAAAGACGGCTGAGGCAGAAGGTGAAAACCTGTAGGACGACGGTCTTTGCGGATTCCGGCAGGCCGCGGATGAGATCACGCTGGGAGCCGGCGAACGAGTGGGAGATTGTGGCGGCGACTTCGGGGCCGACGGCTGGGAGGAGGGTCGACATTTTGTTGGACAGCATGTTTTGGTAGATGACTGTGCCGACGACGATGGAGATGGCTGCGGAGATTTGGCGGAGGAAGCTGAAGGTTGCGGTTCCGGCGGCCATGTCGGAGCGGTGGAGGTTGGCTTGAAGGGCGACGAGAGGTGCTTGGAAGAGGGGCCCTGTACCGAGACCCGCGATGAGCTGGAAGATGATGATGCGGGGCCAGGAGGGGTAAGGTTGAAGGTTGATGAATAGGCCGTATCCCAGGGTGAGGAAGACGAAGGCCACGATCATGAGTTCACGGTAGCGGCCGGATTTCTTGATAATGATTCCTGTCACTGCGGACATGATGGAGAGGCTGAGGACTTGAGGGAGGACGTAGACACCACTCAGGATCGGGGTTACAAGAAGCACGCTTTGGAAGTATAAAGGAAGGTAGTATGCGCCAGCCATGAAGACAAGACTGTGGATGAAGCTGATGAAAAGGACTAGTCCATTATGCGAGTTGTTGAAGATTCGAGTAGGGATGACTGGGTACCGCGCGAACTTCCACTCGTTCACCATGGCGAGGACGTAGGTAAGTAAACCAAAGACGATCAGGCAAATGACAGTGGCAGAGGCCCAGGGGTAGTTGACGCCGCCGAACTGGAGGCCGAAAAGGAACATGAGGGTTGCTCCAACAATGAGAAGGGTGCCTGACCAATCGATAGCCTTAAGGCCGGCCATGAAGGGAGTCTTGGGGGAGTCGATCTTCAGGAAAAGAGTCAAGATGACTAGAGAGATACCCCCAATCGGCACTAATAGAGTCAGTTCGTCGTCTTGAATCAGGCTCAAAAAGAGGCTGACTGTATAGCCTCGAAAACATAAAGGGTGCGTACAATTAAGGTAGAAACACCACCGCCAGGTGACACTGGTTGTGAACGCCCCGCCGACTAAGGGTCCCAAGGCGCCTGCAATTGCCCATGTAGACCCAAAAAGCCCGTAGTACATCGGTCGATCCCTGCATAGACCATTAGAAACGTTTCCACAAGGGACGCATCAAGAAGCATTAGTGGCACCAACCGAACACTAAACAAATCGGAAACACAGATATTGGCCAGTGTGATGATACCGCCAGCGCCAGCACCCTGTATCGATCTGCCCGCCAAGATCATGGGGAGGTTGATTGCAAGGGCACAGATCAAACTGCCCACTAGAAACGCGCAATTGGCGATAAGAAGGATTTGCTTCCGGCCCCATATATCACTCACTTTACCCCAAAGCGGAACGAAGGCAGCGTTGGTCAGCGAAAAGGATGAGGCCATCCATGAATATCCACTTTCAGAAGCATGAAAATGAGAGGCCATCGTCGGTAGCGCGGTGGAGATGATGGTCTGTTGATATCACGAAGAGTCAGTGTAAGGAGGTTAAAAAAAGATAATAATAGCGCAAGAGGGCTACCAACCATATCCAGAGCTGCAAGGAAGAGGACGAGCTACAAGGGTTGAAAACACATACAGTTAGCATCCTAACGAAAAAAAAATAACATCATGCGACCAGCATCAAGGAAAGCATACACAAAGGGCACTCATGACGACTGCGATCTTCTTCTTGCCTAGTTTATGGGCCTGCGACGGCACCCTGTCAAGAGGATTCTCCGCAGGCGCTGTCCCCGTTGCCCCATCATGCTTTGACTCCGCTGTCGAGTGGTCATCTGAGGCTGGAGAATGAGGCTTGACGGAGTCCGACACATCAGGATGCGCTCCGCATGAGGTATCTGTTTCCACGGGAGGAAGCTTCTCCGTAATCGCTAGGTTTTTGTCCGCATCTCGAGGATGCTGGATCTCCTCACTGGTAGGTTCTGGGTGCGCTGTCATTTCCTAGACAGACGGGAGCGCACTCCCAGCAAGGTGAACTCGGGAGGAAGTGAGAGAAAAGGCGCGGAGTAAGAATGTGAAGAAGGAAGAAAAGGAAAAAGGGAAAAAAGAAGAATCGCAGATTATTCAGGCGGGTATAGCCGATGGCGTAGTTTGGATTTGCCTCTGGGATGGGTTCAGTTCCACCTCGAGAAGAATCGAGATCGAATATAAGAAAGATGGGGGAGCACTGCACTAATTAAAGAACAATCATCATTAGTTACTAAGTTACTATTACTGCTCACTGCTCAGGAGTCACAACCTCACAATTGAGCGGCCGACCTCGGCCGTTAAAAAGAACGGAGTAGACTCCTCAAACCGAACAGACAAGCTCGGCCATTGGCGAGACTCCGAGCCCCTCGGAGATGGCGTTCACCGACGGCCGTCACTCGACGAGAAAGTGAAACCAGAAGCTGATGATGTATCACAGGCCTGAGCGCTGAGTGTTGAAGATGAGGCCATTACTTCTCAGTCATAGCGGGGGTATCCTGCGCATGATCAGGCAGAAGCTGTCGAATACGGGGAGGAGAGGAGTAGTAGCAGTGGGGAAGAGTTGTCTGATTGATAAAAATAAAAAGCCCGGCCGTAGAATAAGATTTCCGAGATGTAGCCAAGTTTCCGATGCAGCATGAGGGAGAATATGATACTTGACACTGGAGAGATTCCAAAGCCATCAACTCGAACTCGTGACTTTCTTTAATGGAGGCCTGAAATATGCCTGACATATACCTGACACTATTAAAATACCTCAGGTTTCTACTCTGGAGTGAAATTCCTGGTAGTGTGCCTAACAGGTACTTGGTACCCATGTACTCGGAGTATATGAGAATTGTTGTTATTATTGAATACTGATGACAGTGTGCTACCAAGTACAGATCGCATAAATTGAACGAAGAAATAGTATATCCCCTTTATATGTGGCCTTGTCTTTATTTCTCTGATTTCTCTGCTTTCTCTGCTTTCTCTACTGAAAGAAAGAGCGGAGACAACGTGACTCGCGACCGTTGGGCCCCGCTCTGGTAAGGTCACATGACTACTAGGGCGACGCAAGCGAGCATCATGGCAAGAAGACACTGTGAGTACTATTGGCATCAGCTATTTAGCTATTGGGTCCTTAATACCAGTATTAAGATTGCTATAAGTTTCAAAGACATTGATTCTGTAAAATACACAATGATTTATTAGTAACTGTTATTAACTCAGGATTCTATTAGGGATCGATGTGTATTTGGATGTATTGCTGTAATGCGCTAACACCACTAGTGGGCGGCGTATTCTGAAAACATCCTGAGCCCATCTCTAATCTCTATACTCCGTCCAGCGTGTCGAATTCGGGTCCCTGGCAGAGCCACAGATAAGCTACTGCTGTCCAACTAATTAAATCACAGCTTCGGCTCCAATCATCACCACGAGGATCCGTAATCTTTGCCCTAAATTGTACTACGTACTACTAGGAACTACTAGTATTCAGCCAATATTGCGTCCGGAATTGCTATGCCGTCGAAACGGCCTCATTATGTCAGCAGCTCACATGATCCAGATGGCTCTCCTCGGCTTCACCTGGGGAATTTAGGAACCTTAACACGACCTTTCTTCCACTTGTTCCGAATCGCTAGCTTTCTCTCCCACGTACTGCAAAATCTCTGTATCCGGATAAGTTCTCTTGTCTGGCACTTTTTTCCGCCGCGCCTGATAGAGCATCTTCTCAGACAACGCATGGTGTTTCATTACAAATTGGGGTCACATGATAACCCTCGTTGAACCCCAGAGGCCCTCGTAATCGACGACGCCTGTTATATATATATACACACAGATATATATATATATTTATATTTTCACAGTGCAAGAGTAAGAGTGTCAAATTATTACTTGAATTATGAGTCTTCCTCTGATGTGCTGGGGATCACAGGTGCACCAGGATACATCGGACACCGAAATGCAGAGGGTTCGCATAACCAAGGCTTGCGAAGGCTGTCGCGCCAAAAGAACAAAGGTAGACCTTCTAATCCTAATCACCATGTGCAGAGACCGGTTACCAGCTTGGTATATTTTCATCTAGCTTCTCTGCTCTTGATTTACCTCACTTTGTCATCGTTCCGTCGTCATGGCCATGGCCTCGTCTGACCTGTGTTTACCAGTGTGACGGTGCTCAACCAAGCTGTGGAGCATGCCAGTATCGGGAAGAAGAGTGCAAATATTCTGATGCACCTAGCAAGAGAAAGTAATTTCACGAGCCTTGTCCTCCTGGATGACAGCGTCAGAATCAACAGCTAACCTCTCAATTACTTTCTTCAGAAATCCCCGCAAGCAATATGTCCGCGCGCTGGAAACGCGCATAGCCAGCCTTGAGCAACAGGTCGGGGAGCTTACAGCAACCCGAGAGGGTCACTCTACCAAGGATGACGAAGGCTCTCTGGACCTCCGCCCGCAGTCTTCCTGGCAGGAGGATGCGCTTCCAGAGCAGGGGCTTTTCCCGAGCTCAAGCAGCGATACTGATGAACTTGTCGACATGCTTGGGAGCTTCAACCTCGACGACGGTGGCGAACTGAGATTCTACGGAGCCTGTAGCAACTTCCACTTGATTCAGGATAAGGCCGCCTTCAACGATCCATCGTCAACGACTGCACGACTACAGGGAATCGAGGCTGCGAGACGGACAGTCGGCCTCCCACAGGTATCGGACGAGCTTCGGGACCACCTCCTCGATCTCTTCTGGCGATGGCAGAACTCATGGCAATATCTAGTTGCGCGGGACGTGTTCCTCCGCGATCTTAAGGCATCCAAATCGACGCGATTCTGCAGTCCTCTTCTCCTGGCCGCGATCCTCGCTCTTGCGTCCCGCTACTCCGACCGACCGGAGGTCCGCACCGACCCCGATGATTCAAACAGTGCCGGTGCCGTTTTCGCCGTCCAGGCCAAGACGATGCTTCATCATGAGTGTGTGGCGCCGACAGTAGCAACAGTGCAAGCGACGGCTCTTCTTGCGCTCTATAGCTCTGGGATCAACCAGGAATCTCTCGGATGGATGTACTCCGGAATGGCTGTGCGCATGGCCTTTACCCTGGGGTTGAATCTCGACTGTTCATCATATGTTTCCAAAGGCCTCATCTCGCAGGCTTATCTAGAGTCTCGCAATGTTGCCTGGTGGGGTGTTTTTGTTCTTGACAAGTACGCCGAACCCTTTGCTTCTTTAACTCATCTCATCTCGTTTCATTTCATTCCTTTTTTTTTCTGTGCTGGGCTGACATCGCCACCAAGCCTTTTCACCCTAGGCATCGGACGGCCTTCAACAATCAGGGACTACGATATCACGGCGGGGCCTCCATCCCCGGCTGGAGATTTGCCTCTCCATGAGCTGTTGACTGTAGCCAGCGACGGTTCTGCCTATCCTATGTCATATATAGCCATGACCGCAACCCATACTTGCAGATTAATCCGCATCGCAAAAGTTCTCGACCCATTGTGAGTGCCAGATGATTTTCCTATCCTTAGAGCATTTGACCAACAACAGCTTGCAGATACTCTGTCAATCCGGGCTGGTCGAGAGCCGAGAGAAAGCGCAGGGTGGTAGAATGCCATATGCAACTGGTTGCATATCACGACAGCCTACCCCCTCAATTAAAACTTAACGGCACCACTTCGTCGCCGGCATTGCCCCATGTCTACATCTTACAGTAAGTATTTTTCCATCCCAATCCTAGCTCGTTGCCAGACTCAAGCAGATTTGCTGACAAACGTGATTTTCTTTTGTTAAAAATAGCCTTCAATTCTACAACTATATTATCCTGCTCCACAAACCATTCTTTCCAACCTTTCAAAACGGTAGTGTCCTGAAAAGTCCCGGGTCGGCAGAGAGCCTGCACGTACTCGCTTGCAGATCATCTGCCGATAGAATATGCGCCCTACTGCAAGCATTCAAAACCCACTATTCACTAGTACGTATCTACGACCTCTGTGCATATACCAGTCTGACAGTAAATGCTAACACGCTTCTCCGTTTCCCAGCGATACATACCCCTCTCAGGAGTACAATCCGTATTCATCGCCGCGGTAATCCACTTACTCGGCGTCCTGCACATGGACGGGGCGATGCAGGCCAGAGCAAAGCGAAAACTAGCCCTTTGCATCGACGCCATGGAGGAAATGAGCGAGACCTGGAAGTGGAGTGACCGGTGTCTGAGATCCATCCGGTCGCTGGCAAAACAGTGGGAGGTGGATATCACGAGCCACCATTCGCGCGACACGCCATCGCCCGCGACGACGGTGGATTACGAGGAGAGGGATGCCGAGAGCGCGCACTGGTTCACCTCGGAGTACTTATCCTCGTGGATGAACGAAGACACGACGGCGATGCAGGACTGGGAAAATGATATAGCGCACCTGAACGGTCTTGGCGATGATATTTTCTTGGATCAGTCTTGGATGGACACGACGATTCAGGGGTTCAATGATGGGACTACTACGAATGATTAACGGAGAGAGTAAGAGAGATATTCAAGCTGGTTTATTTCTTCTTTTTTTTTTTTTTTTGTGTAATAACACATCATATTGTGATGGCCTTATCTTCTATACTAGGAACTATGTAATCAAATTGTTTCAGTAACTACTGCTATTTCCAAGTTGATGGAGCAGATCAGTTCATGCTTCGGTATGCATATGCACAATGGCAGGCTAGTGCACTGATGTGGGTCTAGTCGAGGCCAGCTCTACGTCCACAATACCATGTATGTTTAACATGCTCTTACAATGACAGCGTTATATGAAAGTTATATGAAAGTTATATGAAAGTTATATGAAATGGGTGGTGATATTGACATCAAACTAAAAAAAGCAAGTAGCTTACACAAATCATCGCAGATATAGACATACAGCTCGAGAGATACAGTTCTCCAACATTAGGTTAGGTAAAACCTACTGGGGAGTCTCGTATCGCACGTGCTTCTTCTCCCGAGAGTCGACTCCCAACCAGAGCAGATCAGGGCGGCTGTAGTGGCCAATGGTATCGCAGTAGTGCTTGGCCTTGGTGATATCGCCCATGTCGAGATCGGCAATCACCAGGCCTTCCTCGTCCTCCTTGAGAGTGTTGTGGGGGACGGGTGCACCATCTGGGCCGTAGATCTGGGTGATGCCGCCACCCTGGCGGTAGAAGAGGGCTGCGCTTTCCAGGCCCAGTTCGTCGACGGTGCTCTGGGGGAGGACGGCGTTGACGTACAGGGAGAAGCAGCCGCCCTCAATGCTGTGTACTTGGGTGAGGAGCTTGGCGCCTGTAATGGACATTGCATTAGTAATTTGCTTCCTTTTTAACGGAGGTGTTACGTGCCTTCAGCTGCGCAGTGCAGGAGAACCTTGCCGGGGTCGTGGGTGATCTGAGGAGGCCAGGCAGCGACGTGGATTTCCTCTCCCTGGCTGTAGGTGTGGTATCGGAGCAAGGGCTGGGTGTGCTCCCAGCAGCAGAGTCCTCCGACCTTTCCAACACCGGGGACGTCAACGACGTTCTTCAATGCGGCGCCACTTCCGTCGCCGAAAATGGTCCTCTCCATGTGTGTGGGCTTGGTCTTGCGGCGGGTCATCTTGATCTCGCCGTCGGCGCCAATCAGAGCCTGGGCAATGTAGCATGACAGACCGTAGCGCTCTGAGTAACCGAGAGAAACGGCGATCTTGAATTTCTTGGCGGTCTCACAGATCTTGCGAAACTGGGGAGAGTCGATGGCGAGACAGTTCTCGATGTACTTCTTTGCGAGGTCCATGTCGACGGAGCGGGCCCTGAAAAAAGGAGATAATAGAAGAACAACCGGTTAGGAACCATCACCGTTTCCAAATTAGGTGGGAATGCTGTACGAACCAAATCCAGTAGGGGTAACCAGGGAGGAAACATTCTGAGAAAGCAACCAGCTGGGCGCCCTTCTCAGAGGCCTCCTGGATGTACTTGCAAGCCTTGGCGACGCCAGCATCGAGATCGAAAAGGTCCGAGATAGCCTGCACAGCGGCAACACGGACGATTCTGGGTTCAGTCGACATGATTGAAGGATTTCTTCTTCTTCTTCTTGTCTTCTTCAAAGTTCGTTCTCGTGGTTTGGGTGTTTCGCAAAGAGTAGAGCAGTGGAAATGCGATCCTTGCTAGATGAATCTGGCATGATGGGAGAAGAACGGACTGTAACCCCTGTTTATATAGACCTCAGTTGTATACAGTATTGGCGACCTTGGCAATCCAGTGTGCGCTGCGGGGTATGTTCATGCTGGAACCTTGGAGCTTGGGAGGAGTCGCAGCAGCAGGGAGGACAGCTGGTGGCGACGTCACAGCGCTTATCGCATGGTTGACTCCAACAGCTATCCGGTTGCATTGCCGAAACCAAGTAGCCGTTTACTGGAATGCAGAGGATTGGAGTGCTTGGGAGGGGGGGGATCGTGTGTCGATGTTGGAGTCGCGAGGGAAGGGCCTGTTGTTATTATTATTATTACTATTACCTAGCATTAAAGCTGATACTCCAGAGTCTGGTGTCTGGGAAGCCAATCGCTGTGATCCGGAGTTGCAGTTCCTAATCTGGGGGAATTTCCCTCTGTCCGGGCGCCGCCTCTCAGTGGCCAATTTGCTGTATCCGGACGGGGTGTTGCACTTCCGGATAAGAAGAGCTCGCGGAGTCTATAATTTCAGCAGAGTATATGATTGGCAAACTTAGTTACTAGTCTGGTCATCCATGGACCTAGGTATCCGGATACTAATTACTAGTAGATACTAGGCGACGTTAGTTCTTACCGTGGATCAGCCGGGACCCGAGTCGGCTGTATGGTTTCTCTAGTCTCGGTACTGTCGCTTCTAATAACCAGCACGGTATATTAAATCTACGTAGATTAGAGCAGAAGATTACTACAAGATTACTAGAGTACTGAGTACTGAGTAGCTACTGGTGGTACTAGGCTTACTAGGAGTAGGTAGGTACTACTACTACCTTGAGTCGAAGAGTACGAGGTACTAAGTACTATACTCTAGGTAGGTAGTCATAGATAGTACTACGAGTGACGAAGGTAATCTCGTCCGTAGTAACCATGGTGCCGACAGTATTCTTGAGTTTATCACTTCTCTGGAATAAGTACCAAGAATGAGGCTACACTAAACACTGAGTAAAATTAACGTTCGGCCCAACAGATACAAGACAAGTCTAGACCACCTCCAGTTAGTCCTTAGTAGTTCCTATTAGTATAGGAAAGGGACTACTGGTAGTTGCATGATAAGACTGAGCTGGACTGAGCCAATTATGCCAGCCACCCAGTCTCTCTCTCATCATGGATATACTAATATTAATGTTCAAACACACTGATTATCTGGATGTTTTCACATCCGGATTACATGCTAGATAACTCTCTAACTTGCCTCCTCCCCCCCCCAGACGATTAGATAACAAACTTCCCCCGGATAATAAGAATATTGTCATATTCGAACTCTCATGGGCCCACCGTAGGAGCTTGGTGTATATCTTTAAAAGACAAACCGAGCCTCCGTGCTTTTTTTTTTTTTTTCTTTTAGGAGTCGTCAATCTCGATACAACCCGATCATCATCATTGTTATTGACTTGCAGGAATCATGCAGTTGAACTACAATTTCTTCGTGATCGCCTTCGTGGCCGTCACGGGATCCTTTACTTTCGGTTTCAGCAATTCTGCCGTTGGTTCCGTTATTGGCTTCGAATCATTCTTGACCTACTTCAACATCTCTACCACTTCGAATCTTTTGGGTGCACTTTCCGGGTTATTTGCTGCTGGTACTGCTATCGGTGCTCTGGTCCAGGCATGGATTTCGGATAGGTTGGGTCGTATCAGGACCATGCAGTTGACTTGCATCATTTGTATTATTGGCGGTGCCATTCAAGCCGGCTCTGTGCATATTGGTATGCTTCTTGTCGGTCGTTTCATCTCTGGCTTCGGTGTCGGTTTCGTCACTACTCTGGTTCCCATTTACCAGAGTGAAATCGCCCCTCCCGAAAGCCGTGGTGCCCTTGTCGGATCTCACGGTATTTTCATTCTGCTTGGTTACGTATGTCACAACCCCCCTTCCTCTTATCTCAGTGGATTGACTGGCTAACTGTTGATCGATGATTAGGCTCTCTCCGCGTGGGTCGGTTACGCTCTCTTTTTCGCCTCCAACGCTTCCTTCCAGTGGCGGTTCGAGCTTGCCGTCCAAGTCATTTCGCCAATCCTGCTCCTCGTCGGAACTCCCTTTCTCCCAGAATCCCCCAGATGGCTCACCGACAAAGGCCGTGACCAGGAGGCCTTCAAGGTCCTTAGCAGAATTCACCAGGACCCCGATGGCGGCAGTGGAAACGTTCGTGCGCACGAGGAATTTTACCAGATTACCCGCCAATGTCTCGTCGATAGGGAGTTGGACAACAAACTCGGAAAATGGGCACTTTTCACCATCCCCAGCTACAGACGCCGCCTTATGTGCGGTATGGTGACTTTCTTCATGGCACAGTCGACCGGTGTGCTGGTCATCAACAACTACCAGGTTCTTCTGTACAACGGCCTCGGACTCTACAACTCAGTGCCTCTTCTTCTCTACGCCGTGTACTTGACAGTGGCCATGATCATGAACGTGGTCTCGGCCTATATCATGGATAAGGTCGGCCGCAAGCCTTTGTTCATCATCGGTTGCATTACCTGTTCGATTGATATGATCTTGGAGACTGTCATGGTTGCCAGATATTCCGGTACCGACAACAAGGTTGGAAACGGCTTCGGTGTTTTCTTCCTCTTCTTCTTCGTCACCCTCTACGCCACTACCATCGATGCGACCGAATACGTCTACGCTGCAGAGATCTTCCCAACCCACGTCAGAGCTATGGGAATGGGCATGTCCATTTTCTCCCAGGCTATCTGGACAGTGCTCTATACCGAGGTGGCGCCCACAGCGTTCGCCACCATCGGCTGGAAGTACTATCTGGTATTCATCATTGTTCCAGTGGCCTGTATCCCGATTGTCTGGCTGTACTTCCCAGAAACAAAGGGACTCACTCTGGAAGAAATTGGAGCCGCATTTGGCGACACTGTTGCTGTCGACCTTACCCACATGGGAGTATCCGAGCGCGAAGCTCTCGACAAGGAACTGGCTGAGAAAACAGCCGACGTGTCCGAAAAGGGCGTCTAGTTTTATTTCTTTCATTCACAAATCTCTGTACTTGGAAGCTGCTGGGGGTTTTTCTTCCCTCTCATCTCTATGATCACTTTTTGTATGTTGAATGGCAGTTACATTTTTCGGCGGTTGACATTGGGTTGCCAGTGTCGCCTATAGATATTTAATTCGATTGATAATATTCCACCTCATACTCTCTCTCTCCACTCTTCTCTCCACTCTATTCTCTCCATACGGCTACCCCATATTTGAACTCCATACTTAACTCCATACTTAACCATACTTTGTAATTTCCAAAACGAAACTGAATAGGGTTTGTACTGTTACATCGTCCGACCCAGTATCATTAAAGCCAGGTGGAATCCATAAGGTAATGATAATATCGATGACGGCCCTCATCGGCTGATCCTCGGCTTATCCCGGGAGTCTGAGTAATCTTAGTCTCCGTTTACAATACAGAACAGGTAAGTAATATTCGACATTCATTCGTTCTTGATGAACTCTTGCTACGTGAACACTCAAGCATTGTCCAGTAAATATCCCCGAATGATTCCCATCCTTATGTGAGGTACTGTGCTTTTCAAACGGAAAGAAATGGTTGGATATCGACTTTTAGCGTAGAGTCTTGTCTCCAATTCCATTCGGGAGTCCCGACAGAATTACCCTCGTGGTACTTTCAATTACGGGCTTAGCGTCCGTCGCGAAACGAACAGGTTTGGAAATTCCAGAAGATACCCGGATAAGCCTCGTCGTGGGGCGGGGGAGAGAGAGATAGTAGAGAGCCCTCGTATATATTCTTGTTCTTGTCAATGGACTGATGGGGGGAATTTGGCTCGTCTTTTGCATTCTGACATTTTACATCCTGACATTATTTGATTTTGCTTTGATTGACAACAGACAGACAGCAGACAGCAGACAACATGACTGTCAAAGCGGTGCCTCAGACCCATTTGGCGATGGTATACGACCAGCCTGGGAAAGTATCCATTAAACAAATGAATGTGCCTACGCCACAGCCAGGGTCTGGTGAGGTGCTTATTCGGTTGTATGTGTTTCCTGTTCTTCCTCTTCTCTTATTATTATTGTTATTACTATTGTTATTACTATTGTTATATTATTGTCATTTCTAATTCAGGCTGATTGGTATAAAGGACTCACACTGGTGTGTGTCACTCTGACCATGGGATCATGACGAATGCGGTGCGTTTCCTACATCCTACATTTACATGGGGATGATCTTACTGACGATCTGTACGGAGTAGTGGGCTCGATATCCGAAGCCGACGCCGGAGAACCAGATTGGTGGCCACGAGGGAGTTGGCGTTGTAGTGCAACTAGGCGATGGATTGAAGTCTAGCAAGTTAACAATAGGAAGCCGTACGTCCTCTCCTTTTTTGTTTACTTTTTTTTTTTCTGTTTTCGGTGTTCTATTTAGAAATAGGTTAACATCATCTAGGAGTCGGCATCAAATTCGTCCACAGCGCATGCCGAATCTGCGCTGCATGCATGCAAGGCGCAGAAAGCTGTTGTTCCGAGATGAAAATCTCGGGCTACTTCACCCCCGGCTCCTTCCAAGAATACTGCATCGCCCCCGCAAACTACGTGACCCCGATCCCAGATAACGTGCCCTCGCATCTAGCCGCGCCGCTGCTCTGCGCGGGTCTTTCGGCGTATAGCTCGTTGAAGAAATCGCGGACTTCCCCCGGGGACTGGATCGTGGTTCTGGGTGCCGGTGGCGGCGTGGGCCATTTGATGTGTCAGATTGCCTCGCGCGTGCTAGGGCTTAGGGTGATTGGGGTTGATTTCAAGGGGAAGGAGGAGTTGGTGCGCAGCTGTGGGGTTGAGGAGTACATTGCTCTTGATGAGCAGGAGGATAGGGTAGAGATTGTGAAGCGGTTGACTGGTGGGGAGGGCGCGGCGTCAGTGTTGGTTTGCACTGGAGATGATCTGGCGTTTGCGCATGGGTTGGACATGCTCCGGTTCAATGGCGTGTTGGTTGTTGTTGGTGTACAGGAGGGACGCGAGAGGCCGATTCAGAATGCTTGTCCCAATGCGTTTCTGTTTAACCAGACCTGTATCCTTGGGTCGTCCGTGGGCAATTATAAAGAATCTGTTGAGGTAATGGAGCTGGCAAGTCGAGGGATAATTGAGGCCTTGGTTGATGTTGAGCCGTGGGAAAATCTACAAAGTGTATTTGAGCGCATGGAGGCAAATCAGCTTCGAAGAAAGGTTGTCTTGAGCTTTCCTTGAGTGGTTTGTTTTACTAAGGGGTTCTTTTTTTTTCTTTCTTTTTTTGTGAATATCTACAATCAGCCACTATATTCTACCCAGTGTGTTATTATATATATATAGCCTCAGGTACCATTATTCCTAGAGAATAATATACGACATATCAACTCCAGGTAGGGATTATCCCATCTATATTAAAAATATAGCAATCTTTACTGTGTGACCGAGCTATATATGCCGGGGTCTATACTACTAATGACAGGATATGCCTGTATAGACCAGGTTTATCTATTAGTAGCATACTGCATGATAACATGTATATTTATATACCAAGTGACCAATGGGTCTATACTACCACACTTGGAGTGACTACAGCCTGGAGGGCCTGACTTATACTGTAACTGTAGTGATTTCTACATGTTTTATACATATCTTATTAAGTAGTCCTATATAAATATATGTGTAGATGCATAGAGAATGTTCCCTACAAAGGAGTCTCCCCTTCCATTGGTCTAATCCTGTAACTGAAGTATCTCTGCAATTCAAAAGTTAACGTAGCCCAGCATTACAAGCAGTGGACGTGACTTACCCGTCAAAAACTCCTCGAAACTCACTGTAATATACCCATCACGATCATCGTCATACCGCTTGAACACATCCGTCATACGCCTGAGACTAATACACGCCTGAACAAACAAATCAAAACTCATCCCCCGTGATGGCCCCGTCGCATGTCCGTTGATCTTCCGCCCCTTGCTCTCGAATATCGTGAAGAGCACGGTCATGAAGGGCTGGCTGAGACGGTACCCGAACGCTACCAACGCCTTCTCGAATTCCTGCAGACTGATGCGTCCGCTGCGGTCCTCGTCGAACCGGTCGAATAGTTCGCGCCATGCCGCGAGATAGCGCCACAGTGATACGAATTCATCGAACGATATTGATCCACTCCGGTTCCGGTCGAACATGCTAATCATCATCTTCACGGTCTTTGGGTGGAATGAAGTGTAGTCGCCGTTAACTAGAGCAGAGCCCAGCTCCTGCTCTGTCAGCGCTCCCGAGTGAGAGGAGTTTGCTGCCCTGAATAGTGGGAAGAGCTGTTGTGGGTCGTCGTTGAGAACAGCGAGAGGAGGAAGGTGGGAGGTTTGGGGAGGGCGCGACGAGTGTGGAGTCCGGTTGCGAGCTGGTTGAGACGGGGGAGGTCCAAAGCCGTAGTTCTGTGGGGGAGGCGATGGATGGAGCAGGCCCCCGGCTCCGGGGCGCTGTTGGTTTGGAGGCATGTTGGGGAGTGGTCTGTCTGTCGCTTGACGCGGGGGTCCTGCAGGATACCGTTGAGTGCTGGGGGACGTCGGATGTCGAGGCGACAACGGCCCCGGGGAAGGATGTTGTGTTTTCTGCTGGCTTGCAGCATTCATCTGCATAGCACCGATCATTTGGGCTACCTAAATGAGGGACGAGAGCCGTTTCGTCAGCTGCGGGGTGAGGCAGATAAGTCGTCACTTGCGTACCTGTTCAGGTTCCGCATGCCTAATTCAACGTCATTATTATTATTATTATCATCATCATCATCATCATCATCAATTAGCGACATTTCCCCTTTATCGAAGAAAAGCCTCTGTCGAGTGTGAATCCCACTTACGCTGGCAGCGCGTCTGGGTTGTAAGCCTTGTTGTACGCCATTATTGTCGCAGAGACGGACGCAGTGCGGGCGCAATTCGGAGGGGCGGATCGAGGTGGATGAAGCAAAGCAGGAGCCCTTTCATCGGGGAGGGAGGGACATAACAATTAGAAACGAAAGAGAGCGAGAGAGAGAGGAGAACAGAGCAGAAAGAAGAAGAAGACGAAGAGGAGGAAAGAAAAAAGACCTCGAAAGAGATTCAGGAGTTCTTCGTTTGCCCAGCGAGAGGCTGTTTCGCCGTCGTGCAAAGCGGAGCCAGAGCCGTGGGGCGCTGGTTCTTGAGCAGCCAAGCGAGCTTTATTAACTGTATTCTATACGTATACGAGAGGCTGAGCCTTCTTTGGAAAATATACCAGGTTCGTCTGCTTTTTTCTCGTTTGCACTCCGAGTCTTTGTTGCTTTCTTTCATTTCTTCTCGATGTAAAAAGTGTCGTCGACAGCTCACTTCCCGTAGGTTGGGAGACACGCAAGTTAGCGCCGTGCGACAATCACTTCTCTCTGGGCCTTACGGAGCCATGCCTCTTGAGAAGAGCTTGTCCTTTATATATAAATAGAAATATGGCAATCCCAATAGCGTCTTTCATTATAGTGATGATAATGATGATCCATGGCAATACGCCAGCGGCCACATGAACCCGCTTGCAGGCCCAGTTGCAATGCATGAACCCACGTCAATAACCATAGATGGGGATGTACTTTAGATCATTAAGATTCCCTTACGACGCCCTCAAGCCTCTCAGCATGTTCCTTGAGAGCATCCATTATCTCCTTCCAAGCTTTGGCTTGGAATTGCTTTCCTTCCACTCCTGTAGTCAATGCCGTTGATTCGCTATCATCATCAGCGCTTGATCAGAAAAAAAGGAGATCATAGAGAGACTTGACAAGGGCAGAAACTTACTCGAGATATCCATCGCTTCTCCAGCATCTCCCATGCGATTCCACACCTTGGTATGTTGCGCTAACAAGAGACCGGCTCCCTTGCTCCGCCGTCCGAGCGAAGAGCTTGTAAGCTACCCAGACCAAACATCGCTGGTAAAACATATTGTACTGTCGCCCTAGAGATGAGACACAAAAACCCGGACTGACGGTGTTGATGATAACCGGCACCGTTCCATTTTCGTTCCTTAGACGGCCAGCCACCGTCTTGAGAACATACTCCAACAGGAGCTTTGAGATGCCGTACTGCTTTCGGCCGCTGAAGCGCCGCTCCTCATTAAGATCATTTAACAATGGCCCTTCTGTCCGAAGGCTCTTAGCTTGAACACGTACAAACTGCTGGCTCGAGACAATTGTGAGATGAGTCGGGCTTGAGGCCGATGAGCTGTCCCTCAGCTTTGGAAGCAACAACAGTGCTAGAAGAGAGGTCGACAACGTGTTCACCTGTAATGTTTCCTCCCAACCCTCTGGCGATACAGTATACTCTCGATTCCAGATTCCTGCATTGAGAAGCGCAATGTCCAACTGCTTGACCTCACTGTTGACGCGGCTGGCGAAGTTCTTCACACTTTGGAAGCTATTCATCTCAAGCTCCCATACCTGTACCACTCCTCGCCTGTTTGTGCGTTTCTCGAGCTCCACCTTGGTTGCTTCACCTCTCTGCAGACTGCGACTGCCTATGATCAATGACTCCACGCCTAGATTGAGAAGCTTGATCGCAGCTTCGAACCCAAGCCCAGCCGTCGCACCAGTCAGAACGACTGTTTTCCCAGCAAACGAGACCCCGCTCGGGTCCGTAGGAGGATTGTATTGCGTCCTTAGCAGGCGGACTAAGCTGGCCATAGTGCATCTGCCGAAGCGTAGAGAAGGGAATAAAGCGGAGAAGCAGATAACGCAAGGGAGACCATTGACAAGGGTCTTGCAGGTGGGGAAGCGCACGGTCGAGATTGGGTTCAAGAAATATATATGGGAAAATCCGAGAAACAAACGTCCACCAATAATTCCGTTTGGAGGATGCGTTGGAAGCTGGCACTGATTTATGACGTGGAGTCAATCGTTCTTCACGATCGTTAGCGGTGGGCTTTTAGATTATAGTTAGACCCGCCTCTGGTGTCTGGGCAGCCCCGCTGTGCCTGAAACAACACCGCGACAGACTGGAGATATGGAGGCCAGAACGCTGGCATTCCATGGGAGAAGCACATACAAACTAATTTGCATGTCTGTCACGTAGAGTCTTATTGACAGTGAGCAGCGGGTTGATCTAAGGCTTTGCAGGCAGCTGAACTGTTTAGTAGATTGGTACCTTTCGGTGGGATGCCCACCATCCGTCAAGTGAGCGATGTCCACTGAGCAATGTCCATTGAGCAACAGGGAAATAAGGCCGGTTGAATGAGAGAAAGAGAGTCCGGAGTCACCATAATAATCCTGAGGACATGGACTGCGAAGGATGTCTTTGTTCTGTTTCGAGATTCAAAGGAGCAAAACGACACGATGCATGTATGCCTGAGGAACAGACAGGCAAACGGTGCAAACATTGTGTGATTTGCCCACCACGTTTCATCACCAAGCATTTATTAGGTATGATTCACCTTCTCTGCTTTATAGATACTCCTTATATATTTCTGTTCTTGCGTTAGAGTTTCTGGCCCATTGTAGATTGTCAACTTTTAGTTTATACTTTCCCGCAACACCCTTGTTCATCGATATAAAACAGGCCAACAAACCTAATATACGGTGGTGTTGATCACAGCTCTGATAGAGAAGCCGTGGATATGGGTTCCACTAATGGGGAGAGTAACCCCTCGACTAACGGTCGAACATGGCGCAATTATTTCCCACAAGGCGATCTTTGGGTGTTTGGATACGGGTGAGCCTTAGACACCAATACTTAAGATACCAAGAGATATTCTGGACTCAAAGCTGACCAACCCAAGGAGTCTGATATGGAAGCCCCCGCCGCATTATGGTATGCCATCAGGGGGTTCAATCCAATCCCCTCTAGCCATGTTTCTGGAGAGTGAAAAGCGATCGATTTGAGTGCCAGATCACTGATTTGAGATCTTGATAGATCAACGGGTACCAGGTTATATCGAAGGATACGTGCGGCGTTTCTGGCAGGTCTGTTACCTACTCCCCAAGGTAAAGTCTTAGGGACTAACGCTGACGTCTACTTGTTCGAACTAGGCAAGGTAGGCGCATCAAACTGTTCTAAAGTTGGACCTTGGCGTGATCTTTCCATCGAAAGACTCATCCTACCTAGGATACTACTCCTAACAAAAGATTCAGCACCGACCACCGAGGTACCCCGGAAAAGCCCGGGAGGGTAGTGACAGTCATTGAAAGAGGGTTCTGGGAAACCCTGAATGATCCAGTATGCGCTTGCCTATCTCTCGACTTTATCTTCTTGCTATTCTTGAGGGAAAAAAAAAAAAAGAACAACACGGCACAACCACTTCCAAACTGACCATGAAAACAGCTAGCCCATCTAGAATCATCAGCAAGTGACCGCGTCTGGGGCGCCGCATACCACATCCCCGCCTCCCACGCAGAAGAAGTACACGACTATCTTGATGTGCGCGAAATCGACGGCTACACCGTTCACTACACGCCATTCCACCCTGTATCCACTTCGACGCAGCCGTCATCTGACACCCCAATAACCTGCATGGTTTACATCGGCCAACCCACGAACCCGCAGTTTCTGCGCGACCCGGCTCGTCGAGAACAGCAAGATGTAGCGGAGGTTATCAGCCGTGGTCGGGGACAGAGCGGGAAGAATACGGAGTACCTTTACCTTTTGGAGAAGGCCCTCGAGGGCCTCGGGTTGGGTAGCGCCGATCTGCATGTTACGGATTTAGTTAGACGGGTGAAGGCCATTGAGGAGGAAGGCGAGGCGGCGATGGAAGAGGAGAAAGCAGAGAGGGAGATACGAGAATCTCTGAGTGCTGCTGTGGAGGATTCACATCGGGAATTTGTACTAGATGAATAAGAATCCAGACGCAACCCTCGCGCCGTTGCATACTATGGACCCGCGCGTGAAATGTTACTTATGACCAGACTTGAACTAGAGTAGAACCGTGGGTTACTAGATACAGGATTTCAGTCATTGCTGCATTTCATTATATAAACAGCCGACAAGCCGTATCCTATCATATTCTGCCTTCAGTCAGAAACCCTACAATTTCCTTGCCCTTACAAACCAGCCTAAACAAGCGATCTACACTCCCTAGTTGTCAATATCTTATAAACTCCCGCGCCATGTACGGTTCGACGCCAACGGCCTCCACAACCGGTCAATTCCCGTCACTGCCTGAATCGCCTCGTCAACAGTCTCCAGGCCAACCATATCCGTCCGGTCAACAAGAGTCTTGTGCTCTATAACCAGCTCCCCGGCCGAACCATCTGAATCAGACGCACCACATTCTTATGCGAATACATTAAACGCCCCTACTGGTCTGAAATAAGATAGCTCTAAAGACTGATACGACGTGAATATGCTCTCTTTTCATGACAGAGTACGATCGGATAGATATTGATAAAGTTCATGTGAATCAGGTTTCGCGCGAGGACACGATATATGACGAGATTCGACAGTCCGTGGCCAAGAAACCTGTATGCAATATCTCCAAACCCCAGAATTGCAGTAGTATTGCCAACTAGATTGTTGCAAGTCTCTGAAGGAGTGGATTCCTGTAGACGCATTGCACAGCAACAAACGGTAGCAGCTTTGTAGAGGTTATTGCTCTTTATCGACCTGCAACAACAGAAAAGTATGTGGTATAACGACTGTAGATGATGCTGAGAGAAGGAGAAGCTCTCAGTCTATTTCAGAGGAGTCGTAAGGAATGGTGCCTTATCGAGAGTTCCTTGAAAAATCGTCGGCAATTCAACACACAAAAGAGCCTGATAGCGTCGCAGCTGCCATTGGAGATTCTCCAGGATGCGAAGGATGAAATAGTGAGTACGCCGGCGTTTTTGGAAGAGATGAACACAGCCACGTGGAACCACTAAAGCTCTAATGATAGTCCATAGGAAGTTGGCCATGACGGAGAAATTGGTTTCTCGGTTAGATTATTGTTCTTGAAGACGAGAGCAACTGGTGGTCCTAGTGGTTATGGTTAGATGAGGCATACGCCATGGAGGGGTAGTGGTGCGCCCGTAGAGAAAGCAGAAGGTCTGCTCCAGCTCACCCAAATGGCATTATAGACAATATAGGTCTCTATACACCATCCCGAATCAACAGAAAACCAGACTAATATACGCGGCTCCTTCTTTCTCTTCAGAACGATGGACGAGTAAACGATTTGGGAAAGGCGCGCAGTGCTCGTTGACCGACACGCATGTCCGTAGAGACGTCGGAGCCCACGAGGAAGATGAGCAAGTCAGCGAGTACCTAAATGGTGGTGAGTTACTACTTTCGTTTACTCGTTGATGCATAAATCATCATAACATGTAGTGCCAGATTAGATGTCAACCACTAGCTGAAACAACACAGAATTCACAAATCAAAAGCAAGCAAGCGATCATCTTATGAGAGGCAGACAACTAGAAAAGCACTAGTCATCTCTCTCAGGGCATTATCCACCATCAAGCTGGGCATCATTCCTTCCGTAATCGTGTATCATGTCTGCAGTCTGTATAGTGAAAGAGAGGGGGGTTAAAGCGTCCGTACATACGACAGGACTGGGCGCAGCCATCTTAAGAGCTAGGAGCACCTTCGTTATTGCGCCAGCCTGTGGACAATGTCAGCTGCTACGAACTAGTATAGTGGTGTATAAGGAGGTGGGAAGAATAGAGCAACGCACCACCGGAACCACTTCCACGGTAGCTGCCTCCTTCTGGCCGGTTATAGCCACCACGGCCCCGGAATCCACCACCGCCTCCAGCCGATCTCTCCGATGCTTTATCGACACGGATAATACGACCATCAAATCTGTGGAAATTAGCAGGAGCTTTCATCAGAAGGGATTAAAACAGAAACGCACTCTTGGTTGTTCATGGCCTCCATGGCTGCCTCCGCCTCAGGTTCGGTGGAAAAGCGAACAAATCCAAACCCCCGACTGCGGAGGGTGTCGTGGTCCTTAACGACGACCTAATTTTTTTTAGGAAATGAGTACCTTATTGGCTTGTCAAGGTGAAAAAGGTGGGGGAGTAAGGAAAAGTTTGAATCCGACAGTTCGGGCTACGTACAGCTTCCTCGATGTTGCCATACTTAGAGAATCCATCGCGAAGAGTCTGATCGGTAGTGTGCCATGCGAGGCCGCTATTTGAGGCGATGAGTGTTAGTTTTTTTTTTTGGGAGGGGGGAAAGACCATCGATCTGATGAACAGGGAGGAGAGTCTATTAGGATAGATGGCCCTAAGAGACGGACGGACACACCCAATGAATAACTTGGACATCTTGATGTCACGCTTCAGTGGAAGAGAATTCAGAGGAGCGGTGAACAAGTGTGTTGAGCAGAAGGATACAGCTGAGGACAGAGGGGAGAGGAAAATGTGGACAAGGAGATGGAAGAGAGAGGAAGATGAAACCAAGAGGGAAAATAATTTAGTAGAGAGGGAGGAGGATGAGGGGTGGTGGTGGCACTAGTGGTGATTGAGTGAGATTTCTCACAGCCTATGGAAAGCCTACCTACTACTACTACTACAACATCGTCTACTACTATTTCTTCCCCTCGTACTCCTACCACCGAGTAATATAGTAGTAATAATATCTGAGGCCTGGAACAGGAGTAATTCAACGCCGATAGGAATAGGCAAATCAAGCAAGCCCAGCTACTTCTACTACTGCATCAAGAGTGGACACGGGGGAGGATAGGCAGGAAGTTGTAACCAGTTGGTAGTCAAGAAACAGTAGTAGCCGTCCTGTAAGTTGCTGTAACTAGCTCCTAGGCCCTGTTCCTCCGCTACTACTACAGCTAGTGAGGCACTACAATGCATGCTGCAGATGCTCAGATCACAACAGAAAGTCCACTACCACTACGGCTGAGGCGAGCTGAGAGAGCGGCATTACGGCAGTCGATGTTGCCGACAAGCGGGGGCGAAGAGAATTTCTCCAGGAGAAGGAGGAAAATAACCACTCTCCAGTAGCAGTACTAGGAGCAGTTTTTAGTATTTTCACTTTTATCCCCTGTCCTCCGTTCCCAATCATTTAATTTCAATCAATCCGACTGCTCGCATATTCTCACAGCCATCAGGACGAATCGCTTGCGAACTTTCTGTCCTGCTAGCACCTAGTCAGGACTAAGGATAAAGGAAAAAGTACGGAGCGAGGGGTAGCGTAGCCGTGCTGTTAGTTTCGGAGAACTACCCAGAAACTACCTAGGTGCTACTAGACCATGGTTCTAGCTGATGAAACTTTTTTGAGTTGATAGAATACTACTCCCTCTCCCAGTATTATTATTAATACCGTTCTTCTGATCGCTGCGTTATTATTATTTTGCTGGTGGTACTGTTGAAGCCAGTTGACGGTTCTTCTTTAGGAAGGTTAGGTTTGCTGCCCCTCCTTCCTTTTTCATCGTCTGCCTCAACTGCCCTTGCCTAATAAGGCCTAGCGCGACGTTTAGGTTTGGTGGCCTCAGGATGCGTCTGGTGCATGCAGAAGAAGAAGGTCAGATTTCACTACTTTAGTATTTCTATCAAGCTGCAACTTTATGGTGCTCTGCACCTGGGACCTGCTGCTACCGCTGCTACTACTGCCTGGTACCTTAATCTCTTCTACCTAGCCATTACTAGTCCTCCTTTTAGTACGTTCTCAAGTGTGGATCTTATACTACCTAACTCGAAGTATAGCATCTTTCCACCTCACTCCTACAATAAGTTCATCCTTTATTATCTAGATATGGAGCTGGTTTACCATATCCCAAGATTGGCATTGTTTAACATTCTTACAATAGAGAGTTGATAATCAGGCTCAGTACTCTTGAAATTCAACTCACCTCTTTTCAGGGAAGTGAAAGTGAGGTAGAAGTGAATGTAGAAATGTCTCTAAAGCACTTAACTACCTTACCTATGTACTGATACTCTCCCTCTCATTCATCCAAAATCTCTTCCTCTCCCCTACGTGCATATTTCTTGACAACCCTTTTGCACATCCTTCCCTAATCCACACCATGGATGACACCACCGAAAAGGTTATCCTCGAGCTAATGATGCAAGATGTACTAGAGGCAATGGGCACTTGCAAAGGAAAACAAACAGCTGACATGGAAACTGATCGGGAAATAGCTCTCAGAGTCTGGTCAGAACAACTTCACCAGTGCTTGACAGAATTCCAGGACCGTAAGATGGCTCTCAGCATGGCAAGAGCCGTCCAGGATGATGGTGTTGCTCTCACTATCGCCGCCCAGGAAGATAGCAGAGCAGCTACTGATCGGGCCCTGGCATTCCGTCTGGCTGGTCAAGCACAGCCTGCGAACTCTTATCACCCATTGAAATTAGTTGAAGCTGATGTATCCGAAGAGCTCACACATGTGCTAGACAATCTTGATGCGACTCTTCCACAAAGTTATTCGAGAAAAGTACATTGTCCTGCCGAGAACTCAAAGGATGCGGAAAAACGCCACCAGCTTTCACAGTCATATTCCGAGTGTGTTGTATGCACCGATATTAAGCCTATGCCCGACGTGTACCAAATGCATTGCACCCATCGATACTGTAAGGACTGTATTATTCACTTGGTCAAAGACTCTCTCGTCGATCAGCCGCTCTTACCTCCAAGATGCTGTCGTATACCAATCTAACTGTCGACAATGCGGATGTTCCTGGGGCCTGACCTCGTCAGGCGTCGAAGAAAAAGAGATAGAGCATAAGGACCCATACAGAACATACTGTTCAAATCCATCCCGTGCAGAATACATCCCACCTCCGCTTGTGGAAGGCTACATAGGTACCTGTCGAGTATGTGAGACGAGGACATGCACATTATGCAAGCGACTAGCTCATAACGGGCCCTGTGTTGACGACCAGCAAGAAGTGTTGCAACTAGCCCAACAGGAGGGATGGCAGCAATGTTCCAAATGTCACCACCTCATTGCACTGACCACAGGATGCAATCATATCACGTAAGCTATCCATGCTACAACTAACTAACTAACTACTAGTAGTCGCTTCTTGGGCTCTATGGTAATTTAAAATCTTAGGTGCCGTTGTGGAAACGAATTTGCTATGTCTGCAGCAAGACATGGAGAACCTGCAGATGCGATCTCTGGAATGAAGAAAGGCTTTACATACGAGCTCAAGAACTTGTCGCTAGGGATGCACAAGGACCCCCTGCACCGAGAGCTGTACAGCAGAGGGCTAATTTGATCAAATTCGAGAAAGACACGAATGCGAACACCATGGCCGCTGGGAACGGAGGGAAGGAAGTCACCGATGCGAGAAAAGTGTGGGGACAGGCTCCCCAATTTTATACTGGAATGTCAAGTCTGTCAACTTCATGCATGTGCTCGTTGCAGGAGAAATCGCTTGTAACAGTGACCCTATTTACCCTGTCTAAAGTTTCTAGTATCTCCACATGCAGCGGACTTGGGTGTATGAGTAGTGGACTGCGAGTGACGTTTTTACTGAGCCAACGGTCTTTTTAATTCCCTAAGTAGACTTCGTTAATTCTACAAAGGGTATGAAGAAGAAGAAAAAAATGTAGACAGTGTGATGTCACCCTGGGATATTCCATTTTTGCTACTCATAATGACGAGCCTGTCGTTCCTTCCCGATTCTTCCTGCATCGCCTTTTCATCCAAACATCAACCTCGACTTTCGAATCCCCTCTGCATTGCGTCAACAAACACCAATAACATGTACTCTTTCGATCAACCCAGCTGGATGCGTATTGCGAAGAAGGAGAGATGTCTGGCCTGGCTGTCGCGCTTGGATGAGGCAGAGCCCGTGATTCCCCAAGAGAGGGGGTTTTCTTCCATGGGATTCAAATTCGAGGGTAAAACTCACGCTCTATGCAAAGACTTAGTGCAGTCCATAAGCTCTGACTCCGTATTGCCAGGCGTTCCTGTTGAGAAACGAAACGCATTTCAAACCGGTTTCTCTGATGCTCTCCTTCATCTTGGGGGACATGCGGACAAGGGCCAACACACTCGCCTCGAACCAGAAAACCTTCAGACGTTACGTATATCGTCCAGACACGAGACAAAAGGAGAAGAAGACCGCTTGACACGAAATGAGAAGAACGGGTATCAACGCATCCCACGGCCCAAAACTAGGGAAGACCGCTACGAATACAAGGGAAATAACGGACACACGAGAAGCAAGCGCAACAAGAGGGCGATTAGAAGAGAGAAATCAAAGAGAGGACGAAAGCACACTATCAACGAGTATTTTCACGCACCGAATGTGCCACGAAGCAGGTTGACGGTGTGTCATCCCCGACATTGAGGTAAAAGCAATGCTGACTTCTTAATAGCTTCACTCGTCTTTGAATATGGGTATTTTCAACAGAGGCAAGGCGTCGTCGCCAATAAATCCCCGCGGATGTAAGTAAACCCTTTCTAATTCTAATAAAAATACTCGTCTCTCACATGTACACAATCCAGGGGCCAGCGTCGGTTTCTCTGAAGCAGGCTTTCTACAAAAGCAATCATGCTGTAATCATGAGCCTCAAAGGCCGAATCAAAAGGCCGAATCATGTCATTATGACACCACCATACACTACCCTGAATCGCGAGTTTCCTGTTTCGAGGAAACATGGACTCAATGCTCCGGCTTCGAGGGGTCCAAGCAAGACAAAGGGAAACGCTGCTTCTATGAATGCTACACGATGCAGCTTCTAAATTTCGATTTGCATCAACGCGAGGCAACCGGGCCAATAGACCCAGAAAAGAAGTACTGGACTTTGGGAGAACTCAAGTATCTTCTCGAAAAAAGAACCTCAATGTGGATGTCCCAGGACAAAGGTAGTCAGGGGCCGGTTCATACGTGCTCATCTCAAAATCCACGAAAGCGTAAGCGTGATTTATCTCATGAAGAGGAGGAGGCTCTTGGAAAGTCTCCAAAGAAGGCACGGAGGGGCAATGCCAATCAGAGATTGATAATCAATAGTGAGAGTATGACTAAAAGTGCAGTTCCCAGCCTCCAAGCCACGCCATCGGTTTCCTGTACGGTCCTTGGTGGAGATGTTATTGACACCTCATGGGACAATGAGCCCGTTCCACACACACCAATCAAGCACACCATAGAAAGCAGCTATTTGCAATCTAGAGGGCATATCCTAGAGTATGAGAGAAGTTCCATGGGCGGGGGGAATCTATCTCTGATCTCACACGCCTTCGATGCGGCCTACGAGGCAATCATGCAGGATTCACCGCAGGATCTGGCCGATTCGGCGACGATGGAAATTGAGAGCATAGGCATCAGTGAGGGATATTTTATACCGGAGATAGATGATTCTTATGAGTGGGGCATAAGAAGCCCAAGACCGTTTCACTCCTCACATATCGGGCAGGAGATTCATCTCGCACAGAGAGAGGAGCGAGAACAACGCTCAGGTCCAGCAATGAGAACAAGCTGGTCAGACCACCACTCGCCATATTCCGGGCAATTATACGCAGATCAACGTCATTTATTCTCTGCAGACCAGGGCCTTGGTTTGGGGTTTGAACAGAGCTCTAGGATACACAGATTGGACCTTAACTCTAGCTTTGCGAAGGGCTTTTGGCGACAGAGCCGATTATACTAGTTCTATATTTTTCTGGCACTTGGTGCACGACTTGGTTGCAAAGGTTGTCTACTATTGTTGTGAATTGGCATGATCTTAACGGATGGTACTATTTATTTTTAGGGATGATTTATGGAAGGACGAAGAAACTGCTGGGTTGATTGGAACTCTATATCTGGTCGGAGAATTCATATTTTTCCAAAGCCTTTCCCTGTACTCTGTAGTAAGGTGCATTTTCTCATCGGGCTCATGTATAATTCCATTATAATAGGCCTCACGGCCCTCCCGAGGGAACCCAACTGGGGATCAGCAGCCACAAAGTACGACCCAAATATTGGGAACTTGACAGTTGACATACTACCTGTACCTACGTACGTACCATTGTGATCGTCACAGCAATGAATCATATTGCTTTTTCGACCCATTAGCCTGGGACAACAGTGCCTAGGTCCTCTCTCCCCCTCTCTCGTAGACAACAAACCAACTAATAAGAGACGAGCACAGACGCAGTGGGAAATTAGCGTGTCGAGAAATCTCCTGGACGGCCGGAAGGATCTGCTTCCCGTCTCAAGGCCCGAGTCTTTGGGACTGTCACGACAGTCTCTGAACGTCTTTGTCTCGTCTCTATCCCGGGACCCGACGCTCTGGAACGACGTGCATTCCCCTCCCTTCCTGCTAGGTAGGTCCAATCATCCAGGGATGTAGATGTATGTATGGAGGTGAAATGAATAGTCCGAATGGATCCTACGTAGTAAGTAAGTAAGTCAGTAAGTGGGTGGTGCTCTGTGGAATCCCAGGAGTGTGGTAACCTAGTGTAGGTGGAGCTCCTTCTTTTCTCTCTGGTGCGTGCATTCTCGGTCGTTTTGCTTTTTCTTTACTCCTACTCCTGATAATTTTCTCTTTGTTTTGGAAATGAAAGGATGGGGGTTGGAAATAGTAAATAGGTTCAGAAGGGGAGGGTTGGAGTGATGAATGGTCTTGTTTAAGGAGAGTAATGGCGAGGGAAGACTGTTTCTCGGGTTCTCTCTTTTCTTTGCTTTTCCCTCTTTTCGTCTACATCCCACTTCAGAGAGAATTACTTACATAAAGAGGGGGAGGGTGGAAATAGTAAACAAACGCACTAAACCATCGACCCAGTACCCTGGCACTCGGAACCTGTCTAGAAGCAAAGTACTAGGAATCGAGTATCACATTCCCTCGCCGGCTCGTCCCACCTGCAGCAGCACGGCTGTATGTGCCAGGATTGCGTGCAGGCTGCCATCTTTTTCCTCCTTCGACCGAGTTCGATTCTACAGTAGAGCATAGCCTTAGCTTGTTGTTCTCCAAGACAACGAATGAATCAAGAGAAATGAATAATTCTTATCGACAGAAGTACTAGTGGGTACTTGTAAGGTGAGTCGTACTTTTTGCCCAAGATTATTCCAGCCTTGTTGAGGGCTCAGACCTGTAGGCATCAGGATGCTATACTGCCGGTACCGGGTCGCAATGCTGGTAGAGGAGGAGCATCATTCACTTGCGGCGAACTCCGTAAACTGGACAGACAGGCGCAGACACAGAAAGAGAGAGAGAGAGAGAGAGAGAGAGATGTGTGTATAAGAAGGTACCCCCTGACCACGGCTTTTGCAGTATTCATTCCCCTCTTGTCCTCACACCCCCTCCTCGTTTATCAAGTCCATTGCGGCGATATATGCTTCTCCCTGATCCCGTATATGTCGGATATCTCTGTTAGGTCTGAAGCAGCAGCAGCAGCAGAGCCGATGTAAAGACATGACGGCCTCCACTACCATACCCGCTCAACAGCCATTGACAGAACATAACCTCGCAGTCCACAATAACCTCCTAGACCTCGTAAGTACCATCCTCACCGAGTATAATCCCAGTCCAGTTCAATCCAGTTCAATCCAAGCAAAGCACTAACCCAAGCCCTTCACCGGCAGCACACCCCAGAAGGAGTCATCTCATGGGTTGAAAAGCTCATCACCGAAGAACGGACTCACAAGTTCTTCTCACAGTTGAGCGAGAGCGCGAACGCCTCACTATTCACCAACTTAGACAACGCAGACACCCATCTCGAGCTGGATATGGAGCGTCTCGATCAGCAGCTCGCTTCTGCTTCTGCTTCTGCTTCTGCCTCTGCGACCGCCAACGCCACGGCCGATTTCGAGTACGCCCTAGATAGTCTGAAGCTCTTTGAGCAGCGACGACCGTGCATTTGTCTTGAGAGTCCGCTAGAGCGGTTTCTTACACCGGGGTGTAGCGAGCCTAGCTATTTTTATCGGCCGGCTTTGGCGCACATGGGGATTCAGTTTGGGAGCATGGAGGGGTCTGGGGAGAGGAGGGATATAGCGCGTGCTAATGTGGAGTTGGTTCGGGATCGGGCGTTTCGAGCTTGTGAGATGGATGGGATTATCTTGTAATTTGGGGTTTGATTTGTTTTTGGGGTTTCCAGGAAACATTGCCCTAGTATGAACTGATCTGAGATGATTGGACTGGATGGATGGATGGATGAATGTACATTTCAGAATCACTCTAAGAAGCCTCGTAATGAGTATTGCATTCGATTGGGTATAAATTAAGCACAGCTCGTATACTTCACTTATGAACAGACAGAAGACCTCTCACGCGCTCCTCGACTCAAGTCGGTTCAAGCATCCCAAACTCAACGCCGTTTTCTATGCCAATGGCCATGCAACTATTGCTCTTTTCTTGTTCTTGTTCTTGTTCCCGTTCCTTCAGGCGCTCCCCGAGAAGCAGAACGCAGCCGCCGTCAGCGGTAATATACACAGTGCCCGCAAAGGCACTTTTTCTTGGCCGCTTTTAAACAAAAAAGATACCCGCACAGAAAACTAGGGAATGAAGATAAGTCTAAAATAAGTAGGGTGAAAATTTAGCTCTCAGGAGCTCGGAATTCCATCAACGACGAAAGCTTCTCCTGGCCTATCCTTTTGCAGGTCACAGTGAGGCATGAGTCCGCACACCACCAGTTCGCTGGGAAGCCACCTTGTCGTTCATGACGACTTCAATGGGATATTTCCACTCCATGAACCTTGTCCAGCCTAGACGACGAATTAGTTAATATACATTGATTCACGTCTCCAAACTTGAATCTTCCAAACTCTGGGGAGATCCAGAAGGAAGCGGGAGGGGCGAGACATACTCCAGTAAGCACACCTACGACCCAAATATTTCCCCACAAAGGGCACAATAACCATTGTCAGGAGGAGCTCTAGCTGCTCGATGCTTTCCTGCCATTCTGCCTCTGCGTCGGAGTAGTCTGAAAGCGTGTCGAGGTCTGAGCTCGACGTGGACTCCGAAGGAAGTGAGGCAATATCATCGTCTGTGCTGGAGGTGTATGACCTGTCCCTGGAGGAAACCATGTAGGCTGATGTGGTGAGGGAAGGATTCGAGGCGGATGGCGAGGCGGATGATGACATGGTGATGAGGGAAGAATAGTGAGGCTGCTGGGGATTTATCCTATGATGTGCGGAGAGAGGAGAGGGAGGGGGAAGGAAGCGGGTGAGGCGAAAGGAGAGAGACCGACACGGATTGGATGGGAGAGGTCGTCGGGAGATGGAAGAAGGAGACCAAGAGGAGATGATAGTCTGAGTAGTTTCTGTAATGAACAAGCAGTGGCCTGCCTACCGCCTGAACGAGGATCGCAGCATTGGACGAGAGATCGCAGGTATACAAATGCTCGCAGTCGATGAGGTTCCGCGGCCCCAACAATAATCGAATGCGAGCCTGAGGCAACACGACTTGCCCAATCACGAGGTCCCTGCCTCGGTGCCTGAGGACGGCACTCTCATTCAGTTTGGGGGTGCTGTCACGTGGGCGTATTGTAACGGCGGTAATACAAGTTGAGTCATACCGGCACGTGACTGGCAGCCGCGATAACGAAAGAGTCGCCATCAAACTTAATGTGAATGACAGGCAACGGAGAGGGCGAGATATCAACATCTGTCTTCTGCAAAAGCATCATTTGCATCTCGATTCGGTAAGATCCTTCTCAGTTTGTAGATACCTGCGGGGAGTGCTCTATCCTACGACTTTTCCCGCCCCCCACACGCTGGTCAAGAACTCCCAATATGGCGGAGACTGTACGTCACACCCTGTTTTCTCGTACTTTACCGATCGCCCACATTTTCTTCTGCACATTTGATTTGGTTGAGGGAGAGAGAGACAGAGAGACGCTCAGCCCACACCTCACCACTGCATTACAGCACCGGAGAGAGATATTCATTCCCCTCTGTTTGTCCTTTGCATCTTGGGCTCCTCACCCGTTTTCCCTTGAAATTTTTCTTGGCATTTTTGGGATTTTCTTATTTCTCACACCCCCCACTAACGTGTTGTCTGGGCTGGTTCCGTTTCACAGGTTGAACCCACGATTCAAAAGCAACGCAAGTCCGTCGCATTCAGTGAAGGATCTGTCATCATGGATACGAACGGTGAAGTGACACAGGCAATCGAGAAGCCCCCCGTGGCTGAGGAACAAGGTATGCCGCTGGTTTATTTTCTACGGAGCTTTTGCCCAATTTTCGTCGCTGTGGACGTGTGTGTCTAATGAGTTCAAACTCCCGGATACAGCAGACAAGTCTGTCGACGAAGTAACCGAACTGTTCAAGGGCCTGTCAAAAAAGAAGAAGACCAAGAAGCCTAAGGATGCAGACGCCGACGACGAGGCCCCCGCCGCCGCGGACGGCGAGTTCGACCCCACAGCCCTGAAGAAGAAGAAGAAGAAGCCCAAGAAGGTCGACGCTGGCGATTTCGAGGCCAAATTGGCCGAGGCCGGTATTGCTGAGAAGGAGGCCGAAGAAAAGGAATCAGAGTTGCCCGAGGGTGACCTCGAAGCTGGCACCGGCATCTGGTCTCACGACGCCTCCCACCCCATCCCCTACGCGCTGCTCGTCTCCCGATTCTTCTCCCTCATCCAGAGCCATCACCCCGACCTGCTATCCAGCGGTGCCAAGTCATACAAGATTCCGCCCCCGCAATGTCTGCGTGAAGGTAACCGTCGTACTATCTTCGCCAACATCGCCGATATCTGTAAGCGTATGAAGCGGTCCGACGACCACGTCATGCAGTTCCTGTTCGCCGAATTGGGTACCAGTGGTAGTGTGGACGGAAGCAGACGTCTGGTCATCAAGGGTCGTTTCCAACAGAAGCAGATTGAGAACGTTCTGCGACGATATATCGGTATGTGTTACCCCTTTTCTTTTTCTTTATCCCTATTCCATCCCATTCTTCCGTAATATGCAACCTAACATAAAAACCAGTTGAATACGTCACTTGCAAAACCTGCCGCAGTCCCGACACAGAGCTCAACAAGGGTGAGAACCGTCTGTACTTCGTCACTTGCAACTCGTGCGGTTCCCGTCGTTCCGTCGCCGCCATCAAGACCGGTTTCCGTGGACAAGTCGGTCGCAGAAAGAGACAGGGTTAAGCGTCCGGAGCTTGCTAGTGTATCCGGAGGTAGAAAGAAAGGGAAAAAAAAACACGACGGCTATCATGTTATGCCCCCCTCCTTTCTTTTTCCCCCCTATCTCTTGGGCGGGTCATTTTTTCGTTTCCTCTTACCCTTTCCATGTAGAGATTTCTCTTTTTCCCTTGATATTGGATGATGGATGTCTAAGGAGGGAGGTTGTGAGGGGAGGAGAATTGCGGTTGTTGTTGTTGTTTCGCAGTGGAAGGGACTCCTACAAAAGCAAGAAACGACGTGAAGACCTTTTTAGCATGGCATGATAGGTATACGGACTGATATGACCTTTTTCGTACGGTTGTCTGGTTTTCTTTTTACTTTACTTTTCTCCTTTCATTACAGGTTAATTCAAAATGATCCTGCTTTACTTGATCCTCAACACTTCCAAGCCTTGCTTTGTGTTCTTTACAAGTCGGATACTCAAAAGCACATTTATGCATTCTGGTACATAAATCATGACATATTCCAGGGCTAAATCGCTACCTAAACTTGTATATGACAAATTGGTGGGAAAAGAAAGTACAAGGAAATAGTATAGGGTAATGAGAAAAAAAAAACACGCTAACACGCTGAATGCATATGGTCATCAATTCAGCTTCACGGCGCCAATTTGGGCAGCAAAGGCTGCAACGTTTCGGGTTTGAAGGTACACAGTACCAGGTCCGATGAACTTGCAAGCAAGACCTTCACCCGCGCTAAAATTGGAAATGATTCCTCCAGACGCCGCACGCTCAAGTTTATAGTTGCAGTTCCAGGCCACCAGGTGTCCGTTGTTGACGAAATATGTTTCGCCCTCGGTAAGCTAACGGAAAGCAGCAGGTTAGCATGGAATCCCTAAAAGAGAAATTGGGAGGCGTAATTTAAGAGGGGGAGGGTGAATACTTCTTTCTTGAGAATGGCTCCAAAACTCTGCATCCACAACAAGCCGGTTCCCGTGAATTTGTAGATGAAGAGACCCTCTCCAGAAAAGAAAGCTTTAGCTAGACTTTGGGTTTGGAGTTTGTGCTCTACGCCGCTCGTGGAGGCTAAAAAGGCGTCCTTGCCGACGTTCCATTCCTGGGAGCCGTTCATGTGGATGACGGTAATATCTCCAAGGACGGTGGGTGCAAGAAGGAGTTCACCAGGTCCGGTATAAGTTGATATCGACATTTCGCTACCGGCAAATAATTTCTTCATGCCGAAGTGAAGAGAGCCTCGAAGAGACATCGTTGTGGACATGGCAATCATTACACCTGATATTGTTCAGAAAGGTGGAGCAAGCATCGAGGAGGCCAAGAAGAATGATAAATCAGGAGAAGGCATATTCAAGGAAGGCAGACGTACCTGGCTTAGCTGTCAAGGGGCAACCAACAGCCAACTGAATAGTCAAGAGTGAGTTCGAATCCCGGTGGCTGACCCTATAACTACCGCCATTGAAAGTTCCTACATCATCCATAGAAGTTGACATAGCTCCAATAAACGCAGAACCACCCAGTACTGGTTCTGTCTTCGATGCCCTAATTGACTGTTGAGGAGGTGGGGACTGAGAAATGACCGAATTTACAGCAAAGGCCTTCTCATTCAACGGCGGACTTGTAGAAGGCGGAGGCGCAGGGTACTCTGTCTGTGGAGGAGACTGCTGTTTCGGAGGGGGAGGGTAGCTGAAGTTCGGGGGTGGAAAGCCTGGAGAAGCCTGGGGAGGTGGTGGGAAAGCTGTTGAATTTGTGAGATACACATATAAAATTCGGCTTTAGTTGAATCACATACATGGCGCATTCTGGGCTTCTGTAGGATGATGAGTCTTAGTATCCCTTAAGTTTGGATAGACAGGAGGTAAACCATACGATAAAAAGGTGGCCCCTGGGTAGGAGGAGGGGGGTAGTGGATTTGCTGTGCCATTATAATAGAGCGCAGCTTCTGCAAGAGGTTATGGCGTTCAAGTATACAATCTACATAATGTCTTGTCAGAGAAGTCATAGATCCATCTTAATTGCTGTTGAGAAGAGCGCTGAGGCGCCAGAGGAAAGGGACTTGGGAACAACCTGGGAACTTACACAAAAGAAAGTGACCTGCACTTCTAATCTAATCCTCAGCGTCGTGCCTCTTCAAGGAGCGGGGTATGAGGCAGTATCCAAGAAGACAGTCGTCCAAGGATGAAGGTGAAAGGAACAGAGAAGACGAAGTGGTCAACTTCACAATCCAGTAATGGAAAGGAACATGATCTTGAGAAACACTCCCATTTTTAAAGCAGCTCCCCAGCCGTGGGGCTGAAGGTCGAGACTTGAGGGGATGAGCAGCAACCCAGACAGACTACCACAGACTACTGCAGGATAGCCCCTCGTCGGCGCTTAGAGGAAGCATCTGAGTGAGGTGACGGCTGGGATCTCGTATCCCAATTGGCCCTGTGATTTAGCGCCCAGAGAAAGACCAAGCGCCCAAGTTCGAAGGCATACTGAAGCCAATGGCCAAAGAAGACGGATTGGCGTTGGCGCTCTGATGGCTGAAGTGGGAAGATTGTGGTCTTGTTAAGTCACGCCGCAGAGTCAGAAAGGCTGCAGTCACGCATGCCCGTGTTTTACCATCCTTGTTGCTGCTTTAGTAGTTTTCCTACTAGTTACTACTACTACTCTCTTTACATCAACTTACTTCTATTGGAGTCTTTATTAAGACTTTAAATTCAAAGACAGAAAACTTTTAAATTTGTGTATATCACTTCAACCTACGCTAGGGTGTTTTGATCCCATGTCGCAATCTATGATTCCCTCTTAGTAGTCGTCCACAGCGCTTAATATCTTCCGGAAACTGTATGATTTCTATATAATTGCAGTAGGCACAGAATCTATAGACACATCTCAAAAAGGAAGGAGCCTTCGCAGCTCACAACGCAGCTTCTAAAACAGCTTCAATCTCTGCAAACCCCAGTTCCTTTGCCAGGTCGAGCGCTGTCCGCCCGACAATATCCTGCCTGTGTATATCAGCCTTCTTGTCCAACAGCAGGTGAACGATGCCCTTGCATCCCAAAGAGACTGCTAGCATCAATGCCGTACTCCCATCATTGTCTGCAGCATTGATATTTGCCCCCCTTTGTAAAAGAAGCTCAACCAATTCAATATGCCGGTCAGTCGTAGCCAAGATGAGAGGCGTGCTTCCATCTCGTGCAATGGCTTCAATGTCTGCCCCTCTATCTAGAAGTATAGTGGCGGTATTCAAACAGTTTGGATTCGAGGCTGCATGAAGGGGTGTGAAGCCAGCTCCGTCACGAAGCTCGAGATCTGCTCCGTAATCAAGGAGCAAAAGTAAGATTTCTTCACTTCCTTGGATGGCAGCATAGGTCAAGGGAGACAATCCATTCACCTTTGTGCGGAAGTTTGCATCTGCCCCATGAGCAAGTAGATTCTTTGACGCTTCTTTATTTTCAGTAGCCACAACCTCTACTAATGCTGTGCATCCTTCGTCTCCTAGGGCGTTGATATCTGCGCCTTGTTGACAGAGAGTTCGAACTGCCAGACCTGAGCTGCTTTGAGCTGCAAACACGAAGGCCCTCATGGCCAGCTGCGGGTAGTTTTGGCCAACGTCGGCCCAACTAGCCAGGAGCCAGTGGCAGAGGGCGGGTTGTTTGGTCTGAACAACCCATTCCAGACATTCACTCCAACTCGTTGCATTTCCATACTCGATTGAACCCTGGAATTCTGCATCAATCTCAGGAACTAGACATCCCAGTAAGGTGCGTTGCGCTGCGGTTGCTCTCAATTGGTTCCCGTCGTTTCCGCTCTCATGAAGAATCAAGCTCTCCGAAAATCCTAAGGATTCGAGGAATATCTTCATCTCCTGTCGGTCTACCCGACTGTTGGCGATATGCCATGTGATCCAGCCAAGTTGGTTAGAGAAATTAGTCCACCATGTTCGCTGATGCATCGATTCCATCCATTCTGAAGGTCGAGGACTCCCAAGAGACTTGAAAAACCTTGCTCTAATATCGCACTGAAGAAGAGAGCGGACGGTTTCAAATCCTTGCTGTCGAATGCTAGCAGATCTTTGAAGCATTGCCTTTTGGCAGAGTAGACCAAGTTCATAAACAGAGCGTTCGAATTCTTCACCCTCGCAACGCTCGCATAGCCATTGCAGGATGGAAAACGCACCGTTCCAATCGCCAGCCGAGAGCATATCCTTAATGTGTCGCCGCACGCTGCTTGAGTCAGCCGCGAGATCTGGGAGAAGCTTGCGATGTTTTAACACCGGCACTATGCACAGTAAACCATCCTCCTTCGAGCCTAGATTTCCTGCCTCAAAACAGTAAACCAATTCATCAAGATGCGTGCTTTTGGCGGTAAAGACGTTTTGAGATCTTTGAAGCACGTCGACTTCGCCTCCAAGGGATGTCAAATCTGCAAAGATACTCATGAGAAACTGGATGTATATATCCTGCGCGGCCATAACCTCCAATCTGTTGTCGGTTTTCACGACAAGTATATCCTTGTCGCCTGGGTACTCGTCCGAATAGTATCCAAACATTTGCTCAGAAAAGGAGATCATTTTGGACGAAACCATTTTGGCTTCCCGTTGTCGGAAAATCCATTTGTGGAAATATAGATCTGTTGTTTCTGCGCTGGCTTCGGCCCTCGTCAGTCCCACCGATCGACCTAGGCCATTCTGCAGCCATTTCGGATTCAGTTTCAATAATGATAACGTCCATAGGCCCAGGACTGCCTCTAAGGCGTTTGCGTCGACCTTCCATTGAAGTGTATCGTCTGATCGTTTCAGCAAAATCGGGTAGGTTTCTAGTGTAGAGCCAGTAGACTTATGGCTGAGGCGCTGGCACGCAAAGGAAAGCTCAAAACTGCAGAGATTGGCGTGAGTGTCTTTCCATGTTGAGACGAGATCCATCGTCATCTCAATGGTGTTCGCTAGGTTCTGGGCAGTCTTGCGGATTGGAAGATCGTCCCAATCCATACTGGAGTGGCGACACTTGTCGGAGGTGAGCTCTGCTAATCTTGCTCTGGTCTGTATCAGTTTCATGCCAATTCCAGCCAGCGAAGCGGAATATTGCGTCGAACTGGCCGTGGAACATGAACCTGATCTAGATCGATTTGATTCATGGACAGAGCTTGACACCAAACGAAACGAGTCAACGTTCTCGAGGTGAAAGGCAAAGCAGTCCAACTCCTGCTGGTTATGGGAGGTCAAGGCTCGCTCTTCCTTGCGGAAAACGTTCCCCTCTGTGCCGAGTCGCTTGGTCCTAAGGCATGTGCGGACAGTCGCCATGACAAGTGTAGAGCCCAGCTCGACGAGGATAACGGATGCGTGAAGCCCTTGAAGGCCAACAAATTGAATCACAAAACCAACCATTGTGATGAATATCGTGAAAACAAGCAGTGGGCCTTTCCCTCGGGGTGGAGGACCTCTTATCGACTTTGTATATGACAACTTTTCAGTGGCCTGGGCGTTATGGCCCTCGTTAACAGCAAGAAACGCACCAAAGTCTTGCTCCCCAACCTTCTGCCGGCCTGGCTGTAGCCAGTATATTTTACTAGGTTTTGTAGGGTATAGGTAGTATTCGCTCGAGGAACGCTCTATCATAAAGGCACAGAGGAACATTCCCACTGCGACAGATATAGTTCCATATAGGTAAAATGGGAAAGCATAGCTCTGAACATGCTTCCCACTCTTTTTGAACAGATCCGGATAGACGAAAACAGTCACGGCAGCATATACAAGCGTCCCTGTCCCTACCATTAGCATAAAGCTCCACCAGGAAGATAGCCAGTATACTAAGATTGTATAAAGAACTCACCCATCTGCAGCACAAACCCCAACAAAGCAGCAGAATAAAACCACCCCGCCCCCCTGCGCTTGATCCCCTTATTCAACGATAAATTCGGAATATCCAACTCCGGCAGTTCAGGAAGTCCACCATTCTCCCCCGCAACCCACCGTCCGCTCCTCTCAACCCAAGCCTCATCACGAAGAGCATCTCGCAGCGTCCCGATCTCCCTCGAACCCTCCAACCCACCGGGAGAGGCCTCTTCCCACACCACAACTTCCAGGATCCGCGGCCTGCCGAAGACCCTGGAAATACCACCATCGTTGAATAGCTCTGCGGTGGTCTCAGACACACAAGGCAAAAGCTCGCTTTCGGCCTCTCCGGGGCCCTCCTGCGCTCGTCCTACGAATGCGCGCAGAGATGAGGTCCCGCAGATGCGGATGACAGAGACTACCGTTGTCAGGATTCCTAGTGGGGAGAGGGCGAAGATGATGTTGTCGAGGGTTGTGGTGGATTCGGAGAGGAATTGTTTTGTTAGTCGTTCTCCGAAGAGAGTTATTAGGGGGGCCTGGAGGATGGTTTATTTATATTAGCTTGGATTGCTGTCATCATGCAGTTTTTCTTTCTTTCCTTTTCTTTTTTTTTCTTTTTTTTTGATAGAGGGGAGACAAGTAGAGAGGGATCGTACCAAGTCTGTTGCGAGGTTGTTCGTAAAGTCCTCCCAGTTACTGGCTGAAACGCATGGGAGTCCGATGAGGGTTATCAAAACCAAGTGCCACAGCGTCATGGCTTCGAGTTTAGTATAAACAAGGCAGGGTTAGGCATGTAATATAAGATATATATAGAGTATATATGTGCAACATGACACTCTTGGAAGAGCAGCATTTTCTTGTCGAGAACAACGCAGCAGGACCAGAGGCCTAAATAATATTTCTGAAGCAGAACTAGGATATACTATTACAGCCTTGCTGGTGCAGTTCCCCTCCCCCCGCATTGGATAGCGTGCGTATCGCTGGCTGAACTGCGGCAACCAACAGAGGATGTCGGACAACTAGTGGTTCCAGTTGTAGGGGGTTGCTGTTGTTAGAAACAGATGTTACAAAATCAGAGAGCGAGAGAGCCAGAATCTACAAGTGGAGGCGGCCACGTTTGTCGGCGCTTAGGTGCATCAGCGATCTATCATGCAGATTCTGGCGTTTCGTATCAGTAGGCGCCGGACAAGAGGGAGAAGACCGGAATAGTAGGTAGTATTGGGAGAGATCAAAGGCTCATTTGAATGTTTCCCCTCACTTGATTTTTGCTAAAAATAATGTGGACCAAAACACCGTGTTGCAGATAAATAAACCGACAACCGAGTTTGTAGAAACTCGAAGTCAAGGAACCCAGAGAACAAGCCTCGCACAGTCCATAACTCGGCGTACGAGGTCATCACATTCGCCTGAGAGGTTTCCCTGCCCGAAAAGAGAGAGCTAACTAAAAAACCACCAACGCCATCCCCATGAGACCAAATAGAAAGAATCGAAAATTAAGAGCTATTCCAACGGGCGCTCAACCTAGGACAAAAGCAGGAAAGGCCAGGCCAGGGAATTAGAGAGCTGAATTAGAAAATGCTATTAACAATGTTGGAGCCAATGGTGGCACCAGCACCAAAGATCGCTGAACGAAATCGAATGGTCAGCTTCCTGAAGATTCCCCGGATAGAGAACAAGACATGAGAGAGAGAGCATACCTGCATTACCCATTTTCTTGCCGAATTTCTTCCCTTGTTCTTCAAACTTGCTCTTCCTTTCGCCACTAGTGCCTGGGGAGCCGCTCTGGCTGACTTCAAGAGGCATGTTGCCGTAGCCGGAAGGAGGAGGGACGGACGAGATGGATTTCTCATCCAACACGTTGACATAACTGCGAGGGAAGATACCCTCGAGGTTTGTACGTTCGTTGCGACCACGCCACCCTATGATTCATTAGTAACCGACCAACAACGAATTCTCAGCGGGTAAACGTACAGTCTGCATTCATATGCTCAAGAACTTGAACACGATCATTAGGTTGCAAAGCCAGATCGCCAGCATCTGTCGGGGTGTATGCGTAAAGAGCCGAGGCGACCGATAGCACTGTTGGCGCCTGGGGGTAAGCAGGAGGAGGTGGAGTATAGAGTTGCTGTTGCGGCGGCTGTTGCTGCTGTTGTTGATAAGATGCCTTCTCGCTCAGTGTAGTATTGGCAAACTGTGCCGTAGGAGGTGAGTATGGGGTAGGCGAAGGTAGACTCTGAGCGACCGGGGGTAGCGGTGCTGGGGATGGTTGTGCAAGCGCGGACACCTGACGCTCGCTCTCAGCATGTGGTAGTTGTGATAGAATCGACGAGAGTTGCTGCGGAGTGATGACAGATGCATCGGCGAGAAACTCTAGCTCCTGAAGTGACAAAAAAAGATTAGGACCAAATAGCATGAGGCCTCAGAACGACCAATATATTCTTTCCGAGGAGACTTCCTAAGCCAGGGAGCGAGATCATACCGATCGGACATTACGGAGCGACCGGTTGGTCATGGCCGAGAAGAACTTGTCTTGAGATGCCATGGTCGGCTGGAAAGAAGGGATATAAACCACAAACTCGGAGTGCCAAACGGAAACTTTGGAAAGGATAAAAGCGAGCGATGGAAAAGAGAGGCTCAGAGACACAGGATTATTTGAGAAATAAAGTAGTTGGTTGTAAATGGGATGGGCCTCTGATGGAGGACGAAGGGACGAATACCTCCATGTCGTTGGTTCCTGAGGCCGACTCGGACTGTTGGCGGGCTGGGCAATTACTATTGGCGGAGAGCGATCGTCTTGGCCTTGATCCCTCTCAGGCACCCACATTTATGAACAAAACCTGCCAGTTTTATGCCCAGTTTCGGGCTTTCTGGCAGCCTCAGCCACACCGGCTTTAAGTAGACCTGCTTGACCTTTATAATGTTTGCATCCAGAGTCGAAACATGGAGTAATTGTAGTAGACCATTCTGTGAAAGATGCCTTTCAATGTTCTTAATATCCCTATGAACCGAAAAGATTGCTTCCTAGGCGATCTGACTGATGTATACTCTACCTACCTACCTAGGTAGTACCTATCATTACCTGGTCTACTACTACTCTAACACTTGGAGTAGTGCGTATCGTATTCGTATCCATTGTCTGAGACATACTACCTGGTGCTAGTACTACTGGTACCTCCTGCTTTTTATCGTTGGGATGATTCTTATCATTGGATATTTGAGGCGAGAATCTCCTTCCTTCTGCTGCAGTCTAGATAGACTCTTTTGAAGGTATTGGCGGTGGTACGCATCAACATTTCCAGCAACTGGTCGCGGTGACTGATGGAATGGCTCTGAGGTGAACCAACAGGATGAGAGATATCTGGAGGGATATCTGCCTAGAGACCGCATACGGCTCATCCTCTGTGACCAGACCTTGAAAAGGCAATTCCATGGCTTCTTCGGGTATCTTGAAAGGAGCCTTCCTTTCTCCTAAGGCCGCATCCAGCGCATTCCAGGCATTCCAGGGTTAAATGTGACAGAGATTCCAAAGCGAAAGGAACCGTCTTGAAAGGATGACTCCTTTTCCTCCTCTTTATGCAGTGACTGAGTCAGTGCAAATTGATTATGTCAACAACCACCCTAGCCCGTAGCCGGACTAGCGCATTGCGCCCCCTCCAGCTCCGCCATCCAAGGCTCGAGAAACTTCTGTGTCATCGATATAAATTCGGTGGGCCTTCTTAACATCCCACGCGATCGATTGACTCTACCGCCACCTTCACCTCCTCATCACTCTCAAACGCGCTACCGTCTACTTCCTATACCTCGAATTAAACCTCATCTCGTCGGTTTTTCCTATTTCACAGCAAACATGAGCGACTGGGATTCCGTTACTAAGATCGGCTCTAAGCACCGCTCTGGTCCCGCACCCCGCGAGACCGTCGTCAAGGGCAAGAGTGCCCTGAACGCCGCACAACGCCAGGGTCTCGTCATTGGAACTGAGAAGAAATTTGCTACCGGCAACTCTGTACGTTCTCTTTCCTCTCCATATATCCTTCGATCTCCCCACTGGGATTATCTTGTTTGCCACATAGTTTAGTTACTAACCATCGCTCAGGCTGGGCGATCTGGCGCCGTCGAGGGCCAACACTTGACCAAGGTCGACCGCAGCGATGACATCGTCAAGCCCAAGACCGTGGGCCTACAAGTTGCAGAGGCTATTAAGAAGCGTCGGACCGACGAGGGATACAAGATGACACAGAAGGAACTCGCCACCAAGTGCAACACCACCGTCACCATCATCCAGGACTTTGAGAGGGGAAGCGCCACTCCAGACCAGAAGGTTCTCAGTGCGATGGAGCGTGTGCTCAACATTAAATTGAGAGGAGCCGACATTGGAAGTGAGAAGTTCCCGAAGAAAAAGTAAACCAACCGGGGGTGAGCTCGCGGCTTTTTCTTAGGGAGGGGGCATCGTTGATTGATGATGAAACTACTGGGTTTTCTTTTGTCTTTTATGCCCCAGCCTTTTTGCTTTCGGCTGTTACGTTATGCTTATTATTGAATGACATGCCTTATTTTTCTTTTTCTCCTTTCCCCGTGTCATCTTTTCGTCTCCTGATTTTGCGTTTTTAGAAGAGCGTCATGAAAGAAAAGACTCCGGCTTGGGATGGCTTTTTGTTGGGGGGGAGTTGGATTTTGAAGTATCATATTTTCCCATCTTGACCATGCTATCTATGGACTTAAAAGATTTGATAGAATATGCGCATGAAGGGTAACGTGAATGTGTAAATGAGGTTCTTTTATTAGACAGAAAAGCGACCAGAAATAGGAAATGATACCAACTCCGTCTTATATCATGGAATAACTGAAATGAACTCATGCCCTCCCCGAGGTCTCCTCGTCCCACCCTGTCCTTTAGCTGTCTCCCTTTTGTACTTTTTGTAAAGAGGAATATGCCATTACTTCATGACACATACAAAAAAGATGTGTAACTGTGGGGGATAAAAAAAAGTTCTGCTACCATACCAAACACCATGCATGCATGCACTTCACCTCCTCAGCTGCTCTCTCTCAACCTCGTACATGAAATCAAAGTAGGGCTTGTCGAAATGGTGCACACGAACGTAACCGTCTTCTCCTCCAGAGGCATAAGCGGTACCGGCAGGATGAACCTGGACAGTGTTGAGAGGACCGAAATGGCCCCTGACACGGCCGATCTCGTCTTCGAAGACCTTGTGATAGAAACGAGCCTCGAATTTACCCTGACGGGCGGAGGTTGTGGTGACATCCATAGCGGCCTGACCACCTCCCAGGATTACGTAGTCCTTCTTGGGGGTGATGGCGGCACTGTTCAGCGGTGTGTCGGCAACATAAGTTTTGAGGATTGCGAGGTTACGCGTGGACATGAGCTGGAGATTGTTAGTGGATTGTCTTTCGCAAAAAAAAAAGGCGGAGAAAAGAGAGAGGATAATTGTCGTACCTTGGCGGATTTGTCTTTTGAGGCAGTGATAAAATGGGTACGATCTGGGGAGAATTGAAGATCGTTGATCTGGTGGTCGAACTCGTGCGCCTGGACGTTCTCCAGCTGCTCTCCAGTCTAGAAAGTGGAATATTAGTATACATTGAAAAATACTCCTCCTAGGAAATATGTAATTTTCCGAGCGCACCTTTGCATCATACTGGCTAACACTGCCGTCTTCGTGACCGGCAATAATGTACTTGCCCAAATAACTCCATCCCGCAACCGTAGCTTTGCTCTCTGTGCAAGTGATCCTCAGGCTAGGCTCGTCGGTCTGGACCTCGATATCCTCGTAGTTGATATCCAGAACGGCAATAGTACCCAAGAAGCCCATACGCTTCTCTGTCACGGCCAGCAGCTGGCTTCCATCCGGGGTAAACTCGACTCGCTTGACGGCCGTAGGGAAGTCCCACACTTTCACGCAATCACCAGTCTTCACGTTCCATAGTCGCACAGTATTGTCCGCAGAGCCTGTTGCCAGGAGAATGGTGTTAGGGCTGACATCGACCGTCCAGATGGCACCTTGGTGTCCGTTGTAGGTGCCGAGTCGCTCGCCGTTAGCTGACCACCAGGCGCACACAATTTTATCTTTGGCTACCGAGAACAGAAGATCGCCATCGCGGTTAAACTTGATTTGGTTGAGGGACCGTTCCTGCAAGAGCAAAGTTTAGTCGACACATTCATCAGACTTTGAAAGAGGAAAAAAAAAACAATCAAGAAGCAACTCGAAACCGGTCTGGGAGAAACGCACATGGCCCGCGAGCAAAATAGGCCTCATCTTGCGGCCAACCAGGATATGACTTTGGGGGAAGGGTGGCGGAGGGAAAAGGGGAATTATCGATCCCAGATGGAGACTATCCGTGACAAGGTCGATTAGAAACTGCGTGGTGAGGCTAACTGCCTGGCGGGGTTGCTTGCGGCTTCTCTTGAACGACTGACTTCGTTTGGCTAGTTCAAGTTCATGAATTTCATCGCACAGTCCGCGGCTCGCATGCCAAGACCTTCCTGATCGAGCCAGTCCTGTATGATACGGGCTGTATCGGATGGAGAGATGTTCCGGTATGCGTATTGACAGTCATGTGATGGGGTGAGCCCTGTGTATGACCAAATACAGAATAGCGCGTCTTAGATCCCGGCCTCGGTATGCTCATGTCAGCTGCCGCCCTCTGGACCAATAGCGGGGCATCTTCTGACTTGGAGCCTGAGGTTTCACAACTTCAGAAAAGGGCGTCGGGGAAGAAAAACTTCCAAGTTAGTCTAGTAGCGGTGAAAACAACTTGTATAGGTACTTTGTACTGTGTAGAAGCACACGCTTTTTGTTGCAGGGGCGGAGTTCAGAGTCTTGTTGTTGTACTTGTCTAAGGATCTCTATTTCTTGTGTGTCATTAATGATTCATTAGCATTATTCGTGGTTTTGTTGTGTCGACTGTTTTCCTATCTACTCCAGCCAGTTCCCCGAAGGGCTGCTGCTGAGGCACCCGAAACGAGCCTTTGATGCCATATCCCCCCGCCCCTCCGGCCACCACCATACCCCGCTGTGCTGCGCAAGTAAAGAGCTTCGGCCTCCAGTGTCGATATTCTTCCTCCCGCTATTCCCCTCTCCTCTTGATACCACTCCCATTTTCACCTTTTAGCCAAATTAGTGTTGGACGCGGGTTCAGGACTTGGGACCGTCGTCGTCGTCGCATACCACTCTTCGCTCGACCTTACCCGGGAAGTCTCAAAAACTGCACTCTTACTCTATTGACTCAGCCTTCGCGTCGGTTTTCTAGTTTTGACGTTGCCATGGCGGCTGTAAAGATTGATGGCACGCAAATCGCCAAGGACATCCGGGGGAAATTGAAGGATGAAATCGAGAAGATCCAACAGGTCAATCCCAGATTCAAGCCCAGCCTGGTGATTTTCCAGGGTACGTGACTCCAGTTTTGCTGAGATCTGCCTCTCTCTCAGGGAACAATCTACTGACATTGTGTTTTATAGTTGGCAACAGGCCCGATTCGAGTAAGTTTCATGTGCGATTAATACGTCTGAAAGAAGAAGCCGGCTACTAATAACCCCTTCCCCTCAGGCACCTATGTGCGTATGAAGTTGAAGGCTGCTGAGGAAGTATGTTGTACAATTTTTCTTGCTTCCCCTGTTTTTATTTATATATATTCTCTTTCTGATAACTAACTTTTCTTTCTTTGTCAAGACGAACATCCTCTGCAAGGTCATCAACTTCCCCGAAACTATCTCACAGCCGGAGATCCTCCAGGAGATCCGCCAGGCCAACAATGACCCTGCAGTCCACGGTATCCTCGTCCAACTGCCACTCCCCCAACACCTGTCCGAACATGCGGTTACCTCCGCTGTTGCCGACGAAAAAGACGTTGACGGGTTTGGCGCGATCAACATCGGAGAGCTGGCTAAGCGCGGCGGCAACCCTCTCTTTGTTCCTTGCACGCCCAAGGCCGTGATGGAGCTTCTGAGCGCGAGTGGTGTTGACCCCGCAGGAAAGAGAGCAGTGGTTCTTGGTCGAAGTGATATCGTCGGCAGCCCTGTCAGCTATCTTTTGAAAAACGCAGATGCAACTGTCACATTGTGCCACTCAAAGACTCCTGACATTCCCAAAATCTTGAAGGATGCGGATATTGTTGTCGCAGCCATTGGGAAGACAGAGTTTGTTAAGGGAGAATGGCTGAAGCCTGGAGCCGTTGTTATTGATGTCGGGATCAATTCCAAGCCCGACCCCTCCAGAAAATCAGGTCAGCGACTTGTCGGAGACGTCGATTTCGAATCCGCCTCCCAAGTTGTGTCTAAAATTACCCCCGTTCCAGGTGGTGTTGGCCCCATGACGGTGGCTATGTTGCTGGAAAACGTTGTCGCCTCGGCTAAGGCGTATCTAGAGAAGCAAAAAGAACGACACATCACCCCCCTCCCAATCAGACTAACCACCCCAGTGCCCTCCGATATTGCCATTTCCCGCGCACAGTACCCCAAGCCTATTACACTGGTTGCTTCCGAGATCGGTATTGCCCCTCACGAGCTCGAGCCGTATGGCCATACTAAGGCCAAGGTGAGCCTTGGTGTCCTTAACCGCCTGGCGCACCGCCGCAATGGCAAGTATATTCTGGTTTGCGGTATTACTCCAACTCCACTTGGCGAGGGTAAGTCAACCACTACTTTGGGTCTCAGCCAGGCCCTTGGCGCACACCTGAACCGCATTGTCTTCGCCAATGTCCGACAGCCTAGCCAAGGCCCTACCTTTGGTATCAAGGGAGGAGCTGCTGGTGGAGGCTATAGCCAGGTTATTCCTATGGATGAGTTCAATCTGCACTTGACTGGTGATATCCACGCGATTACTGCGGCAAACAACCTCCTTGCCGCTGCTATTGAGACTCGTATGTTCCACGAAGCTACTCAAAAGGACGCTGCTCTCTACAAGCGTCTTGTACCCGTAAAGAAGGGCAAGCGCGAGTTCCAACCTATCATGTTCAGACGGCTGAAGAAGCTGGGAATTACCAAGACGAATCCCGACGAGCTTACTGAGGATGAAATCCACCGATTTGCGCGACTCGACATCGATCCCGCGACCATCACTTGGCGTCGCGTTTTGGATGTTAACGACCGACACCTTCGGGGTATCACTGTTGGACAGGCTCCTACGGAGAAGGGTCTGAGCCGCGAGACTGGCTTTGATATTTCCGTTGCCAGTGAGTGTATGGCTATTCTTGCTCTGAGTAGCAGCCTCGAAGACATGCGCGAAAGATTAGGGCGGATGGTTGTTGCCACGTCTAGGAGCGGAGACCCAGTCACGTGCGATGATATCGGTGCAGGAGGAGCTCTCGCAGCGCTGATGAAGGATGCGATCAAGCCCAATCTGATGCAGAGTTTGGAGGGAACCCCTGTGCTGGTACATGCTGGTCCTTTCGCTAATATCAGTATCGGAGCCAGTTCGGTGCTTGCCGATAAGCTGGCCCTGAAACTCGCTGGTACCGAACCTGAAGAGGACCACGAAGCCAAGACCGGCTTTGTTGTTACGGAAGCGGGTTTCGACTTCACCATGGGTGGTGAGCGTTTCTTCAACATCAAGTGCCGATCCTCCGGTCTGTCGCCCGACACTGTCGTGATTGTGGCTACCGTAAGGGCCCTGAAGGTCCACGGAGGCGGTCCTGAAATCAGCCCCGGTGCTCCCCTGCACGAGGTCTACCGCACGGAGAACACGGAGATCCTCCGCAAGGGCTGCATTAACCTGAAGAAGCACATTGAAAATGCGCGCCAGTACGGAATCCCCGTTGTTGTGGCTATCAACCGGTTCGAGACCGACACAGAGGCGGAAATCGCCATCATTCGAGATGAGGCCATTGCAGCGGGCGCGGAGGATGCGATCCCGGCTAACCACTGGGCCGAAGGCGGAGCCGGTGCAGTCGATCTGGCCAAGGCTGTTATGGCAGCTAGCTCCAAGCCCAAAGACTTCAAGTTCCTGTATGACCTGGACGGTACTATCCAAGAGCGGATTGAACGGATCGGTAAGGCGATGTATGGCGCGGAGAAGGTAGAGTTCAGCGAACTTGCCCAGAAGAAGGTCGACACATACACTGCGCAAGGCTTTGCCAACCTCCCTATTTGTATTGCCAAGACACAGTATTCACTCAGTCACGACCCGGCGCTGAAGGGAGCTCCGACAGGATTTACGGTACCCATCCGCGATGTTCGTCTGGCGGTGGGAGGTGGGTATCTGTAAGTTTTTTTCTTTTTCCTTTTATCCTTTATATGTTCACCTCAAAACCAGGTTAGACTAACTGATGTATTAGATATGCGCTTGCGGCGGACATCCAGACCATTCCTGGGTTACCTACTGCTCCAGGGTACTTGAACGTGGATATCGACCCTGAAACTGGAGAGATTGACGGACTCTTCTAGTTTATTTTATTTTACTCCTTTGCTATACCTCTCTTCTCTTTCTTTATCATTGGGTTGATATGTAGTTTTATGGTTGTCTCCACTACGAAAACATGAGAGCATTTGTTCGGGGTTCATTTCAACTTGTCGAGCCCACCCGGGGTGGTATTATACCTTCAACAGTAATACACTATAGTATAGCGCCATGGTTATTCAAATATAGTCGCCGGATATGCTCTGGCAGAACAGTACTTCCACCTGACAATAATGAGTCAGAGCACCAGCGTCTCAAGAGTAGTAGAAAGGGAACATCCGAAGTTCGCAACCAGCGAGTTTCGGTGGATCTGCAGCCGACGGGAAAACTGGGTTGCCGCGGAAAGCCACGAATAGCCTTCAACACTGCAGCTGGAGAGCATACATAGTATGTACACCCAGGTATACTACTAGCCTCAAGCGTCTAGAGTCTGGAGTCTAGGTAGCAAGAAATTGGAGTTATCAATCAGGAGGCAGGGAGGTTTAGCTTGGCTGATTAGCATTATATTACAGTTTTCATTAGCAATAGTTAATATTATACCAGTACTTAGTAGCAATAACAGCAGTTGCATATGTACCTTGGTCTGTACTGCAGGTCCAAGCTGTAAGTTGTAGAGGCAAACGTGAGCACTCAAAGTTCAGCTGCAACGTCATACCTCACATCATGTAGTCAGTAGTCTGAGAAGAAGAAGACTAATAATTATCATTAAAAAAAATGGAAAGAAAACACATAGAAGTCACAATTTAATATTCCTCTTCTTCCAAGGCCGGCTTCGGCGCGCGCGGTGGGCGAAAAGGGAAGTCCTCCAGAAACGCTTAAACTGGGGGCAAAAGGCTTTTTTTCCCTCGTGGGGATAAGAGACTGAACTGCGCTCGCTCGAACGTCCTCTCTTCTTCCTCTCTCTCTCTCTCTCTCTCTCTCTCTCTCATCTTCTTCTGCTCGCTCCTCATCCTCGAATCATTTTCCCGGCACCTCCGTTCTGATCCGTCGTCTCTTCATTACTCAACCTTCGGCTTGACGGTTGTCGACGACTCCACTGCCGTCTCCTTCCATCCGGGCTTTCTGGAGTCCAAGAGGCCGAGTTGTATTGGTTCCCTCGGTAAGTCAACGCCTGCGATCATTCGCCTTCTCTCTTTGCTTTCGATAGAGGGACTGCATGTACCGATTGTTTAATCCGTTTTTGGGCACAGAGTAGTAATAATACCCCTCCTCCAGCAATTCTATTGCTTCGATTGCAAATAGATCCCACGATGTCGTCGGTTCGGTTCACCTCCGCGTTGGCGCGCCGCTCTCTCACCTCCCCTCCCTCTTCCTCCGCTCATCGCTTGCTCTCTTCTTTTTCTACTGCCCGTTCCTCTCTTTCTTCTTCTGCTTCTCCCTCAACCGCTCGCTCTCAGCGCTCTCTTGCCCCGTCGTCCTCTGCTCTGTTCTCCCGCTCTATTCCTACAAGCTCGCTCCATCGCATCCAATCCCGCACCATGGCTACCGAGGGACCTAAGATTAAGGTCAAGAATCCCGTTGTGGAATTGGACGGTGATGAGGTACGTTTCAATTTAAGAACATTGGAAAAAAAAAAAAAAAAAGACACAAAAAATATTTTGCATATGCGTTGGACTCTGAACTGCATGACCCTGTGCTGTGCAACGCATTTATATTTGTATACCTTCTCCCTCGGAGTTGCGCATTTTCGTCATGTCCCCTCTCTAAACGCGGGGAAAAACGGCGAAGATTGCCCTCCTCCCTCGCAGGACTGCGCAAATCACCCGAGGATCGTAGCTTTGGAGCCAACAAGCATGCTTAATTCGACCCCGTATATCACATCACATGTCGCTAACCACCTGGTTCCCTAGATGACCCGTATTATCTGGAAGGACATCAGAGAGAAGGTGAGATTCCACGGTTCCTGTTCTCCGAACTTTCACATATTTGCCGATCTTGGAAAGCTAACAAACAGCCACCGTGCCCAATAGTTGATTCTGCCGTAAGTCGAACCTTGTTGAACTTCCACCTTCCTAATTGTCTCGTTTCTCCCCCGCTGAGACGAGAAACCCTAGTTTCCTTGATATCGACCTCAAGTACTACGATCTGGTATGGCTGCGCCAACCCTACTCTACGTGTGGTTCCTCGGTCTATATATGTAGCTGACTGCATCTTCAAGGGCCTTGAGTACCGTGATGCCACCAACGATCAAGTCACCATTGACTCCGCCGAGGCCATCAAGAAGTATGGTGTCGGTGTCAAGTGCGCCACCATCACTCCTGATGAGGCCCGTGTGAAGGAATTCAAGCTGAAGAAGAGTGAGTGGCTGGGTGTTTCAAGAAATATTTCAGAGCTTATTTTCTAACCCTATTGGCGTACCCAGTGTGGCTCTCTCCCAACGGAACTATCCGTAACATCCTGTACGTCTTTTGCTTTTCCTTTTCAGTCCTGGCTCAATTTCTCAACTCTCCTGCTCATTTGCAATTATTAATCACTCTCCACAGTGGCGGTACCGTTTTCCGTGAACCCATTGTCATTCCCCGCATCCCCCGTCTCGTCCCCGGATGGACCAAGCCCATTATTATCGGTCGTCACGCCTTTGGTGATCAATACCGTGCCACCGACCGTGTCATTCCCGGCCCTGGAAAGCTTGAGCTCGTCTACACCCCCGCTGGTGGTGAGCCCGAGACCGTCAAGGTTTATGACTTCACCGGCGGCGGTATTGCCCAGACCCAGTACAACACCGATGACTCGATCCGCGGCTTCGCCCACGCCAGTTTTCAGATGGCTTTGGCCAAGGGTCTCCCTCTGTACATGAGCACCAAAAACACCATCCTGAAGAAGTACGATGGCCGCTTCAAGGATATTTTCCAGGAGATCTACGAATCCACCTACAAGAAGGACTTCGATGCTAAGAACATCTGGTATGAGCACCGTCTGATTGACGACATGGTCGCGCAGATGATCAAGAGCGACGGTGGCTTCGTCATGGCCCTGAAGAGTAAGTAATGCTCGAAATCCAGACTCCCAAGTTGCATTCCGTTTAACTAACGTTATTTCTCCTTCTCAAGACTACGACGGAGATGTCCAGTCTGACATTGTCGCTCAGGGCTTTGGCTCCCTGGGTCTTATGACCTCCACCCTCGTCACTCCCACCGGTGAGGGTTTCGAATCTGAGGCTGCACACGGCACTGTCACCCGTCACTACCGCGAGTACCAGAAGGGCCGTGAGACCTCCACTAACCCCATTGCTTCTATCTTCGCCTGGACTCGTGGATTGATCCAACGTGGCAAGCTGGACGAAACCCCTGATGTCGTCGCTTTCGCTGAAGAGCTTGAGCGTGCTTGCATCGATGTTGTCAATGAGGAAGGCATCATGACCAAGGATCTTGCCCTTGCCTGCGGCCGCAAGGATCGCGAGGCCTGGGTCACCACCAACGAGTACATGGCTGCTGTTGAGCGCAGACTGAAGGCTAACCTCAAGTCCCGCCTGTAAATCTATCACGATCATGTTTGTTTTGCATTTGCATAAAATCTATACCAACTATAGCATACTACCCCAGCTTATGGGTTGAATCATGGCGGAATCACATGTGACGTGGTTCAAGTCACGGACGACCGCATTGTATATTTCGAACTGGTGGAAATACAAAAAGAGAAGACGTCCTTCCTGGATGAAGAACAGAAAATGCCGGGTACAATTTTCTGGAGCTTTCTTTGGTTCGTCTTGGACCTTTTTGGATGTTTTTTTTTTTTTTACCTTTTTACATATCAGTCTAGCTACGGACCTGTTTACTACCTCCCCGCAATATTAGATACAATTCGACTTTTTTCATTCTCTTGATATAATCGTTTTTAAGCGAAACAAACCGTTGCCAAGTGAAGGCTCCGTTTCATGCTCTGCTAGGATGCTACCGAGGTGACTGACTAACTTTCTGCAAAACCTTCCCTTAAACTGAACCATGGGTAAAAAGCATATCCATCCTCAGTTCTCGGTCTGGTCCCTTCTTCACACCTTGCGGGGTTTCTGGTTATCTGGTTACTGCCAATCGTCCTTGACGCAATGAAGTTACTTTTCATGGTTCGAACTCTCTTACTTCAACTCACCTTTCGCCTCCCCCCAGGATTTCAGCATGGCAAACTCGACGCGCATCGTCGCAGAATCGATCAGTTTAAAAATGTCTTCAGGCGCTTTCAACAATTCTCCTGTCGCTAGCGAAGAATAGAATGTATGTGCTGCCGGTTGCGATAACGTTCGTCAGCGTCGCGACTGTCGCAGTCGCTCTGCGGCTGTTTACACGCATCCATGTGGTTTACGCAGCAGGATGGGATGACTGGACTTTGTCACTGGCCTTGGTATGAATTCCTTCCTATCTATGAGCTTCAATGCAGTCAATCCCGCTAGCGGGTGCTCCCTGTACGACTTTTGGGTTAGAAGCTGGAGGCTGACTGGAGTCTAGATAACGGACTTTGCCTTTTTCGCTTTTATAGTAATTGGTAAGGATCGTTTGTGGTTCTTCTTTTTGAATGGGGATCTTTGATTTATACTAATGCCGATTCTTAGAGGATGATCAAGGACTTGGGAAATGGGAACATGAGCTCCCACCAGAGGAGTTACGAGCCCAGCTTAAGGTAAAGTATCATATCCAGTCAAATTATAACGCTGTAGGTGCTCAAGGGGGGGTTCTTTGAGCTAAAAAAAAGTCGTTTAGGCGCTTTGGGTCTCGATTCCTCTATACAACCTGACTCTCAATTTGACCAAAATTTCAATGGTCCTGCTGTACCGACGCCTGTTCACCACCAAGACATATCGTATCCTCTCAATCCTCGTTCTGATCTTCGTCACTTGTACCGGACTATGGATGATTCTCAGCGCCTTGTTCTTTTGCATCCCAATCAATGCTTTTTGGGACACGAGAATCGAACATACTTGCCTGCCGAGGGCCGCTGTATGGGGACTTAACGCAGCTCTTCAGATTACCACCGACCTGATCGTCGTCATTCTCCCTATGCCCCAGCTGGCCAAATTGCAAATGCCTCTTAAGCAAAAAGTTTGCCTGATGTTTTTGTTCGCCTTAGGACTATTGTATGTTCGGGATTCTGCAATGTTGATCTCGAGGCTTTTCCATATACTAATGCAGTTATTTCATCTACTAGTGTATGTGTGACTAGTGCAGTCCGCTTACAAGCAATTATCAAGCTTCTAAACTCCACGGACATTAGCCGTATGTTTTACCCTCTTCATCCTTCATCTCATCTTCTCCTTATTACAATACGCAGCTACTAACCTTGCCAGGCCACAACGGTCCGGCTGCAACCTGGTCCTTTATCGAGGCCAACGTTGCCATTATCTGTGCCAGTCTACCAACGTTAGGACCCCTTATTGCGCGGATTTTCCCTCGTCTCACACCCTCGCACATCCGCGGCTCATATTCCCCCCGCGAAAAAAGGTCGCCGCAGGACCAAATAATGTTCTGGGCCGCGCCCTTCCAAGGCGGGGACACGAGTTACTCTGCTAGTGTGACGGGAAATTGCTCTGCAAGCGTGGAGGGACTTGACCCTAGCTCACATCGTCAACCTGGTGCTGAGGGCATCCAGGTAGTGAGTGAGCTGCGGTGGGATTTGGATTCAGCACACAGGGCAAACGACCACACGTCGGATCATACCCCAGAACAAGTGAATTATCATGCGGCTCCCACTATCCAGTTTATGTAGAGCCTTGTTTATTTTGTGTTTCTTATAAGCGTTGACGTTGATCTCCTAATTACATGCATTATATCTACATATCCTTGGAATACAATGGAATACAAACGCCTGATCTCCTAACTACTAGTCGAAGGTCCAAGAGACTTCTACTGTACAACAGAGAAACACAACCCAGCATCGTGCTTGCCTGGGGAACACGGCATCCAGCGCTTGAAAATGGAAACCACCAGCGGCTGCCGACTTCTTCTTCTTCTTCTTCTCTTCTTCTCTTCTTCTCTCCTTCTCTTCTTCTCTTCTTCTCTCCTTCTCTCCTTCTCTCCTCTCAGACTTAACTTGCATCTTTCGGCTTTTAATCATCTTATATACACTCGTTTACTTTTTACTCTGTCATTCATTATACTCAGCTTGGCTAATACCACATGTCATTCGCTCCGTGGCCGCCGTTTCCCCAGTTCTACATCATTCGCCCGGACGACCGTTTCGCACCATTGGTCCCCATTGATGAGCTACCGTCATGGCTTCAGATCGGTCATTGGGATTGGAACGATCCCTACTGGTACAGTTTGATGTCCCCAGCCAGTATGAACCCGATACCCCGAGCTGGAGAGTTTGATGTCATTTGCCATCATTGCATATCCAGCGTCGATTCGGGGATCCAGAGCGTTTCTGAAACATCTAGCGAAACAGACAGTCCTGTTCTAATACCGGCATCTTTTGAAGAGCCCGGGAGCCTTGTTGGTGCATCTTCAAAAGACGGATCTTCCTCAGTATCTTCCCAGTCTCGTCCGTGCAGTGAAGTATATAGATCTGCTCCTGTACCAGTATTCCCTAGATATACCAAAACTGTTATGGATGTCTTTTTTCCAACCTTGAGCGAGAGAAAATCTCCATTATTGTGGTCTTCTCAATCGTTCCCGCCATTCGGTCAGCCTCCTTTCCACGAAAATTTTCAACGTCCGTTTGTCGGACTCTGCCTTGTGTCATCTGCTCGGTATATCTGGAATCGTACGCCATTCGGACCAGGTCAGCGTCCCCAGGGTCTCCTGGACACACCAGAGCCGAATGATCAACAACCTGAAATAGAAGGGGAGGATCTATATGGTGTGACAGACTCAGAAGAGGGCGAAGAGAATCCTCAAGCCGTACAAGGGGAACGGGGTGAACGTGGTCCTAGAGGCCCCCAGGGGCCACCGGGTGCACAAGGCCCTCCTGGTCCGCAAGGTCCACCAGGGCCCGCATGGTATGAGGATTCTTCTGAAGACAGCTCCAACGAGGAGGAAACGCATGAAGAACCTGAAGATCGAGCCACGACTCATCGGATAAGTATAGAGGTAGAATTTGATCTGCCTTACAGTTACTACAATACGATTCGTAGTGTGGAGGATATGGCCCGGCTTGATGATTTTGATCCACAACAGGCAAGAGCTATGATCAATCGGCTGATGGTTGAAGGATATACCATTGGTTTACGCAATCGGCGGCTTGCTTTGGATAGGATGCGTCGAGCTACACAAGCTCAAAGTCAGCCAGAACGGCCGTTTTCTCCAGACAGAGTACCCGCCCCTACTGAGGCACTGCATGAGATTGAAACAGCTCCAGAAGATTCCCAGAATACGGGGGCAGCATCTGGAAGACTAGGGCCTCAGAATCAGTCATCATTGCGAAGACGACGCAATACAGATAATCAACCTCTCGCTGAGCGGCCACTTCAACCACCACGACGGACTTCTCAAAATGGTACAATACCAACCCAGGAAACTCGGGCCCAAGCAGAGTCGCAGAATTTGCGAGAATCGGGTAATAGAACTACTACGCAACAAACCCAGGACCAACAAACTCAGCAAATTTCGGAGGGGGTGGAAGGCACACAGAATGCGCAAGATTCGTCTGAAGACTCTGATAATTCTAATAATTCCCATGAATCCGAAAATTCGCTAGGTTCGCTAGATTCGCGACATGATCAAGGTCCTCGGGACCCCAAGGATCCTAAAGATCCCCAAGATCCCCGTCAAAATCCTCCGCAAGATCCTCCGCAAGACCCACAGGATCCAGGCGATCCAGACGATCCAGGCGATCCTGATGACCATGATGGCCATGATAATTCTGAAAAGTCCACAGACAATCAAGAACATCAAGGTGATCAAGGCTTAACAATAATACAAGAGAACCCGCAAGAGCCTGAACTTCCGCCACCCTCTCCACGCTTCCGAATAATACACGAGCATCCGGAGACTCGTCGCCCGCGAGGGAGACCAGCTCGATATGAGTCTCCACTTCGTGAAGATCGTGAAGTTCGCGAAGTTCCTCAAGCTGCTCCAGCTCCTCCAGGCCCTCCAGGTCCTCCAGGTTTGCGAGGTCCACAGGGCCCACCAGGTCCTCAAGGCCCACGAGGTCAGCGAGGTAAACGCCCACCACCAGATATAGATCCTCGCAGAGTGGCTCGGAAAGCTCGAAAAGCCGAAAAAGCCCGAAAACTTCCACCTGAAGATTCCTGGGAAGGCCCGAGTACTGCCCGCCCTAGAGGTGGTGCAGGGCCACGTACGAGTGATCCTTTTGCCCCGATCCCCACAGAAGCACCACCTGTCACAGATATAGACACTCTAATGACAAATGTACTTAGCACTGGCGATACGCATTTAGGCGCTGTCGGGCCTTCTGATATTGGTATTAGCATCCCAGGCCCAAGCGGTACAGATTTAGGAGCTGTTGCTCCAGGTGCTACCGATCCATTCGGTCCGATATCTACAGAAGTACGGCCCATGGCAAGCATAGACGAAGAAATCGCAAGTTGGTTTGGCACTGGGTATACAGGTTTACCTCCTGCTGGGCCTTCTGGTATAGGCGTAGGTGTCCCAGGGCCAAGTGGTACCCGTTTAGGCGTTGCTCGACCAAGTGCTGCCCCAGATTATGGCCCAGTATTAGGTGCTCAGCAACCTTCTATTGGACTCCCTGGGTTTCCAGGCGCTCAAGAGCCAAGTGATGGCGCCCAAATAAGTGCAGAATTAGGGCTAATACAGCCGCTTGCGCCAGTTCCGAGCTCTGGCGGGCTACCCAGCGAAACGTTAGGAGTCGCAATACCAAGTGCTGCCGGCCCATATCCTATGACCCAACAAACTATGCGAGGACCAAGTACTGTCCCCCTACCTGCAGAGGGCATAGGAGCTGGACAACAAAATGTTGAAGGCCTGACAGTTTTGGGTCAAGGGCTGCATATTCCTCCCGCAATGTTTAGTGCCTCTCTACTTCCACGGCTTAGACCAGCTGCTGAAAGCACTGATCCATCATCTATGTTAACGTTTCCTTGGGGGGCACCACCCATGGCTCCTGTACCTCCCCCGCCTCCCCAGTTTCCCCCTGTGCTCCGCGTTGATCCGATGGCGAGAGTTACTCCCGCAAACCTACCTGTCCGGCCGACCCAGGAAGAGGCTGTGAGGCCGCTCCAATATCAGAATAACGAGAATTGGCCTAAGTCCAGCTGGGATATTGTTGGAGAACTATTCGACCAGCACCGGACGCGGAAGCATTACAGGACTTCGAGGACGATTGACTTTGATCAGGAACAGGCGCTCAAGGAGCTGGAAGGTAAGAGCAGGGAAGGGACTAGAGGACAACCATTGGATGGGAGAGGGCGAGAACAGCCGGAAAAAAAGCGACAGAAGAAGAAAGGGAAGCAACGGGCCAAGTAGGATTTGGATGAAAGTTATCAGGAAGTCTGGGTGTGCCGAAGCATAGCTATTATAAGCTGATGGGTTTTGATACCTTTAGAAGATTAATAGTGACTCGAGCCTCGAATAGAATAGCTTTAATTAAAGTACCAGTAAGCATCAATTTCAGTTCCGGTCCATCCAAGCTGTATGCATGTACATAGCTTTGTTTGGTTTGTCTATCTCCTTATTGTCAATTGTTGCTGCTTGATATTAGGTGGTAGAGCGTAGAACAGAGTACTAAAATTAAGGACCTTGAAGAGATTGCTAGAGTAAGGGTTAATTACGCAAGGAGCTTGCTGGTAAGGGACAAGACTATATGTCCTCCTACTATGAAACTTATTAGACTGTTATTGAAGCTGTTTATTCAAGGATCTTTTTTTTTCGCATCATTGCATGTTCTGCAAGAATTATGCTTGTCCCTTTTATCAGTATCTTAATTTTCAATATTACTATCTATTAACTACTTCTTATGTTTCTTGAGAATACAGTACATAGTGGAGTAGTAATTTCCAATTTGCTCTGACTGTAGTATTATTATTACTTGTAAATATCATGTTATCTGCTCAGCTCCGAAGCCAAAATCCAAGCAAAAAGAAGAAATTTATTGTTGTAGCATTGTTAGGGCGATCACGTGGAGGCATCTCTGACATTTATCGATCGACGACATTTATCAATCATTGACAATGCGCCACCCACAACTTCCAGAACAATTCGCAGAGTACTTGTGTGAAGGGAAATGGCCACGTCTCAACCATTCGAACACCAGGGAACCCCGAACATCCCAGTCTCCAAGGCAATTCTGCAACTCCAGAGCTCCGTGGTGATCGACGCTCCAATCCAGGATGTCTGGGATGCGCTGACAGACACCTCGACCTGGTCTACATGGAATAAGTTCGTTCCGCGGGTGACTATACGCGAACAACCAGCCACAGCCACAGCCACAGATACGACTACAGATACAACTACGACTGCAGATACGGATACAACTACAGATACAGATACAGATAAATTATTGGTGTCTCCACGTCTTCAGCTCGGGTCTCGGTTAACCTTCCATTGCCACATGAAAGCCTCATCGCCGGACCCGCAGCCCGAACAGAACGTCTCCCTAAGAGTGACCGAGTACGAGGCGCCCGATCCAACCGCAGAGAGACGGCGGGGTCGGATAGTGTGGGCCAACGATGCGCCGGCACAGGGGGTTGTGATGTCCTCGTTGCTGACGGCGGAGCGGGTGCATGAGCTCTTGGAGGTGGAGGATCGCGGGGACGATGGAGAGCTCAGTGGGAGGAAGAGGACGGAGGTGCGGAATTGGGAGTGCCAGGTGGGATATCTGGCTTATGTTGTGCGGTGGTTATTTGGGGCGCGATTGAAGGAGAATTTTGAGATTTGGGTGCAGGGGTTGAAGGAGTATGTTGAAGCCGGAGGGAGGGAGAGCCGTGGTTGAAGGTGCTGCTAGTTCATTTACTACTTGGTAGCGTGAGCACTTGGTGGTCTAGACTCTGGACTCTGGACTCTGGACTCTGGAACTACTGGATTCATTATGGTGATTCTGCTCATCTGTAGTGTATTGTATAGACTGTAGTGGTCAATATGTACAATGATACCATGCTTTCATCGGTGGTCTATTCGAAAACAAGGATTTGGTGAAGAAAAGTACTTGTAATTTCGAGATGTAAATTAATTCCTGGCAGTTGGACCCACGTGGGGGTGGAGATTGGCCTGAGTTCATCACTGATATGCATATGGGTATTGGTATTTATAAATTATATAACTATAGATTTCTCATAGAATGCTTATAGAGTTCTACTACTAGTAGTAGTCATGTGCTTATAGCCAGGAGTTACTCTGGGTAGAATGGATATTCCTGAATATGATGTATAGAGCAAGGAGATCTATATCTGTAGCGAATTACGACGGAGTAATTACTGCCGTACGGCTAGGACTAATATCTATACGTAGTACTCCGTACGTACTAGGTAGTACCTTACTGTGTACCTAGGTAGGTATAGTATAGAGTCGTCGAGTATCTCGAATAAAGCGTAAAGCGGGTTCCTGATTCGTGCAACCGGACTCCTGTAATCCTTATACCAGCATTACAACATAATAGGTAAGGCTAGTATAATATAATACATACAATACAGCAAAATACAGCAAACCGTTATCAAAGCGGTTCCCTCACAAATTAAGCTCTCTGTCGATCGTCCCTGTTTTTTTCTCCAAATTATTTCATTTACTTTTGCGCATTTTTGCTTCGGTTCGGTTCTTTTTCTTTTTTTTCTTGCTGTTTAAATCCTGCGCTTCAGTCCTTCAGTCCTTCAATCCTTCAATCCTTCAGTCTTTCTATTTCTATTCCTCGTATTCTCCAGACTGCCCGTCATGGGTTCGCCCTCTTCGGTTCCGTGTCTTCGCCTCTCTTTCAGTACCACTTCTTCTTCTTAACGCCAACCAGTCTATTGGTTGCTCCCACGTCAGTTTGACCGTTCGTCGGACTATCGCCACCGTCGGGGTTTTCTTTTCTTTCTCTGTTTCTTGTATAACTATGCCTGTTGCTGTCGAGTCTCTTTCTCCGTTTTGATCCATCCAGGATCTCCATCTCCTCCTCCTCCTCCTCCTCCTCCTCCTCCACCACCGCCACAGGATCTTGATATCGATCTGCCTCTCATTTGATACCACATTCTTAGAAATTTATCAGCCTTCCATACCTACTACACCCTCCTTTTTATCATCGCATTATCTTTTATTTCTTTCACTCACTCCCCTCTCTTCCATCGTTTTCAATATGGTGGCCGGACAATTACCGATACAACTTTCCATCTCCACAAAAGTCCAGCCCGGCGCCGCCACTAACGTCGCGCTGAATGCAATGCAAGGGCTTACTCCCCCGGTGACCCCAACCATCGAGGATGAGGATGGAGTCTCCTCCGCGAGTGTAGTCACTCTCGTCTCATCCAACGGCTCAAACAGCTCCATTATTTCTCCCGTCGAGGATACCCGGAAAGACGTGTCTACTTGCTTAGAAGGTCAAACAGTGACTGTGTCCAACCCTCTCCAGTTTTCCGGTGAACTGGAATACCAGCACGACGCTAGAGGCCGTCCAGTGGAATTTGGTCGCGGCGCTTGGAGCGTTGTCTACAAAGCCCTGTCCGCCACATCCGCCCCAAAGTCGTCGGCTTCTCCTGTCACCCCACCAAGCTCTCCGGCACCTGCAAGCCGTGTCGTGGCTGTTAAGTCACCTGCGAGACGAGACGCGTGTGCCGTTTTACATGCAGAGGCTCTCGCCCTGACCCGGGCCAGCCTCATTCCCGGGTCTGAACATTACCTCGTTCCTTTTCATGGTTACATCGCCGACTCTCATTCCATTGTCATGTCCGCTGTGCCCCTTTCTTTGTCAACTTACATCGAGGACAAAGCGCGCCTCGCGCAGATAAACAAGTCCACAAAAAACATGTTCGACCCCGTTCAGGGCTTATCCCAATGGCAGGATCTTGCCAAGAAGCTTGTCGCCGGCCTGTCCTGGCTCCATTCCGGCCCCAAGATTATGCATGGTGATATCAAACCACACAACCTCCTCCTCCAGCCTCGCCCGTCTGTTGGTAACGTCCCTGACTTGAGCGAATTTCCCTACGAACCACTCTTCGCCGACTTTTCGTCCTCCCATCCTATCGCCCCGTCTTCCTCCGAAGACCTGACGGGGACCTCTCTAACGGCCTTGACGCCCCCTTTTGCAGCCCCGGAGCTGCTTTGCGTGTCTTCCCTTTCATCACCAGGTGTCGCACTCACCCCAGCCTCGGATGTCTTCTCCTTGGCTGTTACCCTCCTAGCTGCAGCAACAGGAGATCTCCTGTTATATCCCGGTACCAGCAGCATGCAACGACTAGCGATGGCTCGGGAAGGCCACCGCGTCATCGAGTTTGCTCGCTCCGGACCAAATGGCTCACGCGTGCCCCGAAACGGTGTCGTCGAAAAGATCCTCAAGCCTGCGGTTTTGAAAGACCCTCTTGAACGGATCGTTCCAAGCGAATGGCTGCACCTTACGCAAACCATTGCATAAGAACTTACTTCTTTTTTCCCGTCCTTTTTAATATTTTCTTAAAAATACTTTCACTTCTTTCTATTCTACGTTTTTGCCCTCTATATATTTTCTATTCTTTGTGTTTCTCATATCACGCCCCCTTCCATTTTTTTTTTTTGGTTTAATCTTCTTGAAGATTGCAATTTTTTTTATTTCTATTATTTCTTATTCTAACCAAAAACCCTTTAAGATACCCTTTTTTTTTTATTAGACCGCCATGGCTCGACGACGAAATCATGGCCCTTTATTGCTATTATTATACTACTTCTCATGTTCCTGGTTATGTATTATTCTGGATATGGTGCCTTCTTATTCTTGTCATGTATTATCTTTCGGGTCGTGCTGACAATGCGTGCAATGATTATATTTGGATTTGCTACTTTAGTATGAGTTGAGATCTTGGTTGTAGAGTAGGTAACACCTACCTAGTACCTAGTACCTAGTACGTAGTGTCTGCAGGGTAATTAGGAAGTACCTAGTACTTGAGAAAGTAATGGTGATCTCTGAGTACTTACGGTGTCAGGTAGAGGTTTAAATGGGTATGTTACATCTATTTGCATAGTATTCTTACACTCTATCTCTATCTCTAACTATCTTATCGTACATTATATACACACATATATGTGTATGTATATATCTATATATATATATAGTACATCCAAAAAGATAAAACTTAGTGAAGCCTCTTCTTTGTACCATCCACAAACTCCCTGGAACGGGAAGATGTCAAAGTCCCCCCAAGCAGACGATTCAGATGAACGGCAGACTGATCTGCGCCGCTCTTCTGGTATTCCAGACAGAGGTCCCAGACGGTTGTTGGGGAGAGCACACGGATGTGCACATCATTCAGGTCGTAGTCTATGTTTTCCTGGTAGCATAGCACGGGGTCTGGGTCTGGCGGGTGGACGTGGTCGTCTGAATTGTAGTGGAGGGTTTTAGGAAGGGAGTCGAACCCTGGCCTTGGACTTTTGGACGCGTACTTGGCTAGACTGGGGACTGCTTTTATGATGTCGTTTGTTGAGCGGGAGGGGAAGACACGTTCGATGAGCTTTGCGACGGATAGCGTGCCCTGGCTGGCTAGGGTGAGGGAGAAGGCTTCGAAGAAGCGGAAGGCAATGTCTCTTTGGGCTGGGGTGAGGCGATTAATCCGTTTCATTGCTGGGGAGTTGGGGTTTGCTTCGATGTAGATTAGTGTTCGGTCGATTTCGCGTGGGTAGAGCTCGTTTGGGTGGATGAGGAGCGGCTCGAACGGGCGACGGTCCCACAGCAAGACTGCGTCGTCGAAGCTTCCTGAGTGGAATGCTGCGCGTCTGTCGTCGATGAGCCCTGGGATTGACCGGGTGATGTCGAAGTGGTGCTGTGAGAATTCTTCGTCTAGGGCTGCCCGCGCAGTCTCGATTTGCTGTACGACGGGCTGTAAGGCTGCAGAGTCTGTCTTTGGGTCGGCGGCCAAGCGTGCAAGGGATTTGTTGAGTTCATCAATTTCTGCTTGCTTATCGGTGAGAAGGTTGCGGGTGTAGACCTGTCGGTTTTCCTGGTTGAGTTGGATGCATGCACGCGAGCGCTTCGCCTTGATTTTGGCATAGTCTGCTGACTTTGGATCCGCCTTTTCGAAAGCTTCAAACGACGCCATGTATTCGTCGTTTTGGGGCGTCCTTACGCGCGGCGCATAAGGTGCAGGCTTTCGTCCTGGTTCGGGGCTCTGGGGTGCTGGTTCAATTGGTGGATATACTCTGCTAGAGGGAATGGCAACGTTTTGTTCTGCGGTTCTTTGCGCAACACGTGTCGCACCATTCACAAGCACATCCCATTGCCTCCAAAAGGCCCAGGTCCCCACCATCTGATCTTTCGGAGCTGCTACCTCGAACGCATGAAGTGCAAGCTGTTCTGTGAGGAGAGTCGGACGCCTGCGCTCGCCAATCGTGCGCGGGAAAATCGTCAGCGAGTCAGACATGGGCATCGATGCTAGCAACCGAACGCTTCCGTAGGCATGTAGACCAGCTTGTCGCAAACAATTATCCATAAACACCGACAGCCATCGTGCGCCAGTGAAATGGTCCTTGGAGGAGCTTGTTGGCGGCGGATGAGCCAGGACCAGCAATGTATCATTCCTGGCTAGTATACCGCTGCTATCGCAATTCGAGGGGCCTTGTTCTGGAAAGTGTTCGGAAAGCACGCTCTGCCAGTCGTGTATAGAGTTTACGTCTGTCGAAAGGAGCTTGTAGCATGGGCGGCTCTCAGCCAAGGGCTCAAGAAGGGGCTTGAAGAAATTGAGATCTGGCTCGATGAGGACGTGTCGCCGTGGCTTTAGAAAATCATTGACTTTGGACGACAACACTCCAGCTCCAGGCCAGAGATCGAGGATGTCCAAGGGGCGGTTTCGCAGGAGAAAAGGCGAGAGGCGCTGCAGGACGTCGTCTACACATTGCATTTCACGCCAAGTTAGATCAAGTATTCAAGACGCCCGATTTGAGAGTACTAGACTAACCACATAATTTCTCACTGACGATATGCGGCTTGTTAGCCAGCTTTGAATTCCTGGCCCTGGGGAGGCATTTGTGCAGCGTCTTTGTGACGGGGAACTGAGCGACGGTCGACCATCGATTGACCTTGGGCATACTGAAAGGTGTAGAGGCGTCAGACTGGGAACAAGGAAGAAGCAGGCTGATTCTCCATCACTGGAACAGTCCGTCGACAAGGGACAAAGAGTGAATTGTCGATGTTGGAGAAAGTGAAGTTTTATTTAATCCGCCGGCGGAAACAAAGAGCAGAAGAAGGAAATTCAACCCCGCCGTTTCTCTCTCTCTCTCGATCATCTTTACGCAACCTCGACTCTCAGCATCCTCTTTATTCGCGTTCCTCTCCGTCATTCTCTCATATGTCTCGAGCTCTTCCCTGACCAATCCGTGGCTCTGGCGGATGGTACATAGCATTATTTATTATGCCTGACTCGAGCGTCTGTGACATCAGTCTCTACCTGTCCTCTGCTGCCTAGAAGCAACAACAACACCCCTCCGACTGGATCGATACTGCCTCTGCCTGTGGACTCTGCGATTGATTCTGACCACTTGATCCCGCTTTACTTTTCCAGGTCCCCGCAGTTATGGCTTCACATCTAGTTTCCTCTCCGGGCGCCGGCCCCTCTCCTCCCCAGAGCGTGGAGCAAATCACTCGTCTGGCCCAGGACTACGAGTACAACCCTTCAGTTCCCTTGCGGTATTGGCTTAGAACAGCAGCGACGATTATGCGCGAGGTAAGTTTGATCTCTTTCCTCCTCATGTCTCGGGACTCGACTGACACCCGAGACTCGGGGACGATAGGCTCGAATCTATCTACATGAAGGACACGACGAACAAGCATACCTCCTACTCTTCCGACATGCACAGCTGGTGCTCGTAAATCTCGCGAAACATCCTGATGCAAAGGGAGAAAAGGAGCGGAAGGGTCTTATGGCGGCCGAGAAGGAGGTCAAACTGAACCTGGAGATACTCGAAAAACTGAAGCCGCGGCTGACGAAACGATTTAATCAACATTCGCAAACAGCTCGTGAGCGTCATGCTCGCATACCGTCATCTCGTGCGACGAGTGCTGCTACATCTAGTCAACGACCGACTCCTCATGACCCCGCATTGTCAGGCGTGGCTGAACCTCTCGAGGCCGGCGAGAATAGCGAGTTGGCTGTAAAGCTCGCTCGGACTGAGATTAGCCGAAGAGCAACAATTAGAAATGCTATGCGACAGGCCAAAATCGGGACTGAGGATGAGTGGACCCGACGTTCTGCGGGGGTTTGGGGCGATTGGGAAGAGGCTCTACATCGAAATGAGGAACGGGGGCAGGGCCCGGATGATTTAAGTCGTCGGATTCAGGAGGTGAGGATCAACCTGGAAAATGGCCCACAGACAGGTGGCTATCGTTCCACTATGCCTGCAGCGCGTCCATCAAGCGTTGTGTCATCAACATCCACATACAAGTATCCTACTGTTCCGCGGCAGAAAGCTTTGGACGATTCGTTCCCTCCGATCATGAAACCCACGCGGGCAGATGCCCACGTCTTCATCAAGCCTCCAACAGTTCCCCCAAAGGACAACTTTCAGGGCAATCGACTGATTAGCCTCGACGGACCAGTGCCGCCACCCCGTCCAGACAAGATATCTTCAGAATATCTGTCGGGGGCCGCACTGCCAGCAGTCCCCGGAAAGGTCAAACCAGGAACAGACGATACACTGCGAGATCTGGACCCTTCTAGTTTTACGTTCAAGCCGTCCGCCTACCTTGAGAATGGAACTCCTCTCCGCACTGTCTTTCTCCCACCACAACTGCGATCCCACTTCCTGTCTCTTGCTGCGTCCAATACCCGGAATAATTTGGAGACGTGTGGCATTCTCTGTGGTACTCTGATCTCCAACGCCCTCTTCATCTCTAGGCTCCTTATCCCAGAGCAGACATCCACATCAGATACCTGTGAGACAGTAAACGAGTCGGCGATTTTTGATTACTGTGACTCAGAAGATCTAATGGTGCTTGGCTGGATCCATACGCACCCTACACAGACATGTTTCATGAGCTCAAGAGACTTACACACCCACTGTGGGTACCAGGTGATGCTACCGGAGAGCATTGCAATCGTATGCGCCCCCAGCCAGACTCCGGACTGGGGAGTCTTCCGTCTCACAGACCCCCCAGGGCTCAAGTCGATCCTGAACTGTAACCAGTCTGGCTTGTTCCACCCTCACTCAGAGACTAATATCTATACCGATGCGTTGCGGCCGGGACATGTGTTCGAGGCCAAAGGGATGGAATTCGAGACAGTTGACCAACGACCCAAGCGATGATGATGAATTAATGGCTGTATTCGCCTTTTTTTTCCTTTTCTTTTAGCTCTTAAATCATAATTCCCCATTTGCTTGAGTTTTGTTCGATTATTTCCCGGTGCATCACGGCGAGGCCCGTGGATATTTTGCCCTGTATATACATCTAAGCATTATTTCTGAAAGAAAGGAGGATTACCGATAGACTTGAACTGAGATAGTCATAATCTGGGACCAGGTAAGGGACAAAAGATGGTCTGTATTCGTTTGTAGCGCCCAATGCAAGTGTGAAGGTAAAGAAAGGTTCTTCCCCGCCAACCCAAAATCGCACTTCAGCCTCAACTCCGCCAACGCCATCATCGTCATCATCACCAACACCGTCACCAACACACGACTTTCTCTTCCATCCGGACTGTCATACGATCTCATATCCATCCCTCAATCCTCCCAATTGACCCATAAATATCTCCATCTCCATGTCGTCCGCCTCCCAGGGTGACTTGTCCTCCCACTCTCTCGCCGCCGCCCCCACCTCAACCCCAGGAATTGAATCTCCAGACAACGGCTCCAACGGCTCCAACGGCTCTGTTTTCCATCAATCTGCTGCCTCCTACCTGTCCTATCCTGTCACTCACGTCGTTTCTGGTCTCTATCGCCGTCTAACGGACCCTCCGAACACCAGTAATAAGAACAATTCCACCATGGGCCGTCCGCGACAGAATCCCAACCCCTCGTCTTCTGCTTCCTCCTTCTCTTCATCCTCCCAACCAGTCTTCACGCCTGTCCGCGCCGCGTCTCCCTTCCAGCCCCCACCTCTCACTCCTCTCACGCTCACAGGCGATACAACCAACCTACAGCAACAACTGCTCACCCGTGCGCTGGCTGAGGAGATCCGTCTACTTGTCCCCGCCCGCCTCCAGCTCGTTGACACTTGGCGTCTCGCCTACAGCCTAGACCGCGACGGTGCCTCCCTCTCCACCCTCTACCATAACTGTCATGAAATCTCCCAACGCAGCCCAAGAGCCGGCTACGTCCTCATCATCCGCGATGCTTCCCCCTCCGGCGCCGTCTTCGGTGCCTACATGACCGACCCACCTCACCCAGACGCCCATTACTTCGGCACAGGAGAATGTTTCCTCTGGCGCGCAAGCGTCCTCGCCCAACCCTCCGCCTTTCCCACCGACGGGCTTCACCCCGAGGATTTCTACGAGAAGGCCGGTCTCCCTCTGCCGCCGAGCGCAGACACCACCCACGCCGGAAGATCGACTACCCTCCGCAGCGAGAAATCGCTCTCCCCACACGGCCACGTCCTCGCGCAATCCAATGGCCGGTCCAGCGGTACAAGCACCCCGGACCGCATTCGCTTCAAGGCTTTCCCTTATAGCGGGGTGAACGACTACATGATGTTCTGTGAAACGGGTTTCCTCAGCTTGGGTGGGGGGTAAGCAAACAACCTTTTTTTTTTCCTCTTCTTTTCCCCCTCCTCGCTCTCCCTCCTCTGAATGTGCATGCTACTGACCCCTCTACAGAGACGGACATTATGGCCTCTGGCTCGACTCCAGTATCGAAAAGGGTGTTAGTGCCTCCTGCCAAACATTCGGCAACGAGCCTCTGTCAGACGAGGGCGTGAAATTCGATATTATCGGTGCAGAGGTATGGTACGTCGGTGCATAAGTTACGGTACATCATACTTTGAAGGGGCAAAAAAAAAGAAAGAAAGAAAGAAAGAAAAATAAAGGGAAGAACACTCGACTCGGCTTTTCCAATGTGATACTCTCAACCGACTTCTTCTCATCGTCTTTCCTGTGTTCTTCTATTTGGAACGATTGGAAGAGTCAACTTTGGCTGGCTGGTTGTGTGACAGTTATTTATATAATTTATACCCAGGCATGAAATGGCTGGTTTCCGTCATGTCTTTTGTCGTTGCGGAATCAATTTATATTTATTTATTTTTTGCTTAGGTGATTCGAATTGTGGCTCAGGAAAACAGAAAGAATGATATTGAAGCGTGCATCATTTGGCATGAACAACCACCAACTATATGTGATAACATCACCCAGAGAACAGTAATACCATTGCTTAAGCTCAATGCAAATCATGAGCTTCCCAATTTCACTATTATTCATGGCATTGTCTACCTAGCTACTTTATAATAATAAAAGAACCCCCCTATTATTCAGGACGACTCCTCACCATTCTGACCATGCTTAAGGAAGTATAAAAATGACAGATAACTCTTTTGGCTGCGATTAAAAGGCTGGAAGCAGCGAGTGTCACGATGGTTAAAGAAAAGAAAAAGAAAATAGAATAATAGGTAAATAATAAAATAGTAAGAGGTAATTGAAACAACAGGGGGTATGCAAACATCACAAGAAAGGTAGAATGGAAATCGTCACGAGAAACGTCACCGCCGTAAAAAAAAACAGATTCGAAACAAACCTTTCAACTCTGCTAGTAAGGAGAGTTAACGATATCATCCCTTCCAAGCCGGCTGCCCCATCTAGTACTGCGACGGCTAGGTGTGACAGGGCCAGCAATGCTTTCACGAGTGGGCCTCTGGAGACTCCTCTTTGCAACCATATTGACTTCATTCGGAAGCGCGACAATGACATTCTTATCCGAGCCAAAGCGGAAGTTGTCCGCCATGACGTCCTCAGAATAACGCTTAATGGTGTAGGGATCCTTGCGCCCAGAAATAACTTTCTTCAAGCTCCAAGTAATGATGAAAGGACCAGTAGCTGTAACAATCGAGGTCTCCTCACTATCAACACCGGTATTGAAACGCGCTGGAGTGAACGCCAATGGTTTCTTCGTTTCGTGTTGGAACTGCGCTACGTGGGCAGGCTGGAGACCAAGGCGCCTGGGTTGTGGCTTGGAATCCTTCGCAAAGGAACGCTCGAAACCAAGCTTTCCTTCATTCTTACCTTCCTTCTGCAGTGAGTCGATGAGAAGGAGGTAGGTTCGACAGGTAGCGAGAACCCAGCGGCCATCAGCAGACACGTCTAAGCCGATAATAGGTTCTCCCAGTGCGGGGATATGGGTCTTCGCATTGATGCCCAGACGGTCGAACATGCGAATATCACCTTTGTTGGACGCGACAGCGATGTAGCCCTTCTCTGTGGTAGCCAAAGCTGAGAAATCATTTTTGCTAGCATACTGCTTGAGGTCTGTATCCACGAGCTTGTTTCCAGTCACACGGGGATCGATCTTGAAAAGAGCGTTATGAGACGCTCCAACGAAGGTTTGGGCAGATGTCATTTGAGAAAATTTCTGCGGACAATCAGTACAAAATTTTCAAAAAAATAATTAAGAATAGGCACGGAAAAGAAAAACTTACACTTTCTGGGCCAAACGTTTGCACGGGAATATCATCATGGATCTTCCATTCATCGACGATCTTGCCATATTCCAAATCCATACGGAAAAGGGAGTTAGGATTGTCACCATTTTGAAGAATCAGGTTTGAATCTTCAGCATGCAACATGACCTTCTTAGGACTAAAAAGCTTTCCGTTGGGGGTTTCCACTTTAGAAATGTTGGTTGAAAATTCAAGATTATTGTCTGGAGTATGCTTGAATACTCCAATCTTCGAGCCACGGACAACGAAAGAGCGATCATGTTTGTAACCGACAGCAAGTTGGGAATTAACATTTCCATCCTCATCGCGTGTTACAACGTCGTCTTCTTCCTCGTCAGAATCGTAGTGCTCGCTGCGCTGGCCGTCGTATTTATCCTCTTCCTCCTCGTCTGCATCCTCCTCCTGTTCTTCAGCGTCCTCCATTGTCAGATCCTGGAAGGCGTCCAAGACATACTCCTTATCGTTATCTTTGACCTTGGTCCATTTAGCCTCATTTAATTGTTCCCAAAGGGCTTTCAATAGCCCCTCCTGGAATCTTTCTTCCGTTGTTTGGTCCTTGAAACGGAGAAGCCACGAATAAGCTGAGCCTTCCGCATCGTAATGGTTGAAGATGAAGGAAAGATATTCAAAATTAAAGACGGGGTTAATATCCGCAACCACAGCTTGCCCCAGCCATTCTTTATCCTCCCCACTGATCTGTAGCCAATATTGCCAGTCGCCGATTTCTGTGACGGTGGCAGTGACGTTTGAATCCTGGAGAACGAATGCCCCAGTTGAAAAATCGAACAAATGCAACTCTGCCTTTTCCTTGGCGAGAGTTTCCCTAGCTTCAGGATGGTCTGCAGAGGGTGGCGCGACAGTAGGTGCGTCTACACTCGCTGGTCTAAGTTGTTTCTTAGAGTGCGTATACTCAGCGTCTCTAGCCATGGCGGTAGAGTCTCCTGAAGCCAGCGAGTGGGCGCGCGATTTCGTCGGGGATGGGATGGGACTTGCTGATGGGATTGGTTTTTCTTCCTTGAAGGAAAATTCCTGTAGGCCCTCATTCGTTTCCTTCTGGGCGCTGCGGCGATACTTGCGCTCGAATTGACACTGAAAGGCAGCAAGCTCAAAGGTGGCAACTTTGTCTGACGGGACAGACGGGTCGCAGATAAACTCGAAGAGATCGCCCACGTCGCCACTCAGGTCTCTCCAGGCCAGTATCTTTGAGCCTCCTTCGCGCACCTCAGAACGGAAGTGGAGGGTTTGGTCGAGGAGGAAAGTTTTCTCGTCCTTGTCTATGCTGTCACTAACACCTTCACCGTCGTCGTCGTCGGCGAGCTCCTCCTCCCCTTCCTCGTAGGCCCTCTGGATAACAAGCTGGTACTGAAATTCCTGACCGGTTCTTCTGATCGATGCAGCGGCGTCCTTGAAAATGAGCTCCGAGTAACCTTTGGGTGAGTGTGGGCGGACCAGGTAAAGCTGGCCCTGGGGAATATCGATGATGGATTCCTTAGAGGTATCTCCGAACAAAAACTTGCTCACTGTAGACAATCAGCAAAGAGAGAAAGAGAGAGAGCGCAGTCAGCAATGAGGCCTCGACAGGTAGTAGGTTACTGACGATGGGGGGGGGAGAGGAAGGTTCAACGTAATGGCGGTATAGGGAAGGAGGGGCAGGTGGCGGGGTAAAGAGAGGTAAAAAGGAAAGAACAGGCAAGAGGAAGTGAAAAGAAGGAAGAGGAGAGGCTGATCACATACCACCACGGACAACAAACATGTTGATGGATTCCCTGGCTGCTGAGCAACAGCTTAAGAGCTGATATTGTTTGTTTTTGTAAGCTGCAGGTGTAGTAGGAAAAACAGGTTGCTCTAGAAGCAGGGATTATTTATATTATTGTTTTTGTGATTATCGTTAAGGAGAGAAGGAAGGAGTGTGGAAAAGAAGAGAGAAGAAAAGAGGTTGGAAGCTGTAGATGAGAGGATAGAAAGAAGAGGCAGAGAACTATCACCCAGGACTAGATTTTACACTCTTCACTCTTCAAGTGAAGCTGCTGAAGTCTTCTTTTTTTTTCTCTTCTGCCATAACAAAAAGACCAGCGAAATCAAAATAATGCATTATGTCATCGATCGTCCGGTGGCAACCGCTGTGGCGAGGCAACAATGTGGCGGTGCTGTTTTCCACAGCATACAAAATATATACAAAATACAAGCTATCCAGGAACAAGACAGTTATTATTAAAGACCTATCGGTAGGAATACTTCATTGTCCCATTTATCTACGGATACTTTTTAGTTTTGTTGAGACCTCCCTTCATCTTTTGAATCCGCAGCTTCTGCTTCACCAGCCTCGAGAACCGTCTCCTCTTGCTCCCCGCTGGATTCATCGCCAGAGTTCGGTGTTAAAGCTCCCTGCTCTTCTCCAGTGCTTCTCAAGACGCCGCCTTTTCGAGGCGGAAGGGTTTTCATAAATGCTTCTCCCCAATCTCCCAGCTCCAACCAGCGCACCATGATCTCCACTACATGATTTGTTGCCAGGACAGAGCGAGAATCCATCTGGATGTAGTCTCCAATAGGTAGTTTTGCAGTCCGGATGCCCATTTCTGTGGCTCGTTCGTAGCAGATTCCTTTGTGCCGATTCTTGTCGACTATGCCACCGATGATGTACGTACTGTACGGCTTGAGCTCTGCCAGTGTCTCCGGGCTGTCGCTGGACAGGTATACAATCTCTCCATCCTCCGGTTTAGCATCCGTCTTGTCTGCAAAAGGCCCCACCATCTGTCCCCCTTGGGGCCCCTGCATCCATTCGGTAGCCTGTTTCGCGGCTTGTAAATAGTCCTCCTCCATAAAGCGGACCCCTCTCCACTGTTCATGGCTCTTCCTAAGGACGGTGTCAAACCTCTCCTTCAGTAGCTTATTAAACGAAGACACGACCAAGTGGCTGCTATATGGCGCTTTATTGTTTTCAGAGTAGGAACGTGTGATCTGGGCTCCAAGAGAAATTCTTTCTTTCTCCTTCATCAGGTCGTCGAACCCACAATCGATGATCAGCGAGATCGGAAGTCGTGTTGGCCGGCGGCGACGATTCTGTATCGGGAATATCTTCCTCATTTCTTCGCGAGTATCCCGACCTTGTTGTTTGGCTTCTTCCCATGCTGCACGTTTTCGTTCCTTTCTCGCGGCGGCCTTTTCTTTGCGCTTAACCTTGCGATTTTCCCTGTCCTCCTCCCATTGCTCTCTCTGGCGGAGTTTCTTCAACTGCCTCTTAGACATTTGCGATGTAGCACCCTCCGAGCCATTTGCTGTTTGTGTCTGTCCCTCATTCGACGCCTCTTCGACAGGGGCCACAACAGAGCCATCATTGGGTGTGTCGACTTCGGTTTTTTGCACGGATCCAATGGCGCTAGTCATTACAGGTTCGGCTTGCGTGGACTCGTCGAAATCGAGTTTCGGTACTTTCCTGGGTCGCTCTTCTTCTTCCATTTTGATATGTGAAATTGAGACAAATAATTGCTGTCGTTTGTAGGTGAGGCGTCCGAACTGTCAAAAAATCTCCCAGCAGCTTCAAACGGCCCCACTTGCGGAAAGTCGATGTCGCTGCTTTACAGTCAGGTGATTTCTCCTTATGTTGCGCAGATCTGGGGTTGAGTATGAGCAATTCAATGCAATCAGTGTTCTGGCGAAAAACACTACCTACTAAATATGTAGTTGTAGTAAATACACCAATTGTTGACGAGCATTTACTGGTAAGTTGTACCTATACCTAGGTAGTTTCCCCAGTACTCGGACTATCCACCACCAATGTATAAGATCGCCAAACTTAGCTCATGAATTCATACACCTCACCAACTAGAAAGTAATATTTACCAGATTCAAATCAATGATACCCTCAGACTCTACCCAGAGAATCTTGAAATTGTAGCAGACAACCCCTTCCACGCCACCAGCCAATCGCATGCGTTCCAGCAGGCATTACCAAACCCAGCGCAGTGCACGTGACTCAGCCTCCAACTTCGTCCGCCAGCTTCAGCATCACCATCTCCATCCCATCCGGAAACCCCCCTCCTCTCACTCCAATTGAAGGCTGCCGTGTCCCGCCAGTCGCCAAAATGCCTCAAGATATGCCCCCGGCTGGGGGCTACGGGCCAGTCCAGTACAAGGTAACCCGCGACAACACAACCACCTCGATTTTCTCCCTCACCCCCCCAAGAAATCACAACGCAAAATCACCCACCACCCTGTTCCCCTCGGGGGAACATGCAATCGCCCTTCCTCTCCGACATACCCCACCGCTCTCTTCGCGGACAGAATGCTAACAAATTCGCGTACAGCGTAACATCCCCGCCCGCGGCTTCCGACCCGTCTACTACCTCGTTGGCATGCACCTGTTCATGGCCTATGGCTACTACAAGCTCTTCTACGGTATCCGGGAACAACAGTACGTGATATATTCCTTGCAAGAGAGTGAACTAGATATATTAACGTGGTGGATAGCGAACTCGCCCGTGAAAAGATCTGGGGCCGTCTCCATATCCTCCCCCTCCTCCAGGCTGAGGAAGACCGCGACCAGGTGCGTCGTCACTTCGCCGACAAGGCCCGCGAGAAGGAGCTTCTCGGCTCCGAGACCAAGGTTTACAACTCTGACCGGTATGTTTTGTCGTCTACTATCTCTCATTTTTGTTGTGCTTTGCTTGATCCCATGGCTAATTGGTGCTTAGCTTTGTCCGCCCTACATTCGCCTACACACCGTCCAAGGTTACTCAATAAGCGATCGATGGAATTGGGGAGTCGGTGCCGTATGTCAAGAGGAATATGGTTATGTGCGTTGTCGACGAAAGGGGTTCGATGGAGTTCAAAGCTATTAGATTTGCGAGCAGTTGGTTGCAGATGGGACCAGCCAGCTTTCGGGACGTTTCGGGGAAACATTGTACAATGTAGATATACCGTCTGGGAAAAAGGGCCAGACCAGTAACACAATGTGATTTCTTTTTTTTTCTTTTCTGTTACTGCTTGACTTGGGTACGTCTTATTGCTGGAAAAGGGTAGAAACGTACCTTGCAATTACCGAGGGTGAGTATCTGCAAAAAGCAATCATATTCCATTCAGTGGATATCTATAATTTTTTTCTTCTTCCCTAGGTATGCTACCTACTAAACCACCTCCAAAAGTACTAAGCTAGGCTACGTATGCAACAAAGTAATATAATAATATACAAAGCCAACATCGATGAAAAAGGGTAAGTAAGTAAAACGAGTCCGTTTCATCGGATGGATGGGCCTTTCACCTAACCAAACATATCCGCGACACCCGCTAAATCCGGCCCATCGTTTATGTCGACCTTATGGTTTTGTTGACCCTCCATTTCATTACTCATGTACCTTTCTTGGAGAGCGCTGCGCGCCTTTCTGCGCTCTTCTCGCGACCCCAGAATCTTGCCTTGCTCTGCAATGCTGACTCCTCTGAGGCCGTCCAAAAGATCGAGAATCAGGGCTCGCTGCTGCCGGGCGGATGTGGACCGGATCAGGGCTGCCTCTGTACTCGCCACACGCTGCTCATTCATGCCAGGAAGGCTGAGTATCAGTGACCGCGGCGTGGGGCTATTAGATCCATACAGGACCCAGATGGATGCAATGAGCTGAGCTAGGTCTTTCTGCATGTCCACAAAGTAAGGTTCGTGTACGGATGTTATACAGGCTTTGAGAACTTCGGATGAGATGAACTCGCGGATCGTGATTATTGTTGGCGAGTCAAGAGGCGGGGCAAAGTCTTGTAAAATAGATCGGATGACGCGTGTGATGATGCTACAGCACCGCGTATCACGCATACGAAGTGCATGGGTACAAAAGAGCATCACGGGCTCAAATATCTCAGGAGACGAGAGAACAAAATGCCGAATCGAGTCTGCAAGAGCTGGGGGCGGTTGTGGTGCGCTCGGATCTGCCGGTTCCTCATCAGGGTCTGTCATTCAATAGTTAGCTTTTTTTTTTTGAGCAGTATAGCCATCGCACTGCGCTTGACATACCTCCTCGCTGCGGGTCAAGAAGGCTGGCTACCATAATGACCGCAGAATATGTCAGCTGTCGAAGGATACTCTCTGATTTCATTTCATCTGCGAGGTTTCCATCTCCCAGCCCCTCCTTCCGTTGCTCAATAATATCCCATTCAGAAGTGACTTTTCGATCAATATTGGTGAACAGAGTAGACAGCATTGGGGGCAAGAATTGACTTCGGAAGCGGACAGGGCAATCGTCAATCAAACACCGAGAAATGTTAAGAAGGACTGAAAACTGATGGGACGAAAGATGTGGCGAGTCTTTGAAGAGCGCTTGTGACAAGGGTCCTGGTAGTTCTTCAAATCCGTAGAAATGCTCACGTAACCTACTCATACTGAACAACATCGAGTAGCAGGACTCTCTGACAGCTCGAATTTTGCCCCGAACTGAGGATGCGAACCCTTCGAGTGATGATCTCGAGGAAGTAATCTTAGCATAGAATTCATCCCGGCTCCCAGTAGATATTCCAGCTTGCCAGAATCTATCTGTCAGAATACGCTCAACCACCCCCCGCATATCACCAGGAAGCCCACTCCAATTTTCCGGGTTGTGAAAGGCGTGGGCATTGCTGCATGTCTCCGTTAGCTATGCATTTTTAAATAACGTCAAGTGCTTCTTCTTTACCTAACAAGTTGTAGCAGGGTTGGTAGGATTATCGGGATAATATCGTGCCATAAAGTGCAAGCAGTCTCATATGCCGGCTCTGATTTTTTAAGTTTATCTGTGGAAACCGCCAACATTGTTTTTGTGCCTCTCAATGGCAATTGCTATATGGTAAGTTAGCTTCAAAATCTTTGGAGCAAGGTTTGAGGTCAGATGCACCTGGAATTTTCTGGTCATTTCCTCTTGGACTCGTTTGCCTTCGAGATCTAAAGTCACAATAGACCAGTCCTCTTCTTTCTGTGCCTGGCGCGATTGCATATATGGGCCCACATTTTGCAGTCCAAGCATGCCGCAGAATCCTTCAAAAGTTGCGCACATATTTCGAAGTTCGTCTTCTTGCCATGCTTGCTTAATTGGTTCCACAAACGAGGACAGTCGGGACTGTCGTAAGTATGGATCGATATTGTTTGCTCGTTGCCTGGTGATGTTAGTATATCAGACAATGAAAAGTCAACGGGTCTAGATATAGTAATACATTATGATGAGGAGAACCGACGTAAGCTCCATATGAAGCTTGTCATCTACCCGGTTGGCCAAGGTGATCTCCTTAATCTTTGGTTCAAGGAGGTCATAAAAGGTCTCAACCAGCTCCAAGTTAGTAGGAACCCTAGGAAAATAGAAATCGAAGATGTGACAAAGCTCACAGAAAAATAATCAGCATAACGCGACGCAAGCCGCCGAAGCTCGTGGCTCGCCAATCCATGAAGTTCCTTTACAGCCTCCGAATAAGCGGGAAATTCAGGTTGGTCAGGAAGTCGCGTCATTAGGATGTACTCCAGAACCTTGAGCGCAAAGCTTGGTGTCTTATCAAGAGCTCTGGAAGAGATATCTACAATGAGTTTAATGACACGTTGCTTCAAAACCGGATCCTATTACGATTCGTTAGCCAGCTGCGTAAGACCACCCCAAGGGCGTGTGAGCAAACCTCAAAATTTCTCTGCATTAATTTGAATGCCCATGTTTCCAAAATAGCCTCTAAATCAGCTCTTCGCTGTTCCTATTGTGGAATTAGTAGGATATATAAGAACCAAGAGGAGAACGCTACTTACATCCTGCTGGGGCATTCGACCATGCGCCGCAACCCATTTATTATAGCCCTTGAGAGTTGCTTCAACAACCGCAAACTGGGTATCCGCGCGCATCAATGGTATCGAATTTTTTGAGAAAGATTTTACTTTGGACTTCGTTAGTCTTGATTTCGCGACTTGGTACGGCAGGCAGACTAACCGCTGAAGGGTTGGGCACCGTTGTACAGGTTGTCCAAGTTAGTGTCAACACCGGACAGAATATGCGGGATGGCTTCCTGTGGTCGTTTTTGAACAATGGTTTCAATTATGGATGAGCAGTATCGTCGATAATTCCCGACGAAAGCATGTCTTTCTGGAACGGTGTCAATGTCTTCGTTAAGGAACATTACAGTTTGGTCATCGGAGTCGGAAGGAAGAGACTCCCAGTGGACTAAGCGCTCAGTGCAAATGGTTAATAGTGGAGGGATGAGGTTGGTAACAACATCCGAGTTTCCAACTCTCGAGGAAGCTAATAGTTTAGACCAGACATGGAGGACAGGTATGGAGACCGTCAAACTGCGATGCTGAATAACGCTTATCATAAGATGAAAAAAAAATGGCAAGTTCACGTTGGGTGCGCTTTCAATAGCAAATCCTTTCTCTTCAAGGAACCCTGCAACATAAGAAATCATCTATGCGGATTGACATCAGTAAGCAAAAATCCTAGCTCAAGTCGGGGTCAGTCCATACCTCGGAGAGCTTCTTGGATATTGTGTATTTGGTGTCATCGGTCTCGTCGGGACCAACAATGGACCATTCATATAGTTTCTGTAGTACACTCAAGGAGTCCGTCTCATACATCAAATGCACAAGAGGTTGAAATCCATCGACATCAAAACTAGACCTGGAATATAAAGCATGCAATGCCTCGACAGCAGCCTGTATAGAACGGATTAGCGCTAAATTCCCGCGAAGGAAGGAGCAGCCGCGTATGGACTTACTAACAGCACTTGCTCGTCATCACAAGTAAATGCCCTGGCAATACTAGGAACACAACCGGAGGTGAGGATGGCTCGGGGTATTGACCAAACCAGCGCTGACTTTAAAGTGGCTAGGGCTTTGAGTGCAGAGTCTTTTGCCTGCTTGGAATTCTGTATGTTCCCAATGCAGTCCTGAAGAAACTCACAGATGCGAGAAAGCCAGCCCTCCGTTCCACAGCGCATTTCCACCTGGTTATCCCGCTTTGGATAGACCTCCTCGAAGACAGCCAAAGGGGTACAGATCTCAACCAGGGCCCGATTGAGGTCTGTTCCACGCAGCGAAGACACCGTGTCTTCTCGATAGAAGATGTCTTCTGATAGGGTCTCTAGGATGGATAAGACCAGCTCCTTGTGCACAAGACTAGCGCTCCAGAACTGAACGAGGGTTTGGTCCATGTCAAGCCAATCCAGGGCCCAGCTCCTCTTCGCGATCTCTGCCCATAGCTGTGAAATCTTGTTCCGTATATATACGGGGTCCTCGGGTTGAATAGACTCGGCAAGTTTGAGAACCATGTCCCTGAGGCCCACGACCTCGTCCGAGGCAGTAAAAGAAGTGTGGCGCAGGACATGATCAAGTAGAGTCAACCCAAAGTAGCGGACCAGTGCATCATTTTCCTTGTTAGAAGCCAGGAGAAACCCATTGCGAGCGGCAGAGCTACTTTCCTTCTGCGATTCGACAAATTGCAGAGCCTCTCTGCGAAGCTCATTTGTTGATGAGGGGTTGTGTATGAGCTCAAGAGCACGAACAATATCAGCCATGCGCCCATCCCCCAAACTCTCTTCCGCGGCCATCTTTTTGCCGCGGGCCAGTTGCCCCCAGACCAGAGTCTCTATACAGTGCCAAAGAGGAACTTAATTTATAGTTCAATTCTTCTAGAATTGCAGGAACAAATTTGCATGGTCCAGGGTCACTTTCAGAGAGGTGTTGCTGATTTATTTTTTTTTTTTTTAAAAAAAAATTCTTATTCCTGCGTCAGTAGAAAGGACGAGAAAAAAAATCAAAGGTGTTCTTCTTTTCCTTCCCGTTTTTTCCCTTTATTTCTTCCCTCTTGAACACAGGGTGCTAAGGAAATAAGAATGGGCAATAAATCGCGCGGTGACCAACAATAATCACGGTCAAATTTCGGGCAACACGGCAGTCAATAGTAAGTAGCGCCGCGTGCGTAGCTTGCGGCTCTAGTGCGGCCTGACTTCCCCAGATGAATGGCCTGTATGAACAGGATTCTGTGCAGAAAGGGGCGAGGGAAGAGACAGTCAGTGGCTTTCCCCAGTGTCGTCAACCTGAATCTGGGCCCGATTCTTCAGTTATGACGAAGGCGGGGGTTGTGTTGTTGGGGATGGTTTGGGGGAGGGAGATAACGAGGGGGCGAGAGAGGGAGAGGGAGGGAGAGAGAGATAGAAAAGACAAAGCAAAAGGCAGTAATAATTCTTCCTCCTAATAATAACAATCATGAATGAACGGATCCTCAGAGTTGCAGCTGGAGAATTTTCCACGCGCTGTCGCTCCAATCACCACACCGGCTGCGAGGGGCAGATGCTCACCGCTTCGGCCTTATCGATAGCGCTTTTCTTTCCCTGCCTTCGTCTAGTAGTAGGAGTAGTAGGGCCTAGGTAGATAGAAATAATACTCTGTTGTATGTATATAATTAAGCTGACTAGAAGACAGATGGCTCTCAGAAAAGGAAACGGAAAAAAGAGGAAGAAAAAAGAAAATGCTCCAGAAATGCTCCAGAAACCTGCCTGGAGACTCTCTACATAACGGTGCATCCCTGGTTCTGGCACATCTGCAGGTAGCTTAGATCCTCCGCCGACGGCCCAGTCACCTCGCCTGGCTTGCGCTTGACTCCCTGGATCTTGATATCCTGCTTGCCATCGGAGTGCCACCATTGGAGTATCTGCACCTTGACTGAATTAATCTCTACAAAATCGATCGACCACTCTCCAGAGCTAACTGTCACCCCAGTGAGCGTCTCAGGGAAATGGAAGTCAGGAAGGTAGATCTCTGTTGGAGCTTCCTGTCCCTGAGGAGCCTTATTCCCAACTAAAGTCATTGTAAAGGTACAGTTCTTTAAATCAAACACGTAGTTTGATATCAGCCCATTGGTGACAATGGGGCTTGGGCGGATGTATGCTTCAGCAGCACGGAATCCGACCTTACCTTCGTCCAGCTGGGAGACCTCCGACGTTATGGATGGACTCTGGATAGTATCCTTTAAATTGCGGGGACTGATTTGCTGGCTGGTGATCTGGCTTTGGCTAGATGAGAAAGAAGGAGAACTGCGTTCCAACGTGACAAGTTTCCCGCTGGGAAGCTCAAGGTCATCAACAGAATAGATAGACAGATCCTCGCCATCCCAATGGTCGCCCCACTCATGATCATTCTGCCAGACTTTAGCTGCAGTCCTCGTAGGGAGAACATATGATGTACTCAGGCTAGCGCCATACCTTTGCTGTATAGTTCCACAAGGTGAATCCATTGGCAGTACTTCCTTCCAGAGCGAAATGGTTGGCATCCATGGCACTGGTCTGACTACTGTAGTCTCCAGTTTTATATGCATACTTATCATCCATGTCGTATGGAATTCCAATTTCCGTAAAAATCAGAGGGTGGTTGCCCATGTATCTCAAACTCTCATCCCTTAAGAATTTGAGCTGGTCACGCAAGCAATTTCGGATAGCTGATTCTCCTATCTTGACCGCAAATGCTGGAGTAAGATATTTGCCACGGAGAACGCCAATCACATCCACATTGTACAATCGATTCCTGTCATGGTCAAAAACTATATCCAGAGAAGCGCAAGAGCCACATTTTTCAACATACCAATGCTTTGACATGAGGGTGAGTCCGTCATAGTAATGAACGGCGTGGACCATGTTCGGATCATCATCAACAGAGCCCTTCAGGTCAGGAGGAATTTCCATGACAGGGGGCTGGCACAACATGATTGAGTCAGGCCACACACTCCTGATCGCATCCTTATACACCCTGTAGTGTTCTAGAAAATATGAATTGGTAAATTTGTCGTAGTCCAACGGTTCACCGGTGCGGGGCTTCTTAGAAAAGTAATCTTTCTGTAGGAGTTCATCCGACGAGGGGTCCCAAACCCCATGCTGAGCCCAGATACATTCTCCTAGTTTCCAGCCAGGGTCCCTCGTCCAACCATAGTGGGCATCGTCATAGGTAGCTGGCAGCCAGGCTGATTCGCCTTCCGGATCCACAAGTTCTCTGCCAGTCTTCTGAGGTCCAAATCCACCGAATCCCCAGGTCAGCTCTTCGCAAGCTCGTCCTGAGCCTGTCAGCATGGCTTGGAAAGCAGTCGGTGAGGTTCCTAGCTGGAGCTGCTGGTCTGGGGGTATAACTGATATATCTTGAATGCCAATTAGCCCCCTATGAGGCTCGTTCATGCTCTCCCATCCAATGACCACGTCGTTCTCAATGTCCCCAGCTTCATGGATCTTCTGTGCAAGGTATCTGCATGCAGCGATAAAATGGCTCTGAAGATAATCTTGGATATTCATGCCATCTATTATTGCCTTAGGTGCAAAATCTCGCCCTCCCCAGAAGAGCGTGAACATTGTTTGGCAAACCAGTCTCGTATAGTTTGTACTCCATATCATTTTCGGGAACTCGGATGGGACGTCGTATGTATTCTGAACTAGAGCAGCTTGGGTGCTTTTAAAGCCTCTAGGGTTCAGGCCCGCAGCGTAGAGCGTCCAGGCAGGAGCACCAGATCCTCCCGATAGTCTTGACCACTATGAGGAGTCAGTTGGTGCATTGCAGCAAGCCCAGGAAGTAGCGTTAAAAACCTACCACATCCTGGTGTGGATCCATAAACACGTAAAACTGGTATTGTTTTGCAATGCGGAGAACCTCAATCGTGAAGAAGATCCATTCATCGTCATATTTCCCTGGACCCTCGTGTTCGATCGCTTCCCATGTAAAAATATATCTTATAGTATTGTACCCCCATTTACATAGTCTTGCAAAGTGGATGTGTGCATCGTCAAGCGCAAAAGGCCGACCGACAAAGGAGACATTATCGGCGTCGAAGAATCCGTCCGAGACGTAGGAAGGGATATCGGGAACCTTGGGGTATTTGGCTTCACCAGCAACATTTATTCCCCTTATAGTTATTTCTCTATTCTGCGGATCCTTGAAAGTCTTGCCATCGATTCGAAGTCGAAGAGGACTCATCTCTCTAATTCAGTCGATTCGCGGAAATGAAGGTATCGGTGAATAGGTAGATAGAGAGCGAGAGGGCGCAAGAGAGGTCTCTGCTGTGAATAAGCAGTAGAGTCTGATGTATTAAAGATAAGCTAGACTTAATGCAAGAGTTCATCTTCGTCAAAGTCAGTGAATTGTCAAATGGATTGGATGTGAGTGTCCCGAACGCACCCAGTCTAGGCAAATAACTATAGTAGAAAGGAGATGGTCCGGAGCTGTCGGTCAAAGATTAGATACTCCTCATATCCTTCATGCGATGAGAGGATACACCGCTGATTTAAACAAGATCAGCCCACAAGAGGTCAACCCAACCAAAGCCCGTCAACTCGTCCTGTTTGATGAAGGAGAGAAGAAGACTGTAGTCAGCCGTGCGGAGACGAGGTGTTGCTGCGATAAGCGGTCTCTGACGTACTCAAAGTACAGCATTAAATAAAACATCCCGCGCTTGGGCTTCCCCACCACAACCGTGCCTTTTCCCAACCCAACAGGTCGACCGTCGGTGCTCGGTAGAGTCATCCAAAGATTGCAAACGAACCTGCACTTATCTGGCCAGGTCATGAGGCGATTGCTTCAGGATGTCAAGCAAGGCTGCCCTCAAAGAAGTGCGGACAGCGCTGGACTCGAAAAATTTCGAGCTTGCAGCTGAGAAAGCCAAAGCTCTGGTTCAGCAGCAACCCCAAAATTACCATGCGTACGTGGGTTCAATCTACTGGCTTACTGCTGCTGTCGTTTAGTCTCTTGCTAAGTTTTTTTTCTGCAATTAGGAACGTTTTTCTGGGTCTTGCACGAGATAAATTAAACCGCTATGATGATGCAGAAACGGCATACCTTGCGGCTACTCGCATAAAGAGCGATGACAAGACAGCTTGGCAGGGACTTATCAGCCTCTATGAAAAGCAAGGAAATCAAAAGCTTGAACCATATCGTGAAGCGGCCATCCACCTCGGTCAAGTCTTTGCTGATTTGTACGCTTGTGCTTCGGCTCCCTCGTGATAACCCTGAAATCACTAATTGAATACCAGGGATGACAAACACCGATGCCAGGATGTCGTGGATAAGTATGTCAGGTTCGCGAAGAAAAATGGAACCCGCTTGCAGTATAAACGAGCCCTTGAGTTGCACCTCCCCACGAGCCCCCTCTACAGTTTCCTCGAGGGGCGTGTTCCGAACCCCGCTCACACCTATTTACGCCTCATCGAGATCGCCGAATCGGAGGAAAGGGAGTTTGTAAACCGGGAGATCGGAGAGCGGAGGACTCGCCTCGGTGCACGAATCGACCAAGTCACGCTCGAGGTAAAGCGAGACGCCTATAAACGCAGCGAACTGGAAGACCTTTATCGTGGAATAGTGAATTGGTCCCACGATGACCAGATTCGGAGAACATACGAGGAGAAGTTGCTGCAGCGCGCTTACGATACCCTTTCTGTTCTTCCCGCAAATGAGAAAGATGCAAAAAGGGAAGAGGTGTTGCAGGCGGCTCGTGATATGGTCATTATCAAGCACCCTTTTGAACTCGCTTGGAAAACTGTTCTAGAATGGCAAGATATAGATAATTTCTCTGAGTGGGATCGCTCTTTCCTCGTGGACTTCATTGAATTCTTCCCAGAAGATGGTCTTTCCAAGGTCCTTAAAGGCTTCTTAGCCAGCGACATCTCTCCATTCCCGAAAGAAACAAAGAAACCGAATGGACGGGAGGCCGAGAACGCAAACGGAGAGAGTGCCAACGGGGAGAATAATGAGCTGGCAGCTGAGGATCGCCTGATCCTAATGGTCGAGGGCCTCGAAATTTCATCGTCTTCAGTTGTTGCACACCGGATAATGGGTGAGCTCTATCTGTCCCTTGAGGAATACGACAGCGTTGTCGACGTCTGTCGTAAAGGGATCCAAACCCTACAGGATCTCGTCAGAAAAACAGGACTGAGTCTCCAAAATACTACTGATTCCTTGAACATAACACTTGCAAACTCCCTTATTTACTACCAAACCCCACGGAATCATCCCGAAGCCCAGAGGATTTTCCAAGATATCCTCAAAAGGCGCCCCACCTCCACCAGTTGTCTGCTCGGAATTGGCCTGATTCTTGAAGTTGACGAGGATTACCCTGAAGCCGTCAATTTCCTGGAGCGTGCTCTGGCCCGGGACCCCTCGAATATCAAAGTTCGCGGTGAGTGGTCTTGGTGCAAGGCACTTAACGGCGACCTTGAATCCGGCCTTTCGGGCCTTCAGGAGGTGCTTGGTGAACTAGAAAGCACGCACTTGCAGAACCGAGAATTCAAAGGTGAAATACTCTACCGAATTGGATACTGTCAATGGGAAATAGACCCGTCATCTACTGCACGTAAGGATAGGACCGGTGCCTACGCCAGCTTTCTCGCATCAGTCCAAGCGAATATCAACTATGCCCCGGCATATACGAGTCTTGGTATTTACTACGCAGACTACAAGAAGGACAAAACAAGGGCACGCAGATGTTTCCATAAGGCGTTCGAATTGTCAGCTTCGGAAATCGAAGCAGCCGAAAGACTCGCGAGAACTTTCGCTGACCAAAAGGAATGGGACCTTGTTGAGGCCGTTTCGCAACGTGTTGTCGACTCCGGTAAGGCGAAGCCTGCACCAGGCTCGAAAAGAAAGGGATACAGCTGGCCGTACGCAGCTTTAGGCACAGTTCAAATTAACAAACAGCAGTACTCTAAGAGTATTGTTTCGTTTCAGGCAGCTCTGCGAATCTCGCCGCGTGACTACCACTCATGGGTTGGTCTGGGCGAGAGTTACCACAACTCTGGAAGGTATATAGCTGCTATGAAAGCCTTTGCACACGCCCAGGAGTTGGAAAATACGCTTTCGAAAACCGACAAGGAGCAAACATGGTTTGCCCGGTACATGCTAGCCAACGTTAAACGGGAATTGGGCGAATATGATGATGCTATAAAAAGATATGAGGAGGTGTTGAAATTCCGCCCGAATGAGCTCGGTGTGACGATCGCGTTACTGCAGACACTGACGGAAAGCTCCTGGAATAGTCTTGAAGCTGGTCTTTTCAACGACAGTGCGGAGCTTGCACGCAGGGCTATCATGGTGGCGAAGTCGCTCGCAATCGAACGAGTCGACATCTTCAATTTATGGAAAGGTGTGGGTGATGCATGTACAATCTTTTCCTATGTGAAATCAAAAGCAGGCAGACTGCCAATCGATGATGTTCAAACCTTGCTTGCGACGCAGCTTGAGCCTACGGCTTTTGATATTCTCACCGATGTCGATGAAGTGGGAGAGAATTATTTGTCTTCGCTGAAGGACGAGAACGAGACATCTCATCTGTCTAACAAGGGGATATACGCCTCCATACTCGCGTACAAACGTGCCATACAAGTCTCGCTCCAAGACGTCTATGCCCAGGCGGTTTCCTGGTACAATCTCGGATGGGCAGAATACAGGGCCTACAGATGCATGCGAACGAGCTCAACTACAGGAGGGAAGAAACAATCCCGTAAATTTTTAAAGGCAGCAATGCGATGTTTCAAAAGAGCCATTGAGTTGGAAGCTGGTAATTCAGAGTTCTGGAATGCCCTCGGAGTCGTGACATCGAGCATGAGTCCTAGAGTTGCACAACACGCCCTCGTGAGAAGTCTCCATCTGAATGAGAGAAGCGTGCAAGCCTGGACCAATCTAGGGGCGCTCTATTTAATCCATAATGATGTGCAGCTTTCCAATGAGGCATTCACACGCGCGCAGTCGGTCGATCCAGACTACTCACAAGCCTGGATTGGGCAAGGTCTATTGGCACTCCTATTTGGAGATCCACGAGAGGCCAGGGGGCTGTTCGAGCATGCCTTTGATATTTCCAAATCATCATCATCCTTACCGAAACAGCGATATACAATTAGCTTATTCGACCATCTCGTGGCTGATTCCTCAGCATCGAACGAGGTCTCCCAGCTCATTCAACCTTTTTTTGCCCTCCACCAGCTGACCAGCCAAGACCCTTCAGATCTGCCGTTTGTCCATCTCTCCTCTCTCTTTGCTGAAAGAATTGGAGAACTCTCCGACGCCGAATCCAGCTTGCGGAGTCTCTGTGCCCATGTTGAAGCAGAATATGAGGTGTCTGAATCCGCGTCGTCTCTCTCAAGATTCGCACAGGCAAATGCTGATATCGCTCGTGTTCTGCTTGCGCGCCAGGAATTTGAAGAGGCTGCAGAGAAGGCTGAAATCGCACTTATGCTGTCTGGAGAGGATGATGCCGACAAGTTTGAACCTGAAACGTATAGGAACTTGCGCTTATCGGCACATTTAACAGCTGGTCTGGCACATTACTATCTGCGGTCTATGGATAATGCAATTGACATGTTCCGTGATGCTCTTCAAGAAGCTGATAATGCGCCCGAAGTCGTCTGCCTCCTCGCGCAGGTCCTATGGGCCAAGGGTGGAGAAGAAGAACGGGCCGTTGCTCGCCAGCAGTTATTTGAATGTGTTGAAAGTTACCCGGACCACGTTGGAGCCGTCACTCTTTTGGGTGCGATCGCACTTCTTGATGATGACAAGGACGCCATTGAGGCTGTCGAGGCTGATCTGCAGAACATGATCACAAGGGACGATATTGAGATTCACGAAAGATCCAAACTCGTGAAGCTGTTGACTGCGGTATCTACTCTTGGTCTTGCAGATAACTCTGGAGTTCCAGAGGAAACAAGACGTGTTGGAGAGGCAGCAGCAGCGGTGATGCGAGCCCCGTATGACCCACAGGGCTGGATAGAATTGTCCTCAGCCACGCAGGAATCATACCCGGCGGAAATGGGCGTCAAAAGAGCCTTACGGAGCGTTCCTCCCCGGGCCAATCTTGAGGCTGGTGACCTCTCTGCTGCATACGCGCAGACTGGAAAGGCGAATGATGCACTGAGGGCAATCATGGTGGCGCCATGGATGCAGAGTGGATGGCAGGAACTTAGCCATATGGTTTCTTCGACCACGTAGGTTTCGGACGCAGTCCGTCAATGAAGGAGTCTATATAGATAACCAAGCCAAAGTATACCTATACTTATATCCCCACATTAGAAACGAAGTCGAAATATAACGGCGTTGATACGTACTTGGAATATCTCCAACTAAGATTGTCCACTCTCAGTAACCGTGATCTTTTCCAGCAGCCTTGCCTTCCTGGTAGTTCTCCACGCTTGATCCATAGCCTCTATCTTACCCCCCAGGAGAGTCACACTTTCGGGTGTCAGTAAGATTATACCACGAGCCACAGTCACATCGCGCAAGAGCAGTTTTGCACCGATAGACAGTTTATTAACAGTAACCCCAGCAACTCGCTTTACTTCAATAGCCACTGCCCTGGTGCCCGCCGTATCCTGAAGAATCAGCCGATGGGGCCCATTGCTATCGGTGGCTGGTCCACTGGCATTATTATCCTGATTCTCATCACCCACATTGACCGTCCGCACAATCTCGCGTCCCCGTATGGCTTCCCCACGTTCCACGCGCTCGATGGCTTCAACCTGGTTCCATATGCTGGTGCCGATGTCTTCGATATCCAGGACCTGCACGGGGATGGGGCCTGGTAGCTGTCTCTCCTGGTTAGAGGGGTTGAATACGTCTGGAGGCAGGACGGAGGAGTCATTCCCCTGTACGAGGGATTCGCGGATGTCTGAAGTGAGGACGCGGAACAAGGCTGTCTGGGTTAAGGCTGAGACGGGGATATTGCGTTGTAAAGCGCTGGAGGAGGAGAGGAAATTGCGAAGCCAGGTTGGGGAAACATGGAGGGATTTGCTGCTCAGTAGCTGCGAGGCAATCTGGTCTTGTAGGCTCGCCATGGGATATCAGTATATTCAGAGTTGTGCTGGGAAAGTGAAGCTGTTCTGAGAAAGATTGAAATTGAATAGTTAAATAAAATTGGGAGATTTATTAAGTAAATTCCGCTGCGGAGCAAATCTGGGGAACGAAGTTAGGCCGGCGCCAGACAGACAGACTTCCCAGCTGTCCTTCTTCTCCTTTCCCACGTCTACAGACTTGTCCTTGCGCATCCTCTGCATCTCTCCCTTTGTCGTTTATTCTTTTCGTTCTCTCTTCAGCCAGCTCAACAATGTCAACCCTGTCTTCTCCGCGCCCCTCTATTGCCTCATCCCGAGCGCACTCGCCCGCGTCATCACGTCGCCCGTCTCTCGACACACTAAACACCAACATCGGAGGCAGTCTCAGTGCTGCCTCCACGCCCTCTACAGCTCGGGCTCTCTCTCCATCCCTACATCCTCCCCGCCGCAACCGCGCAGCTCTTCGTGACTACTACAATCTGAGACCCTCCACAGCCGATCCATCCGGGACTCGACGGTCCCGCAGTGTACCCCGACACACCGACGCCGGCGACATCTCGAACCCTTCTGTTGTGACGACGGGGACAGAACTAGACAGCCCGGACTTTGACCCCCAGCGCTACGTGAACCAGCTACTCGCTACCTCTTCACTCTCGACAATTTTGAAAGCGGAGAATACGCTCGTCGGCGACATCCGCACCCTGGACGGCGAGCGCAAGGCCCTAGTCTACGATAATTACTCCAAGCTAATCCGGGCCGTTGAGACAATCGGGAAGATGCGGCAGAGTATGGATGAGCGCGGGGCTCCGCTGACGATGACGAAGACATTGGGGCCGGCCATCGCATTCGTGGCGGAGACTGCTGGAAGTCTGATTCAGGAGGGAGAGGAGCTCCGACAACGGATGAGGGAAGCAAAGATCACAGATGGGTCCTCTTCAAGCAAGACGGCTGAAAAGGAGACCGTAAGATGGGTTCTCGCTGCACCGGAAAGGCTACGAAAGCTCGTCGCGGACGGCAAAATGGACGAGGCCGAAAAGGATTGGGAGGAGGTGGGTAAGCTGCTGGACAAGTGGCAGGGGGTAAAGGGGGTGACTGAAGTCCGTGAGGCGTGCGCAAAGGCTATGCAGAGGGAGAGCGCCGAAGCTGCTTGAGCGATACCTAGGCAGGTTTACATCACTTCCAAACTTTACCACAGGCCTATGTCATAGAGCCTGGGCGGGGATGTTAACTCACCCAGCCTTCTAGAAACGTCATCTAGCACCCAACAAGGGCGACCTGACTGTCACTCAACAGGACTCTTCAACGGTGCAGCAGTAGATTGCGCTATCTGTGGCCTGAAATCAAGCTTCAATAGTTGTCGGATGAAGCTGTGGACAACGGGGAATACCATATAACAACGCCAATCGACCAGCTCTGAAGATATCAAGGAAATTTCGAAACACATGATACCCAGGTTTGCGCGTTTCAAGGCATCCATTAGAGAATAACGACCATAGAGTCATCATTTCATATCATTAGCGTTACCTTACCATTAATATTCAATCGAGCAGCGCTCTCACACTTTCCCAGCCAAAATATCCTTACTCGAAAACAGCGTAGGCTTCAACCCATACGGATTATTCGCCATGATATCCAGATGCGTCAAGACATCACATTTATAGTAAATCGGTCTTTCGCCGCTTCTCACCAGATCCAACTCCACAAGCCTCATCAGAACCCGCCGCACATCCTGCACATCCTCGAAATCCCGCGTATAAATCGCAATCAGCCGAGTCCGACCCTGTCCATCATCCACCGCGACTTTGGCGCCGAACCCCAGTTCCCCGCGCATCGTAGCAGCCGCAATAACGCCCCAGTAGAAATCCACCTCCTCCGCAGTGACAAACAACATCCACTTCCCCGTCACCAGACCAGTTTCCCGGGCCAGAGCAAAGATCCGCCGTCTCAACTCCTGTCGCAGTGGACTCAGCTTCCGTGTTAGGGACACACCGGATACAAGTCCGGAGTGATCACGCTGGAACTCCGCCTGGGCCTTTTCGTTCTCGAAGTGCCGTAGGAGCTAGGTTCCCTGGGATACAAGCGATGGGATATCCTGCTGTTTTGTGTCTGTACGGTCGGGGTTTGAGGCGTAGATCCATGGGCCGATGGCAAGCGCTTTTGTGGAGGAGGGGGGGAGGTGGGCCAGGAAGTCAGAGCTGGATTCGTGACGGGCTGGTCGGTTTGGGGGGAGACGAGGTGTGGGAATAGAGTCGATGTCCATGGGAGAGTCTGACATTGGGATCTTCTTCGTCTTGGAATTACTATTATTATTATTAGTAGTAGTAGTAGTAGTAGTAGTAGTGCTTGGAGACAATCCGTAGAAACTGGAGTCCGGAGAAAACACCTCGGGGATGGGCATCTCGCAGTGCTTTAAATATACTTTGGTCAAAGAGCTGTCGTCATATATGGTACATTCTTTTTCATCAACAAAGCTCTTTTCTCCTTCTCAACCTCGTCTTTCAGTGTATTTCTGTCCTAGATTATATAGCTTGCTTTTTGTCTACAAGGTATCACCAACAACAGACATCATAGAACCTGACACATTTACTCTATTCACACCCCAAGCCTGTATACTGATTTGTAGACATAGAGATATGAGATATGTTGCTGGTGATGAACTGCCAAGACCACAGGAATCTGCAAACTCCACAGTGGATGCGGTGATATCATTTTGAAGAAAGCATCAACAGTTCATTGCTTTGTATACACATCAAGCAAAGTGTATACTTCTAATCAGGGAATGACCACGGCGCATTCGACTGGGTGACTCCAAACGCACTACGCACTATGGAATCGCCGCAACGTCCCTCATCGACAACCACCGTCTTCCTCGACCAGCCACCAAGCTGTCTCCAGTTCTGTCCAGCGACACCTAATCAGTTCGTCGTAGGGACTTACCTCCTCTCCGAATCCAAAGATGCAGACGGATCTATCCAGCAAACAAAGACTGGCAGTCTGCAGCTCTGGCAGCTGAACCCCGAAACCGACACACTGTAACCACCCACCCAAGAAAACCCAAAGAATTAACATACAAAACTAACAAAAGACATACAGAACCCAAATCCAAAGACTCCCTCTGCCACACGCAGTCTTTGACCTCCACTTTCACCCAAGAGACCCTTCTCTCCTGGCGATTGCAACAAGCGCCGCCTCCGTAGCGCTCTTCACCGTCTCCGCAACAGAAATCACCCATATATGGACCCGTTCTGTGCACGAGGACCCGTCTATCCCAGCCCTCTTCCTAGCCTGGGCCCCAGAAGGTTGGTTTGCGCACCCAAAAGCCGATGGATTCGCAGTCACCTTCTCCGACGGCCGAACCAGCGTTTTCACCAACGACAACGACAACGACAACGACAACGACAACGAAATAAAAGAACTAGACACATTCAACGCAAAACAACCCATAGAAATCTGGTTCGTCGCTCTCGCCTCCTTCCCCACCCGGGAGCCATCCAAAAAGACGACATCAAGATCCCCCTACCTATTCACAGGCAATGACTTCGGATCCCTGCACACAAGACGTTTCGAAGCCATCACCACACACCCAGAACCGTCCCGTGAAGAACCCCACCTCGAGACCACCGTCGTCCTCCCCCCCGTCATCCTAAACGTCGATGATAGAGCGCGCCACCATACAGCAGGCGTTACCTCCATCCTCCCCTTACCTCTCCCGCTAACGGATGGTGCGCCGTGGGTGCTTACGGGGAGTTACGATGAGTATCTGAGGGTTTACCATGCTAAGCGTGCCGGGGCTGTGCTTGCAGAGATGTGTCTTGGTGGTGGGGTTTGGCGATTACAGTTGCTTCGGGGTGTGGCGGGTGTGGATGGCGCGGGATGGGATTTCTTGGTTCTTGCTAGTTGTATGCATGCGGGTGTGAGGGTTGTTAGGGTTACGTGGGAGGTGGAGGGGGGTGAGCCTCGCGCTGGAATTGAGGTTTTGGCTGAGTTTACGGAGCATGAGAGTATGAATTATGCTTCGGATGTGTGGAGGCGGCCTGGGTATAGTGATTTGGAGGGGGGGGAGGGAGGGTCGGAATTGTGTGTTGTGTCGAGTAGTTTTTATGATAGGAGGGTTTGTGTTTGGCGGGCTACAGTGTGAAGGTACGTACTACCAGGGAGTAACAAGTAAATACTCTGTATGGAAGATGTTTAGGTTTCCAGTCGTTGCGAAATCAGCGCTCTAAAAGAAAGAAATAAAAGGATCATGATGCAAATGATAGCCAATACACCCCACCGGGAGACTGAGAATAAAGGGGGAAAATGAGAGATATATGCGTAGATTATTAAACAATCGTCTCTAATTCTCGGGCGTACCCGATCGCATTCTCGATGATTGTGCCGCTGGCTACCAGGATATCCTTCTCAGAGCGTGCTGCTGCCTCCGGTTCGACAGGGAAGTATATCCTTCCATCACGTAGAACCCATCCGCGCTGCTGGGCAAATTCTATCACCGCACCTTCAGACTCAAGGAAGAGGAGGTTCTTGGCGTTGGAAATGGGAAGTGACGGGTAGGCTTTCTCAGAGCAGTCTGCGATCTCGCCGCGGATGGTTCCGACAAGCACCTATTAGATGCGAAAATTAGTTAACCAAATATGATTCGTGCAAAGACCTCCTAATCCCCCAAGACGCGGGCTTGAAACACTCACATTCGAAAACAATGCAAAGTCTTCGGAAGGAACACGCTCGGAGTTAGTCTCCCTCCACACTTTATCGTAGCTACCCTCCATCAAGTTCCTCTCCAGATTCACAGGATACTTGATATACGGGTCAGCCTCTACCGTCTTCCCGTTTAAGCTCGCTTCTTCGACGAGTCCCTCAAGCACGGTGTGGAAGCTGGTGCTATCGCCCATACTCAACAAGAGCAATAGGTAGAGTCCTGTGATCTTGCTTCGCTGACTGGTCTTTGAGTCCACCTTCTTTGCGCTATCTACATCCTTCTCTAAGTCGTAGAACGGCTGTAGCTGCTGGTAGTATCTCGTGAATGAAGGTGCGTCAGTCTGTCGGATGGCGGCCAGAGCTCCAAGCTCTAGAACCTCTCGCGCCAGAACAATTAACTCAGGCGCTGTGGAGGGGGTCGGGATCAAGGCGTTCTGCAGGAGGAGGGTCCGCTTGGCGCGGCTGAGGAGATCGTTCACGGCATCAAATTGCTTCTGGTTCACGGCGTTCTGAAGCTCAGAAACGAGCGGCTTTAGCTGGCTAGCCATAGTGAGTTTTCGGGAAGAGAGAGCCTGGCTATGTATGGAGGACAGTCCGAGTGATGCGAAAGCGACGTTATTTAGTTTCAGAAAGCAAAGACAGAGCGTGGGATGGATTCAGCAAGCTTGGATGGTAGATGATGATGACGGTTGATTGATGCTTGACGCTGTTCACAGGAGCTTCCGAGTTCCAACAGCTTCTCCGGTCTTGGCGGCGGCGGTCACGTGGCTGGCCTCTGTGTGTCTTGCTGCGACTGTTATTACGCGCTCTCTGGAGATTTTTATTGTTTATTCATGTTTAGTGGTATCTTGGAGCCATATAGTGCTCTCTTATTTGGTGAGTTGTGTTTATATTCCTCCGTTGTTGAGGGCGCAGAGGATATGTATACTTACTCTATACGTTCTTGCTCTCATACTCAAGGCCAAACTATTAGGGAGCTTCTTCTTTCTGTTGGAGGGGAGAGGCTTTGAGTCTTTATTTGTGAATTACAATGCTGAAGTACTAATAGTATTTCTTGCTTTGCTCCTCTGCGACTCGATAACATGAACTATGTAGATACGCAGGATATCCAGATAAAGTACTTGATGGAAATGGTCATGTAAGAGACGAGACATAAAAGAGGGTTTGGAATATTCAACCCCACCAAGAAACAACTGACATTCAGAGCTCCTTGGCCACTTTAACCAACGTATTATAAAAAGGAGTACCCAATCCTGTTGCAGGATCCCAACCAGGCGTTGCATTCCAACTTGCATACGGGATCTGCGCCCCAGGGTTCCCCAGACAACCCACGGAGCCTCCATCAACGATATCAGTAAATCCGGTCTGGTTGAGTGAGTAGAGCCACGGGTTGAGAAAGCCTAGTCTGGGTTTACCATCTTTCAGACGAGCGGCGTTTAATCGGGAGATGACGGCTGCGAAGACGGGTGCTGCTGCACTGTTGTATTTTGGATGAGATTTCTTTAGTATAGTACGGTAGTCACAGGAGTGAGAGAGAGATAGATAGATCAAGATAGTAGGTGAGGGGGTGGAGTGCTACGTACCTAGTACCTCCGATTTTGAGGAACCTTCCGTGGTCAACGATGACAAAGTTATTGGCTTGTGCAGCAACGTCTGGGATTCCTCTTCCTCTGTGATTGTATAGTCCCTCCCACTTATTTCCGAGTCTACTGAGGTAGCCACCGACACTGGCGTCCTGGTAGGCCGGGCGAGGGAATCGGTCCGAGAAGCCGCCTCCTGAGAAGTAAATGGCCCGTTCCGGTTTGATGTCGTAGGTTCCGCCGACGGACGTGACAAAGGGGCATGATGCGGGGAAGATAGGCTGGAATCTGGCTCTGTTGGTGTCGTCGTTGGTTAGGCATGAACCGCCGACGCCGGAGTCGCCGCTGCTGAAGATCACGGAGACTCCCCGGGCTCCTAGTTGGGCGAATAGGTTGCAGGTCGCGTTGGAATAGGACTCGGGGACACTCTGCTCGTCTTCACCGTACGAGGTCGAAAGAATAGCGGGGAGCTCCTCGTCTGTCAGGTTGAGGAGGTAGTGAAGCTGCTCAAGATAGGGTTCATTCGTCGACTCGTCTTCGCTTGTCTCACCGAGCTCGGGAACAAATGGGCCTCGTCCTCCCGTGCTATAGAAGGTTGCAAAGGTGTTGTATGCTAGAGAGACAGCGTACTGGACATCCAGTGCTGCCTCTGTACTAGATCGGGAGGAGTTTTGCAGGTTAAGCCCGCCGTTGATGGAGACCACCGTGAAGTTGGTATCTGTTCTGTTGGGCGCATACATATCTAGGAACTGATTGAAGTCACTGAAACGGGCATACTGGTCCAGATAGCCAGATATTCCGAGTCTATTGCGAGGATCTGGTTTTGCGTCTGTATCGAAGAGTCCATACAGTTCACGGAGGCAGTCCGGAGTCAAGGTAGTAGTGCAATTGGCAGTCAAGTCATCGAGTGTCGCGGCGACAGGTTTGAAATTTGGCTGTGCTAACTGTGCACCCGGCTGCCCAAATCGGGTCGTTGGCTGAATTAATTGAATATACGGGTAAATATCTCGTGGCACTGAGTAGCCGAGAGTCCGTATCGCATGCTTGTGAGTCCTCTGGTGAGAGTAGTTGTGGAACTTTGTTCTCATCATCGACTCTGCCTGGGATACTGGGAGCTTGAATTTGATCCAGTTCCCCTGGCTCTGGATGGACTCTGCAGGGACCTGTTCTGATTCGAGCCAGGACCGCACCTTTTGCAATGTTTCGTCAGAGGGACGGACGAAATCCCTAACATCGTCGCGTTTCAAGTGATGTCCATAGCTCTGGTGGCCTGGGGTTGAAATATCAAGAACCATTTGCTCGAAAGCGGCCGAGTTTTCCTGGTGCATCGCGATTTGGAAGCTCATCATTTTGGACGGCGGCGGAGCAGAGCCACGAACCCAACCCTCGGGCACTTTTTCGAGCTCTTCGATGGCCACATAGTTGGACTCAGCGGCCACAGTAGGAAGAACTGAGACTAAAGTGACGAGGGACAGGAGCCCTACAAGGGGAGCGAAGAGCACCATCGAGAATTATATTCTGACGTGAAGAACCCCGGTGGTGCAAGTGGCAGTCGAGGCGTGAGAGCACAGTGAAAACGAAGGAGAGCGAGGGAATTTTCACGCTATACAACAAAAATGTTAGGATTTTCTCCTTCCCCCACCCCCTTTCGGACTTCTCAACCTCTCACGGCGGACCACTTGTTTCTCGGAGATGGAGACACGCGGGAGTCAACATTAATCAGGATTCGAGCAACCAAGGTTCACGGCTGACCTTGTCAATAGCCATAATAGCCATAATAGCCATAATAGTAATAATAATAATAGCGATCAATACACATCGTCACCGCCTCTCAGCCGTGTTTGGCGCGTCGAGAAACTGAGGAAACCGATCCTATTTGCCTAGTACCGAGTGGTCTACTGACACCAACTGACGCTTGGGTGAAGAATGTGTGACACCATCGCCAGCGAGACCGCGCTTAGATTGCGGCAATCATAAACAGACAGCAGCTGGTTTTGCGCTGTCTCTCGCACTTGAAGCTATCCAGACTGCAGAGCCGACAGTTCTCCATGCATCAACCTTACAAGCCCTTACTCTTGTGTCCTACATGGCGTCTATCCAGATCAGCCAGCTTCGACGCAGCAGCCTCAGCGTGGACGAGATGATGTCAATGGCTCATTCTTAATTTCTTTGTTGTCTGTATTACTACCTGTACCTACATAGTACGTATTAGCAGGTAGTCATTAAATTGTGGTTATTGAGAAAGGTTGCCAGGCGAGGTTATTGATGCCCCTAAAAAGTAAGGAGCGTGTATCGGACAGCCAATCAGAAGCGCCTGAACACAGACCCACCACCCTTTCTTTCAACAAGATATGGCGCTAACCGTATGGGGAAGGCGCCATAGAGGGCGGTTCCACCGGTGCCTGCCCAATTAGGAAATCATACTTGGGCCCGTGTCAACAAGCGAGAATAATTCCTCCTCCATACACTACCTTATTACCTACCTTACTACCTCACTACTACCTAGGTACGCTACTTAGGTACGCTACCTAGGTATACGATAATTTAACTCTCTTGTTCTGTGCGGAGTACAAACTACAGAGTACTAGAGTAGCAGTATCGTCAGATAAAAATCGATGTTGCAGCACGGAAAATATGGGATGATCCATGTGCAGGTTGCAGGTCTGAAGAGAGTACGTATGACATGAAGACACCGCACTGGCTTATGCATTTCGGTAACAAAAACCCTTAGGTAGAGTAGGCATACTGTGTATACTAAAGTAATATTAGTATGGATTTGAGATCTAGAGAATCTGGGGGATCTACGAAGCTAACAAGAGTATCTCCTAGTAGACTACTAGCACTTAGTCTTATTTACTACTATTAAACTGCTTCCCAGTTCGGTCCACATTTAATTGGCCCTAGCAGACTATTGCTGGACCTGGATAAAGAAAGAATCAAGGGACTACCTAGGTAGTTATTGACTGGCAAACGACGGCTCACACTGCGGCAGAAAAGAATAGCAAAGACAGAAGAAGTAGAAGTAATTATTGTTGGCCGCAGAAAATCTACATACGTACCAAGTGAGACCAAATTAAATCACAGACAGCCTCCAGGAGAAGAGAAAACCGCTCTGTAGAGAAACTCTGCATCAGCGATCGTCCGTCACAGTTATCCGTCGTCCGTCTTACAGACTTGCGCATTTCCTCAAACTCTGTGCCAATCGCAGCCCCGACGCGACACGCCCTTGTAAGACAAAATATGCAGCCTCGCATCAGCTGAAAGGCTCATCCAACAGCCTGCGAAATAATCAGAATGAATCATCCTGCAATTACCCCGATCTCTCCTTCTCTCCTTCTCTTCTCCCCTCCTCCTCCTCCTCCTCTTCCTCACCACCAGCGGGCAATGCTCTCCCACCGAATTCGTCTTTCTCGCTCATCCCTGAGACAATTTCATTGTCCTCATGGCTTTTAGTCAATAATAATCTCTCTTACCTCTCTTTGTCTTACTGATTGACGCTTTTTTCTATTTTGCTTTTGCGAACAGGGGTTGTACACACTCGGATCGCTCTTATGTCCCTACGCTACTCCTTCCACCTCCTCCATGTCACATCCACTGGTGGCAGCAGTTTGGGAACAACTAGGGCGCCGCGATCTCGAGAATATCCTGCATGAAATCATCGGTGAGCATGCAGCAGATCTTGCTGTGCGCGGACCACAAGATGAACATGCCTCCGACATCGAGCCGCTGACACGGTCGGTACTATGGATTCAGACCCTCTTCAACCTGCAGCGCACCTATCTCCAGGGTTTGCCCAGCGCCCGGGACTGCCATCCTTACTTTCTGCCCTACTTGATATCTTCAAAGACCATCTTTTCGACGCTGATGTACCTGGCGAAAGTAAAGCTAGAGCTATTCCCCTGTACAAAGTCCACACCTCCTGAACTTCTACGCTACAGACACCTCATTGCAAATACTCTGCTTGTCGGCATTCGCCTTCTCATCCAGCGTGGCGAGACTATCACCCCTGATATGAAGTTCAAGTTGGAACGGGCGATGCGATCTGCATGGGGACACTCTGATCTCTCTAATCCAGAAAGCTTCTTGATCAATGACCTGCTACCAAAAGCCATTAGCAGCATCGGCTCACCAGACTTATTTAAAACCCAAGAATCACTACTCAAGTCCGGCAAAATCAACCTTCCGGTTTTCACGTCTGGGATCGTGCGTACTCCCGTGCCTTTTCTTTTCTTTTTTTCTTTCTCGAATAATCACCCCGTAATATCCACTCACCTTCCCATAGTACCCATTTCCCGGTGCTCCCGAAACCCTCACGACTGATCTCTTGACCGCTCTCATAGGAAACAAAGAAGATCAATTGGCATCGCTCTGCCTCTTGCTTGATCTTCTGTGGGCTGCTGAATCTGCGCTGATTCAATGCCATATCGATCGCCGCCGTATTTCCCAAGAGCAAGGTTATACTAGTGCTGCTGCATTAAAGGTGGACGACGCTTTCAACCAAACTCACGAAAATAGAAAGAAGTTAGCAAGGACCGTACTGGCAGCTTTTGATGACGAGTTTAACACACCTTCCTTGCAAATCCTCGCCACATTCATACTCAGCCAGACCGCGGGGGAGCACGCTCCTATCCAAACGCGAAGAATCAGAGATGCATGGACTCAGCTCTCACCAATAAGAGACTCCATAGACTCGTCTCTCGGCCTTTTAATGAGATGGCTCATTAACCGCAGGGTTCAGATGTGGGACTGTAATGGGGAGCTGGAGGCCTTCTCGCATGACTACCAGCAACACCTCACCCAATGGCTGCACAATTCCTCTTTCCCAGGATCCAGCCCCCAGACACAAATGAGAAAAGGCGGCACTGGCACGGTATATGTTGTAAATTGCCCTGCTGTCCATCCTGTCCCGGCTACATTACTGGAAGAACAGCTGAGAACATCTGATAAGAAGGCATACGAAGTATGTGAACCCCTCTTTCCCACTATCTAGTTTAGAGAACGGGTTATGCAGTCGGCTGACTTGGCAAATAGCAATTACAAGAGAAGTCTCGGTTTCTCACGATGGATATTTCTTGTCCTCTATGCCCTGGAAGTGTCAAGATACAACACGCTCGCATGATCGAGCCCCTTGAACAGGTATCTGATGGCTTTCAAACCGCCGAATCTGAAAGCACGGGGCACTACTCCTTTCCAGACTCGGGATCCAGGAATACAACCTCGCGGTCAAGCTCAATGAGCAATTCCACCGGTCCTTTATCCCACGCTGACTCGGCTGAAGCGTTGCGAAGCCCTGTGTCGCCGACTTCACAGAGTCCTGCATTTTTCAAATTAACGAACAAGGTTTCCTCACCTACTACCTCTGAAATCTTCAGCCCTTTTCTAGCTCGACCTAGGACTGGGTTGTCACACGAAAAACAGTTGATTAGGTCATTATCAAGAGACTTCAAAAACGTGAAACTTTCCTTTACTGGAGGTAATTCGCTATTCAGAAGAACGTCATCTAAAGTACACCACCTTCCTCACCAGCCCAGATTCTGCTTCTCAACATCAGGGCATTACCTTTTATTTTGGGATGCGGGGAACAACTGGCTGATGAGATTCGAATTGAGCACTGTTGGTGGGAAAAAACCTAGAGGCCATCGATATGATGTACCGGGCGTTCTGCACGCAGCAGCAGGCTATCAGCGATGTGCTATCATTGGTTCTATTGGAGAGGTACATTAGTTTTCTTTTCTTTCTCTCTTAATTTCTATTTGGCCAATCTCCTTCTAATGTGAACTTAGCGCTACGAATTGGTTGTTTTTCGAAGCAACAGCATCACTCCCGAAGCATACTTGACTATCGAGACAGAGAACCGATCTTTGCCCATTACGTGCATGGTTATGTCTCGTGATGACAAATATGTGGCCTTTACTCTCAACGAGAAGGTGAGGGTGTATGAAATCAACGCCAAGGATATTCGGGAGATTAAATTGGGCGATGATAATGACCACTATTGTGTGCTGAAGGACGTTTCTTCTGCAGGAGCCCACAATACCAGTCTGCTGGACGTAAAGACGGTTGGTGATGAAGAGAAAAGAGCAGAGGCGGTTATTGAAAGGAAGCTCCAGTTTTCGGTCGATGGAAAGTATTTCATCGTTGCGACCCATCAAGGAGACCGGTATGCCTACGTTGACGTATGGGATTGTACCCAAGAACAATGGAGGTTTGCCACCGAGAGTTCAAGATCATTCAAACTCCCACCTGTATGTTGCCCGTTGAACACCACACGATAAGGTTGGTGATACATGCTAATTGCTCATAGTGGACTGCCGAGGATGGAGATCTTACATCAGTGTTTTATGACGGATTCAACCAGGCAATCGTACTGACAGCTTTCCTTGGCAATGAATACCCGATTTCATTTTCTGTCTCACTTGAAGACATTACTAGCAACCCTATAGGCACCAAGATTGTGCATGCGGCGCAGTCGCCTTCCGGCTCGAAGTTTGTGATGGCAAATGGCATGAAGCAGATATATTTATGTGATTCAACAGCAATAGGAACCCTCAGCTCGTCGAGATTGAAGAAAGCCTCATCGAGGATCAGCCTATCGGTCTTCCGGCCTGGGCAACTGGCGCTATCCTTTCCGGACGAAAATGAGGTATTTGCATTTTGGGTGAAAGACGGCAAAATGATGCTCAGGACGATTAGCTTGAACGTTGGCAGCGAGACAGTTGGTGACCACGACCTACGATCAGATTTCGATCGGCTAGTGGTTGAACGGCCGCCGACGACTGATTTCCACCGCCAACGCCAACGTCCGTCATCATTATCGCGACAAATAGTCGCTGAAATGGACGGGTTCCAGCCTATTCCTAGGCCTAATTTGCCGGAGCTCCCGGCGACATAATGCCTGAATTCAATATTTATTGTTTCTTGTGTCGGTTGCCGTCATCCGTATATAGCCATTTTAGAGGCAAGTGGCAGAGAGACCTCAGCGGGCAATAAAAGCTCTCCATCATATTAAATACTATCTTCGAATTATAATAGATATACTGTAAAGTGGTTGTTAGTCTTTCAGCAGCGGTATAGGTAGTTTTTGAGTTTGAGTCCGTAAAAGGAAAGAGCAAACCCCAGGCCAGAGACTTCTCAACACAGCTAGACCGATCCCGGAGGAGAGAATCGCCGAGCTCCGAGATCAACTGATCGACGACGTCACCAAATGCTTTGTCGGAGAAGCTGCCAAAATGCAACAAAAAGCAACAAACAGCACAGAGATTTCCTGCAAGCTGGCAGGAAATGCAGATACACTGTTTGAAGTCCCTAGGTAAGCTCCACTGTCACTGTTATGCCCGAGGTGGAAGGGTGGGGGCTGTGTTCTGATATGATTGTTTATTCTCACTGGTGAACCCCTCATCTTGGCTGATGATTGCGGCCGTTTAACGAGGGTACCTGGTGCTTCTCATCCATGTTTCGAGTTGCTTTGATTTTGCATTTCTTATTGGCTGACTATGAATCTTGGATATCTTTCAGACCTGCAGACTTACGTTGGTATCGGAGCTAGACTTGCAACGGGTTGAACTAGTCCTGGTTACTATTGCTCTCGGATCGACGTCATCAATACCTTATCCCGTCGGAATCCGCATCTTGACCAGAACATTGCCAGTTCTCATTTTCAATAATTGTCACCATCCTGGGCTGATATACGCCATGTCCCAATCATCATTTGAACAGGCCCGTCGGCCGTCTCAATCCGAGAATCAAACCATCCAAACATCTGAAATACCATTGAAGGAACGCTTCTTTCGCTACTTCCAACATGATATCACTGGTATGGTCCAGTCGACCTCTTGTGCTGTGCTGAGTGCTCCTAGTCAGAGCCAATCTGACACCTACCTTGTCTCCTGTAGCCTTACAGGAACAGATGGATAGACTCGCCGATACGTCTTTGGTTGGTGGAGAGCGGACGGACGCGACCGACCATTGCCTAGCTGGGATTGCGCGGCTGTCCAACGAAGTCAAGGATGCCGCGAGCTATATTCCCACCTATGACCAGCGGGTATATGCTGAAGTATGCCTTGCAGCCTGAGTTCTTGGAGGGGTATCGTTCTCACTAACAACTTATATTAGGCTATTAAAGCGCTCCAGGACAAGCTGGCAGAAACTCGCGCTGCAGTAGAGCCACGACCCAAATTTAGCTTCAAAACTAAGAAGAACCCCTCTGCGATCTCGATTTCTGATGCTGCGGAGCTGGCTGCTCAAGGTCGTCGTGGTATACCGGGGTACCTGTCACCTGGAATATCTTCTGTTGGTTCATCTGCTGTGCAGACACCCAACTACCCATCCACCCCTCTGAATGAACCAGAACAGCTCCACCTTCAGAGACCCGAAATCGCTCCGACTTCTATCCCTAAGATTGCCGTGGATAGCATAGACGAGAATCTGGAGAAGGAACAGCACGAGGCACCCCTTGCGGCTTCGTCTGTCTCTTCAGTATCTGTGAATGACCATGATAGCGTGCACATTACACTGCCAGCCTCGGGCTCCTTAACATCGGTACCGGCATCCGTGACCTCATTGCATCATTGCGTTATCGACATGTCTATTCCAACTGCCAATGGAAAGCCATATGCCAGTCTGATGATCAAAAGTGTGAAGGACAGTCTGTTGGTCTGTGGTCAGATTGATGGTCCTGCCCATATTACCGGTGTACAAAACAGCATCCTCGTGGTTGACTGCCGCCAGTTCCGCATGCATGACTGCAGAGATGTGGATGTCTATCTGAGCTCGTCCAGCAATCCGATTATTGAAGATTGTGTTAATATCCGATTTGGCCGAATACCCCGAGCATATGTGAGTATTTATTTCCAGATCCAAATTTTTGTCTTTGTCTATTGAGTTTATTGATTGTATCGAAAACAGGCCTTGGACCACGACCGTCCTGACAGTGAAGATCGCTGGAATCAAGTGGAAGATTTCAAGTGGATTAAGCCAGAGCCCAGTCCGAACTGGAGCTTACTTGCCCAGGACGACGCAGTTCCAGAGGAAGTCTGGGCCGAGATTGTTCCTGGGGGACCTGGTTGGTCACTAAACGACATATTGCGTGCGATTAATATCGACAAAAGCTGAAGAGGGATTCCTCCAGAGGCGGGAGGCTGTACTTTGTACCCTTTGGAAATCTAAAATTCGAATGTCTATGCATGGATCATAGGGTTGTGGCGTATTCGGAGAGATTCAAACAGTCAGTCGATCAAACGCAGGACAAGAAGCGCTTATGTGTGAAATCTTCTATCTAGGTGTTGCATGTTCAAACTGGGTGGTATTGTTGAAGATTTATATATATATATATAGCTCCTCTCCGCATATTTCGTATTTGAGGCTATTGATCATGGATAACTTGTATTAGTACCTAGGTGTACAACTCTGTTCTACTTTATACAAACATATTCTAGGGGAGATATTTCGTCATTCTACTGCAATGGGCAGAGGTTGAGGTAGACCATGCAATAAATGCGACCAGGACAGCATCCAAGACAGATTTAAAACTCCACCCGGAAGACCAGAGCCTGGCTGTCAAGGTTATATCCAGATTCATCGGCGTAGCGCAGATGCCCGAAGTTCATGTATCCTGTCAGAGCCAATGTTAGTCTCTACCCGAAACCAAAGAAACAAAGAAAGAAATAAAGAACTAACCATCCTGAGTGATAAAGTCATTATCACTAAACGAGAAAAGAAAATACTCCTTCTTCTCCTTGTCCCCCTTCTTATGAGTATTAGTACCCTCCGGATCAACAGGAACAAGCACAAAACTCTCCCATTTCTCATTCAGCAAATAGGCATCCTGCTCGCCGCCATTATGCAACCCGAACTTGGCCAACTGCGACTCCACATTGAAATCCAGAAACGAGCAGTACTCGGCCGGGGTGATGTCTGAATCCAACTTGCCCTTGGACGAGGCAATGCTGCCGTCCGCAGCGTCATATTTCCCCTTTAGGTCTGTGGTGCTATTGGCGGAGGTGGAGGTGGAGATGGAGAAGATGTCAGCGTGTCGGTAGACAGAGAGGGAGTTCTCCTGTCCGTGTCCGAAGCCTGAGTCGCGTGAGAGGATGAGGAAGTCGTTTGTGGGGAGGTGGAGGATCTCGGATTGTGAGGCGACGACGTAGGCGTCTGATGCGGAGTCGTCTTCCTCTGTGTAGTCGCGGTATTTGGGGAGGTTGAGGGCGTATTCGTGGATGTAGCGGGGAGTCTTTGATGAGGAGGAGATGTCGTATTGGAGGATGCGTGCTGGCTGGCGGTTCTTCTTCTTGGGCCCACCCTCTTGGTTCAGGGCGGATTGGATCATCACGGTGAGGGTTTTGCCGTCTGGGGAGAGAGTGAGGGCCTCGAAGCCCTGGTTGTTGTTGCGGCCGGTTTCTGGGTCCTCTGGCGTGGGGAGTTGGTTTGGGGCGTAGAGCGGGGGGCTGGCGGCGCTGAAGCTGAGGCTGCCGTTTCGTCGCGGGAGATAGGCCTCTGGGGGTTGGAGGGCGAGGACCATGCGGCCGGCCTTGTTGAACTTGTACACGTATGGTCCGTATTCATCGGAGATCCAGAAATAACCATCGTTGTCGACTACGATGCCCTCTGTGTCCAGGGAGACTCTCTTGCCGCCTGGTCCGGCGCCGCCAAAGCCATTGCCTGTGTATGTCGCTGCGGGCAGAGGAGGGAAGCCCTTGTACGAGGCGTACCCGGTGGCATCGGGGTCGAGGCCAGTGAGCGGCTGGCCGTCGGGACCTGTTAGGAGAATAGTGTCGAGATACTTGAAATTCAGATTGGGCTTGGATGGGTTCTCTGCAGTCGCATGGGGCGCCAGCTCGAGGCTGATTTCAAACTTGTGGATGCGAGGCTGGAAGTTGAGCGTTCCATTTGTGTTCCTGGAGTGCGTTGTCCGTTAGTTCGTTTCTTTGAACCGTTATATCCAAATAGTCACACGAATGGATCAACTTACCAGCCACGGTCTGGCAGGAGGAAGAAGATGCCCGAGTAAGAGTTCTGGCCAGTCTTGCGCCAAGAGCCCTTCTGGAGAGTCGCTGAGCTGCCCAGTCCAGCTAGAGTATCTCCATACTTGTCTCTGGCATTGGACGCAACATATCCATAGCCCTCGAGGCCAGTGTAGGCATATGAGGTGCCTCCACAGGTGGTCTGGTTCACGACGTTACTACTGCTTGGACACGAAGCTGCTGCTCCTGTGGCTGCTGCAGAGGTTACAGTAGCTGTCCAGGGGAGCACAGTGAGGAACAGAGACCACTTCATGGCGGTTGCAAACAGGCAATTGGAGGCAGGAAAGGAGTGTAGTCCAATGCAGGGGAGCGGCTCAGGAGAGACATTGTTCTGCTGTGTGTTGCGTGAGGCCGATTATATACTGCTATATGCGGAACTCACAGGTGTACTCGACTCGTGTTTCAACAAGACGCCATCCATCATCCTGGAGGCTCGTTCCAACGTGGTGTCAGGAACAGCAGCGATTCGCCGAGCAGTGCAGCTTCCAGGATTCTGGATAGACGGCGGGTTTCTTTAGAAGATCCAATGATCGCTCCGGCTGGTGGCCTGAAGGGCTCGGCATCGAATGCCCAGAAATTAGCGGGGATTTAGCATCATATAGTTGTTATATCGTATATTCAATATTTATATTATATTAATCTGAATCGGATTGTTATTTGCAGCAATACTAACACGACTTTTCTTCTGCCCATCAGGTCACTATGGCTGTGTTGGTCCACATTATTGACCCCAGGAATACACAGAGAAACCCCAGCCTGTCTGTCTCCATACAAAGTGCCGCTCGATCCCACACGCCTCCTTTTCGCATCTCTACTGGGCCTTAGTTTCAGTTTCCCAGGTCGTAAGCAATTTGGGATACTTCTCGGCGTGGGATCCCAGGTCTTTGTATATCGCGTGGTCGCCTGGAGGGAATTAGCTAGAGCGTCCTGGACGACTTCCAACAAAGGGAGCACTGTAAAAAAGGTGTAGAGAAAATATAAAAAGTTGTGGAGAGGCATACCTCCCAAAGTCTCGATACGATCCTCGTTCTCGTCCTCCATCTTGATCAGGACTTCGCCAGCCTCTTCTTCTTCGGGCCGCTTCTCGCCAGCCTCCTCGGCCAAGACAGCCCTCTCCACACCCCCTGAGGCTGATCCGACCATCAGGAACTGTGCATTGGGGTAGTCTAGCAGTTCCGGCTCCATTGGTATCCAGCGCAGGTCTCTAAATTTCTCTTGGATCCTATTATATCGCACATACTCTCAGTCATCATGCACTACCAAAGAGGGAATAGAGACGTGTGCGTACCTCGCTGGAAATTCGGGTTCCTTCGGGAGACGCGCAAAGGGAGGTCCAGGAAACTTGGGGTTCTTGGACTGGATGAGCCAGCTGCCACGCTCACTGAGGCCGAAGTCCTCTTGGACGTCTCCAATCTTTTCCGGGAGCGTCAAAATATAGACCAGATGGGTGGCGCGCTTGGTGGACGTGATGGCATAAACTCCTTCTGCATAGGGCCGCGCTTCGGGAACTTCCCTTGTCCCTCGGGTTGCAGTCTCATATGTCTCTCCAGCCATGAAGCTTTCCCGCAGCTCTTTCATCGATTTACCCGCTTTCTCAACAAACCCCATCTCCCTTTCTCTTCCTGAAGTCGGGAACCGTTTCTTGGGCACCATCACTAGTCGACATGGTGTGCCAGTGTCCATGGGCCCCTTTTCCTGGTCCAGAGCCGCGCCTAGGGGTGTCGGACGGAGAACAAAGAAACTGCGTGCCACGTCCTCAAAGCCGGTAGGTTCCTGGACGTTGACTCGGGGGCGGTAGAAAAAGTAGATGATGCCTTTCTCGAGAATATTGGGCGGAGCGTCGTCCTCTCGCTCTTCGGATTTTTTAATCCCTGCTTTAATTCGATCAGTGGACACTGGTGCGGTTTTCGTTGGCTTTTCTTCGAGTTCCTCTTCTGGCTTGATATCTGATTGCTGCTCTTCTTTAGCCTCAGCCTTTTCTGTGACCTTTTCTGCGACTTTTTCCTGCGGCTTTTTGCCCTGCTCTAAGAATTGTTAGCTCGAGAAAGAAGTTCTGTGTCTCTCTATCCTGGCTTACCTTCTCCAGCTTCTGGGCTTCCCACGCGTTCTGGCTTAAGCGCTCCCTCTTGGCGGCTGTCATTCTCGTCTCCTATGTCCTTCTTTTCTCTCTTTGGCTCGGGCCCTTTCTCTGTAGAGCCTTTACGTTTCCCACTGACCGATGCCCTCCTCTTGACATCTGGGGAAGCTGCAATCGCCTCCTTGGCTTTTTGAGCAGCTTGACGGGTGGAAGTCCTGGTGGTCATGGTGAAGACAATGATGCGCCTCGCTCCTCATAGAAAAAAAAATCTGGAAACAAGAGAGATCTCTCGCAATCAATTGAGCGAAAAGCAGCAGTAAAAGGTAAGCGAAAGGCGACTTCCGACAAAGGATGAGGATGGCCTGACGTCATACACCTCTCGACTTCTGCTGCCGGAACGAATATCACGTGAGTCCGAGGCCTAGAATCGGGACTGGAAGATATCAAGATTCGGAGGTTAACGGATGGATTTTGAGCTATCTATCTAGATAAAGATAGTAGCAGGCAGTCAATCAATCTATGTCCATTCCTTCCGGTGTTGTAGATCCATTACTAGTAGGATTGGCACCGCTTGCATCCGTTGACAGAGAAGTGCCGGACGATCCACTCCACCCCCGGGCCCTGAGAGGGTCTTGGGTAGTAGTAGTAGGAGTAGTAGTAGTTCTTGTATTTTCCCTTGACCGCTTGCTTATCCTCCGTTGTCTTTTCGGGCTCAGTCTAGATCCCTCATATTGGGCATCGAACAGGGACTTAGACGGCCGACGCTGGAATGGCCG